>JAODLD010000069.1:6927966-6939828 GCA_026781065.1 Mormyrops boulengeri
GTACATACAGTATACACAGACCATACAGTATATACCATACATACAGTATACACAGAACATACAGCACACACAGAACATACAGCACACACAGAACATACAGTACATACCATACATAAAGTATACACAGAACATACAGCACACACAGAACATAGTGTACACCGTACATACAGTATATACAGAACATACAGTATACACAGAACATACAGTATACACCGTACATACAGTATATACAGAACATACAGTATACACCGTACATACAGTATACACAGAACATACAGCACACACAGAACATACAGTATACACCGTACATACAGTATACACAGAACATACAGTATACACAGAACATACAGCACACACAGAACATACAGTGTACACCGTACATACAGCACACACAGAACATACAGTATACACCGTACATACAGTATACACAGAACATACAGTATATACCATACATACAGTATACACAGAACATACAGCACACACAGAACATACAGTGTACACCGTACATACAGCACACACCGAACATACAACACACACACTATGGATGTGATATTTAGACTTATACAGGCAAACAAGATGTCTCAGAGTATGGACTAGCATGGTATCAATGGGTCAACGTTTCATGTAACCTCTTGGGTTGAATATAGAGCCTTCTTTCAAATTCATATTTCAATTTGCATGTTATAAATACATGGCATTTTATGAGCGTTATGGATGTCACATCAAACAGACCATTGCATGGAATTGCCCAACTGGATGGGTGAATATAGAATGATTTGTGATCTGAAGTTTTGGATTAGCGCGTTAAATGGCTTCGGAAAGCCGTGCCCAGCACCTGCGGTGCCCCTTTGGGCCGGCGCCACAGCCCCACGTCAGTGGCACTCCGCGCTGCCCGCCATGTCCGGGACAGTGTGGCGCCGAGCCGAGGTTCCTGCGTGCTCCTAAGTCACCGGCAGACGGGCCGTGCTCTTTGGGGGCTCCAGCAGCCTGATTTATTAGTGATACCTCTCAGCACTTGTCAGCGGGGCCCGGAATACATTATCCCAAGGAGACGTCTTCAAATTTATGTATTAATCCTCCGTTTTTGATCCAACTCATTGGACAAATACTGGATTCAGCACTCATACAGGCAAGACAGCCACAGGAATAATTTATGTGTACCGTATGCAATGAGTGTGCTGTATGGACAGTGCATGCTGTATGTTCTATGTGTGCTGTATGGACGGTGCATGCTGTGTGTTCTATGTGTGCTGTATGGACGGTGCATGCTGTGTGTTCTATGTGTGCTGTATGGACGGTGCATGCTGTGTGTTCTGTATGTTCAGTTCAACTCAATTATATTTATGCAGCGCATTTTCACAACATTACAGTGTCTCAAAGTGCTTTACATTATCCCTGCCCAAAGCCCCCAGTGAGCAAGCCAGAGGCAACAGTGGCAAGGAAAAACTCCCTAGTAGGAAGAAACCTTGGGATGAACCAGACTGAAAGGGGGAGCCCATCCTCCAGAGGCCGGCAGAGGAAGTCCAAAATGACAAAGTCCTAATTTATACACAGCCGTTTAAGTCCAGTGTAAATACAGAATCACAGGCAGCAGGGCAGGCACAAAGGACATCACTGGTAGTAAGAGTGTCTCAAGCAACAGGGTAGGCAAGACATCTTGCTTTTTTGGGTCTGTGGGTAGCACACCTCTGTACAGTATATACTATCTGTGCTGTATGTGCTGTGTGTTCTGTCAGTTCTGTAGGTCTGTATGTATTATGTGTACTGTGTCTCCTGCATATGTATTCTATATGCTGTATGTACTGTATGTGCTGAATGTAGTATATGTACTGTTTCAGTTCAGTTTTATCTGCATTTTCACAAAGCGCCCTGCATTATCCCTGTCCAAAGCCCCCAGAGACTAAGACAGGGGCGACAGTGTCAATGAAAAAGGGTAGGCCGGAAGGACGTCACAGTGACCAGGGTGGGCAGGCCTGAAGGACGTCACAGGGACCAAGGTGGGCAGGCCGTAAGAACGTCACAGGGACCAAGGCGGGCAGGCCGGAAGGACGTCACAGGGACCAGGGCGGGCAGGCCGGAAGGACGTCACAGGGAACAGGGCGGGCAGGCCGGAAGGACGTCACAGGGACAAGGGCGGGCAGGCCGGAAGGACGTCACAGGGACCAGGGCGGGCAGGCCGGAAGGACGTCACAGGGACAAGGGCGGGCAGGCCGGAAGGACGTCACAGGGACAAGGGTGGCCAGGTGTTTTGTATGCATGAGCTGTGCATACTGTAGGTACTGTGCTGTTACCTGTGTGTATGTGAGTGTCTGTGTTCTACAGACACTACAGCTATGATGACTGAGGATAGATCCCCACAATCGGCACAGACAAAAAATCAGACGAACCAGAAGAGTTTGAGTAAAGCCGACCCGTGCCGTGTAAAATTATGCCTGCACACCAAACCCGAACTTTCACTGAGGAAAATAATTTGATATAATAATATCAAAGAGCACAGCTCACAGACAGTGGAGGATAAATGCAATATTCAGTCGGGAGCAGTGCACCATTTGCACAAACTGGGAACTGAGCAGCTAAACCAACCATTAAACCAACACGGACATATTGTCGGGTAAGAAATATCTCACCCCTGTGCTCTGACAGCGAGTCTCGATGGGTTAATTACAGAAAATAAAAAGCACATATTGCCATACAACAGGCTGTTTGTCCTTTTGGCCACCCGATGTGAACATATGAAAAAAAAATACAGAAGGATGGTAATTACAGCCTGTTTATTTCCCAGGGTGCCTACTGGTGGAGCGGGTGTTGACAGGTACCAATAGGCCGTCAGTATCATGGCTCTGATTCCTGCATGGAGGTCGGGTCCTCGACAGGTGGAGACCTGCTTCTTTTCTGTGGAGGAGATCGTTCCTGGTCAATAAGCTCAGGGGGCGGCCAGGCATCCAACTCTACGAGACCGCGTTCTGTTCCTCCTAAAAAAGACTCGCCAAGTGCTCAAATACATGTCCATCATTCCATGGCCTGTATTTGCAAGCAGCTAATAGATCTGAAATGTGTTGAAATTTTTGGAAACATTTTCCTTTCCACTTTTTTTGGGGTTAGGGCTCTGTGTCTGTGATCAGAAGGTCAGCAATTTGAGTCCCGGTCTTGGCAAAATAGTCGCATCTCTTAGGGGCCATCAAGCAAGGCCCACACACACACACACACACACACACACGCACGCACATACATACAGATGCACTGTTAAGGGGGAGCCCAATATGATATGCTATCACAAGGCCCAAAATCTCTAATAGCGCCCTTATACGTATTTATATGAGCGTGTGTGTGCATGTCTCAAAGGAGAACATGATGGGATATGTAAAAAAAAGCATTCCAATGTACCTATAATCATACATGTGTGAATGACAAAAAATGCACATGGCATCATTTCCGTTCCTTTTTCACAAATGTAGGAATGTATGGTTTGGCTGACTTAGGGATCGCATTGATTCAGGCTGAATGCCAGCAGGCTGAATGGTGCCCTGAAAATCTATCCAGCAATTATTAAGTCTAGAACACAAAGAGGGCATCGAGGGGGTGATATGTCACATAGAGGGGCCTCCATTGTTTTTGCTCTCCTTCCTTTTATGGGGTTTGGCTCTGACACCCCTCAACACAGGTGGTACACAGTACACCTCTGTGCACCATTGTAAACTGCAGTGATTAATTCAAGGATATTCCTGCAATTAGAAGCAAAGATAAAATTTTAATCATGCCAGAACAATTTCTGGTATAACTACTGCAGAACTTTGCATATATGAATGCGATTAAAATTTATAGGGATGCATTTTTCTTAATGGCTGTTGTTAACAGTGACTTATAACTGCGGTGACAGATACTGTTAGTGGAAATAATGGAATAATGGAAGGTTTTTTTGGAAGGGGGCAAGGGAAGCTAAAATTGTTACCTGGATGTGAGAGTCAGGATCCAAGGGTCGAGAGGCGTTACTGTTGGGATGTATGAGATGAAGGGGACATCACTAACCATTCTCCCACTCCCCCACCATTAACAACATAAAAATCATCCTGTGTGTTTTCCTTTTTTCTGTCAATGGTGCACAACCACAGTGCAGACAGGAGAGCACCCCACAGGGTCATTTTCAAGGTTTCGGGGCCGTCGAGATATAGAAAAGACCCAGCAGGAGGTTCTGGGTTACTGCTCTGGAAAACACCATGCTTCTGCTCCTGGATCTTAGCCTCATGCACGGGCCCAGTCACAGGTACTCTCCACGTGGTTCTGGCCCATTATCCTCATCCTCAATCTGAGGAAGTGAGCCAGGGCCAGTAGGCAAATGGTACCCGGCTGACATACTACATTCTGTGAAATTCTGAATTGTGCAACCAAAGGACGCTACACTATCCCACAAGGCCGCTGCTGCTGCAACCAGAAGCAAAGAATATGGCTTGCCAGAAGTTTGTGTCAAGATGTTGGAGGAAGTGCCATCTCTGTACAGGTTTAAGTAGAAAACAGTACCCAGTTACATACGTTGTCTCAAATATGTATTTTTGTTGACAGCTTTTAACAGTTTTTAACTCTCATGGGGGTCAAGTTACATCACTGGTAAACATCTGGGTTAGGTAATACGCAAGATGGCCGCCGCAGTATGTCCGAGCGCATGCATACCGATTTCATGCATGCATAAAGTATGTACTACGTGAATGGTCAATTAGTAGGCTTCTGACCAAATTCAGTGCGTACTTCAGATGCACCCAGTGCTCCCTAGTCAGCAGGGTGTGGCCCAGCCCCTCACATTCCCACGGTGTTTCCAATATGGCTGGCGACCAGCTGGGCTTCACCCTCGCAGCGTCACTGTAAAAATCCCTTTTGTATACAGACAGTCATTCTGAATAATAGTCTTCCTAGCTGTAAATGTCGGCTCTTTAAATCACAGCGGACTGCGCCGGCCAAGTTAAAGATGCTCCAACAAAGCCTGGGCTGCCTTCTACCGCGGGTGTTTATAAATCACTAAGGAGATCCCACATTCCTTCCACGTGAAGGAGCAGCATGGAGGTGTGGGAGGAGTAGTTTGGAGCGGCAGGAGGTGAACGAAGACCACTTCCCTTTGCTAGGACACCCGATCTGACAGGTACGAGGAACAAAACTCAGTCGACACAGGGCTGAAGATGAGAAGAGAAGCTTGTTTTATAACACGAAATAGTATCGTCTGAGAAGCAATGGGGGCCGGGTCTGATTTCTGGAAAACTGCCGGATTCCCTCAAGACAACATTTAGGAGCGTGTGTACTGTAACGCCCCCTAGCTTTGCTAGAATGTTCCTCCTCGCTTCACTCTGATGGCAGATTCTAGCCTAATAAATAGTTCGAGCCCACAGCGGCTGTCCATACACTGTATGATTCATCCCCCACCGATCAGTCAAAATAATCAAATAAGTTCCCTCATCCTGGTCTTTTACCATCCCATCTGGAAAATTTATGGTGAGCAGCAGCTGAACTCACTGTAATCCAATATACTCACATACATTTAATGTAGCGGTCCATTTTCATTCTCTTCTCCCCCCTCATAAAAGATGTCACGCTCCTCTTTTATTTAACAGACTTGGTGGTATTTTGGCTGGAGGGCAGACGGTGAGGGCCCCCCCAGCAGAGCAGAGGGAGGGGCCAGCACCTGAGCTGGCTGCCGGCTGTATCCACACACATACACCTGGGATTTGGGATCCCAGCCCTGGGATGTCGTTGTTCAGCAGCCTGCCAGAAGATGGCAGAATGGGTCACACCCTGTTTGCACATTAGAATGGAGGGGAGGGGTGTGCAGTTGATGATCTTGATGATCTTATGCCTCAAATCAGGGGTGCCTTGTTCGGGGGGGCGGGGTGTTTTTAAGGACATGAGCCAAAGCCAAAGACTTTTGGATAAGTTTATATACCACAGCCAACTGGAGGTCAGTTTAAATCAAGTACTTCCAGAAGGATGGTTTGTAAGGAAGCCGATGCTCACAGATGGTGCAGCCTCTGCTTTTCTCACAAACAGTGGACCCCCTGATTGGTGCAGAGTCACTCACCTGACAGGTCACGTGATCTCAAGCGTGTGACATCACAAGACCAGAACCTGTGCCTCTCCAGGAGTCTGATGTGAGCATCATCACAAGCTTCCATGATGATGGTCAGTGGTTTAGTGGTAGAATTCTCGCCTGCTACACAAGAGGCCAGGGTTCAGTTCGTGGCCAATGCAACCCTCGTCCTTTTCCAGAATTTCCCCATGAGATCAATAAATTTCATCTTATCTTAATATCAGAGAATTGTACCATCACTTGCTCACCCCCCAGGGAGGGCTGCCACACGTGGAATAGTGAAATCACTCATTCGTGAGCAGGGCTAGATGGTACAGACTGGTCAGGCCACATAAGGTGCTGGAGGTCTGGTCAGTAGAGATATACTGTCCAAGATGGCAAAATTTACTGATAAGCTCAGTCTGGGAATTGCTGCTCAATGGCTTCACTGAAGCACCCTGCAAAGTAAAGTTAATTGAGATCTGCCCATATTGACTGACGTAGTTTGCATGTTACTCATTGAATATGACAAATTGGGTTTGTGGGGGGAAAAAAATCAATGACATAGATCAAGGTGAGGAGAATCCAACCACGAGGTCTACCATCAGAGTTTATCGGACGTCTGCATGAGCGATGGCCTCGTCATGGGCGGTGCAATTACTACGACCACTCATTAGTTAGGTGAGTGTGGGCAGCTGGGTGGGGGGGTGGGGGGGTTCTGATTGGTCAATGGGCATTCCGCAGAAGCCATCTGTCTGCTTCAGGGAGGAACCAGCATGGAGGATCAGCAGATCCTGGGAAGTCTGCATATCTACATTGTGCAGTAAATAGTGAACAATCTCAATGCGTTTCTTAATCAAATACTCAAGCAGCAGGTTTTAAGGGACTGACCCACTGCAAATGAGAAACTGTAGCTCCCTCGTAAGTCATTCATCCATCCAACCCAGCTGGTGGAATCAGAGTCTGGATCTCAGGCACACAGGGTACAAGTCAAGGCAAACCCTAGACAGGATGTCAGCTTCTCACAGGGCACACACACTAAGGGAATTTCAGGGTCACCGATTTACCCAACGGCATGTTTTTGACTGAGGAGAGAGAGGCAGTACCCAGAGGAGGACCAGCGCAAACATGGGAAGAGCTTGTGACCTCCACACACACAGAGCCTGCAGCAGTAATCGAATCCCTGACCCTGGAGGTGGATGTTTACAGCACTAAACGAACGCGTACACACGACGTGGAGCTGAAAGCAGCGGGGCCTGACACAGGCAGCCCACATCTCCGTACAACCAAACATGAGATGGTCGCATCGCCGCTGCAGTTTCTATGAGATAAAACTCAATAAGATCTGCGGGAAGCAGAATAATCTGTTTTGACCGTAGGGTGCCTTGATAAACGTCCCCGTTCCCAAACAAACCCACCTGGTGTTTTTCACCTGGCACGGACGACACGTCGGCATTAAAATATGTGCCTCGGCGTCTTGTAAAGCATGTTCCTTTTGTGCCATGGTAACTGACCTCACTTCCACCCCCCCCCCACCACCACCAGGTGAAACGCTACAGTTTCAAACCGCCGGGGCCCGTTGGCGGCGGCCGTGAGATGGTGCGACATACGCACGCGTATCAGCGACACCCGCCGCAGGGGAGGCCGCAGCTCCTGTTTCACACCCTCGGCAAAACAGTTAATGAAACCCTGTCGCCGTGTGAATAGCGCTGTGCCCACTGACCATAACAGCACCGTAAGGAGAACCGGGAACAGGGATCAGAACAAACCCTGCGAGATGCCTCGCGGCCCGGAGCTACGTAATGCTCCAGACAGAGACGGTTCTGTAGGAAACCATAAAGTTCTGGCCTGTCTGTGTTGCAGATACACTAACCTACCGGGTTAAACCATGTGACATTATTGGGGGGTGCCATTCGTTTCCAAATTCTGCTACAAGCTAGGTGGATCCAATGAGAGTGCAGTTGGCACAGAAATAGGGGCTTCAGAAATGAGGCGACACCTCTCCCAGCATGCTGGCTGCACAATATGCCCCCTCTTCCTCACCCCCACGCCCTCATCACCACCGTTGCCCCCCAATGCGGACGCATGGCCCCATTCCGCTGACGCGAATGTGCCACCTTGATGCTGGAGATCATTACCGCCACTGCATCGCCTTTGTTGTTAATTAACACGCTCTCGCTGACCTTGGCTGACGCTCCCGGTCGCTCCTCCCCCGGCGACCGCCACGCAGAAAGCCAATTAAAGCGGCGGAAGCCGGTGGTGGCTTCTGAGGGGTAGGTGTAACTTGGCCTCCTGCATTTCTCATAACCTCAACAGACGAGGTCGCCAGTGAAGAAATGAAGCCAGTTGCTTTACGACAGCTATCCAGCCTGTAGGAGCCCCGGTGGGGCAGTGTCCTGCTTTTATTGGTTGAGAAGGAGAGCTCAGCTTCATAAACGTTTGCTCCTTGATGTGGAACGTTGGGAACAGGGAATGAGGGACAGGCTGCGTAACAACATCCCCCTCCCGAAAAATGCAGATGCACTCTGAAGCTGGGCCCCTGGAGAAGCCTCCTGTGTGGCCAGTTTTCTGGGGGGGGGGAATCTCATGTTTTCTTGTGATGATAACCGGGTGAGTTCTGGGCCAATTACATCATGCTCATATTAGGCTGGACCCTATCGAAACCAGCGTCATTTCAGGGGAGGCCGGGCCACTGTTGTGCAAAGAATCTAACCTTCCTTTCCAATGCCTGCACACGCACCCTTAAGATGTGCATATTCACCTAATCAAAGTGATGAGATGAAACCTCCAATGACCTACAGTCAGGGTTCCTCATCATATATTGCATCTGGAATCAAAACTCGTATTTCATTTCCAAAACCCACGCAGAAAAGTCTGCAAAAATTTTCTCAAAACTGTATCCATTGGACTGAGTGAGCTTTGGAAATTTGCTCTTCAATTATGTACTTGAGTTCCTTACTGGCTGTGAGTGAATGTATTTTTCATACACCTGAGAACTTACGCACTTCAGTACACTAATTATTTCCTTTCTTTTAGTGATGATTTATGTATTTTTAATAAGCAGTGTGACATTTTTGCACTAATGTTCTGAAAAATGTGGGTAGCCCCCAGCTCTGCTCAGTAAGTATAGTAATAATAACCGTAGTTCAGAATCACTGGAGCACTTATTGGGCTGCTTGGACGGCAGGGAGACTGGAGACTGAGGACACAAACTTGTAACCTGAACGTTGGTGCTCCAGGTCCCGGGAGCGGCTCTGATGTCGTTCACTTGAGCAAGAAGACGAAGTCGAATCACCAGGGTAAAATATCATCCTTGTATGAGTCCTTTCACTGTCTTAGTCATTCACTCAAAGCAGGTGTTAGGTGAGGATGGGGGTGTCAGCGCTGAGGGTGGGATCGGCACTCAAGGTGCGTTGCCGAGCACCAAGAAGAAGAGCAGGCCAGCGGGTATGTTCTATCCCTGGCCGCTGGCACGGACGGCGGGGAGCCACGTAAGACACAAAGGCCTCCTTGAAACTTGACAGTGAGACGCATAAAAAAAAACAGTCTGAGGACACTGGATAACGGGCTAGCGTTGTCGAGCATGTGGGATAGGGGTCTGTATTGGAGGGGGGGCATGGGGGGGGCTGTTTCAGTGGACCCGCACCTCACAGAGATCCTATAACGTGACACTCAAGCCCCCCCCCCCCCCCCCCGGGCGGGGGGGGTTTGGGGGGGGGGGCTGGGGGGCCCCCGGGGGGGCAGGCAAACCAAGCCAGCTGGGCCGGGTTACAGCCAGCTGGGACAGAATCAGAGGACACTGGCCGAGCTGAACTGGTAGTGCACTAATTGTTTTCCATGTGGGACTCCAGATGGAGGGAGAGAGGGCTGGGGAATTCGGGTGGCGGAATTTGAGGGAGGGGGGGTATGGGAGGGGGGATTTCCTGTCTCTCACCTGCCATTAGCCTCCAATAGGCACCAGTCATGGACGACCCTGCACTGTGGGGACTGTAGAAGCGTCCAGTCTCATGGCATTATGTAGAAGCGTCCAGACTCATGGCTGGCGTGGGTTAGACATTTTTACTGGATCCCCCAAAGATCCCCTACCAAGCCTAGGATGGTCACTAGTGGGTCAGGCCGGGGATGTCAGGGACATTGGCTGGCAGGTTAACCTGGGGGGGGGGGGGGGGCATCAGCCTGTGTGTTAGTAGGGGGGGCAAGTCCCGGAACCTGCCCCCCTGCCCCCCACAAAGGGAAGCACCAACATTCATAATTCAGTGAACTGTCAGGTCGTCAAAAGACCGTGATTCCCAGACTTTTCACTGATTGCACTTTCTGGATGGTGCACTCCCTCTGAGGCTCATGGGAAATGTAGTTCACAGCAGGGTGCACGCTTCCCCATGTGCGGTAACCATTCATAAGAGCCAGGAGTAAAAGAACAGTGAGGAGATGATCAGGGAGATCTTTAAAAATGCTTGATGTGTGTCTGCACCGCAAGTACCTGAGGGTCACGGGTCCCCGTTCCCGGAGAGCCCTACTTCGGTACAGGAAGTCCACGGAAAGCTGAGCTCAGCTGCCGTAGCCTCCCGGCTCATCCCGGCTCTGACTTCAGCTCGTTTGCATAATCCTAATTAACGAGCGGCGCCCCCTCGCTTTGTTTTACAACTCGCATTAATTGCTAAGGCGGGGAGCGATTTCTCACAGCACAGTGGAAGCTGTGCTTTGCCGCCACAGTAGGTCTCTGTGGCCTTGTTCCTCATCTCCAGGATACCCCTCTCCTATCTTCACACTATTACTCTTCACCATTATACTGTCATTATTATTATTACTAAGTAGCCTGACTTGTATGTATATTTAACACATTAGCGGGTGAAAAGATACACGTCTTTGCGTCGTCTGCTCCTGTGTGGGGGATTCTCCAAGGGCAGGGTCTCAGGAGGGTAACTAAGAGAGAAGGTGGGGTTATGATGCCCCCTCCCTAATCCCTAAGAATATATAGAGAAGCTCAGAAGCACTGAGGGCTGCCCCCCCCCCAACCTATCTCCATCTCCCCATCTTCACTCCCACTTTTTTTTTTTAGAAATTTGTTTTCTACAGTTGACAAGACAACAGGGGCATACAGAGGCGGGGGCAAGGGAATGCTGGATCCAGCTGAAAGCTGATTGGCCCCTGGAGTGCCCCCCCTCCCCTGTCACTCACAACATTCAAAACATATCATTGGCTAATGATAAAGTTGGCCCATCTGTATGAATTATGGCCCCTTCTTATGCTCCTCAACTTAAAATATCCTACAATGGGCCCTGCTTGACGAGAAGTCACATCTGTCACTAATGTTCTGCGCCTGCCCCCAAAGTCCTCGTTGTACGGCCAGAAGGAGCCAGAAGCTGTGATGCACGGGGAAGAGGACTGATTCCTAAAGCCAGGGTTTGGGCCCCGGACAGCACTAAAAATCTCAGCATGAGAGCCAGTCTCAGAGAGCGCCTTTTCCGCCACATTTGAGGCCCTCTGATGGGATTAAATCTCAGTCCCTGCCGGGTGGCCTTGCAAAGAGGCCTGCCCCAGAACAGCAGTGGGGTGACCCCAATTTATGTTCACTCTGTCTGCACGCACTCCTCCTACGGTGAAGCCAACGTGCCGTGAAAACGTAGAAGTTTGGTGGCCTGTCTCACACCCCCCACCCCCCCAGCAGAGTCTGGTATTTCCTGGAAGCACGCTGCGTTCAGTCATGGGATCCAGGTCATCCGGGTGGGAACAGACTCAGCCATCTTGGCTGTGAGACTCAGTCTCTTTCACCTGTGCCTCCCTTCATTGGCATCCTGCCCGATCAGTGGGGGGGG
>JAODLD010000069.1:6950845-6961877 GCA_026781065.1 Mormyrops boulengeri
GAGCTATTAGTTAGGTTCTCCCCAAACGAGCTTGATGGGCCGAATGGCCTCCTCTCGTTTGTAAATTTCTTATGTTTATCTTTATGAATATGCCTTCCATCTTATTTTGGGGGAGGAGGGTATCACTATTATTCTATATTCTGGGATGTTTTGTAAGATTTCAAGGCAAACAAATGAAGCCAGTGTGAATGCTGTTTTAAAAGCAACTATTAATGGTATTAGGTCAAGAATAAGAAACCTCTTCTTAGTGGCTGTCCTGCTCAAACACGTCAGTACAAGTCCAAATAAGGGATCATTTAAAAACCTTTTTTATTTTCATGACACAGCCCGCTCCCTGGCCGTCTGGCCATTCCGTGTGCGTTTTTACCCCAGGGCGTCACACACATTCTTTCCCAGTTGAGTGAATTTCTCCTGGGGGGGTGAAGAGTTTGGGGGGGGGGTCAGTGTCAACCTATGGATAGAAAATGCCCGGCAGTTTGCTGGAACGTGGCCCTTTTGCGGTATTAAGAAAAGCAACTAAAAATGTACAGGAAGATTCTTTAAGTAGTACGGTTCACTGTGCTCAGGGCAGTGATGCACTTTCCTGAGCCCTTACTGCTCCTGATTATGTATGCCTGACAAATTGTACTCCTACTTTATGTGGTGTACGAAATACGACTCCTCTCCCCCACCCCACATGCACGGCTAAACAGGATAACTACTAGAGAGACCATCCACATTAATGATGTTTTGACAGCTCCTGCAAACTTCATCTGTGGAAATGTCTGTTTTCTGCAGAGATACAGGCCCTGCGGAGATACAGGCCCTGCGGAGATACAGGCCCTAGTATCCCGATGTCATACAACAAATGCTGTGTCGCAAAGAGCCTTCCGCTTTCTTCACCGTGCAATGGTATGTGTTCATAGGTGTGGCCTGGGTTAGGGTTTGGCAGGTCTCAGTCCTCTTGAAACGTGGCGATTGCTTTGGAGATGTCATAGGGAAAACTACACCAACAGCCCATGGAAGCCATGTCGCATGGTTCAGTAGTGCTATTTCATCTTCCCACTAGAGTTATTTTTTTTAGTCATCAAAAAAAGAGAGGACCCCCCCTGAATCTTCCACCTCAGACTCTTTCCGCCCCCTTCCTCACCAACCCCATCCCAGTCACCACGTGTCAGTGCACCACGGGGCACTGCCACGAAATATCAACACCCCCCTAAAGTCCTCATCACCTTTCTAATTACCGGCCGGTCGTGATCAATTACAGCCGTTCTCAGCCACTGTCAGCCTTGTGTAAACATACCCTCCGAAGTCAGCTGCCGTCATTCCCCACAATTAAATAGTTCTGTCACTGCGGGATGTTCATTAATCTCAACTTGTCATCTGTGTTTATGTGGGCTGTGATGAGAGCGCAGTGGGGTGGGGCGGGGGGGGCACGTGTGCCCAAGGAAAAGCCTTTCTCAAATGAACCTTTGGCAAGTTTTATTCGCAGATTGGCACATGATCCAAAAAAACCTGAAATTCAAAAACATGCTAAACAAATGACTCTTTCGTGGAAAATATCTTTATAAATATGATATTGAGGTGGAAATGAATGGCTATCCTTGTTGTTTTTATACTTAAAGGTTGTCTGCCTGGCAACCAACCACAAAAAGAGAAAGTGACAGTAACAATAAGATACTGAATTCCTGCACATGTGATTGGTTCTGAGGACCGTCAGTCATCTTTGCAGTAACAGGCCACTCCTCTCAGCTCAGTCAGTGACAGCCAGCTCCATCGCCCACACTGCGGGGGCTGATGGGTAATTATGAGCGTCGCCCATCATCTGGCATCTGGCGTCGTTCTCATGGCAGGTATTCCCCAAATTAATCACGCCTCCCTCCTCTCTGTCTCCTATTCCAAGCCACTATTTTTTTTTGTTTTCCTTTGGCGGACCCTTCCTCGAAGCGTAAATGGCACAGTCGCGACACACGATGAAGCCTAGACCTTCCACTGCGGAGAAGACCCCGCCCCCCCCAGGCCTTCTCTCAGCAGGGGGGGCGCATTTGCCACCGTGTGCTGGACTCACAACACGGAGCTAATGAATCCTAAATCCACCCATTGTTTCGGGGTGACTGACTTCCCAGCAGCCAGGAACAAAGGGTCACACTCTGCATGTCGTGGTTCAGCCCGTTTTAAAATGTTCATCAAAGCATCTTTTTGGACCCACAGCAGCCTCAGTGGGGCTGCAGGAGAAACGCCGCTTCTGTTTTATCTTCCCAAAATATATTCGAACAGCACTGCTCCCACCCCCCGACCCTGTCTCACAATTTTCCCTGTGGAAAATGTAACAAAAAAAAGAAAGAAATAAGAAAAGAAAGAAAGAAGTAAAGAAAACACCAGAGTCCACTACCGCTGGGGGTGCCGTTAATGACGGCTTCCTTAATTTCTCAGGCCGGAGGAATTTACTGGGGAGACAGTAAACAGACAGACACGTAGGTGCAGCTTCGCTGATGCCTGGGGGGCACAGTCACGATGCAGGTTTTTAAAACATATATTCTCAGCTTAAACCATAAAAGAAAATTACGGTAATTAAATTTAATACAATGGCTTTGGTATTGCATACCTTTTGATTAACAGTTTCGGCTGGAAAGATTAAAAGTATTTAGTTCAATTTAAACAACGGAATTATAGCAACTTATATATATTGAGAAGTTAATTTAATTTTTTTAAAAATCAACTTTATAATATATGGGATCTGAGTGATTATTAAAAAGATGTAGAACAGCATTTATTGCAACGAAGATGTAAAAATACAAATTTAGAAATAACTTTAAGGAAAGACTAGGCTACCAGTCAGTTTGTGGCTTGCTGTAACCCTCATCGCACTGCTTGTCTGAGCGGCATATGTACATATACACGTACAGTTCCGTGCAAAAGTCCTAGGCAGTTGAAGAAAATATTATAATAGGAGAGGTTTTGAAATGCCTAAACTGACACACACAATATCATAGTTTTACATACCAACATGACAATCATTTCATTCACACATAAAATGAAATGAAATGAAATGAAATTAAATTAAATTAAATTACTGTCATGCTTTAGCATTTAGGGTGAGTAAAGTTTGTATTCTGTAATGAAACTTCCCACATATTTTGAACTGGCAACAAATGACTAAGTTTTTTTTACATGCAAGC
This sequence comes from Mormyrops boulengeri, assembly GCA_026781065.1. Taxonomy (NCBI): domain Eukaryota; kingdom Metazoa; phylum Chordata; class Actinopteri; order Osteoglossiformes; family Mormyridae; genus Mormyrops; species Mormyrops boulengeri. The sequence goes on from JAODLD010000069.1 coordinate 6,954,004, forward strand.
TGCATGTAACAGGATTTCGGATGGATTGACAGCCCACTAAACACTGTAGATTTATGCTTTATGTGACGTGCTAATCTAGGCTTCATTCAGTGACAAGCAGGACATCACAAATGAAATGAAATGAAATGAAATGAAAGATGCTGGATTGTACTAATACTCAGCCTTGCATATGTGGCAAAGGGGTAGAGTAACACCCGGGTTTTCATCGTTAATGAAGAACCTACCTGCTGCCCCCGCCACCCCAGGAGAGGACGTGCTACGCCCTCCCCATGTTGAGTTCAGGGAAGGTCGCAGTGGAGGTGTATATCTCTTCAGTAGCGTATCTTGAACAGACAGATTCATCACAGAAAGGCGTGCAGTGATGCTGATGGGCTGGGCGGCCAAAAAACTCCAGTGCCACTGCCCTCACACCCCTGGCGGTTAGAGGCCAGCCCTAGGGGTGCCTATGTATGCCACCCCAACCCTCCTCCACCCCCCCATGGGCATGTCATCAGGCGAGGCGTGAGCTGAGAGAGACCAGGCCGCGGCCGTAGCCTCAACCCCAGGGTCAGTGCAGGGGGGTCAAAGGTCATTCACGGCCAGCCTCCCAGGGCGACAGGGTGCACGGATCATGTCAGCATGCTTCCTCTCGCCCCGTCGCTCGCCATGGGCTGGGCATAGCCGCACGCTGAACCGGCGGGGTGTCCCACAGCAATGGAGCAAAGAAACCGAAGCAATCCCATGTGATGTGCCTGGATTAATCATTTCGGGAGAAAACAGTGTATGTTGTGACATGACAGGACGCATTTTGCGTATAATTATGGCTTTATTTGCAAAATAGGGTGAAGGCGGCCCCTGGATCCCAGTGCGGCCCTAACTAAAACAGACAGGTTTAGTCTGGGTCTCGTCTAGCTTTGTCGCGCAGCAAATGTGACGTTTTGCGTGCGGCTCACCGCTAATTCACAGTGACAGATTAAGTCCTTAAACCTGCATTAGAGCCCCGTTTTAAACATCCACATGTTGTTTTTATTGTTGCGCGTCTCTCCGCTTTAAACATCAGCCGTCAGCTGCAGCACGTCTCTCTGGCTGAGGAATAGAGACGGTCTTCGTCTGGAATTTGTGCTTAATGTCAGAGCCAAAAGATAGCCATGGATAATGGAAACTTTTACCGCTTCAGTGAGAGAGAAACTTTTAATTTATGGTTAAAGTGAATTTGAAGATATTACAGGAGAAGACACTGATCACAGAATGTTCCAGAGACAAAAGTTTTTTAATACTATTGCTTTTATTATTATGTCTAAATTCATGATTTATTATTCATTATGAAATTTAATAATATGGAAAAGTTCTTATGGAAATCATATTATTATCATCGTTATTATTATTTATAATATAGTAGTAGTAGTAAGTTATGAATGACAAGTTACAACATAGAGAGCAATAAAAAATACCAGATTAATATCATATATATTATATACATATGCATTAAAATATACTGTAATATAATTCTGCATTTTGCAAAAGGTTGCGTATTGGAAATATTAATTGCTTAACACCCAGACAGTAATCCTGTCATGAGAGTGGATTAGCATGTGGTGAACAACCTACCCCCCCCCATATACTACTCCTGTCGCTGGTATACCTTTCATTATCCATATGGTAACACACACCCCCCACCCCTGCCCACACCCCAGCTGACCTGTCACCTTTGGATTGCATTGATCTGTTGCCCCGGCAAAGGAATGAAGCAGGCTGAGATGAAACAGACCAGGGAGAAGTAAATGGGGGGGGATAGACGTTAATATTATCTTCTTTCTCACGCCGACTTGCCGGCATTGTCGCTCGGGCCGTCCGACAGCAGGCTGACGTTGGGGTGCAGGTGGGCTGGCCGCTTGCTGTCTTCAGTCACACGGAGCACGTTGGCAGGGCTGCCCTGCATTTTGCCTGTTATAAAAATGACCCTCACAGCCCCGTGGTAACCATTAAACATTTGTGTACCAGGAACATAGTGGGAATGTGAAATTGAAAATGTTTCTTTTAATGTATCTGTTTTTCAGAAACATTACACCAAGTAACACCCAGAGGAAAATATTGGTGTTGACAGGTTTAGTAAAACACATTTTATTTTTCAACTGTTTCACATATTCAGATCTGTTAATAAAATTTGTCTTGTTTTTTTTTCGGAGAACATATTAATGGTGGTTGTTTATTAATTAATGTGTGACTAATCCAAGCCGGGAGCAGTATAGTTCAGAGCGGCAGTGTTTGGTTAAAACGGACCCACGTGACGCAGGGCAGATCTGAGGTGTTCACCCATGCGAGATTTATTGTCCTTAATGTAAACACTGGTCCAAACAGGGGAAACGAAGGCCTGAATGAGAAACTGAGTTCTTTTAGACAGAACAAGATGCTGAACAATAATAATGGTACTCGGATGCTGTGAAAAAGTTGTGCGTCTAAGAACCCTTTGTTGGAAGTTTGTTAGTCGTCCAGAACCGGTGCCGGCTGGAAACCAATAGCCATTTTGGACCCACCTGTTTTGCGAGTCCAGGCTTCGGGCAAGGCCCTGCAGGTGTGAGCTGTGCTCGTGTTAGTTGTCATACCACCATAGCCGGCCGGCTCACGCCCACTCAAGCACATTTTGGTTAACTGGGGTTAGGGTACAGAACCCGCCGCCGCTCGTCCCCACAATGCTGGTTTCTCATATTCCGTTCTTACAAACACGCAGAAGTGCTCCATGCTTCACCTCCTCCTCACCACAGCCAGCTCGACATGTGTGTGGGTCATGTGATGCTGGCGTGTTTCGCCTTTCAAGGTCGCAGAGGCGATTCTAGGATTTTTTACAGAATAGGGCATAAAACGGGCCATAATTGATTCAGAGTGGCCAACTTCATCATTAGCCAATGGCGTGTTTTGATTCAATGAGTGACAGGTGAGGGGGTGCTCCGGGGGCCAATCAGCTGTCAGCTGGGGCACGTGCCCAGGACTTGTGCCTTGCTACACCGTGCCTAAATAAAAGTCCTGCCCTTTGCTTAGAATTGTTTCATCTGCAGGCTGACAGGGTTTTCTGGAACGCCGGTCTTGGCAGGACATAGTTTTTGATGGCTGGTACCAAGCCTTTCCTCAGTGGCTGGTACCCACGAGAAGCCCGCCAGGGGCGGTGAGGGATGTTCGTCCTGCGAGGCCTACAGAAAAGGGCCACTTTGTAATTGAAACTTTTGTCCCCTGGGGAGAAAGCCACAGGCGTACAGTACTGTACAAGAGTCTTAGGCAGTCAAAGAAAATGATGTTGAAATGATCATCAGTGTCGGCTATAAAACTATGACATTATGTCTGTCAAAGTGCGGCTGCTTAGCCATTTCAAAGCCTCTCCTTAAGTCACCTCAGCATTTGCAGCAACCGTCCAATACACACATGTATTTTTTGACTCAACCAGTAGCCCACCTCACATGGTTAGTCAGCTCCTCATTGACTTTTTAAACTAATTTGAACAATTAATTAAATGAGCAGGTTGTGAAATGCAACAAATATTTGGAACAGTGGGGCTGCCCCTGGGGAGAGCTTTGGGAACCAACATGGTGTTCATCTAGCTATCCAGCATGATGTAAGTAACTTTTTGGAGAACAGAACAAATTCTTCTTAATTTTTTAATTGTGTTACTGATAATTTGCATGTTCTACTGTAGAACTGTGCATTTTTTTCTGAGCAAATATACACTTACTACCCAGATAAATAGCCTTAAACATTTTTGACTGCCTAATTAGATGTTTTCACAGTACTGTAAATTCGGTTGGGTATGGGAAAGATTGACTGCTTTGCATCGCCCCGCAAAGCACTGACACGTATCCTCTGCCGGCAAGAGAGGACCATCTCCTTCCCACTAGGGATCCTGGCCAGAAACTCATTGCCTTTCATTCTGTATTATAATCTATTTTAATAAATTTGAATCCAGTAATTTTCCTATTCAATACATTTAAATCTTTCAATTCAGTAATTTAAATATTTTCTAAGGAAAAAAAAATGAATTCCTTTTAAATCCTTCTTTAAAAAAATACATTAGCACATTAATTGATAGTCCATTAATATATAACTAACTCATACAATGTTTTGAGATTGTAAGGCATTAAATGGAATTGCCCTTCCTCTACCTTTAATATTGTGGAATCCAATTACATTACAATTACATTATGGAATTACAATTACAATTTCTAAGGAGTAGAACTAAGAAACAGTCTTACGTATAATATTTCATTATTAACATTCTCATTGTTTATTATGAATAATCATGTCTAACAGCTCATAATCACACAGTGAGACTCGGCGGAGGTTTCCGGAATTCTGGAGCAGGGGTACGGATGGATCTCAGTGCAGGATGTGGACCCTGGGGCTGTCTCAGCGGACGGCTACCTCCAGAGCCTTTTTCTTGCCATTTCACACATGGAGAAACACAGTTTGAAGCGGTTTCAAGCTCGTGCACTTGGTGTCCGAGAAGTGAGTCTGGCCACCCACTGGCCTTACAGGAGCCAACCGAGGAGCAGAATTGTGACAAAAACAGCGATTCTGACAGCACAGATCCACGCCGCCACGCTCACCCCCCCTTTCCTCATGCACAGAGAGGGTCCTGGGCATCAAACCACCCCCCCCAACCCCGCCATCGTCCAGGCACTGGCCTGTGAAACCAGCCCCAAGAGCAATATCGTGGGAAAGCCGACCTGCTCACGGCCAGCGTCTCCCCTCTGCCCCTACGGTCTCCTCCAGACGGAGGCGACGTCGCGTCACCGGGTGCTGGAGGGCGGCAAACGTGAACTGCATGGGGGGGTGGGGGGGAGGGATACCAAAGCTATGATTTCATTCAAATGGAGGGAACCCTTTTTATAGACACTGGGAAAAAAAACAACCATAAATGTGCGGACACGGAAGACTGAACATTTTCAGGGGGGAGTTGGGGAGGCATTGGGATTCATATTGTCGGTATGTGGCATAATTTGGATGCTGTCATCGACGTACAGTATGCTGAAAAGAAAAGCTGGAGGAATGAAAATCGTTGTGGAGGAGGAAGCCAGCCAGTATCCCGCGGGTCGCTACTGACTGGCTGGGCACGGAGAATGAAGGCAGCGGCGCAGTGAAAACCGCGGTGCTCTGCCGTCTACCAAAACCTCCCACATGGCCAGAGAGAGCTGGGGGGGGTGGGGGCGGCTGACATAAATGTGAATGGAGATCACTGACGGGCAGGTTCCGATTCAGAGGCCTGGCTTTTAATCACCCGGCTTCTGGTCTCGAGTCCGTGGCCCACAATGCACTGCGGAAAGGTTGGGATTAAGCATGGGGTCGAGCAGCTGGACTAAATCACATCTCCGCTGCCCCCCCCCCCCCACCCCATCTTGCAGTGTTTCTCCCAACCCCAACTCGCTTTTTTATACCTTTAATAATAAGTCTGCTGCTTGATCCATGCATTCATGTGAGGACATTTCTGTAAAAATATTTCAGTATCTGTTGATGTGCCACACATGCCAGTCTGGCTCCTCTTGGGGAGGCAACAGAAGTTGCCCAAGGCCCTGTACTGTTAAAGCAGACTGTGAGTGCAGGACCCCAAGCCGTGAGGGGCACTCTGTGACATGCCTGATTGGAATATGAGACTTTTTTTGGTTGTTTACCTGACGGGTGTGGACCGGGGCACACTGGACTTTGGGAGAGGGGCTGCTTGGTTTGGTATGCAAGACAGGCCACCTCTGGGTCACCTATATATCACACCTCAATGCCGCCACTGGAACAGGTACAACTCGGACAGCCCGGGATGCCCAGTGAGCATCAAAAATGAAGGGTTACCCCTGACCCAACCCTTGACTGATGCTGCTAAGACCTGTTAGTGAAACACACAATTTAACATGGCTAGGGAAAAAAGGAAAAAAATCAGGTAAATAGCTGAAAAACATACAAGCTGCTCGTTCTTTTGATCTTACACTGGAGGGAGGTAACTGATGTGATGTCACAGAGTCGCTGGAACCCAATCCGGGGGAAGGGGGGGGGGGCACAGTTTAACCACCTCCTACGTAGCAGACAGCAGTAATTGTACTACGTACTTTGAAAGCTTTCAACAGAGAAGTGGATTCTGTCCCAGGACAATGGGGGTTATAATGAGAACCTTGGCTACTTAAGGCGACACTCGTAGGTCTGAAGGGCCTGCCTGTTCCCTCATGTTACACCTGACAGAACCCCCACCCCCCTCGCGTCTTACTTGGCAACATTAATTGCAAACGCAAGGAACCTCCAGTGTGCATTACCAAAGAGATCAAAGCCAGCCAGAATACATCGTTTATCTAATGTATCTGTGTTTGCAAATTACATCTGACGTCGCTCAACTCATTTACACTTAATCCTTTGGGAGCTGCCGGTAATCCGAAGCAATTTACAGACTGATGCGTTTCATGCCTAAATGCAATGACTGACCTTACTTACATATACAACAGGAATGATATTACAGCACATCCAGGTTTTATCCAAACAAGCATGCTTATAGAAAATTGTTTAAATTTTCAATTTCAGTTGCAATTAAATAATCGTTTAGTTCCCTTTGCATTTCAGATTTTGCAATTTGATTAACATTTTCTCTGTTATGTTACTGACCCTCAGTCTTCTGGATAAGGTATCCTAAAAACATACAGTGATTCACCCATCCATCTTCTAACCACTGGTTACAGGGGGCCTGGAGCTCATCCCACATAGCATAAGGCACACGGCTGGGGTCCTCCCTGGATAGGATGCCAGTCCAAATATAATGGATAATATTCATAAAAAATTTCCAGGGTTTACTATAGGGATGGACACAAACAGAGAGAGAGAGGGAGTGCACACCCTTGAGAAAGGCATTCTGGGAAAAGAACCAGGTGTTGTCCATCTCAAGACAAAACAAATCAACCCAAAGAACAGAACAATCACAAAACCAATTAGAACAACAATACTGCCTTCAGACAAAACACACAAACGAAGGAATCAAGCTTTGTGTTTCATAGAACCAAAACAGAAAATTAAACCCAATGAGCAAATCTACAGGCAACTGTTATGGGAAACAATGCAATAATTTTCCTTATTTAATATTTACATTAAATTCTAACAAAAGATGATTTTCCACTTTAACAATAAAACAATAACATCTGTCACAGAAATAGTGTCTTTTGACTAAAATGTCCTGAAGAAGCAATCTAATGTTGGAAACCCACGTTAAAGATGTTAATTTCCCAAATTATTATGATACAAACCCATTTCGTATCCTCCCCTCTTCCCCTTGGGAAGGAAAAAAACACAAAAGAAATAATTGAGGCCTTGAAGTTTTATTAGGCAGACAAATGTGTCCAAATAAGCCATATCCTGCCTCTGAGCTGATCCCCATTTCCACGCAGATGAAAATATTTCCGTTAGCAGATTTGTGAATATGGGCGATTTTTTGCATGAGTATGAGAAAGTTACACAAAGGAGAATGGGAACAGGGAACAAATTAAGGTTCAGATCTACAGATCCATAACACCACACACACTTTCTGATTTGGTCATTCACCCCTCCGTACATTTATAAACATGTATTCCCCAGTCTGGTCTGGTGTGCATGTAAACAAACGCTTTTCTCTGGTGAAGGACCCCTCGCCTCACCCCTCGACTGGCCAGAGTCCACCTGACTGGCATGTATCGGGAGTCAAATCGCTTTAAAAAAGAAAGAGTTTTGATTTATTTAATTTTCTTGAGAAAACCACAAACCATTGCAAGACTGGTCATGCATTTGTCTTTGGCGGCGGGAGCCTGTTTTGGAGTTGAAGGCTGTGTCGGAAAGGGGGGGGGGGGGGGGTGCAGCAGGGGGTGGGACCCGACCCCGAGGTTGGAGATTTATGGCACAGGGGCCACTGC
>JAODLD010000069.1:7032220-7046418 GCA_026781065.1 Mormyrops boulengeri
CCCCCCCCCCCCCCCCCCCCCCCCCCCCCCCCCCCCCCCCCCCCCCCCCCCATTAACGATACAGGATAAACCCTAAATATTCTTTAACTATTAACAAATCACGCAGCCTAAAACGACGCAAGGTAAACAGATCTGTAAACCGTTTTGAGAAATTACGATATGCATACATATCAACCGGCGCACGCCGATCAGAAACCATAGGCGTAAGCAACGTGGGCTCGTGTCTTAAGGAAAAATACTGACAAGGCAACTAATGAACCGTGAACAGCCTGAGACAGTCCCAGGCACCTAACCTCCCTCTTTTCCCCTACTAAATCTCTCGGCTCATCAGTGCGATTTTCAATAAAACACTAAGTACTTTAGTCCATTTGCTTATTTGAAAATTACACCGATGGAATTTCGTTCTGATTAAAAAGAAGACGAGGAAAAAGAAAAGACTAAATTAAAATAGACACGAAACAGGTCAAGTTTATGGCGATGCTTTCACAAGCTAATCTCACTGGGTCGGTTCCGGGATCAAACCTTAATGAAGCAATAATAGCCACATTATTCAAATTTTTTTTTCATTCCGATGGAATTTAAAAGAGCCTTAATCGTATGCAAATAGCGGAGAGGCAGTGCGCTGACCCAGAAGACAATCTGAATATCCTACTTTTTACACAGTAAATGAAGGAAAAGACCGCATACCTGATCTAGGGTTCCGGATGATCTTGTGATTTCTTCACTGTCTGATTTTGATCCACCTTCTCTGTCGTCTATAACCAAATCGATGGGCATCTTCCCCTTCAAGCAGCTGATATAGCGATGGCAGAAATTGTCGCAAAGCTCGTGTACCTAATATATACAAAATGAAACGATATAAATAAAAAAAACACGCAGAGGGACAAAACGGGGGGATGGACACGTGCGACTTTTTCACACGCAGGGCGAGCCAAGGAACGGGAGCGATGTCGCAACCCCATCCATGGCTCAGACGCATCCAGAATTTTGGATAACTTTTTTCTTCCAAAATTGAGATATCGCAGAAAATTGACAGTGACAAGACGACTCACGGGCTACAACATATTCAACACCCGTGCGAAATTCATCTGCTCCCGAGGCTGTGCCTATTACATCGGCGACCTTCTTGAGTGACATTTAAGGTAAACTGTTTAATTTCGTCTGGTTATTTCATTACCACCGCTTTCCATGCAATCTCGCCATTCAGGATATCAGGCGGGGCGTTAAACAACCGCGTTTCCAACACTTGTCCCACCTCCTTCAGGTCTTTAAGATCGGCCATTACTCTATCACAGATACCTAACAGTAGCGTTATCGTATCCGTTAATGTTCACTAATGTACGGCAAGTTGCCCGAGAGTTCTCGGCGCAAAATTAACATATATATTTAAAGTTTTCAGTCTCCCTTGTTGAAACAGCGCACCAGTCCACGCCCCGACGAAGAAAACACGGGATTGTCTGCAGTAATTAAACTTGCAACCTTAAGTAATACTTTTGGGAGTTAATCAAATCCTTCTGTGGACCTTTCGGCAATGCAGCGACCGCCGATGCGCAGGGTCAACCCGTCGTGTGATTTTTAGTACGGCACAAATACTGCACAATAGGTGACAGTGCGGAATTAAAACCGAGATTTCCACTAAGGGCTGTTTGCTCTCGTTTAAGTGGCTTGAATTGTAATTAAACACGTAAGAGAAATAGGAGCCAAGATTGATTTTGACACTAATTACAACAGACCAGAAAAAAAGACATTTATGCAAATGTACCCTGTAGGCCTGCACTGTAACACCGGCCATAGAGAGTAAGACAAAATTACCTTCTCTAGCTCCAGGAGATGAAATCGTAATACTTGAATTGCTTGTATCATCTGGAAAAAAATAATAAAATATGTTTTTTAATGTACCATGATAAAACACAATGATCTATGAATCTCTTGCCGTTCTCCCGCTATTACCCAAATGCAAGATTTACGGCAATACAGCTGTTTCCTAAATTACCAGTTTTTTGTACTATTCTGTTATTATTATGTCCTGATGCTGAAATATTGTAACATTCAAATCTGAGGCTCGCGATCAAGACGTCAAAAATTAATCGCGTTTAAAAAATTAATTAACTGCCTTGGTGATGAGAAGAGAGTACTTGAATTAAATGAATTTCACAGAATACTTTTGACTGAGAAAAAAAGTTCAAGAATTAGGCCAGCTTTCCAGTACCAGCAGGAAGGACGGGCGTTTGTCATGAGAAGTGGTGGCAACACAAAATCATGCAAACAAATTTGAAGCCTACTGCACAACGTATATCCCTAAACTTCTGCAGCGGGTTACACTTAACGTTCAGACATTGCTTATGCACATCAAACACTGATACATTAAGGAGAATTTTAAAAATACAATTTACAAAATATAATGTATTTTGCCTCGAAAAAAAAATACCTAGATGTATAATTACCAGATTATCCAGTTCAGGGTTCGATGAAAATAAAGGCTTTTCTGCCCGAACCTAGATCAAGGAAAAAATCTCCATTATTATAAAAGTTACGGAAGTCACGAGGTAAAAGTCTCGCGGAGTTACCATACATTATCATAAAATCACGCATATCCTTCACGTTATAATTAAAATCTACACAATTTTAACTGACTACATGTTTGTGTCTTGAACATGCATTAATACAAGCAATATTATAATGTGCTCACAACTTGAAACAATGGCATAACGTTACACATGCGAGATGCGATGTACAACGGGAGCTATAAATAATGCACCACGCGAGCAACTTTATTGAATGCAAAACGTGCGAGTATAACGTGCCACACTCTGACCTGTTTTGCAAACACGGCTATATCTTCATTGAAGGATTCAGAGGAGCAAACGTCGCCTCCAGCAACGCCGGGTTCTCTCGGTGTGCAAGTCGCTAATTCACATTTCTCAAAAATCAGTGCTAGGAGAGGAAAGAGGGGGTGCCTGCAATAAAGTAAAATCGTAAGCGTCTCCAGACGACACTGAAGTCAACTTTATATATATTTTTAATCTCTGTCTACTACTCCGCGATGCTTCATAAACCGCGGTAAACAACAGTCAAGACAGCACGACGGGAATATCAATAAACGACTGACCCTTTTTCGGCACAAAAACAGTCTAAAGCCAGATAGTTTCACACCAAATAAGGCCGTACACAGCATCAACTACTTCACTGTCCCCTAGTCCCCGTTTACTCATCTTTCCTCCTTTCAAGTTTTAGACAATGAAATACTCGGTTTTACACAGAGGGCCACTTATCCATCGCCGTTATAAAACAGCTAAATATGTTATTTTAAGAACTGGCAACAAAAGCCAGCGAGATTTAAGTGCGGCTGTCACAATCAATGCATGCTTTTTAGCTTTCCTGTACTAACTAGCATTGTGTATTAAGTTTACGTAGGAGAGTTGCAATCTGATTACACAAATCAGGTTTATCTAGACATTTTCGATATACATCACTTCCATTAAATAATCTAATTCATATATAGCCACATATTGTTTTCGACGAGTTGTTGTAGTCTAATACTAGAATATGGGTTGGTTAAGTTATCCCCACCCTATTTCCAAAGTAGAAACAGGCTAAGTTCTGTATGTGCCTGAAGATATTAATTATAATAATTATTATATCAGTGCACCCTTTGTTACTACAATGCTTATTTTTGAAGAGCGGTTCACATATTTACAACCACATTGCATGAGTTACTGTAAACGTCACGTTTTGAATTCAAATGTTCTTTGCATTACCTCAAAGTATCCATTATGTGTTTGATCTTCTTAGAATGTCGTTTTTCAATTTCCCTAAATATTTCTCAGTCGGTGACACACATTGGTATCGTTTAATGCAACGAATTGGTGTTTGGTATATTGTTTAATGTAACAGATATTATTGTCATGAAAACAGGTATACAGCAAAAAAACCCAAAAAACTAAATTGATTATTTTCTGAGAAAAGTAGTAAAGGTTTACTAAAAAGACATACAAAGTTTTGTTCAAAGAACGACTTTTCCTGCCTCAGCTAAACTTTTTTTTGTTTCTCCAGACCTCTTCCGATTTTATGGCGCACCGAAACAAATTATTTGTTAGATTTTAGGGCCACTCCTATAATAATAAAATATGAACACGATAGCCACCTAAACCTACCCGTAAATGGCATCTTTATCTCTTTTTAGCGCGTCGTTGACGGAGGACCCCATATTGGGGGGCATGGCGTTGGTGTGGGCCGTGTGCGGGTACTGGTGCGAATGCAGCTGGGGACCGTGATTCAGATGGACAGCCTGCATGGATCTGGCGGCGTGAGGATCCGCGTACATCGTGGTCGGGATTCCTACGCCTTCCATGCCGTAATGGGGCAGATCTTCGTACTGCACAACAACAAAAACAGGGCAGGCTCGGTTCACAAAAACAACCTACAATTATTTAAAAAATTATACCACGAAAATGAAATATAAAACAAGCTTGAACGTGCAAGCCGAGCAAAAGCGACTTCGCCTACGATTTTTTAATGCACTGCGCCCGCTTAAATGTTTCGTATTATTGTGATCCAGTGTACTTCGTATCTGCTTGTAACTCAACTTGTTAACCGTATGTACAGGTAAAAAATAACAAAATGAATTGCGCTTTAAAAGGAATTTTGTAAACAAACAAGTCCTCCTTTTACGTTACGTTTAACGTGTGGGGTTAATTATTCATGATGATGTACTAAGAGCCAAAGCAATTACAGTGAAAGTGTGATAAAAGGAATTAACACATTTATGCCCTAAAACCGTAAAGGTGTCAATAGCCACCAGGGTGTTGTCGTGGTCACACCTTGAGTAGCAAAAGGTTTTGGTAAGTTTTCAGTAACTCCTTTTTAATGTTCATACTTTAAATTTAAATTAAGATCCCGGCCATAGTTTGCAAAACTGTAAGAAATGAAAGCTGTTCAACAAGCAGTGATTAAAATAATGATTACTCACAGATGGAACGCTGGAAAAAATTCTACTTTAATTATTTAGGTGCATGATGAATTATTGGGATTGTGTAATATTGCAACACGAACCAATTTGCGATTAAATAGGTTTTTCGCGAGAAATGCAATTTTAATATAATTAAATCAAAAAATGAATATGAAGTACATGTTATGTAAATGATTTCATAGGTAATGCCTGATTTAAATCCGTAAAAAATACTACGCTCGTGAACAGTACACGCACCGGTCCCTTGCTTCCCGGAGTTACTGTGTATCTTTCTCTGCTAAAAAATATGTAATGACTCAATTGGAAAATATCCGAAGTAAACGCACTTTTTGTGTTCACTGAGAAGGTGTAACAGATTATTACGTATCTGGCTATATAGGCAAGCCAGCCTGTGAAAACTAACTTTGAAAAGGTGGTTAACATGCTATACGTACGAAGAAAAGTTTTTTTTTTCCTTGTGACCGTCTGTCATCAGCCACGTTTAATCGTTACAGCCGCTGTGTTTTAGCTGCTGAAACTTTTCATCGTACGTACCCTTTGCGCCATCGGCCTGTCTCGCGCCCTCTTCTTCCTCGAACTTCAGATATATCCCCTATGAGGCCAGGGTGGAGAGGAATAAGCACGCAAATTCCAAAAGCAGGAAAAGAAAATCCTTATTTTTCCTTTATGTAGGCGATGAGACTGGAGCTTCAGCTCGGGTTCGCCTAAAAGCGATGCAATTAGTTCCTTCGTTTTTCACAGGACAACGGCAGGGAAAGAACAAATCTTCTTTACCAAACAAGTATGAAAATGCCCCTCAAACAAAACTAGTGACTCATGGCTTTTTGCCACTCCAGCTGTCAATCAAACGCGAGGTTGTCAAAGTGCTGAATGAATGATGATCCGCCGTGCGCTTCCACTGGTTGGGACACCTTAAATGTTAATACTCAACTGGTCACAAAAAATCAAGCTCTCTCCTTTCTTTGATCACTCTCAGCCTCCTGAGCTGATTTTTTTATGCAATAGCCTCTAAATGAGATCAAGAGGAGGTGGAGTGATATTTCTGGCTTAGTTTTTCTTAAAGGAGCCACGATCGATGCCGCGAGCCGCCTGCCCGTGTGTGTACAATGCGCGCGTCTTGAGCGGAGCGAAGAAGTGGATCTGGACCAGACTGCCGAAACCCGGAAGTAGTGGTGGCCATAACAGGTCGCGTTTTGCACAATGTAATGGGCTGCATGAACTTGCTCACATAGGAGGGGGGAGAAAAATGTCTGGAAAAAAAAACCTTGGAAAGCGGAGTCAGTGTGCATGCTGATAACCCTGGTTTACAGGGTTTACAATAATGCCACTTCGGTGCTCCTCTGTCGCGTTATCCTTGTTTTATTACAACTCTTGCATTTTGTACGTCGCTGATATGACAGCAGTTGATGTACTGGCAAGAGATGTTAGATCAGGTAGATTCATTATTACGTTAATTGAGCTCACACAACGACAAGAAAAAAATAATGGTTCAATGTGTCGTGTATTGATAGCACGTACAGTCGTCATGCTTAACTATAATATTTTAAGAACTTCACGACAAAATGGTCCAAAATATCCTTGACTCACGCCGATGCGCAGTTTGTGCCGAATACCTTGTTAAATTAACAAAACAAATACAACTGTCCTCAGTATACATTGCTTTCTTTAAATATTTAAAATGAAATTATTAGTTCCACTTTTACTAATATGACATACTTGACTGGCACTGGAGAAAATGCCATTTACGGAAAATTGTATGTTTACAGTTAATTTCACCATAATTTAGCTTTTGAATAAGGGAGCAGAAGTATTTAATTCACTTAACAAGACGTGAAAACAGCTCAATTTACCACATTGCCCTGAAAAGATTTTGAACCCAAGGCGCAATATCAAGCGAAGCTCTTAAAGAGGTATCAGTTTTCTGTTTCTGCACGAATTTCACACCCCCCTCAAGCCTGCGAAATGGGCCGCTCCAAGTCACTATAGTCTTCGGGGTGTTCAGAGGCGGCGTCCAATGAGAGTGTGCCGAAACGACTCAGACCTTTCATTGGCTGCAAAGATTATCAATTATCAAGTGATTTATCAACTTGAGCCCTGATGTTTAGGCAGGAATACTGCATATAAAAAAGAAAAACGAAAACAGAGCATATTGCCAGGGAAATGTAAGCGCGATTCCGCAGGCTTTTTATGCTAATTAAAAATGTAATTGTACTAAATCACCGGCCTGTATGATGTGTGAACAGAAAACAAAATCAGTGAAGTTCATTTGCTCAGAAATGTACCAAACTTGTACTATATTTATTGAAGTAATAAATTGTTTGGCCTACACTTCCATAGATTTTTGGATAATTTGTGTGATCCAGGAATTATGTATTCCTTTAGAAGTTCCTCCAACTTTGTTGATTGTTCGGATAAAGCAAATGATGGCGTTACTTTGTTAGAAAGCTGCTCCCAGTTCTCAAAGTAACCTTATCGTGGTCTCGCAAAATGGGAAGCTCATTGACGGAAACACAATAGTGTTTTAGAACAAATTTGCAGGATGATTGCAAACATAGCAATATTTAAAAACATTAATTATAAAGTACCCTACTATAGTACATTTATCAATAGGCCTAACCCAATTGTGAGTTCTGAAGTGCATTAACAACCCTTTAAGGAAAATTGTTTATAATTAATTTGACAATGCATTGAATTAAACAACAATTACGTAATGCTGTAATATTCCAAGGAGAAGTGGACAACTGGACGTTTTGATCTGAATAATCTTTATTAATTTATCATGTTATTTTATTCCCACAACTCACGGTAATATTTTTGGCGAACGCCGAGCCTCACCCCAAGGTGCAAACCGCGTTATTTGTATTCAAATACCCCAGTGAAGGGTGCACGGAGTTCGTCTCCGCACTATCTGTCATCGATCAGAACAGTTTGGTGCCAGTGAGAGTGTCATATCAGATAATGCAAGCTTCACACATTCAACGATCCCCGTGTCAGAACTGTGCTGGGATCTTTCGTCTAAATTTACAAGCATGAAATTACTATCAAGCCCCCAAACCGCCAAGCGGAGCGTTGGATGCACAGCCCAGCTCCGTCGCGGAATTCACAGTTCGACCTAGTGAGCTTGGAAGAGTACAAGCGATGATTATATATACTACGGAGGCTTCAGTAAAAGCTCGAACGGCCCAAAATACGGTCATATGTGAGTATTTTAAATGCTTTCAAATAGAATATCTGAGCGGTAAGTAACCATCTTTACGTTAACTATCTTGCATTCTGTTCTATTTCTATAATCTTATTACTGTTTATTTACTCTAGCTGCGCTTTCATACTAGTGCCAAACACGCCCTTAAAGTTTAGCTTGTTTTTAAATAGGTGATACTCACTTTATAGTGCGCAAATAAACAACTTTGTACGCTATTCTAAATTTTAAAATATGCGTTGTTTTGTGTTTTTTTTTCCGCATGGCCCCTTTTGGGTTGATCACGGGGAGAGTTTGAATTGCACACTGTAAAACAGACCCAGTTAAAGCGGACTTGAAAGGCGAATTACTGCTCGGCTTTACAGCAACGCGGCACTATAATGGCATTATAAAGTAATTAAGTCGCCCCTATTGACATCTATAAAGGGGTTTGATAAAGCCTAACATACTACGGAAAAAAGCAATGACTCTGTTAAAGCTCACAATGCCGTTTTCGTGGGTGCCGGTGCCCGTACTGTATGCAAATAGAGTCAATTCGGTTATTCCAGCGAACACGATCTATATCCCATTTACACGATCTCATTAATATTATACATTATGGGTCATATAGGTTATTTAATCAGTCTGTAGTACGTTGTGACAATTCAATTTTATATGACGGAGCTCGTGTTAACGCCGCAATTACATCCATTATGGAACATGGAAATATATGTTGCGCCTGTTTAATTAGAATTCAGGCACCGCGTCTAAAAACGAAACGAGTTTTACATTTTTTAACAGAATATGTAATGATAAATTAATAATTAATTCACAGTACGCCATTCTGATCTCCGTTTATTTCCGATGTTTCTCTGGGACACGCTCCCTTATTGCTTTATTTTCTTAAACCTGTCATTATTGCTTAGGCCCATTGAAATGAAATTCTTTTCCTGCTTGTATATTGTACATATATACATATGTGTGTGTGTGTGTGTGTGTGCGTGTGGGTGTGTATGTGTTTAAATGTACTTTTCAGTTTTCACCTTTCCGCTTATATAAACATGTGGCATACTAATAATTTGCAAAATAATTTTTCCTTTCTTTATAATCATTTTAAATAATATTTCTTCAGCTTGACTGGTTCCCCTCCACTCGTGGGCTCCTGTTGAGACCATCTGACATCGCGGTTCAGAAGTCAAGCGGAGGTCACTTTTTCACAGCCCTGGCAGAAATTTCCGACAGAACCTGTTGAAATACGCACGTCCGAAGCTGCAGCGAAGACCGCCGGTGAATCGCACCTCGAACCTATTTCACATAGAGATGAATAATTTCTGCTCGATGAGAGATGCTCCGTGATAACTTCGCATTAATAACTGTACACGATCAATACAATATATCGAATATCAAAGAGCCTACTCTCCGTGTCCTTCGTAGAGCTTTAGTTTTATTTGCTAAATGTCTGGTTCATGTGCAGACTGACTTCTGCGGGAAGACGACGTATTTATTTTTACAATTTAAGAAGTTAGAATGATTGTTTAATAATAGACAGAAGTCGATTGCTTATTGTTGCCTATTTGTAATGCAATAATAAAAGGGTATCTTGGAATAAAATCCCAGCTAAGTTAAAATTGTATTTTGAATTACTTTCTAATTTGCTATTTTGAAATATACCTATATATATATACAATATTGATATTTTAAATCGCACTTTAACATAATATGTTCCTGGAATGTAGTTAAACAGTAACATATTTAAGCGCTATGATTGTTATCAAAAGTTTGTTTTTTCTTTGATCACATTTCATTACTTAAAAATTTAAACGTAAAATATAATAATAAACAAATAGATCGGAAAATTATAAAGGGTAAGATAAATGTTTTTTTTTTCTTTCTGTCTGTTAATTGTCAAATATAGGCCTACAGTTCCGATTTCTGAAGTACTGTAGTACCGTATAGTGTATTTACTTGTTGGTCCAAATGTATCAATGTAAAGAGCAACGTCGGGTTGAGAGCCGAGCCATGGACGTCTAAATGCTTAATCGTTTGCGCCGTCTACTGGAGATTTGAAGAATTATTTGAAACCATTATTTGAAAGTTACAAGTCTCGGAAATGGAAAATAACTTTTTAGTTGTACAAACACTATTACAGAAGCGCCATCTGGTTTTTGAAAACACGTTAAACTTGTAATATCAATAACACATTTTTAGTAAACACATGTATTTGCATGTATATTTAATTTTCTACAGCCTATCACCAAACTCCGTAATAATTTCTACACAATATCGATACACACGCATGCTTAGTCATTAAAGTATTGCTAGATGTTTATTCTATGATATAATGTCATAAACGGTAATATTGCTTCGTAATTAATTCCAATTTGAAAAGAATCAATGTCCAAGTAATATATACAAATAAATACACACAAGTACTTTTGTGGGTACAATTGTACAGTAAATTATTAATTATAATAACAGTTCCAATGTAATTTCATTGTTTTTACATGGCAGATCCATTTTATAACAGTTGTTGTTAATGAGGTTCACTGGACAGTACCTTGCACTTCCAGCACTGGGGGGTTGAATCCCACCATCTCCATGTGTGTGACATGTTCTTCCCATTTTGAGTGGGTTTCTGCTGGATATGCTGTTTTTGTCCCACAGCCCAAAGACACGCAGTTAGGCTAGTTGGTGCGTCTAAATCGCATCTGTCCTACAGACGACTGGCATCCGATCCAGGGTGTACCCCTGCCTTGTGCCCTGTGCCATGCTCCAGGGCTCCAGGACCCCTAACCAAGATAAGAGGTTGGAAGAAGGATGAGTGAAACATTATAACCAGCACTGGTAACCAAAAACAGTGGTAATCAGAGGCTGTTCATCGCAAGAGCATCTGAATTTCTTACGGCGCTCTTTTGATAGAATAGATCATAACGACGGGAAAAATCTGTAATAGGATTTATAATGACAAAACGCATGATTAAATTAAAGGCCTTTTAATACTTAATGTGATCTCAGCAGAATGTTATTTCTTTATCATGTGGAGCTTTAACTGCTGCACATCACAAAGCTGGTAAAAAAAAAAACGCTGAGAGTGACATCTGGCCTTCCGTGAGTAGCGTCACATGGCAATTCTCACATTGTGCTCCAAGGTCCCGGCTTGGGGGGGGCCTGATGGCGGTGCCCATTACCCTGGCCGTTAGGCCAGGTGCGCTAATGGCATGGGAGGTGCGAGTGGAGACCGGGGGAGTCGATCCGCGGAGCAGGGGGAGGAGAAAAGCATGGCCTGGGGTCCTGGAGGTGAAAAGCGGCAGCGACTGAGGAGGAAGAGTGTGGATGGGAGGCGTCGACAAAGCCTCATCAGGCGTGGGCCAATCACGAAGTGCGGGGACGAGTCTCGCACCTCTTTCCGGACACTGAGAATTGATTAGCACTTGGGAGAGGAGCCGTAGGGCAGGGAGGGGCTGGGGGAGTGGCGGCGGCTGGACCCAAGGTGTGAAGATGCGCTCTCGTCTCCACTAATGAGCTCCTCACCCTGGCCCTTCGCAGACGCCCGCAAGTTACACGTGCAGCCCGGCACCCCCCCGCTGGCAGGTATCCAAGGGTAGGCACGATGGGCAATGCAGCTGGGCATTCTGCAATGATGGTCCGGTTCTAGGACGATTGTGTGATTTTTTCCTGACACTTATGTGCATGATAAACGTCTCCCACTTCTGAGGGCGGGGGTGCTATCGGTAAACCTATGGGGCCTCCATCATGCTGGGCCATCTCAATGCAAACAAGGCCAGGGGCTCGACCGCTAAATATCCGGCGAAAAAAACACATAAAGAATCCCTGGTGGATGGGGACGTCTGCGAATCCTGGGGCCGGGATTTCCTCTACGGACCCATAACGTGTTTATTGGGCTCCTCATCACTGTGGAATGAAGGCAAAGCAGCTGATTCAGTCCAGATTCTTTCTGTCGCAGGGATCCAGACTGTCCCTGCCTGCTGGGATGGAAATCGAGGCTCAGTTTTGGGCTGGGGTGGGGCAAGGGGGGCGGTTAGCATGGATCGGACCCAACACTTCTGATTACGGGCTTCCAATCAACCATTCGTAAATAGGATCTGATGCTGGCAGTCATGCGGGGCCCCCGGGGTAAGCTTATACCCGCGAGTCTGTCCTCACGTGTAGGGGGGGGACGCCTTCCAGGAGATCCAGTTGGGGCAGCTGGACACTTAAGTTTCTGCAGAACCACTGAAACATTAACGTAAATCACAATTTTTAAATGATTAACTTTTCATGTTCATGTTTCAGAATGTTCCCTTGCTCCGTTAAAGGAATCTTTATTGTATTTTTTTCCCCCCTTTTACTTCTTTTCTTTTCCGTCCAGCGAGTGAAATCCGATACATCTTTGGTTTAGATAAACTGAGCCCTGATTGTGTTGGATTGCAGATGTTGGCCAGGCCTGCTGATTGACCCGAGAGCCTCTCGGAGTTGACGGTGCTCCGAGGGGTTTGGGAGGGGCCGTCGCCATCCTCTGAGGGGCGACACAGGGGGAGAGCTCTCACCGACATGGGGACAGTGTCCTCAGTGTGACTGGCAGGCCTGGTGCGATGACAGACGCCGATGATCAGACTATAAACCTCAAACCACAACATACTCCCATGGGGCCTGCCATGTCAGAAAGTAGTCCCACTTGGCCACATCATTAATTTAAAATATTAGTATGGGAACAAGAGCCAACTCCAAATGGCGCTACACGGTTAACTAACCCATACAGAGAGCCCTGTGAGGCGTGCCTAACTGATTTATTTCTCATTTTTTGCTGGAACACATGTCCCTATGCTGACTCTGTTTCCATGCTTGGACCTTAGGAAATAAATGGGACCATTTTTGAAATCGGTCATGTTTCCAAGTCGAACGTGACCGTGTCAAACCTGACCATGTTTCCCTGTCAAATATAACCATGTCTCCATGTTGAGCGTGATGATGTTTCAGTGTTGAACGTGAAGCCGTGTTTTCGCGTCGAACGTGACCATATTTCCCTTTCGAATGTAACCATGTTTCCATGTCGAAAGTGACTGTGTTTCTGTGTCCAGCATGAGCGTGTTTCCATGTCACATGTAACTATGTTTCTATGTCAACTGTGAACATGTTCATGTGGCAAACATGACTGTGTTTCTGTGTCAGACATGACCATGTTTACATGTCAAATATGGCCATGTTTCCATGTCAAACATAAACATGTTTCTGTGTTAATTGTAACCATCCTTCCATGTCATTTCCATGTTGAGTGTGACCATATTTACAAAGCACTGTTGTAAATCGCCCTGGAAAACAAGGTCTGCTAAATGCTGTAAATGTAAATGTTTCTGTGTTGAACCTGAGTGTGTTTCCACATCAAACATTACTGGGTTTTGGTTCTGAACTGGTTTGGCTATTGGTATGGTACTGGTTGAGTATTGAACTGCTTTGACCGTGATGGGCAGTTTGAGTGATAGATCCCTATGACCCCAAACCCCTCCTCTGGTGTAGACCTCAGCCTCATCAGGTTGGAATCAGCCGCCCGTCGGGTCCCGCAGGGTCCCGCAGGATCCTCTAAAATATACCCTTCCATGTGTTTGCTGTGTAGCTAAAGCAACGCCTGGTCATTTTGGCTGTTCCTCATTTGGAGCCCATCACAGATAACAGCATCAGTTTCTGCAGCAGCAGTCAGGTGGAGAGTGGTAGGGGTGGGGGTGTGAAAACGAAGTCAAAGTCAGTAGGCAGCCTGAAAGGGAGCAGGCTTACTGGTAGGGAGCGTCTGAGCTGTAGACTAAGAACAGGGGGTCAGTAACCCCCCCAGCAGTAGAATTAACAGGTCTTCCCCAGGGGCTGTATGTCCACTCTCCAAAATCCTCAAGCTGATCTTTGAATTCATATATCTTATGGTCTCCCTGCCACTCGCCGCATTTCTGCAGCCCCCCCCCGGGGGGCGCCCCCCCCCCCCCCCCCCGGGGCCCGCCCGGGCGGGGGAAGAGGGGGCAGCAAGATAAGGGGGGCGACGCAAGCGGGAGACGTGGGGTGGTGCGA
>JAODLD010000069.1:7050127-7062145 GCA_026781065.1 Mormyrops boulengeri
CCCCCCCCCCCCCCCCCCCCCCCCCCCCCCCAGGGGGCACGCTGTGCTCTGTTATTTTACTTACCAACATTTACAGTGCTCCCTCCCCCCACCAACCCACTCACCATCTCTTCCCCAGTAATCCTGGGTTGGTTTTGTGGGTGTAGTGTTCTGAGGGGGGGGGGGGGGCAGTACTATCAGGGAGTGTGAAATTAAATACATTACAGCAGCGGGGATTAAAGTGTTTTATGGACAGTTGTTCATCCACATCAAACTTTAGCTATTCAAACCCTAACATTTGATCTGGGACAGGAACCAATGATAGAGGGTGAGAGAGAGAGCAAGAGAGAGAAAGAGAGAGAGAGAGAGAGACAGAGAGAGAGAGAGGGCATTTACAGATCCTGTGGAGCAGAGAGGTGAAAGGCAGGTGAACTTCACCTCATACTTTAGGGTACAACTTTCACTTGCAGGCAGTAGCCGTCCCCAAATATTTCCTGAGACAGGACTCACCAGTGGGCATTGTAGCTCATTTGTATGGATTTGTGCACTACTACTATAAATAACTTAGCAGCCCTGCTTCAGAAGCGATAAAAATCATCAATAAAATGCACAGTACATAACCTTAAAATATTAAACAAGCACCAGTGGCCTGATATCACAGATGACTGAATGGTAAAAAACAGGAGTAAGTGAGATGCCATTCAAAGCTAAATGGAGTCAGGTTGTATCTCCTAAAAGGAAGTCATGTCAGCACAGGAATTCACCTGAGAGGTCAGTAATGTCTCTGTCCCCTCGTCCTTCCCTTGTCACCTTCATGTGTCACATGACTTTGTTAGGGTTGCCTTCCCACAGGGAGCAGAAGGATACTCACCAAGGGAGGAAGGAGGATGGTGCAAAACAGACCTCCAGAGAAGCCCCATTTGCCCCCCCGAGTGGTGAGCACAGTCCCAATGTCACATCAATGGGGGAGACAAAATGTGTGTGGGACTCTTGTTAAGCTTCGCAAGGCAGAGAGGTGTGAACAATGAAGTATCTTCATTTAGGCATCAGAGCACCAGCCTGCAACCTGCTTCTAAGGAGAGTGTGAAGCAAGTGCATTATGAAAAGGGGACATGATCTGGTTTGCGGCTTCAAGCTGTTTTTGCCGTAATGGCTCATGGGTTCAAGTCAACTCGTCAACATTGCTTTATTAGCCACTTGAACACCTACATTGCTATGCTTTTAGTTGTCACATATTCCATCTTGACTGATCCCATTTTGTCACTCTTCAAGACATACATACATACACACACAGGTGAGAGTGAAACCATTTATTTGGTGCTCTGGGAGCATTTTTCGGAGTTGGGGTTAAGGGCCTTGCTCAGGGGCCCGCTGCAGAGGATGGGAGTCAAACCTGCAACCTTCCAATTACAGACACCTATGCCTAACCACCTAAGCCACACAGTGCCCCCTGCTGGGGATACCGATTGAAGTCATTCAGGGAGTTTCCATCCCGACATTATAACAGAGTACTTTAAATGGCTGCTACAGGGTTTGGAGACATGCAGACGTCGGGGTCACACTAGGGAGGTCCTGGTGGCAGTGGGTGTCCTCAATGAGAGCTGTGCTGTTACGGTGGCCGTGGGAACAGGACGACGCCCCCAGTCTAACTCCGTCGTGTGAAACTCCCTTCTAACTCAGGACTACAGAGGGGTGGAAAGGATAGGGCTGGGTTGGAGGGTGTGGGGGTGGAGTGACAAAACACTTACCAGGTGCAAGGTGACAAGTGACTTGACCTTAAACACCATACAGAGCACTGGGCTGGGAGGGTGGATTTAGTATCCAATAACCTGTTTTGGTTTTCCACTGGGGGGGGGGGGGGGAGTTCACCATTAAGATTGAAATTTGGATGTTCTCCATTATGGTATAACAATGCCTCATTTGTGTTTATCGAAGATTATTTCCCGCAGAATACAACCATTAATTAGTCTGACCTTCACGGTAAAATGTTGGCACGTAAAAGAACAAAAGAACATAAGAAATTTACAAAGAAGAGGAGGCCATTTGGCCCATCAAGCTCGTTTGGGGAGAAGTCAGCTAATAGTTAAAAGTTGTTAAAATCTAGCTGTCATTTAAAGGAACCCAAGGTTTTATCTTGCTTTACACTAACAGGAAGACCATACTCTACACGCTGAGTAAAAAAGTGCTTTCTCAAATAAATTTTAAAATGTTGTCCTGCTAATTTCCACCTCAAATTCAAGTTCTTGAATTTGAACTAATATTGAAGTAACTATTTGGTTGAACAGGTCACATGCTTTTAAATATGCAATAAGAAGCATTGCAGACATTAGTGCTGATAAATATCTCTCACAGTGCAACTATATCACCATTTACTACTGTTTGCACCTCTTATACTCTGCAGAGCTGTAATGAACACATAACATGGGCTCGGTTGACCAGCGTCAGACTCCGAGTTCAATTTTCCAGGCTGCAAAGGGCCACTGTGTAGCCAGGATTCACGATTCTGTTTTTATGCTCTGACCCATCTCCCACACCAGGGAGAAGCTGTGAACAGCAACGGTGGGGTTGCATAAATATAAGGGGGCCTGTACAGAAATTGGGACGAGCGAGCTGTTTCTACGCGTTTTCCCAGACCAGCCTAAGCTTTTTGAGGTTAAACACTCTGGGGCTCACATCACTTTGAGATGCTTTGAGTTAAAGGTGAAGTCGAAAGCGTTTGTTTAGTATGTATCATCTCAGGCTGTAATTCATAACACATCCCAGACTGCTTCTTGAATCAATATATCTGTTTGGATGAGAGGACATAAAACTTTTTTGGCTTAATTAAGTTGCTAAATCACAGCTTGCAATCCTAAAATATCCCGCTGATCTGGTGAAATCGATCCAGGGTTTTGCTTTTTGAGTGGATGTTCAGTGTAGACACACAGCTGAGTGTTATTCTTCACTGGACCATGTGTTCACTGAAATTATGACTTAACTGTGATTAATATGTTCAGTGTGTCTGTTTCTAATACACTGCGCTTCACTGGGATTCTGTTCGATACAGCCCATGTTTTGAAATTGGCTCCGATAGGGACGATGAGGTCCAAATGGGTCGCTGTCGTACCATTGAGTCGATTCCCCAAAAAGCCATAAGCAGTACTGCTGGTCTGCATCAGGAGATTTGGTTCCTGCCCGGTGCCCGCCCCTCATCCCCTATTGGCTGGCCTTCAGGCAGCACGGTCAAGCTTTCTCCTTGTGGAAAAGGTGACATTCAGCATCACAGTAAGTTTAGTAACTAAAGACTAGGCCACTCGCTTGCATGTAAAAGGCTGTGGGAATGTGTGTGGGTATAGGGGAAGGAGCTCAGGTACCTGTCCCTGGAGGAAACGAGGACTGGCAGCCACAAGGGGTCTGGTCTTGGATGCGATCGGGCCGGAAGCCAGGCCCGACCAGACCTGTGGTTGAACTTACGGCGCAGTCCTCTCCCTGCAGTGTGAACCTGGTGCTGGCACACTCCACCGCAGTAACCGTGTCGTTAAACATGATTACATTTTAATAACATGTCATTATGTGATATACTCATACATAAGCTCATTGGATTATTGTTTTGTAGGGTCCTGAGCCAGACTCTTCTGAGCTGGACCGTGAATGGCCACAATAATTTTTAAGGTACCCCGAACCATACTGAACTGGGACCAACCGTGCCAACCTGTGTTGAGGTGTGCCAACCAGCACCTAATCAGACCGGAAACACAAAGGAATAAGTGGGGCATACAAAGGGAAGGTGACTGTCCAGGAACCAGTAAGAGATAGGACAAACTAACCGAATCGTGGGTCCAGTTCATTTAGCCTGGCAAGTGGGGTTAGCGACTGGTGCTAATACCAAATAGCACATGCAAGGAACTGCTTGATTAGGCAGTGTTTTATATGAGTCGTATAGCACTAAAAACATGAAATTAACATCAGTGTTGGACTCTTTAGTGGGGAATTTCCATGCGTTTAAGGGTCGCTTAAATAACATATAGTGTCACGCTAATCATGAACCCGACAGGCAGGGTTTAGGGCCCGCAAACACAGATTTTATCTGGCCGTCTGTCAAGGCAGAATTACACATAAAAACTCCCACACACATTTTTATGTTTCGCTCGTATTTCGAATTCATGAAATTTTCCCACTTAACGAAGGGAAAAAAAGTGATTTTGGTTGTTGCTAACATGGTGACCTCTGACAAAAAATTCCGCCCGGAAAACATTAACTTGAGACCGCTTCGGAAAACTGATCCAAATTTCTCCAAGGAATGTTTTTTAATGTCACCCCCATGTCATATATGTGCAATGTGCACAAACAATAACTCACATCAGGAAACTATTTGGTTCCATTTCTTGGGGAGGCGTAATGGGCAGCAGTGACTCACACCGGCAGGGTTTGAGGTTCAAATCCCGCCTCTGCTCTGTAGGTGTGGGGTTTGTATGTTCCCCTGGTGTTGTGCAAGTCAAAAGACATGCAGTTATGCTCCAGTTCTGTCCCTGCATGTTCTACACGGGTTTTTTACTCAGATTTACCCCCACAGTCCAAAAACATGTAATTTGGCAGACTGCTCTCTCTCTGGCTCTACATTGCCTTTAAATGTGCCCTGCAATATGCTGGCATCTCATCTTGGCCTCTCCCGTCCTGTGATTCCCTGAAAAGGCTTGCAGTGCCCTGGGTAAGCGGTATGAAGTGGGAGGGTACGAAACAACCATAATATTTGAATAGCCTCAGACAATACCGAATTATGTGCACACAGCAAAATAAATAATTTTGTTCTATGAATCCTGAACATCTAAGATTTCCACATGCATTGCGCTGGCATGAAACACAGCCGCCCCAGTCGACAGAAATCGCACAGCATGTTAAGTGTTCATGTATGTTTGCGCTACACTTCATGACTTATTTGAAAGGAAAGTGGCCCCATGATCTACATGACATAGACATGTTGGCCAACCAAAACATTATAACAATTTCAATAGTGACCACAAAGATGGAGACTATGTGGCCCAAAGGGGATTAAAATGGGGCTCCGGCACTTAAAATGATGTGCCAACAATATATCACACTGGATACCTTGTTTTGTGTCTTGATTTTATTGACAGAAAGTCAATTTACAAAAAGAAGAATATGGCTGTTCTCTTTCATGGTGTGTACTTTAGGTAAAGAATTATATTTCAGATTGTGTTGATATGATATTATAAAGATTTATTACATTTATTAGATGAATACACAACACAGAATTGTGGTTAGGTTTGGCCGCTGAGGGATTCAGCTGAAGAATTGATGTTTTTTAATCCTGAAAAATGTGGTTCCGATCTACTGGTTCTGAGACTTTTGAGGTGGACCTTCCTTCCATTTTTGTTTCTAATGGTTCAGCTCTGAAGTCCAGTTTGGTTAACTGTGACCCTCCCAGGGACCCAACCCCCAGCGCCTGGGGTGCTGCTGGTGACTTTGGACCCCTTGAAAGTATATGACATTGAGCAAATCTAATATATTGCACATTTTTTAGGGCCCTTGTCACTCAGGGGCCCTTGAAATCACTCTAACTCCCCCCTCCTTAATAGTCCCCCTGCCCAGTCCCATCCTCAGTGAAGTAAACACCAGGGAACACAGTAACTGATATTGCACCATTTACCACCCGTCCACGTATAAACCTCTTAGAGTGTATTCCCGCAGAAGTTTGGGTTTCCGGACTTGCCAGCGAAGACCCCAGCCCGCTGAAGTCCCCATTTCCCAAATGAATCATGGGGTCTTGTAAACAGTCCTGTGATCCAGTTACTGGATGAAGTCGAGCTGGTTAAAGGGGCAAAAAAGGGAGGGAAAAAATGAAAGAGGAGAGTCTGGGGATTTGCACTGGATTTACACATCTACGGTTTCACCCGTTCCTCAAGGCCGACTCTCGCAGCCCTGTTACCACGGCGATGCCGAGGACAGCTAGGCCGCCACCCGACTGCCTGGATCCCCCTCCCATGCCACATGCGGCTCGCTGGGGACAGGGGGGACGTGGGGGCCATGGGGGCGTCCCGCACATCAAACGCAGAGGCTCATTTACATTCCACCGCGCGGGCTCTGGGATTTGCTTTAATGAGCTGACAAGGGCTGCTGGACAGCTGACTCCTGCACCCCCCCCCCTCCGTCAACCCTCCCCCACCCAAGCCCTAGGGGCCACGGACAGGAAGAGCATCCAGACATCAAGGGCATGGCATGCGTGTGCATGATGTGCGTGTGTGTGGGGTGGGGGGGGGGGGCATTCTGTGAGTCCATGTGCCCCTCAGGGTGCGTCTACGCATGTGCTTGCCTGTGTTTGTACACACGTGTCGTGGTAATGCTATCCGACTGGCTCCAGGTACCCCTCTGTCCTGAGAGGCTGACGCCCCCTCCCACCTGGCAGCGCCGCATCCCATGGCCAGGTTGACACGTCGCAGGTGTCCTGTGCCCCATATTTGGCTTCCATGGAGGGTGGGGGTCTGTTCTCGCACGCAAGCCGCGGACCGCCACCGGCAAGAGCAGCACAAGGCGTCTCTGTTCCCCGGGACGGCAGCTCTTGGCAGGCGACCTGGCCCCCCCACGCTCCCAGAGCCGCGGCAGGAAGCCTGCCAGACTGAGCAGCCTCATGCCCCCTGACACTCACACACACCCACACACGCTCACAGCGACATACTCACACACCAACTCACTGCCACACATTTATGTAGGCCTGGTCAAAACACGCACGCATGTAGCCATAACACGCTGCACATTCTGGGATCCACCCATTCCCCATTTTGTGTCTTTCTTCCACATCTTCTCATATTCTGATTCTCAAGCATATCCTGATCCTTACCTCTCCGCATATAATACAAACATATATATTGTTTTGTACAAAAAAAGGAAAAAACTTACACCAAGAGATGCAGCCATCTTCGACCCATTTACCCCAGTGAGGGCCAGCTGGAGCCTGTCACTGGCAGCGCAGGGCTGGGGACCAGCGCAAACAGAATGCCAGTCCATCAGAAGGCACACACACAACAGGCTGCATAGCAATGCCAGTTATCCTAAGTGCATTTCCTTGGAAAAACCAGTGCAACACCGGGAGAGCATGCAAATTCCACACACACAGCAGGACTTGAACCCCCAGCCTTAGAGATATAAGACAGCACTCTTAACCAAAGAGTCACCATGCTGATAAAACCCCATTACACCCCATCAGGATGCAGTGTATAGTTGGTGTTCTTTGCTTACTCTATATATATCTGAGTAACTATATTATTAATACAAGGCACACACCAGCAGCTCAGAGTGTTGCCCAAGCTGTGGTCATGACCTGTGGGCCATGGAGAGAGACTGACCAATCACAATCAGCCCAACCAAATTCCAGCCAATAGGAAGTCTCTCCATGGGATTCTCCCACCTCATTCATGCAACCCCAGCTTGTCCCCATTTGACTGGTGGTAGTAGCTCTGAGAACCTTTAAAAGTGGCACGCCCTGTGCCCCCAGAAACCACACCCCCCCACCCACCCAAAACTGCCAAGAAGGGAGGAGGAATGGAAAAAAAAAACAAAAAAGCTGGATCACAAGGGGAGAACAATTAGTCGTCACGTTGTTGCCCGGCGCTGTAAAATAAATGGGTTTCAGTCCATTATCCTCTAATTAATGCCAATTGAGGGAAATGAAACTTATCATCAGCAGATGTGGTGGCTGAGGGTGATGACGGGGCAGGGGGGGCTTCAGGTAGTCGGGGCAGCCTAGAATTCACGGGGGGGGGGCAGCTGGCCTGGGTCCGATCCAGAACTGCTGTGCTGGTGATTAATGTAAAAACTAGGAGTTAGACTCGGGGGGGGCAGGGGGGCTGTATTGGCGCTCCAGGCCACCTGCAGCACAGTCCTCTGGCAGAACCAGCCCAGATTCCTCAGCCCTTACACAGCGGTCGAGGGGCTGCTCAGTGACATCAGCACAACCAGAGCAGCTCAAAATTAGAATCACATGGAACACGCAGAAGACGGGGGGGTGGGGGGAGGTTGGGAAAAAAAGAAATGAAATGTGACGTCCAATAGTTTTCCTGAAGAAATCTCTATTGGTTATTTAACTTGGCAGTAATGTGCTCAGCCCTGGGCTTATTGTTGGCCGTGGGCAGGAAAAGAGAAGTACTTTATAGTCTGATAAAAGACAGGAAAATGCTGTGTAATTCATATGTGAATGACTTTGAGATGAGGCCAGTTTGAGAGATTATACAGGCTTACTTACCATGGCTTCCTAGTGCATTGTGGGTGCATCCTAACCTGGCCACCGCAAGTGGCCGTCAGCCAATGGGATCACAGGTCCTGAACGTCCACAGTGATGTTTAGACGATTTTTATTGGATGACGTTGGCAACATGTTTGTCCTGAACGGGCCACAAACTACGGTTGTTCCGCGGATAAGGCGCTAAACTGCGAGGTTGTTTGTTCAGTGTTATTGTAATTCTTCGCTTGGCAGGAGGACACAAATATTTTCCCATCATATTTTCACAGTGACACGCAAACACTTCCCCGTACATTCTGTAGCTCGCCGCGGTCTCGTTTTTCAACACCAATTTTTTTGTTGCTTGGCGCTGAATGACTGACGAGTAACTGGCTCTTCCAGTGAAAGATTAATGCGTTTATGGATTAATCCTGGGGAGTAATCCCACGTGATGTGTTTGAATGAGTTCCCAAAGTGGTAAAAGGTAAGAGACGCTTTCAGTGTCTTGGTTTAATGGAGAGAATTCACCCCAATCGGACACCACTGGCTACCTTCTTAGCCCCCTCTGGTGGCAACACAACAGATGCATTACTCACAGAAACAATACCCCCATTGAAAGCTTTCCACACGAACATACATTTCAAAATTCACTGGAAAGTCAGAAGAATGTGACAGATCAAATGTAACCGGACCACGACTAATCTGACGGAGCTTTTTGACAAACTTGCGCTGTGCTAATGGCCTCGTTTAGGTCTCGGAGATATTAATCACACGTCCGGAATATTTCCTCTCCCTTCACATGTAATGTTTCATTTTGTGCTTGGACTGATGTCTGTAAATTGAGATGAAGTAATACTTTCACCAAAAGACACACATACATTTTTTAGACATCATAAAGCCATAAGTGGAAAGTTCAGGTCCAGAAAGTATAAATCCAGACCAAGATTTTGTTTCAACCAACCAGTTGAGTATAAAGAGTCACAGTAACAGAGTACTCAAATGGTTGATTGAAACAAAATCTTGGTCTGGATTTATACTTTCTGGACCTGAACTTTCCACCTCTGCGTAAAGCTCACTTTGACTGTTCTTCCTTATTCCAGTCCCGTCTGATGCCAGCTGCCATGTAGGAAATGATTTCATGTGCCTTGTGGTGAGTAGGTGGGTCCATGATGTCATGGTGTCTCCCACCAGGTCATCAGAGCCGTCCCACCAGCTGAGGTGTCACCAAGACAACGAGGTTGAGGAGGCTGTCAGGGTGAAGTCTACTAGTGGGGAGACCCCCCTCCACCCCACCCCACACACACACTCCAAAGAGCAGCCAATGATGATCTTAGCACATTCCAAACCATTAGGGATTGACTCAGATCCTGATGATTTCTGACAAGACATGTGGAGAAGACGCTGCCTCCAAGCCACAGTAAGCACATGTTCGCCCTCAGGCCCTGCCCCCTCCAGGAAGGCACTCCTCCCCCTCCCGGTGGACCTGGAGGGGGGGGTCTACATGGCAGCACACCGAGTTGTAGTCTCCGCTTCCCTGGTCAAGAACCTGGGACTGGCCTGTGTCTGTACACAAACGCAGGAACAGAGCTCCTGACAAAAGCCACCACAAAGCAAATATCTAACAAGTGGGTTCATTAAAGGAATGTAAACACACTGTAAAAGAGCCTAAATATACATCATTGCCCAGGGGGAGGCGCTGTGTCTTACAGAAGCAGATGCAGTGAACCAGCTAAAAGACAAGGCTTCTGGATTAGGGAAGCAGTAGCTGCAAACAGACCAAGCAAAGTCATTCCAGTGGGCGGGTTTGTCCGCAGCTCACTTCCTGTCTGTCACTTTGACTGACACTTGGTATAGAGCCCTGCAGAGTGTAGTCCCAGCTGGCATCATCAAAGAGCCGCGTGCCGAGTCCTCCCGAAGCTGAGGTGCCTTAGGGTTTCCAAATTGCGCATCGTTAAGCATCTCGTCACCTGTTTTTGATTTACTAACGAGAGGCCGTGTCTAATAAGGGAGCCCCTACCCCCACCTACTAGTACCAGAATACGTGGGAGCACAGGGACCTTGTCTGTGCCTCTGTGAAATATATGATATTCCAGTCCGTCCACTTCCAGTCCGTCCACTCTAATGTGTGTTATGTTTCCAATCCAAGGGACGGACATCAAATTGCTTAGGTCAATTCTTCCAGCTACCCCCTAGGATTTAGACCCGAGATGCAGTATGGCCCAGTTCGACACATATTCATTTGTCAATCCCTATATTTACATCATCCCCAAATCACGTCTACAACAAACAAACTTTTGTTGTCAAACTTTTCTTGGATCACCTTAATGAAATCATCCAATTAAATGGTTTAACATAACGTTGTACCTAATTTGATTTAAGTTTAATTGAATTCAAAAGTTTGTGTAATAAATTATATATTAGCAAAATATTATTCATCATACAAACATTTGAGCTTTTATTTATTTAAATATCGGACTGTTTTGGCAGCGAGCAGAAATGGCAGCCCGTTGGGTCGAGTCCTTCGAAAACACGTGAAACATGAGATCAGTTGAGTATGATAAAAAAGAATGACTGAATGTCAAGGTCTTAATTAGATTCATCTTATGTTCTCTTTGCCTACTGGCTGTCTACACACAGCAATTGAATTTGCACAGCAAACATTTGTATTCCTTTTCTAATTTTCAGGCTTTGGCTGCCCACGCGCGGGTCTTTGGCTGTAATGGGATGCCAGGTATGTCCCATCATGCCTTGGGTGTGTGCTTGTGACTTCTCTGATTATCCCTAAATGCATTGCGTCATGAGGAACCCCAGATTTCAGCTACCATGGGTGGGGGGAAGCAATAATCAACTTTTGGGCTGTTCGATTCTCTGCTGATTGAGCAGAAAAGCTAGGTAACGTATATCATTCAGAAAATATGGCTTGTTTGTCCACAAAGGCCATTAAGACTTCAAAGGGACACAATCAAACCCGTTCATCATCATTGCTTGCACCTCCAGGAAGAACAAATGTCAGCGCTTAAAGAAGCCTCTGAACTGCACTCTGGACACTAATTCGCTAAATGAATATGAGCCGTAATAGGTGGCAGTCTTCAGTAATACGATGAGATCGTTGGGGGAAAAGCCGGAGAGATGTGATCAAAAGCGGGGCATTATCCGAGCTGACATGCCGACCCGGAGAACATGTGGACACAGCTGTAGTGTCACGTGACACAGCGGGGGGGAACAGGTGCCAGATGGCAGTAGCAAAAAGGACGAAGGGCAGGCCCACGGTTACTGTTCCTCATTACATTGCAAACACGCGGCCATGAAGACCAGGGTTTAGGGAACAGAGTTGTGCTCAGGCACGCCAAAGCTGTCAAAAATGCGCTAAATCACCCGTCAGTGTGCGGCCACGGTAAATAAACTCGGAGCTGCATAAACGTCACACACCCCTTCCCACAATGCACTCTGATGTCACCAGACAAATATGCCTGGGAAGTCATTTCACCTTTAAAACATTCCTGTGACCCCCTGGAGAATAATTTCTGCCACAACAGTGCCAAAGCACCATGGCAGGTTCCAGTACCGACGGAGAGTAGGAAAAATAGATGTCGCTAAACATAAAAGCGCAGCCTTTGGTTTTCCCGCCTCTTTCTTCCTTTTTCCCCAGGGGACGGGGGCTTCGTTTCAGCCGCAGGGAGGGTGAGGAAGTGACCCAGGGCAGGTTTTCCTCTTGCAGTCCCCATCAGAAGGAAAAGGAAGAGAAATAATATCTACCCCGGTAAACTTACGCTCCCCCCCCTCCCAATCACACGTCCCGCAAACAGGCATCGGGATGGGGGGGTCTCC
>JAODLD010000069.1:7120947-7131223 GCA_026781065.1 Mormyrops boulengeri
AATCTGGGCTGAGGTCAGGGGTCATCGTGATTTATCTATCTTCAAATCAAGTCCAGTTTATTCTATGTGCTTTTCCATTTTGGCTAAAAGCAATTTAAATGGCACTCTGCATGGTTTACATATTCACCTTCCCCTCTGTCATTTGCAGTCATTTGTGTGATTTTTCACAATGACCTTTGACCTTGGGGCTCCCCATGGAAAATATCTGGATCCATGGGAACTCTTTAAATAGGCCCGGCGCCACAGGGGGGCATAAGGGGGCATCGCCCCCTGAAGTGAACTACCCCACCCCTCAGTGAAGATTAAGGTCTAATTTTTATTTATTTATTTATTTATTTTCATTTGAAAATACTAATACATAATTTGCTAAAAACCAAAGTCACGATCTAGCCTACGTTTTCAAATCCTCAAAATCCACTCGATTGGTTGTCCGGGTGAGTGCAAGCTCATTAACGTAGCGTAAGCTCGTTGGGTTGTGTTGAGTTTGGTGGACTCCGAAATAACATCTTTCCTGCAGTATTTCAAGTAGGTAGCTGCTTTATCTCGGTAAACATTGTTGGTTCTTTTGAAATCAAGCTTAGAGAGTCGCTATCATGTGACGGTGTGTGAATGTGGTACGGTATTTCCTGGGGTTTGTTGATCTGTTAGTGTGTGTGTGGTGTAATTGTGCACTTGTTAGACTGTAAAGCTATGTGCAGTGTGCGTAATGTTTTTGGGTGAAGTCACTGCCCCCACTCTGCATTTCAATTTGTCCCCCCCATTCATTTTCCACTGGCGCCGGCTTTGTCTTTAAAACAGTTCTGTGTGTGTTCAGGCTACATCCTAAATAACAGGGCAAGTCTGTGGGTTCCCAAAAGGTTAAAGGACAGAATTACTCTTCAGCTTCTGTCTTGTGTAAAGAAGCTGTGCTTCCCGCACCCCCATCCCGCACCCCCATCCCTGCCTGTCAGCAACACGCCACAGATTTCACTCAAAAACATCGAGGTTAGAACATAAACGGTCCAGCCATAGTTGCGATGTCACTGTGGCACTGGCCTATTTACATATTTTCTCACCCACTCATACATATAGGGGTGTACAATAGCTTAGTGAGTTAGAGTCTGAGCCCATGTTGAGAAGGTTATGGGTTCAAGTCCCATGGCCAGCAGTTTAACCACATGGCTACTAGGCTCTTAAGCAAAGCCCTTTATCCCCAACTACTCCACAGACACCGTCTGATCCTGAGTTGTACATTGCTATAAAGTATCCACTAAATAAATAATAATACAAAAACTAGAGTAACAAAAATAATTTATATTCTGAGGCCTTAAAAATTAGATTTTCCCTGAAATAGTTTTGATTTCTTTTATGGTGTTTTACATTAATTCCACAAAAATATGACCTTTTCCAGTGAAGCCTTACAGTGATTTATGTTCATGTTCTTGACCACCTCATCACACTGTGACTCTGGGACTCCTTGGCCAAAAACTTAGACTAGCAGAGCATTGAAAGATTTAGATGTCAGAATGAATTAGCTGGCGGTAAATCTTCAAAAACCAGTTTAACTTCACTATGACCCTTGGAATGAGACAGCACAATGCGTACCAAAGACAAACAAATTCAGCTTCAATACGGTCTGTTCCATCTGGGTAAGTTAAAAAAAAGTTATTTTTTCTTTTATTTTAATTTCTTCTAAAATATTAAACCCCAGACTTTAGGTACACAATCAAAACTTCCCTTTTCATTTCCCTTTACTTCAGCAGTTTTTTACCGACAACACAAAACTGACTCATTACAAGATGTATGCATGTGTGGCTGAAGCTGCTGTCATGAGGAAATCTAGGGATAAAAGAGAAATTAAAGAGTTTACTGATACTGGACTGAGGCTTAAAATTTGATGGATGTGTGGATTTGAAACTGAAACCTAGGGTAAAAACATTTGGCTTGTGATAAAATATAAATGGTGTGGACAAGGTTTTAAATCTGTTTTCCAAGAGCATAAATAATTCATTAATAAAATGACTAATAATTAAACGCATAAATAAAGTCCCTGCGGTGTCATTGTCCCTCACCTGATACAAGGGAATCTTGCCTTGGGATTTTTTCTTTCAGTTTTAGTTAAACCTTTTGTAATACATACTAGCCTTCATGGCATTTGCGTATATTACGGTGACATTTCTGCCACAGTTAATAGATGGACATTATAAAATCCCTGGGGTTATAAATAGTCGCTCACCAGTTTGGGAAAGCCTTAAAGCCTTAATTGGCTTGGCCATATTTCACCACCAGATGACGCTACAAACCATAAAACCAAATTCAAGCGTCATCAGCCACGTATCCAGGCACATAGTCTATGACATGTACTACCACAACTGTACTACCATTATCAGTGCGGTTCTCAAACAAGAATTTTAACTAGTTCTCTACAACACATAAATTACACAAACTTAAACGTCTTCATCAATCATGCTTTCTCTGTCCCTCACCATATTCAATTAATATTTCAAGATATATAGGGTTAGAACCCTGTTACAGAAATACGTGTTTTTATATGTGTGACATAGTAATGTACTTGATTATTAACGCAATAAATAACAAGCCAAAATAGTTGCCAAGCAGCATTAGGCACAAGGCTGAGGATACCCTAGATGGAATGCCAGTCCATTCTTAGGAATATTTTTAGAAACAAAACAACTAATTAACTAAATAACCAATGCCTAATTAACTAATTACATTTGTCTATCTACATTTTAAAGCTTAAAATAGCATATATGCAATATGCAACCATTTTGCGAATAACAATTAACTGTTTTTAAGAAAGAAATCCTTATTTAGGTTTCTCACATGACAATTAATCAACCTGAGTTATCCTTATGTTCCCAGAAAAATAATCAATAAAATGATGAGTTCGCTCAATAAAATCTTCCTAATAATATCACTGAATTATGTATGCCTGTTTATAACATATAACAGCTAAATATGCTAGATCTATCCTTCGACTAATATGTGCAGTCTTTGTTGGATTTGTTTTTTGGTAATTTACAATTATATTCTTGTAATGAAATAATTGCGCGACGTAAGCAAAATCTTTGATCATGTGGTCAGAGTTAGGTGTGAGGGTTAAGGCTGAGTAATAAAACATGTTACAGTACATCAATTCGCTAACTCCTTTCCAGAGCCGAAAGTCAGTCGGCCAGTAATAATAATAGCTGTATACAATTCCCATAGCACACGCACTAGTCTCGTTAACGCCTTCAGCAGCGGAAGTGCTAATTGCATTGGAAAATACGCTTGAATCGTTTATGTTGGTTATGATGACTATGGATGCAAATGAGTGTTGGTTATACAAAATGCCGGGGTAATTCCCCGTCACGGAAGGCAGGCACACGCTTGGGGACCTTCGGCAGCCACCTCCAGCAGCATGGGCCGCCGTTAGGGGCTGCTACGCTGACGTCATGGCTTCCGCCTGCACTCTCTCTCTCTCTCTCTCTCTCTCTCTCTCTCAAACACACACACACACACACACTATCCCTCCCTCCCTCCCTCCCTCCTCCTCAGCGCTGGCCGCTGCCTACAGAATCCAACATGGAGTAACTGGAGATGGGGCTCGTACGGGGCCACCTTCCGCGACATCAGCGCAAAGCCAAAGCCGGCGGATCTCGGTAATAATAACAACAATAATAATCATAATAATAATAATCGTAATAATAATTACAGGCTGAGAAGCGAAGAGAAGGAGGGGGGGGGAGGTCGGAAGACGTTAACCTGGGAGGGAGGGTGGGGGCTGGATATGCGCATTCGGTGGTATTGCACGTCCGTGATCAATTACCCGCAAGCGAGAAGAAGTAAAGGTACCGAGGCGAAGAGGAGCGAAGACCAAAGCAAGCAGGGATAAGCGCTGATAGTCTGTGATATGAAGGTGCTTTGCAGTGGAGACAGCAGGGAAAATGAAGAGCACGGAGCGTATGCTCACTGTGGGAAATAGCTGTAGGTGAAACGAAAAAAAAAATGACCGAAGAAACACACCCAGACGAGTAAGTACATCAGAAGACGATTTGTTTCCTTTCATGCTTTAAATTGCACTTGGTTATCCGCTTGCGCTTTTATATTTGACTGCATGTGTATATACTTTTTTTCTGCATGCGGTGGGGGGATTTGCGTTATTATGAAGTTCCACCAAGTTGCCGCACTGTTTTCCGAGTTGTAAAGCAATGGGCAATATGTGTTGACAGTGGACGGAGAAAAGGGGGGAGAATGGGCCCCCTCACGGATTCAGTCTCGAGAAAGGGAAGGGAAGGAGGGACGGGGGTGGGGTGGATCGGAAACATTTTCTACAAGGGATTTACAACTGAATAGGCCATTCAAAAACACAGCAAAATTCTCCAGTGACACGGCTTTTGAAGGTGAAAATGCGCACGATCCCTCCCTTCCGGCGTTTAACGCAAACGACGAGTTACGGCGTGGAGAGATGATGGGTTTTCTGCGCACCGCAGGCTCCGTTGCGCCGAGACTGGGCGCCGAGAAAGTCGCCGTGCGGCCGGACCGACTCATATGTAACATCCGCCATTTCTTTTCTTGAATCGCTCTAATTTGCATACCGCACTTCATTCATAAAAAAAAAACACCAATCGGGTGAGACCCGGGGCTTGCATCTTAGGGTACTGCATACCCGACATGATTTATTTTGCAATCGGATTATATTATTTTCATATTATAAATGGATTTGTGTAAACTGATATGCAGTTTTAAATGCGCGCGGCCGAAACACCGCCGATCGGTCGAGACACTGTTTGTCTAATTTTGCAACGTAAACACATGGTCTTGAATAAATATCTGGCTATATCTGGGAAGGTAGTGCACCGGCGATCTCTTAAATTATGTCTTTAAATAACGTAAGTCGGCCTTATCGGTCTAAATAGGGCGCTGCAGACCGGCAAAAAATATTATATTTGCGTTGCAATAATCGTGTTACCCGTGTGCTTGGCAGGCCGCGCGCATTATGGAGCAAATGGGTGCGATGTGGGACACAAAATGCTGAATTGTGAAGACGGGAATAGTCCCATAACGCCGGTCCATTCATAAACTTAAACCAGGCTGCCTGACCTAAAAGGGATTTAAAGTGGACCCGGTGTCACCTGCAAATGGGTCAGCGAGACAAAAAATGCAAAGGCGTATATGTCCAGTTTCAGTCGGCGGGTCCGAGTGCGCAGTAT
This sequence comes from Mormyrops boulengeri, assembly GCA_026781065.1. Classification (NCBI taxonomy): domain Eukaryota; kingdom Metazoa; phylum Chordata; class Actinopteri; order Osteoglossiformes; family Mormyridae; genus Mormyrops; species Mormyrops boulengeri. The sequence continues at coordinate 7,126,140 of JAODLD010000069.1, forward strand.
TAGGATGTCTATTTCTATGCGACTACGACACCAGATATCATGTGTTTAGATTAACATTATATGATAACAGAAATTATCTGGTATTTGTTTTGCAAGCTTAGAATAATCGCTGTCATTTTCATCAGTCATTTTCATTTTTACGTGCCATCCGCGCACTTTTACAGTTGTGATCTGAGAGATAAACATATCCCAAAGCACGGTTCATGGGTGCAGGAAACCGCGACACAGCCTCGTCTCACACCGATGTGTGACTTTCTCTCACACCCTGCTCTGTACACAAATTACTCAAGCAGCAATGCGAAATTCAATAGGATATTGCAGGCTGCATTGAAGTATTTATATTTGCCCTTAAAAGTTTCAATCCAAACTTATTAATTAATGCTGGCATGTATTAGCTACAGTGCATTCAGAAAGAATGACGATCCTTTTACATTTTTATGTTGCGGCCCTATGCTAAAAATGTTTGAATTAATTTTCTCCCCGGTATCAGTTACCACTCAATACGGCACAATGACAAAGTGAGAACTGGATTTTGGAAACGCTGGCAAGTTTATTAAAAATAAAAGTTAAGCTATGACGCTTTACATTTAGCTCAGGTGTAGCCCGTTTTTATTGATCAACTTTGAGATGTTTCTAAACCTTGTTTGGAGTCCACTTGTGGCTAATTCTGTTAATTTGGACATGATTTGGAAAAATACAGGCTTGTCAATACAAAGTCACACAGCTGACAATGTATATCAGAGCAAAAACTAAGCATGAGTTTGAAGAACTCAGAGACAGGATTGTGTTTCTGGTACAGATCTGAGGAACGTTACAAAACTTTCTGTTACGTTGAAGTTTCCCAAGAGTACTGTGGCCCCCATAATTTTTAAATGGAAGAACTTTTGAACAATTAAGACCAGGGGCACCTCTACAGATTTTGGGCCCCATGACCACATATCATATTGGACCCCCAATCCAGCCATGTTCAATTTTTTTAGGGCCCCAATCTCTCAGGGGCTCTTGAAATCATCTAAACTTTCTCTCCCCCCCTTTATGGTGCCCCCTGTCAAGCCCCTTCCAAGATGTGGCCATCTGCCCACACTGAGCGGTTCGTGGAGAAGGTGCTTGGTAAGAGTGGTGACCAAGAACCTGATGGTCAGTCTGGCTGAGCTCCAAAAGTCCTGTATGTCGATTAGCAAACCTTCCATAAGCACAACTGCACCACTGCATCACTGCACTGATCGGGGCGTTACGTCAGTGTAGAGGGACTGAAGCTTATCCTGAGTTAAAGACCAATGAAAGGCCACTCGCAGTTTGCAGAAAGGCACCTAAAAGATTTTCAGACGGTGAGGAAAAAAATTCTCTGGTCAGGTGGAACCCATAGAATTGAGGTGGGCCTCAATTCTAACTGAATGTCTGGAGGAAATCAGGTGAAGCTCATTGCTTACACAATACCATCCCGGTGGTGAAGTATGGTGGTAAGAGGATCATGCTGTGGACATATTTTTCGTAGGCAGGGACTGAGAGACTAGTCAGAGTCAAGGGAACACTGAACAAAACACAGTACAGGAATATATACTTAATGAAAACCTACTCCATAGTGCTCCAGAACCCTGACTGTGCTGAAGGTTCACCTTCCAACAGGACAATGACCCTAACCACAAAGACAATGCAGAGTCAACTTAGAGGCAACTCTGAATGTCCTTGAGTGGCAGAGCCAGAGCCCGGACTTGAACCCTGTCAAACTTCTCTGGAGAGACCTGAAAATAGCTGTCTACCGACTGTCCCCATCCTCCCTGACAAAGCTTTAGGGGATCCACAGCGTGGAATGGCATCTTGTCGTCTTACCCAAGAAGACTCGAGGCTGTAAGCGCTGCCGGACGTGCAGAAGACGGAGTAAAGGGTCTGAGTACTTATGTCAATGTGATGATTCAGTTTTTTTACTTCTAATAAATATGCCAAAAAAAAATCAAAAAGCCAGTTTTTGCTCATTGTCATTGTGGGATATTGTGTGTAGATATATAAAGAGAAAAAAATAATTAAAATGTTTTTAGCCTAAGGTTGCAACGTAAAATGTGAAAAGGTGACTGGGTTTGAATAATTTCTGAATGCAGTGTGTACATATAAACACGGCAAAAATGAAAGAATGTGACAGGTAATTTCACAATAGTTATTTCCTCACTCCAACAGTAGAGATAATAGGCGTGTCATTATCTCACCTGTAATGTACACACAATGAACTCCAAAGATACAAAACGAAATGACTTTAATCAATGTGCATTCTGCTCTCTTTCAAAGGTCAATTACATGTTATATTAATGTGTCATCTCCATATATTTATATGCCAAAAACAGAACAGACTTAGTTCTTTAAAACTAGACTAACATGTATTGGTAATTTGCATAAGTATGTGTTTCAGAAAATGTATTTTATATATTTAAGGAATGAAAAGTACTTTATCAGCTTATGTACTTTTCTCTCACTTTAAATATAAATGCATTTTAATGAAGAAATTCTGTCATAGCCCTGAGGGGCTACATTTGCTTTGATAGCCATTGGCATGGCCAAATGAGCAAAATAGAGTTCTTTTCTTAGCAGGCCACTTTGTTGGTCTTGAAAGACTGCTAATTGTGTTAGAGGCCGCAGGACAGCTGAAAGAAACAAATTTAAAGGTGCTGATAGCAATGCCTAATTTATCATTTTTTATTTAACCAATCAGATTGTAGCAGAAGATAATGTGGTCACACCACCGAAGAGGCCTTACAACCGTAATCCTGTGAAGAAACTGATAGCGGTTATTACCAGGAATCCTGTTTTTTCTTTTTTTTTTTTGTCGCCACCACAACACCTTCTAAATCTAACCTACTCCAGCTAAACTGGCATCCTTAAATTGTTTGTATATCGCGTTTAATTTTGTGAAGTATGGTTGCTATTTCTGTTTTAGTTTTTTGGCTGTCTATTTTTAGTTTGACAACCTAGTTTGATTCAGTTTCCATCCACAGGGGTAAATTTATTTGTATTAAAATACAAAAAAATTACAGTTTTGGGGGGGGTTAAATTTCTTCACACCTGTTCGGCTGCCATCATGATAATATTAAGCTGAGATTCATCAACATTTCACTGCAAAATGGTAAAAGTTTCTGCTTTATATGTGGCTTATATTTTGGAATTAGTGACTTGGCTGATGCTTTTGTCCAAAGTAACTTTTCCATATTTTCACAGCTGCAACAGTTCAGGGATTCTTCTGCTCAAACAGCACTATAGGGACTCTGAATCTGAAGTTTATTTCAGTGTCTCGAGTCTTAGATAGATGCGTTTTGACGTCCCTTATTTTCTTAGTCAGACTTTTTACATGTAGCACATTTCCGCGTTCCATAGCTCTGTGATGACAAGTACCCTTTAAAAAAAAAAAAAAAAAAAACAGGCTTTCTTCTGTCTATTTGATGCATCGTAAACATAATAATTTTCCCTGAGATTTTGTATTGGTGTATATTGTCTCTGTTAGTGAAATCACCAGCTTTCTGAATTGCCTTCCAATTCTTAAAAATGTAAACATTTCTTCCATGTCGCATACAAGTAAATCGGGCTACTCTTTTGAGTTTAGCGAAGGCTGAGGTATCTCGAAATATCCAGAAAAAAAACTACGAATGGCTGTAACATCCTGAAGCTTGTTCAGATGTGACTAATTTAATTGTTCAAGCTAGATGACTGAAATTAGCTAGCTAATCATCTGTCTTTCTATTTTTTGATGTCTTTCAAAGACATTTCAGAATTATGGTATAAAGCACCAATTTTCTTTGTCGTTTCTGTTTCGGTAACATTCAGTACGCAGTGAAGTACGTGTGGTCTCTGGTCTGGTTATTAATATTTTTTTTATGGTAACCAAGGGAACATTTCCACGGTTTCTCAAGGTGTTTACGGGCAAACACAAGGGAGTCTGGGAAACCGATGGGATCCTGGAGGTGTCTGGCACCAAACGGTAGCTCGGTGGGATCGATTGGCGTATCGGTGTCGCTAGAGCCGCCTCGCCCTGCTCTCTTGGAGGGATGCGGCTCGGTGGAGACGGATGAAGGTCGCCTGCGGCCACCCCAGACCCGTCTGTCAGAATCGATTTCAGGTCGTCCTCCGTTTTTCTTGCTTAGGCAGCGGGGTCATCTGAAAAACGAGCCGTGAGTCAACAGGGCCCTGGCATCGATACCTGAGCCTAGCCACCCTCCCCCTACCCCCACCCTCCCCTGATGAGGGACTGTTTTTCTCAGGCTCTTGCAGAGTGACACACCCTTGGTTGTTTAGGCCTGGTGACCTCCAGCATGGTGGGAACCACCAGGTTGCTTAAAAAAAGAAAATGGTGCATTGCAATGGGGGGGTGTGTCTCCTGACTAGGGCTGGGCAATATCACATGGATATTATATCGCGCATGTGCAGTGATTACTAGGGCTTCAGATGATGGGTGAATTTGGCCAAACGCCAGCTTTTTTGGTAATATACAGACATTGATTCACGCCTACAATTTGTATTAGTAGTACCCTAAAATATTAATGAGGCATTTTCTAATGCCCTAAAGTGAATAATAATCGAGTTAGTGATAATGGCGTATCCTTATGTTTGATAAATGCGTCTGACTTTGAACTGCAAAAAGTACCGCCACACCACCAGCGTTTTTTCACCTTGGAGATCTTGTTGATAAACTCTTCTAAAAGATGCTGTGGCTGCTGAGGTGTTCCTTTCTTCACCACCACTACAGTGCATATCACACTGAATAATACCAGACCATAGTACATACCAAAACAGTATTATGTGGTGTGCCCTGCTACAGTGCATATCACACTGAAGTATACCAAACCGTGGTGTACCAAAACAGTATTATGTGGTGTGCTCCGCTACAGTGCATATTTTGTTTGCATAGAGGCTTTTCGACATCCTTAGCCTTTCCACGCTCGTCTGCAAAATACTTCCAAATGGCACTTTTGCTGCTTTTTTTTTTTTTTTTTTTTTTTACTAAAGCAGCTTGCGAAGTGCCTTCACCTGCAGCATATGCCACGTTCGGCCAACTCGGTATGTGTGTGTTAACCAGCGCGAATGCGTTCAGCGGCTATTGAGAG
>JAODLD010000069.1:7131641-7144703 GCA_026781065.1 Mormyrops boulengeri
TGTGCGTGCCTGCACGCGTGCCTGTGCTGTAGTGGTGCTGTGTGAAGTGTGGTGAATGAGGCGAAAACCGCACTGTTTGTATTAATTATGTTGAATATGAGTATCTAATCAGATACTAATTTTTAATATCAATTAGTATCTGAGAATCAAATTTTTTTTGACAACCCCAGTGTCTCATTTTCAACTCAAGCGTCAGCTATATCTTTCATTTCTGGTCTTTCGCGGTACATTTTTAGCGGTGCAGCAGTGATTATTTGGAGAAAATGAAGTTAGTATGTTTACTTGTTTTTTTTTTGTTGGTCTTGTATGGCAGACGGCATATAATAAAAAAAGCTCGTCTCGACTCAAGAAGAATGGCGCCAAGTCGGCCCGCGCCGCACTCTTTCTGGCTTTCGGCCTTCTATAGGATTCGGTCGGCCACAAATAGGCCTCTGGTGGCTGGCTTTGCAGGCGTGCTCCCCATCTCGCTTTAAAGGCCAGACTTAAAATACCCCGGGGGGCCCCCATGTGGGGCCTATAGCCGGCGGCCGCGCAGTGGTCCCCCCCCCCCCCCCCGGTGGCATCCAACAGGGTGTGTCCCGACCAGCCGCTAAATACACTTGCAGGGATTCTAATGGGCTAACGGGCAAAGTTTTTATCCAGCATGGGAGTGCTTCTCTTATTTTTCTTATTTAACTTATTGGCTACTGGCGGCGGGGTCTCCAGGAAGAGAAGCCGGTAACCGTGCCATCGGAATTGTGGGTAACTGCAAGGGGCGGGGCTACAGAATTTTCACCAAAGCAGAAAATTTTCACTTTGTAATCTTGTGAGCGATACCATTTCTATACCTCTGAGTTTGCATACCCAAGTTCAATCAACATTAAGGATATAAGAAATCATTAGTTTTAGAGATGAGAAATTGCATGTCTGGACAATATTTAGTTTGTGGCACTCCACAGTTTTAACATGCAAAAAAACGTGACAAATAGATGCATAAACAATAAAATACATAAAGCTTCCTGTAGTCCTAAATGTATACTCAGCCCACTTCAGGTCTCTCACGTCTCATACAAATTGCCCCAGATCACAGTCAAATGTCAGGCACTGCAGGTCCTATTACTGTGAGAACTGTAGACTTGGTTGTTCTCTCTCAACAAAATCAGCCACATATTTTCCTACTGCTTATCGTGGTCAGTGTCGCCTGGATCCTTTCCCTGGCAGCACAGGGCACAAAGCTGGGGTGCATCCTGCACAGGATGTCAGTTAATCACAAAGCACATGCAGGCACACACACTCCGTTATACGCTACAGGCCATTTGGAGACACTGGTTGGCCTGACGGCATGTTACAGGGCTGTGGAAGGAAAGCCGTGTTCTCCACAGGGAAAAAGCATGCACCCTCCACACATAGGGTTGAGGCTCAGACCTCCAGCCCTGGAAGAGTGAGGCTAAAATGCCTATTTTTTTCCCCTCATGGGCATAAAATTTGCCCTTAGTACAAATGAATGTTTTTCTGGAAGGTGGTGTGTGTGCGCGTGTGTGTGTGGCTCTCCGTTTCTCTTGGAGGTTTGGGCAGGTGACGGTGAGGAGTAGACAGACTTGAATCTAGGCTTACCGCTTCGTCTTATCAAAGCCTTGGTTACAACTGTTCTTCTCACCTGACCTTAAGGGCGTAGGCGGCCCAATAAACTTTTCATACCCACATTTAGTGTTTGCCGTTACCTGCAAGTATTTTTATGTAGAGTGTTTTTTTTTTTCTTTTCTTTTAAAGTTGGTTGTAAGGGCGCTTATAAGCATCAGTGAGGAATAGCGGACACGATTCACAAATTAAGTCTGCAGTTTTAGACTCATCCGTTTCAAACGAGCGCGACTGCATTTGTGCGCGAGACTGCATTTGTCTATGCGACGGTTCCTCGGCCTCATCCTTGCGTTATTTTAACGTGTCATGAAACCCTGATTATTTTAGCCACTCCTATTAAGAGGGGATCGTAAAAATACACTTAACTCTGGGTTAGTCATGATATCGACTTGGATTTAAAGACCATTTACTGTCTCAGTTATCTTTGTACTATGATGTCAATCGGTTTTATCAGTTGATGTTTCTCCAGTTTCACCCATCTAAGGCGTTGCGACGAGTCATCGCAGTTAAAATGCATAACTGTACTTACTGCAGTCTTGTCACACGTTTGGTAGCAGTTTATAAGTGCGTAGTGGTGTCGGTGTTGTTACTTTCACAGATGACGAGTGGGAGGACCCTGTAGATCATCTCCTGTTGATCATTGGCAGTGTAGATCACCACATCATCTCCTGTAGATCTATACTATTGGGAAGAAGCACTTCTGTATCAAAGAGCCATCATTGATTTTATATTTTGCATTAAGAATACAACCTTTTGACTTTTGAAATATTGCATCCTGCCCAGTTCTTGGGGGCCTGACCAATCATAAATTTCTAAGCAGGTGACAAAATGTGAGTTTGGTTATCATAGGAAAAGCAGACCCCAAGGGATTCACTGACCTCTCTGCATGTTGCCAAAACATCTGAATTTATGTGGGCAGTTTGGCATTTTCTGCTGAAGTCCCTCAGGTGCCAAACTCTGTTTGAAGCAAAGTAGTGGGGGGGGATGGGCTCTAATATGCTTTTATTCTGAAATGCAGTGCTGTCTGAGAGACCCTGCAGTGCGTGCCCTCGGGTTTTCAAAGAATGTGCAGCAACACTCTTCAATGTACTCTGTCTGAAACGTTTATCATTAATAACAGATTGTGACAACAAGGCACTTTTCTCAGGAGTTTTATAAATTGCTTAAACCAAAATGTTTCTCATTTTCTGCTATTTTTAATCTTGAGCCGAGTGAACTTCTATTGATAGTGTGGTTTTAAATTAGCTTAATACAAAGGGCACTTTAAGCAGAGTGTCTTTAAGTACGGTTGAGCCAAGCCAATGCTAGCAGTTATGTACACCTGGCATCGTGTGTGTTTTTGTGTGTGTGTGTGATTTTTCTTGTAAAGAACTGGTATTACTGGTGATTGTAGGACTATATGATTTGTTTTGGGGTGACCCGTGGGTTGCTTTGTGTACCAGGTTTGATAATTCGATAACTGCTGCTCGCCGTTTCGTGCGAATTCAGTGAACATAAAATGAGGATAAATCTGCAGCGGGGAAGTCCCCCATGATTAGTACTGAAAGGGGATTTCACGCAGACATTATAAATTTTTTTTTATTTTTTTCAACGTACCCCAAGGCAGTCTCAATAAATGCACCTTGAAACAAAATCAGACCATTTATTGCTAAAAGAAAGAGTCCCTGGATATTACAGAGCAATTTCTGTTCTAACGTATTGGCTGATCGTCCAGATAATGGGGGGTTGGGGGGGGTGTTACGCTTTAATTTTTTTTGCCATGATACAGATCTTCATGTGGCGGGGGGTGAGCGGACAGAACCAACAAATAAAAGGGGAAGCTGTATGAAACACTTACAGTTCACCTGGCACGTCACCCATCACATACGCACCAATAACGATCCTCCCCCTAAAAATGCAGGCTCTCTGTGATTGGATCTCAGCCCACTAGCCCATCTGGGTTTTATTTGCATGGGTACAGGATTCAAATAGTTTTTCTTTCATACTTAAATTTTATTGCAGCTTTGGTTCTACAGGCTAGTTATATAGCAGTCATTTGCAAAAACAAATACTGTAATAACAAATAAAGCGAGTCACAGTTGTGGCTTGTGACCGGCGATTATTCACTGGTAGCCTTGCTTGGGGACACCATCCCTGCCGGATTGTCATTGGAAGACAGGTACAGCAGGAGAGGCACCGGATTGGCTGGGACTCCCGTGCGGCCTGGGAGATGGAAACAGGCCTCTTTAAGGTCTCTCGTTCTGCAAAGACAGTAAAAAAATTTCCTGTGAAAGCAGAGGTTTCTGTTGACTCTGTTCCCTTGTTCCCCGGTGTCCTCTTCTCCAAATAGCTTGCTGTGTACCTTTTAGAAACACAGGATGTGTAGTTCCTGGTCCCCCCCCCCCCCGGCCGTCAGCCATCCGGTCAGCCACACTGATCCCTGCCCAGTCGCGGTATCCCACGAGGCCATCTTGTATTACCTTGCAGCAGTAACCCATCGGGGGCCCGCTGGCCCAGCAAGGACAATCGACCCATTTCAAATGGCACGGTGTACCCTCGCGGGTGAACCTTTGGAGGTCATTGTCAGGTGGGGGGTGTCATATGGCCGCCACTTAGTGGTTCTCGCATCTCACATGACCGCTTCGTGTCACGAACCAGGGGGTCAGTCATGTCTGGTTTCAGGAGTTAAGGGTGGACCGATCAGGTCAGAAAAGCGGGTGGGGGGGTAAAATAAATGTATTTTGTTCTTATTCTCATGATATTTTCTTCCACCCGAAACTGCAACTCCTTTTGTTTTTTTCTTGTAAAACGGTTTGCAAGACTTTGCTTCAAACTGCTAGATGAGGCAGTTTGTTTGCCGCCCCGTTACAGCGACGATGTTAAATCCCCAGGCCGCCTGGCCGCCATGCTACGATGTTTTTTATTTTATGTCATAGCTGGGCTCTTAATTAACCTTGTCTTGATTAGACGTGCTGGCCACATTTGCTCGTTTTTGTGCCAGTTACTGAAATTCTGCATAACAATCCAGCCACATTGAACCATATTTAACTGCACCTCAAAACATCGTCTAATAACGGGTCCTTCTCACAATGTGCTGTTATGTTCTTTGTGAAACTAGAACTGGAATAAATTAGTATGCAACCTCAGGGTGATCAATTATGTATGGAAACTTAATTGCCGTGGGACTAAGAAGACAAAGTAATCATTGATTAACTGTGTTACTCATGCAAAGGCTTTGAAACACACACTGGATGGGGTTATAATGTCATTGGCTCATTTAGCCTGTTTCCTATTGGTTACTTTATAGGTGATTGCCAGCACATGGTAATTCATATCCAACGTTTTTCATGCTCCAGTTACTCCCAGAATTGAATTAAGAGCGCCGTCAGTGGGAACAGGCTAATGGCCTTAACACAAGTATGACCTCTGGCCCTAAAGGAGTTATATTTGACACCACCTGTTTTCATATGATTGTCTAAAACAGGAACTAGGCCAGAATGTTGCTTTCTTTTCATCATAGTCTGGAGCTCCTCGTATTATAGTGGCATAGCTAAAAAAGAAAACAGTCGAATAGAAAAGCATCAAAAGACAAAATCCCCCATTTTCTCACTGTCTAATTAGTAGATCTCTTCTCTGCACCTAAAAGTCATGCCAATTTAGGGGACGAGGTCATGGCAGCCCTCAGTCAGGCCAGCTTCACCAAGCTGTGGGACACTCCTGGAGGGGAGCACAGTTCCTCCTACACCCTTGTGGATGTCCGTCCAGCACCAGACGTCACTGTATCACGATGAGTATGAACAATCCAGGCGACTAGCATGTCCTACAGCATGGGGCTCAGTTTTGCACATGGTGGACTTCCTTGTCGCAGGCGGCTGCTTTGGCGCGGCCAGGATGAAGAATCTCCTGAAATACCTAATCAGTTGCTAGCGCGTTCACTTGTCTTAGCAAGGTGTAGCATTAAGATACAATACAGATGCTCCTCTACTTGCGAACGAGATACGTTCTGAACGGCCGTTCGCAACTTGAAATGTTCGTAAGTCATTATTCAACATCATTTTAAGGGCATACGCAAGTACAAAGAACTAGGATGCTGGGAGTACGCACGCTACGCTGCTGCGCGGCAGGAGTAGCGGCCAGAAGTCGTACTAGGTGGGAAAAAAAAATTGATGTTGCGAACAGGAAAGGGGAGCCCAGTGAACACAATTTGGACTTACAGTCCTCTTCGTTCGTATGTCTGAAAGATCATAAGTTGTAGACCCTTATTTTTCTTCTGCAATAATTCCAAAAAACTGTCATTGCAGAGAAGAAAAATGTACAAATGGTGCAGTCCAGGAGGTGGCCAGGGGTATGGTGGGGACAGACAGCTTTGAATCGGCCCCGTCGGAGGTCTCTGACGACGGAGCCCGGGCACCTGCACTTTCAGCACAGCTGGTTGGCGGAAAAGCGCCATCGCTGACATGCAGGATGCATCTGCCCAGACTCTGGTTACAACACGTTGCATTATTCAGTCTTTCAGCAAGTGCTCTCTGACAAACAGGAGATGCGGATGGATTGCCGTTCGCTTTCGCATTTTTAGGTATGGGCATTTCCTGGAAGAATTCAGCCTCCAGGGGATGAAGGCCCCCCCCCTCCCCCACCCCCATTATGGGCAAAAACGAAACCAGTCGACAGGATATGAACCTGTGTGGGGTCCGGAGGTATGTCTGTCTGAAGTACAGATAGGAAGGTGGTCTGCAGCGAGGCTGACGCCTCCGGTCTCCGAGAGCCATGGCCAGGGACGCCCTCGTACATTCTGTTACCCGTTGATTCTGCATTTGTCCTCGCTTGTGTTCCAATCAGTCATCCTTTTCCTGCACTAACCAGATGGCCGGGTTTCTACGTCTAGGGAAGAGGTGGGAGGTGGGAGGGGGGGTGGGGTCAAGGGGGATTGTGCGAATCGCGTCTGTGGTCACTGCCTGCTGCCTGCAAAGTGGTATGCGCTCGGCAGGAGTCGGACCGCCGGCCTGTCGGTTGGGTTCCGTTTTGGCAGGGCTGGTTTTACCGGTTAGCACGTGCATCTGCAACATGACAGTTTGTCAATGGATTTTCCATGAAAATAGAAGCAGCGGATACAAGACTGGCCTGGAAGAGGGCATTCCAGTCTCCCAGAAACCTCCCCTGCTAACTGTTTGCATAACCTTTATAGCTTAGTCCAAGTCAGTGGCTTTGATCCGTGGTGGTAGTCAGCATCTGGCTCCGGCGTGGGCTGTGGGTGTCCCCTTTGCGACGTGTGAGTTCGTTCCGCTCGGCACTCCCTGTTCCGGTCTCGGAGCTTATCCTGCATTGTTTACAGACTCTGTAATTCATATTTACCTGGGAATATGGATAACCCAGAGGCATCCTGTTTCTGTTGACTCACCTAGGTCAGACTAGTGTCAAAGATCTCTTTTTATCATGGGACTGTTGCGGAGTGCCTCACAAACATCAAAACAAGGTGTGTGTGTGTGTGTGTGTGTGTGTGTGTGTGTTGCTGCTGCTGCTGCTGCTGCTGCTGTTGTTGTAAAGACCAGCGACCCACCCGGGTGTAGCCCAGTTGATGCGGGCCTAGTGAGCTCACAATAGGCACTTGGTATAACTGGTTTGACTGGTGTTCCTTCTCCTGAACCTCCTTCGCCCAGACAGGATGAATCATGCAGTCAGCTGTAGGATGTGCTTTGACTGTGTGTTTAGGGAATTTTCTTCCTTCCGGTGGATTTGGGGCCGGGTTTGTTCCAGTTCGGGAATGAAGTGCCTGGTCTGATGCGTCCAGGAATACTGTCCCTGATCTGTCCTGAGGCGTCCAGGATACTGTCCCCAATCTGTCCTTATGCATCTCGGATACTGTGCCTGATCTGTCCTGAGGTGTCCAGGATACTGTCCCCGATCTGTCCTTATGCATCTCGGATACTGTGCCTGATCTGTCCTGAGGCGTCCAGGATACTGTCCCTGATCTGTCCTGAGGCATCCAGGATACTGTCCCCGATCTGTCCTTATGCATCTAGGATACTGTGCCTGATCTGTCCTGAGGCGTCCAGGATACTGTCCCCGATCAGTCCTTATGTGGCTGTCGGTAAGCTTGGCCGGTTCATACCGTCATACCCTCCATTACACTGCAGTATGCTGTACTTTGATAGCATTTCCAAAAGCAACACTATTTCAGAATGAAATCTGAATCTGAAAATTCGGCGACCAAAAATACCACAGTGTACCCAAAATACTGAGGTATTTACAGTGACAGCACCTAAGCCTAGCGGAAGGCTGCGGCGTAGCCTTCAAGCTAACCTCATTCACGATCACCTTCTGGCTGCTGTCTTGCACCTGACTGGCCAGATACTGGCTTAGGCAACAGTTTACCTGAAGTGTGGAATACCTCAGTCCACCTCACTGGGGGAAAGTGAAGGAGACAAGTTGTTGGAGGTTCTCAGCCTTGCTGAGTAGACCATGCTCTTCCTGGGTGCTAACATCCATCTTAAGTCCAGGGCACTCATTTTAACCCCACAGCTATCGGTTGTGATGCTGGGCTGTTTTTCACCGTAGGGTGATACTACAGTGGAGGTCAGGAGAAGAATTAGTTGGACCTGTGAAGATAAACAAAGAGGTGACACATTTTGGTTGGAGAGATACTGGGAGTGCTGAGTGGTTGAAATGGAGAGATGACTGTGGATTATTGGGTGGGGCTGTTAAAGTTCTCTCTTTTTTTCCTTAAATGCCCCCCCCATGTTAGCAATTAAAAAGCGAAGTCAGGTTACCTCATATGACCGACTTTCGGCTTGGTAGGAAAAGCTAAGGTGGTGTGTAGTTGGGCTCAGGTGTTTCTGCTGCATTCCTCACTCATGAGGTTCTAATGGTCTCCGGGAGACATGTTTATAATTCATGGCAATGACGCAAGGTGATCTATTTCTTCAGTCCATGAACACTCAGGATTTCTGTTGATGGAACGACACCCTGGGATTTGGTGTAGGTGGTGACTTTGTCCAAATGGTCTCCAAAGTCTGATGACTCAGTCTATGTGGACTGTCTTCATCCAATCTTTGCCTGTTGCCAGGAAGACCCAAACTCTTCCAAGTCCTTCCACAGCTTGTCACTGGGGTTGTCAGCGATGCTTCGCATAGCTTAACTGGGTGACCCCTCTTCCAAGGCGTTGCTGTTTGTCTTGTTTCATATGTACTTAGAAGTGGTTTTGGTACCAAGCTTTGTTGAGCTCTTTTGATTTACAGTGTCAGTTGAGGCAGATGTTCGTGATTATGTGGTGGAGGGTGGGGGTGGCCCTCTTTCTCACACGCTCTATCTCTCATCACTGTTTTTCCCTTCTCCCCCATGCAGTGACACCTACATTGTGCGCGTCAAAGGGGTGGTAATGACCCGAGACGACTCTAGTGGTGGTTGGCTGGCCCAGGAGGGTGGCGGCCTCAGCCGGGTGGGGGTCTACAAGGTGCTGCCTGCTGAGCTTCCCGGCCAAAGTGACTTCCTCATCCGAGGAGAGCGGCTGAAAGACAAGCAGGTGAGGGTCCCAACCAGCCTGGATGGGCGGGTAATTGGCAGGAGCAGAATGGAAGGGACATTTAAGGGCAGGAGGATGACTGTAACATCGCTCCAACTCACTCGGATCAGTGTGCAGACTGTTCTGTGAATGGATGTCTATCTCTGTCCAGGGAGGTCCACAGAGTATAGTATTTACCAGGGACATAATAGACAGGTCATGTGACCTGTCCCGTAATGTAATGCATGTTGCAGTTTTCTAAATTTACACTTATTTATTTAGGAGATGCTTTTTATCTAAAGCGATGTACATTTGAGAAGGCAGGGAAAGCCAGTTCCTGGAGCAACTGGGATTATTGGTCTTTCTGAAGGGCCCAACAGTGAAATCACCCTGACAACCAAGGGAGTTGAACCGCCGATCTTCCAAGCACAGGCACAGCATCCTAGGCCACAGAACCAAACACCACCCCACACATTGGGTGGGACTATTAAAAGAATCATGCATCTTCCTCAAAAAAGGGGATCTTTGTGATTTTCGCTTCTCAGGCAAAACTCGTTTTTAGGTACCGACCAAAGCTGCGACCCCTGTCTCGCAGGGGCCCTGCAGTGATGGTCACGGGCGTGTCCGACACCGGCAACTTCTGCTGCATTAGTTTCTGTTCTGCGTCCTTTGAGAGCAATTTCATTTTTTTCCTTTCCAAACGAACCGGCATATGATGCCCGATCGATTTAGTGGCGAACCTATAAAATGATATTATTATTGTATGTGATGTTTTCCTTTGCTGTGGGGCTTCCTTCAGACAGTGCTCCATCCATCTTCCATAACTATGTGACCATTATGGGGTCGTGGTGATGCACGGTGTTACAGTGAGTAGAGATCTACGGAAGGATATTTTTAAGATCTGCTATGAATTTCTGTAGCAGTTATACTTGTAGGGCAGCATGGTAGCTCAGTGGGTATCAGGGTTTGAATCCCTTCCCACTTTTGTGTGTGTGTGTGTGTAGGGTTGCGCGTTCTTCCTGTGATGTGCGGCTTTCCTTTGGTCGCTCTGGCGTCTTTCTGCCAGCCTCATTTCGTCACGGTTAATCCGCAGTGTGCACGCGCCCTGTTGTGGTTTGGCGCCACGGCTGTTCTGACCCTGTGATTCACAAATATCCGTGTCGGCAGGTGATCCTGGAATGCATTCTGAAGAAAGACCTCGTCTACATCAAGGCCACGCCCACGTTTCACCACTGGAAGGTGAACAACAGGAAATTCGGCCTGACATTCCAGAGCCCAGCCGACGCCCGGGCCTTTGACCGGGGAGTGAGGAAGGCCATGGAGGACTTAGCAGATGGTAACTGTCAATGCATACCTCTCCCAGCCCAGACACTGCCTAAAACCTACATAACAGATCTGAAGTCTGGTTTGGCACTATTGGTGGACCCAAAAAAGTGCTGTGGGGCTGAGTGATGGATGGCGAGCAGCTTTATGGGCTCTGCACAGATCTATGCACAGATCGTTGAGTTGCGTCCATGTTGTTTTTTTGCAGGATCCACTACTTCCTCTTCCACGCTCCATAATGAAGCAGACCTGGGCGACGACGACGTTTTCACGGTTAGCGCCATACCGTCTCCCGTTTCTCTGACCACGTTCCCATCGGTCTGTGAGGCAGAGCCTTGTGGCCCTGGACTTGGGTTCTGCGTGTAGCCAAGGCACCACCGAACCAAGCTGCAACGGTGGCGGAAAGCAGAGGTCCACTCTGGGCCCACGCTTGTGTCTGCACGCGCCCCCCGGGGGCTTTGCCTTTTCTCAGCCCTAATGGATTTTCACCCCCCCCCCCCCCATGTTTTAAGGTACATGTGAGGATTCCCAGAAATGGTGGGGCTGGGGGCAGGGGGAGTTGTGTTGTTTTTGAGTGCTGGAATCTCCTGAGGAGACAAGTTTTTGTCCGGTGTATATGGCCACTGTGGGGAAGGGGGGGGGGGGGCAGGTTTCCTGTGGTGTTGTGACCAGACT
Source organism: Mormyrops boulengeri (assembly GCA_026781065.1). Lineage (NCBI taxonomy): Eukaryota > Metazoa > Chordata > Actinopteri > Osteoglossiformes > Mormyridae > Mormyrops > Mormyrops boulengeri. Next base: position 7,142,734 of record JAODLD010000069.1, read on the forward strand.
TGCCCGACAACTTGGCATTCGGTGGGTTCCTTGTCCTTTTGTCACAGTTACAGGAGATGAGGAGCAGCATGCGGGGTCGAGAGGTCACTTCCTGAGCCCCCCCCACCCGCTGTAAAGCCATCATTAGCAGCTGCTTCCTAGCTAACTGCCATGTTGATTTACTACCACAGTGGGGGGCTTGGGGGAGTGCACTCAAATCTAGGAGCCAGGGCCAGAGGTACGCTGGGATGTCGCTGGCAGATTCATGGTTTGTTATAAGTACTGTAGTGGATGTGGACACAGAGACCAACAACCTGAAAATAGTCACCATGAGAAGTCAGTTCTGGGTTGTTTACAGTGCAGGGATAATGACTGACATGAGCGCTGCCTGGTCATGGCTGTAATGGTTTGATGGTGTGGGTTGCGATGCACTGAAGGAGCCAGAAACCAGCCCAACGCAGGGACACCCCCGAGGCTGAACCATACTCACAAAGCCACACTGCCCGACTGCGTTAGGCGCCCAATCGGGCCACCCACAAAACAGACCTCAGAACAGCTGATTGTGCTTGGGGTGAGGGCCATGCTCCACCTCCCCAAATGTACAGCCACCATAAAAATGGTCCCTTGACTTACAGGGATTATGGAAACATTTGTGATGTCATGGAGGATCTCATTGGATGGACTTACTCCCAGTCATACCCCTATCGCCCACATGGCCTTGTCCCTAAAGGGTCACTCAGCCAGAAGATGCAGCCGCCGCACACAGGAGCAGCTTCTGGGCTGCAGAAGCACGGGGGTCCTCTTAGATTTATTAGTCAGGCCTCTGCCTTGGACTCCCCGAACACACACTGGCCTTTATCCTTAAGGGGAGCAGGAATTTTCTAGAAAGCAGTTCAGTGTTTTCAGTGGTTGGGTTTTGTGTGTGTGTGTGTGTGTGTGTGTGTGTGTGTGTGTGTGTGTGTGTGTTGGTACTGCTCAGTGAGGCCGTGTCTCTTGCACGTGACCCTGTGATCTCAGTCTGCCTGCTCGCGTATGTCTGCGTGTAATTACACGTGCGGGTGACTATGCATGGTTCCACTTTAGGCTGAACAGTTGTCTGCGATTATCTGCATGGGTGTGTAGAGGTATACCTAATGCTTCAGCTTCGTGCATGGGTGTGTTTACCCTCCCCCCGTAGACGCGCGCGCACACACCACGTCGCCGTGTCCCTCAGCTCTGATTGTAAACATGGTGTTTGAGAGGCAGGGCGAGGTGGCACTGATTGACAACTTCCAGTGTGGGAGCTGAGGGGACTGGGGTGGCCGGGGGGTAAGCAAAGAAAATGGGATAGACCAAATACTCTGGAGGGGGGGCAAGGACAGACAAACCAAACACCCTAAAGAGGGGGGGCTGGCCTCCCCAACCATCCACACAGCTCACCACACTCGTCCCGTCCCTCCCGACTGGCACACTGGCCCTTTTCCTCCTCTGTTTTCCTTAATTCCACCCCCACCCCCCCACCCCTCACCCCCATCCGGTTTAGAGTGGAAGGTCTGGCTTGTAATTTCCACAGGATATTCAATCTTGAGAACAGGATTGACATTAATCTATTGCTGCTTTGGTTGTTTACATAGCTGGTCAGGCCAGGGGTTGGGGGGTTGGGGGGGTGGCAGAAGAAGGGCCGCTTGTGCCTCACTGAATTCCCGGTTGTTCGCTGCATTTTATTTTTAAACGGTTCGGCGGCGCGGAAGCACTTCTGCCGTTCCTGGGGACCGTGCCTACGTGCCGCCCCCAGGTACAGGCCGGTGTTCTCCATACAGCCCATGCTCCCTGTATCTGCTCACCCCCCTGCCCTCACTGTCTGCCCCTCTGTCGTCTGGAGAGTTTGGGGCAGGTGCAGCAATGCATGGAATTTTTACACCGAGTAATTGCACGCTTAATTATGCACCTGAAAACCAGTCAGACTACATGCTTTTCCCACTGTTTGGCCATTAAAAACCAGACGCGTGTCT
>JAODLD010000069.1:7158377-7179218 GCA_026781065.1 Mormyrops boulengeri
GGGGGGGTCCCGTTTTCGTTTTTTTTTTTTTTTTTCTGGGGGGGGGGGCCCGCCTACCACCCCCCCCCCCGGGGGCGGGGGGGGGCTGGGGGGGGGGGGGGGGGGCATGGACACAAAGGAAAAAAATTTATCCATGTCCCGTGATAACGCCAGAGGAAAACGCCAATTAAAAAAGACATAAAACACACTGATTAAAAGGTATTATTCTGTCAACAAAGGGGGAAATTCAGCAATTTTACAGTGTCTGATCTCAGAGAAGCTTTAAGCCTTTAGTTTGCCCAAATAAAAAGTCTGAAACAACTGGCCAAAAGGTTGGATTATCCAGTGCAAATATAACAGGGGCAGCCATTTCTCAAAAGGTCTTTCAGCTCAACGCCCACAAGACTTCTACTGGCTTAAACAAGGCTCCGATTAGCCACTTAGCATTCAAGTTCCTCGACATTAATATGCGTTAATTTCCCATTAATACAGCAGCTTCTAACAGTTCATAGGACCCAGAGACCAAGGCTAATGTAAGGTCCCCCTGGCCCATGCAGAGACATGGGACCGTCCTCCCCCCAGTCTTACAACACGTGCGTCCCAGCCCGCTTTAAATTCATGCCAGATCCAGATACTTGTAAGCCTGTGGGGCACATGTGTGTAAAGCAACAGGGTTATTCTTTTCTCTATACCAGGCTGCTGTTGAGTGAAGGGGCCAAAACTGGCATTTGTCTCCATCTGCTGGCCAGAGGTCCACAGTGCAGCTTGCCGACACACTAAACTCCACTGCACGATCATCGACATGAACCCAAAATTCATGTTCCTCGGCAGAGAGGCCATACTCACCGACAGCTTGTCCACGTCACCCTTCAGCACACGCTCCAAGTAGAGCTGCTTTAGCTCACGCTCCAGCCGTGAAGGAAGTCCAGGATACATGGTGGACCCGCCTGACAGCACGATGTGTTTGTAGAACTCCGCCCTGCAAGCGGGAGAGGAGGTGGGAGGCGAGGTCACCCTCTCACATAGTGCAATCATACATGGATGGGCTGCCAAGACACACACACACACACACACACACACACACACACACACACCTACCATGGGTAATAGACAACGTCCCGGTAAACCACAAGAGGCTACCCACAGAGGGGAACCAGATCCACCCTATGGCAAGCGCTTGGAGGGGGGAAAATCACCTGGTGTCGATGTCTGCCGCCTGGATGGTGTTGAAGAGCAACTCAGCCACACCCACGCCCTCCACATTGATCAGGTGGGGCTGGAAGAGGGCCTCAGGTGCCTCGAACCTCTCGCCGCCGACCTTGATGACCCTACCGTCAGGGAGCTAGGGGGCAGCAGAGCAAACGGAGGGGCTCACACGAAGGATAGTTCAGTGAGATCAGAGTAGAGGTGCTCGTTATGCAACACGAATTCAATAACCGAGCTCACATGGCAGGGCCTCAGGGAACGGTAGTCATGGGCTCATTCCTCAACGAAACAGATCAAAACAACCTGCTGCACTGTCCTTATGTGCCCAGTAGGTGGCATAGTAATTAAAGGCCCAAATTTAGGTCCAAGCTAAAAATATCAAATCCTACAAAAGGCTCTACTGTTGCATTCTTTAGAGAGTTTATTAATCTACATTCTTTCACCAATAACTCACTGTATGAGCAGATAAAAATAATATATATTGCACAAGTCAATAACTGTGTAGGCCTTATAATCCCAACTTTGTGGCGTGAAACCACTGGGTTTTTTGGCCAGCAACGACGATAATGACTGAACGCACACCGAAGAAAGTGCCGGAAACATGGCGTGGGAGGGCATAAAGAGCCCATTGACGGCTGGACGTCTGAAGTCCGGGGTCGGAAATTGAAATCGGGTCAGGGCGTGCAGGACTACGGCCGTTCAGGAAATGATGCGACGTGCCGCTTAGCCTGCCTGCCTGATATAGTGCTGCCCTTGTTGGACCTTTTTTCCCCACCTTGGAAAGAAAAGCACACTGAGGAGGAGTCACGGGGGTCGCTGGCTGTCAAGGGTCAAGCCACATCCAATGGGAGGTGGGGATTCCGAGAGGGCGGACATGAGAACTATTCTCATTGGTCAGCCAACTCACAGCCATCCCTACAAACTGCACACCAATGTGTCCCCAGGAGGCCTTGGAAAACCCTTTCTGAATCCACCCCACTCTCCAAAGTATATTTTGATACAGGCTATAAACGAAAGGTTCCATCTTAGAAGAACGAGGGTCCCCTCCCCTCTCGACTTGCCATTAAATGTCAACTAACACAGTCATTTTCAGAATGCAGAAGCCATACCTGAGCCCATGGATGCTTGCCTCTACAGGACATTATAAGCCACTGCATAAACAGTTTAGAACTTTTTGGGGCAGATTATCAGAACTGTACACTACACACAAGCTTAAGAAGAACCTCCACTCAAAATTTATTTAAAAGTGTTTCTGCATGCTGTTGGGAATGGAAGTTGTTCCAGACCAACCGTGTAGGATTCCACCAGCACTGTGGTCTCCAGCGCCAGCTTCTGCTCCTGCTCGATGTTGTAACCCACGTAGCAGAGCTTCTCCTTCATCATTCGCACCGTCTCAAAGTCGGCAGAGTGGTTGAAGGCGTAGCCCCTCAGCAACAACAGCTAAGAAGGAGAGAGGGGCAGCCTTCAAGGACCGCTTCGGAAAGATCCCACGCCAGACAAGATGGTTGGCGGACAGGATGGACGAGTACAGGGGGAGGAGGAGAGAACGAGCACCTTGATCAAGTAACGGGTTATGTCCCTTCCAGCGATGTCCAGCCGCCGGGTCAGGTGAGGCAGGGAGAAGCCCTCGTAAACGGGGCAGATGTGAGTTACACCATCGCCAGAGTCCACAACCACACCGGTCAGCAGACCTGGAAGTGGGACGATAGCACGCTGAAGCACTACAGGGCAGCCCTCGCTAGCCAGGCCTCCCGCCAGCGCCCCCTGCTCCTCGACCATTACTGACCACATGGCAGGTCAGCATGTTCCCAAAGACAGCTCACTTAGCCATCTGCACCAAATTATCAGCTTTTTGTACTCCACAGATGAGCCAAAACCACAACAACAACACAGGGCATCTCAACCACCGCATGCATCTATATCAGAGTGATGCTTCGGCCATGATGCATGTCAGTGACGCCGAGTGAGCTGAACCAAACCTGCCATGTTTCTGAACTACAATGAACAGGGTTTGTCAAATGTAACCATCCACACAAAAAGTCCATTTCACTACATAAGATGTATTTTGTTTCAGATAGATTTTGTGCTAGGTGAGCTTCACCTGCTCCTACGGTGACGAAACATGCTGCAGTGACTTGTAAAAATAAAATAAAATGAGAAATAATTAGAGCATTAGCCTAACAGCACCTTTAAACTTATATAAAACATGAAATGCAGTAAGTGAAAGAAAATTTTTCAAATCACCGCAAGGAAAAAGTTTATTGCCGGTTGGTGAGGGTGAGGTATGGGGGTGTCAGGTTACTTACCTTGAGCATAGAGTGTCAGCACTGCCTGGATTGCAATGTAAACCCCTGAGAACTGATAGGTCTCAAACATGACCTGGAGAAAAGGGGGGGGGGTGCAGACAGCTAAGCAAATGACACATGAAAGCGTGGAAAAAAATGCACATGAAGGGTGTCCTCTGTCTGTACTGTTCTTGTCAGAGAGGGCCAGCAAAGGCTAAGGGGCAGGTTACTTCCGTTTACCATGATGCAATTTGGTCTCCGAGGCACTCCTAATAAAGATGGCAGAGAAGGACACACCTGGAGTGCAAAGAGAGCTGTGCCCTTATGGCTTCCCCCCACCCTCCTAAAACCATGGCTGTTCTTATCAATCATTCATGCGTAAGTCAAAGACTGGCGTGTCACCATGGGTGCTGTGGTTTAGATGCAGAAACCCAACCAGGAAATAAATAAAAGGAAATTATGCCTCTCATCAGACATGGCTGGAGACCCTACCAGCACTGAGACAAGGGGTAAGGGAACACAAAGACCAGGGGCACCACATGGATGCAAATATTACAACCCCCTGGCATTCATCAACAACCCAACTATTATTTAAAACTGACAACACATGGAAACAGTGTAGCTCAAATTGCCTTTAACTATGTCTACCTCTAAGATATTCAGCTGAACTCTGCTGTTATAGAGCTACAAAACTAGTCCTCATTTTTCCTACAGGTAGGACTTACCTCAATGATCTTCTCCCTGTTCTTGGTGGGGTTCATGGGAGGCTCTGTGAGGAGGATCTTGCAGTTGCGCGAGTCGATGTTGAGCTTCTCAGGCCCGAAGGTGTAGTCCCATAGGTGCTTCATGTCATCCCAGTTCCGCACAATGCCATTCTCCATGGGGTAGTTCACCTCCAGCATGGACCGCAGCTCACTTGCCTCATCCCCCACCATCAAGTCCTGGGACATCAGAGGACAGATGTCACCCTGAGCAATCCACTTATCCCCAACTGCTCCAAGTGCACCAGACAAATGGTCTCAATATGCCACAGAAGAGCAAGATGGGAAATGCGAAGACTGAAATTTCATTGGACTTGCTCCTTGTAAAATGACAAAGACATTCTTGATCTCTGTCAAATGGAGATTTCACATGTTCACCCATTGTCATTAAAGAGCAAACACCGGTCACTGTTTACCAGTAACAGCCACAGCTTAACTACTCTGGACAAGTTGTCAGGACTGTTAGAGGATGACAATGGAGGGCTGGAGTCATGCTTTCATTCGTAAGGGCAGTTATCTTGTTGCCATGTTGTAGGTGACACTGGTGAGAAGTAAACTGTCCAACCAGGAATGTCTGGATATTACAAATGGAGACGTGAGCAGTACGGCTACCACAGATTGCAGAAACTGTTGTTTTTCTCCTCTGAGGTCATGGCAGACACATAGTCTACCCATATCAAATCCGGCAAACTTTTGCTCGACAGAGATGTAAACAGCGTAGCAGTCCACACTGCCAGTGGGCATCACTGTGCCAAATTGCCTGGTAATAGGACTGGCTGGCAGGACAGGTACTTCCCTGTGCCCAGTTACCCTGTTTGCGCGCTCTCTGCTGAGGCGACAACAGGGCTATCCCAGGCCCCAGACGAACGCACGAGAGCAGATCACACTACCCAGCATGCACACAGGCAGAGGGTGCCCCTGCACTGTTAGTAGTGGTCTCCAAAACGTCAAGCCACTCCTTTGCAGTTTTGGGATGCAGTTAATTCCCTCCCACACACTCACCCACTCGACCCCCCACCGTACACAAATGGCACATATATGGGTGCATCCGGCTGCAGTTGCACCCCACTTACACATTTCACATCGACTTGTACCTTAATTAAAAAGCACTCCACAGCCCCCTCGTGTCTGAAATGTATCACTAACTGTGTACGCCTCATCAAGTGGTGCAGTGGTTTTCAAAGCCCTCAGCCCCTCCCCCCCAAAAAGATATTCCACATTTTTGTTCTGTCCAAACATTTACACACTTGATCTGACTTGCTGACTAATTGCCAAGCTCTTGACTTCCACGCTCAGGAATGCAGGGAATGGACTCGAACAAAAATGCAGACTGGCTGTTTAACATCACCAACTACTAACACAGAGTTAAAAGAATCATCTTTTCACAATGAACACACTTCAAATTTGGCCTTTCCTGTTTCAAAGTGATAAAGATGAAAAATCAAAATATTCATGTGTTTTATCAAATTTAGCCTGGATTTCAGTTCCTATCTATGCAAGGACACCAGATTCCACTACTGACCAGATTGATTCAACTTGTTTAAAATGCAGTCGATCATTGATAAAAAGAAACTAGAGGACAACGATCCGGCCTTACACCGGTTTCTGTCCAATTAACATTTCAGATTATCGCGTTATTGGTTTTTACTGCCTAGAGCACTAGTTCATCAGTCTCCGAAGGCGTTTTATCGGAAGGGCACTGCAGAATGAGCTTACATACGTAAATTGTAATTGATTTTAACACGGTTTTTAAAGCTGGCTTTTGAGTCACCTTAAATTTAACTACCTCATTTTCCCTCAACCTACCAACCCTGTGTTACTTAGACTCCTTCACGTCCATAGAACATCTTGGTCTCTCTACTCAACCATGTTCTACCGTTTTGGTTTTTCATCCTTTATGTTTACACACACCAACACTTTGTGCCTATAACGCCTTTGCGGCATCAGAAACTTTGCAATACCCTAAGACGCTACATAATTAACAATACCCTTAATAATCCATCCATTCTTAACATCCACGTCTGCCGCAGTACTGGATGCAAGGCAGATCTGCCACTGCTATTATTATGTGCATACCTTCCCTCGATCATCAACTTCCACACTCGTCTCGGCTTCCACAAAGCCAAATTAAGGCACGGAATAAGGGATCGTGTAACCCTGACATGTCTCTTTTCCCCAGATACAAGGCCTACGCTGCTGGCTGGCTGTCCCCCCTCCCCCCACCGAGTGTCAATCTTCCCACAAGTCCAGGGTTAAGTGAAGTTCAGCAGGCCCAAAAAAATAACGTGCCGAAACCCAAAATACAGTTTGACAGTTAGGGACAGATGGCATTCTCTAGTCAAGACAAATTTTGCACACAGTAAAATAAAGGCATCGTTATAATGAAAGAAAAACAGAAGAAGAGTCTTATTAAAGGCAGGCAGAGGCTGGAGGCTGGAGGCTGGAGGCCACACACACATTCACAGAACAATTCACACTTACCATCTTTTTGCTATTCTACCTCAAACAGCAGGCAGAGACAGAGAAAGAGAAGGCAAACAGAGATGTCATGGGTGAGGCAGGGAGAATGGGCGGGGCCTGGAAACCAAGCAATGGCGTGACCCAGCACAGCCTGGGTTTGAATCCCACAACAGAAACTTTTGCTGTATCATTTAATATCAGTCACACAGCTGTACATATGGGTATTTTTAAAAGCTGTGTAAGCAGTTTTGAGATAAAAGTGATTGGAACACAAATAGCACAAGTATGGGAATTTTGTATTCCTCTCCACTTAGTGTTAAGGGTGAAACCACTGGAACTGCCCCCATCTGGCGCAACGGGAGCATATTATTCACCGAAGCACCATACTTTTCTGCCCAAGTCTCTTTAAAATTGGAGGTGCGACACCAAAAAAAAGGAACGTTTAATAATCCAGAATGTTCTGGAAAGGCCAACCTGAGTCAGAGAAGCCATTAAGATAAAGAGCAGCAGACAGAATACAAACACAACAATGATCTGAAATCGCTACCTCCCAATGACGAACCTTAAGGTTTGTTTGTTTTTGAGCGATTTCCCAGGAGCCTGTCTACTTGGTAACTGTCGCAGAGATGAGAAAGCGAAAGGAAGCATTGCTCCTTGGCTTATAGGGCAGCCGGCTCTGTTTAAAGCGAAGACCTGGCAGTTACCTGATAATGTTGCTACACTACATACTTTTTTGTTTGTTAACCCATTTCCATCTCATTCTTCTTCCCACACCCAGGTCAGCTTTGATATAATGAAGCTGGGTGTGAAAACCTGCCTGATCCAGTCAATTACCCATTTGTACGCTATGGAGCTGCAAAAAAAAAAACCACCTTCTGAATGACCTGCTTAGATTAGAGCCCTTCTTACAGGCCGCAGTCTTGTTTATGGTACAGTTCTCATTTACAGTTGCATGTGTCACAAATGAACATGTCATCCACAGTCGAGGCATCAATTTGAAGCTCTAATGTCTGATGGCAATACTTGAGTTCTGGAGGAACATTCTGGAAGTCATGGTTTTGCCACATCAAAGGAAAAAAACAAAAAACAAAGGAGAATACCAAAGAAAAGGAAGTAGCCAAGGCAAGTAGCAGGCGATTGCCTGTAGGGGCGCTGTACCTTGATCTCGATGTTGCCCACTTTGGCTGTAGAGCGGATGATCGGCCTACCCACCAGGGCGGGGAAGATGTGCTCGGGGAAGTTGGAGCCAGCATAGCCACACTTCACAAACTGGGGAGAGGCACAGACGGGGGGGGGAGTCAGGGGGTGCTGGTGGGCATTGGTGTTAACAGGAAATAAATAGAGTATGAACACCTGGACATGCATCTGGGAGGCCTTGGCGTTTAACCACTGTGGCGCAACCACAGAAGAACGAACAAAAGCCTCAGGAAAGGCCATAAACACATCACCTTTATGGACACCACTGTTTAGCCTAAACACAGAAACATTTAAACTATGATAATGACTAGAAATGTCTTACCCAGCTGCTGAGAGTAAAGTTAAGGTTAAAGGGAGGGATTCATCTCAGACATGACAAACAAGAGCTCTGTGCTCTATTGACGTAATGTCAAACTGTTTCAGTATAAAGACAGCCAACATGGTACTACCTCCATCCATTTATGCTGATAGTTCAATACATTCTAACAACAAGGAAGCTAAAAAAAAATGTCAAGAACCTCCTTTTATTGGTTTTATTAGGTGCTTAGTTATCATCTCACTGCCCCATTAGAGAGCCACTGACGCCAAAAATGCCAGGAATTGAGCTGAGGATCCAAATCAATAACCAATGATAAGTAAAGTTTATAGTAATAACCATTTTATATTATGGGCCAAAAATGAAATATTTTCATTTACCTTAATTTACAGTAGGAGAAATGCATCAACTAGAAAAATATTATATACAGATAAGATCAGGAATAGGACCAATTTTTGTGGTAATTACGTAATTAATTATATGTTTATCTGGATTGAGAAATAGCATGCCTATTGTCCGAGAATAGGGTTTGTGGATAGTCCTTAGCATCCCACCTCAACAAGGTAAGATCTAGCCTCTAAGCAAAACTGCTCACGTTCTTTTTATACAGAAAGGCAAACGTTCATAGCCAATAACCAGGACAAGCACTAGGGGACCTGCGGGCGGAACCTACGGCTATATTCAGCCGATGTGGTACAAAAAGATAAGTAGTGACTCCATGATTTAAAAAACTTTAAAAAAAACAATCAGCAAACTTTAAACATCAGTGTCGATTGTTTTCCCATCAATGTTTTAAGGCGTGCCTTTGGTTAGAGGGAAGTCTCGGGTACCGTGCGACGTTCTTACTTGTGTCAATGCCGGAAACAGTCGGTAAAATAGTATATGCACTTTAATGCAAAACGATCCACCGGTACGATCACTATAAATTTCAAATATTAAAAACACTTTAAACATCGGAAGATAATAATAGACTATAGCAGCAAAAATAAAATAAGCCAAACGCCAGCCAGTGTCGTAGCAGGATTTTAAACTGAGCGCCTCCACAGATGTTGACGGCGGTGGAGGGACGTCCTGTCGAGTTCAAGCAGGACGCAGCAAGCATAGTAACTGGGCGGATCCTTACTACTGCCTGATGCACTGTCCCGATCGACAAGCTATTTGGTAGGTATTACTTCTTTCCCCCATTCAACCGCGTAACGTTTTTCAGTTGTGGAATATGTCTAGTGATGAAAGAAGCACGATAGGTGTTGCAAGGTTACTGAACATTCTGAGGCACCAAATTTCTTTTGTTTCCTTTTACCTGCTAACGTGGAGCTCTGCGAGAAGCTGTTGGCTAAGCAGAGCTTTGTAAGCAATGACTACACTAGTAGAGAATGCAGAGAGCGAGCGCGGACTGGTGCTGCAAGAAGGCAGTGAATTCACTGCATTGCCGCGCGATGGAAACTGTATTACGGTTTACATATATTTCCTAAATTTCATGCATTGCGTGCTCCCGTCTAGACCAATGTAATATACTTAATGCCTTTGGAGAATATGACAAGCTGACAGAAACACATTCCTTTGCCTATCCACCCATTTAGGCAGTTTTTACTTCCTGTTTCAGGCTAATCTATCCTCGCAATATAAATTCTTGGAGGTTTACAACTCCGATGAACAAAAATCTACGACAGAATGCAATTTGGCCTTAGACATACCCCGGTTCCATTGTCACAAACCACCACTTTCCTTCCCTTATTGTCCATTTTTCAGAACCCAGAACCAGCAGACCACTCCTGCTTAACTTTCTTCGGCAAGCCGGAAATCGCCGCTCCAGCTCCCGCAAAGGGTTTCTTCCGGTATGTTGACACGTGACGTCACCTACGCTATTATTTCCCACCTATACAGCGGCGCCCGGAAGTAAAGCATCCCCCAATCAGACACCACGCACACAGGTCACGTTTATAGCGGCGTCTTCCATTTGACACGCGATTTGAATGACAGCCAGAACAATCCAATCATAACGTGGGCCTCATGTTATCCGACGTGCTTTCTTTGAATGAGCAAAAAAATTATATAGGTAGGTGTCTTGTGTGGTCTGGTCGAGGAAGCTTTGGGTATGCTGGATATTATTGGAGCTTTTAAAGAATCACGTTGTCTGTTTTGCCCCCCGGTGCTGCTTATTTCAATTTGATGTGATTTACAGTATTCGTTTTCAGTCTTGGTACATATTGTGAATTATGATTTTCGTTCCAGGTCAGCCCTTAATTATGCTTCATCGAATAGCTGCTTTAAATGTGACTCTTTTATCCACAACATCTTAAAAACAATTTAAGTGCATTGATCAAGGTGCTTCAATCCCAAGATTATTCACAAAGCATTATACATACTCCCTGACAGACTCATTTGTGTTATACATAGGCCTTGCAGATACGGCCGTTTCAATCAACTGGCAGTATGCAATTTGTTTATCACACGTGACGCCCCCAAGTTTATAAATGTACATATATATTTATTTGGAATTTTGTTTTAGATTTTATAAATATTAACTGTACACATTTCATTTGAATTAAAATCTCCAAATATTTTTAAATGTATTTTAAAGTAATTATCTTGCCATAGCCAAACATGATTCTTTAACTTAATGCACAATAAATAATGGACTTTTTAATCGCTTATAATAATATAGGAGTTAACGATATACAGAAGGGATGGCAGCGATAGGTACGTGGGCTTTCTCTCAGTCTGCGGTGGAGAAGATGCAGCGGATGATATCGACCGGAGAGCATGCCACCGACGCTGTAGAAGAGGCCATGGCAGGTGGGTCGAAGCCCTCCCTTCACGGGGTGGCCATACTGGTAAAGCTACCACGCCAGGTACGACAAGGGTGAAGTAATATAGCAAATAGTCTTGATATAAGCAAAAATGCTTTCGGCCAGAGGTGGAGGATAACCGGGAGACCGGCCGCTTCGTCGTGGGACGGGGCGGTTTCCCGAACAGTGCCGGGGTGTTGGAGTGCGACGCGGCAATCATGGAGGGTCCGCCTGGGCGTTTTGGTGCAGTCGCGGCTTTACGAGGGTAAAACACCATGCATATGCACTATGTCCAGACTCATTAACATGCTTATATTTCTTGTTAATTGCTTCACGGGAGTAGAAAAGATTTTTGTCAGATGATTATTATGAAAAGTGATTGAGCTATTATGTGTAATATTCATGTATGTCAATTAATTAAACAGTCAACGAGTTAACACCTGGCCCATTTATGCAGCTAGAAGTTTTAAAAGCGAATTATGTTAAATACTTTGCTGAAGGGTTCTTTAGCAGTAATCTCCAGGGTTGTGCACGTGGTGACGATCGTCTCGTGTGTGTTTGCGCGCGCCAGTGTGGGGACCCCCATCCGCGTGGCACGCCGGGTGTTGGATGGCAGCCCACACAGCATGCTGGTTGGGGAGGGAGCCTCAGCATTCGCCCAGGAACAAGGATTTTCCCTGGAGCCCGACAGTCACATGCTGAGCCCGCCCACGGCCGCCGCCTACCTGGTGCGTTACTATTGGCAGTGTTTGCACTTAAGTGCAGACCAGGGTTTACACATCATCGTAACAGAATTAATAATGACACAAAAGCAACACCAAGACGTCTCCTGATATCACCACGCATGAACCCACTTCCATTCAAGTTTTCTTCAAACACATTCAATGGGGTGACGCTAATTTGTATCGAATTTCTCAGGTTGAACTGAATGTACCATGTATCTGATGCAGTAAAATTCCCTGCGTGCTTTTGTTTGTAACCTGGTGTTTTACTCGTTTCCATATGAGGAAATAATAAATCATGAAAATGGGTTATGAGATAGTGGAATGTTTTGGGACCTCATTAAATGTGCTTTTAATAGGCACTAATAGAGAAATTAGTTTTCACACAGCAACATTTAATAAAGTATTATCTAACTTACGAATACAGTTCATGCGGTATGAGAAAGGTAATAAAGACTCGGAGAGAAGGTTGTCAGTTTGCAGAGAATAAAGAATGAAGACGTATATCTTGTATAGTTGTATGAAAAAGCCTCTGTTACGTTACTTTATTGCTTCTAGGAATTTCTTCAAAAGCGGAAAAGCGTCCCTGGACATGACACTCTGGGTGAGAACGTAATCCGTATAATTGCATCTGTTCCTTCTTGTCCTGGACGTGCTTGTCATGAGGTAGCATACATTTTTTTCACAGCTGTACTTATTATCTGAATAAGAGCTTACGTGCGGTAAAGCTGGTTTTTCACACGAGGGCGCTGCATGCATTTGTTACACGGAAAAGCCGGCTTCTGCTTGCTCGCCATCGTTGTGTGAATCACAGGCGGGGGCGCCGTAAGGCAGGGGAAAGTTAGAACGATTCCATGGGCCCCTGGGTGACACGGGGGCTAGAAAATTTAGAAAATAACTGGATTGGTCTGGACTGTGGGGCCCAATATGTCTTGCAGCGCTCCTGATCACAGGGACATTAACATCCTGATTCTTATTGAGATGCTTGGTTTCCTAAGGCTAATTAAGACTTTTATAAGTGGAATAGTATTAATTTGGGGGAAGTTAAATGACCTGGCAGCTTTTTCGCAAGAGTTTCATATTTGATCCTCTTTTCGCACGTTTTTTTTTTTTTCTGAACCACCGGAAGCAGAATTTTTAGAATGTACCGTGGTTTCTAACCTCTTGGCTAAGTCATAGCTATAGTTCATTTCGGTAGTTCCTTTTGGAGTTTCGGTCAGTGCATTTGTTCTGAACCTCACCACAGTTCAGCTTTCGGGACTCTTCTCTTCCAGTCAGGGTATGTGCCGGAATGTTCCATGCGGTTCTTTCAGACGGTATTCACTGTTCTGCACAGGAGCCTTGTTTTGGTTCATTTAATGAAAGTACTGTTTTGACCCCCCCCATTGCATCCTTGCTAGGGCTCATTGCACTAGATCTGAAGGGAAACATCACTGTGGGTGAGTTAGCCCCCCCTAAGCCACCCGTTATTTCATTATGAAGAGCTCTCTGGATCTCACATCCCTCATCTTGCTCTGCAGGTGTGTCCAGTTCCGGGATCCCCTTCAAGGCCCCTGGGAGGGTGGGCGACTCTCCACTGCCAGGCTGTGGTCTATATGCAGACCAAAGGGCAAGTGAACACACAGCCTCCACCCCCAATTTATCTTTGCATTCCTTTTTTTTTTCTAAAAAAAATATTGCGGAACATTTCATGAATTGTGAAGATAACTTGATAGGATGACAGTATGTGATTAAAATACATATATGTATGATAAAAATAATAAATCATTTATGCTGTTGTGTATTTACCATGATACTTGCATGCATGGTGTAAAAATAGCATCTGAGGGGTAATTGGTACTCTTAAATACGTAATGAGTAATGAGAGGTGATAAGTGTGACAAGCTGCAGAGAGTGAGAGCAAATGCATATAAGACTGATAAGACCTGAATTAGCACCATGCCGCCAAAACAACAGCCCATTTCAGCTTTTCAAATTCATTCACATGTAATTGCTTGCAAATGTAAAAAAGTGAAGTCTTAGTGGAGCTGTTCCTGTAACCTAGAAACAACCCACAGCTGATTTGAATTCACAGCCTTGTAACTTGGAAGCAAATTTAAAATGCGCAGAAGAAAGGGACAGCAGAACTGAGCTGCATGTGCATCTCAGGATAAAAGAAGCCGTCACCCATATGTGTGTGTAACTGAAGGTACACATGATGACTGACTCCCGCTTTAAAAGCTGCACATTGTCTGTTTCAGGTGGGAGCTGCAGCAGGTTGGTGGATATGGATGTCGTTTGACTCTCTTGCTATCCAATGACATCCTTCCTTAAGGGCATGTCCTAATCAGGTAGCAGCCAATCAGTGGCAGTTCTAGCTTGTATCCTGGGAGAGCCCCTCCTTTGGTGCCCCCCATCCCCCCAGCAAAAATTATATGTCTATCTCCTACCCCTATCCCCCTCCCAACAAAGAAAAGCACTATTCAGCCCTGTCATTTTTATTAAGACATTTGGAACAATACAAATTTAAACCTAATTTTACTAATTGCACTGATACTGTACAGAGTTAGAGATGTGCTGTTTAATTGATTCCTCCCACTCCCCCTACCTTGGGATTCCAGTGGGGCGACCTGGGGTCAATCTAACCCCGCCCCCCTGCCTATCTCATACTTCTGAGTGGTAGCCAGCCTAGCTCAGAAACTCATGGCGCTCACGCCCACAAGGTTCATTGACCATACGGTGACATCATACCATTGACGTGACGTGCAAATGAGCGATAGAAAACCGATTGCGCAAATGTCACCATTCTGAATTTATTTTTTTTCTTATGCGGCCAGCCCATGCAGCCCCTGGAAAGGTGCCGCCCTGTGCGGCTGCCCGTGTTGCTCGTACCTAAAACAGCCAGTGAGCAGTGGGGAGGATTCTCTCGGTCCTGTATTGGATTCCTTGACCTGTTGATCCCAGTTGATCCTAGCTCACTAATTGGTTTATGTTTGTTAGGTAAAAGACAAGAGTGAGCAGGCCTCTGTTTGTTTAACTGTCCTAATATTACTCCTTCGCAATTAGCCACAGGTGATGGAGATAAAATCATGTCCTACTGCCCGAGTTACCATGCTGTGCAGCTGATGAAGCAGGTAACACCACTACTGGTGTGTGACAATCTTGATAAGTGCACCCCAGCGTTGCTAAGAGCTAAGCCTTGCAAAGAGAAAGTGATGTACTATTGACCAACTGGTAGGATAGGATAATCAAATAGGAAAATAGAATAACTCAAAATAAATCGAAAGAAACTAGGCTTCTGATTGGTTGAGGTTTTGTTTGACCTCCCAAGTTGACATTTCTACTCTAATGGATCTGCATGGGGGGGGGGGGGTGTTGCAGGGGTGCTGGTAAATCAACTTGACAGAAGCCGGCAGACTTTAAAAGGCACCATTACTGTGGCCAGGTGC
Organism: Mormyrops boulengeri; assembly: GCA_026781065.1. Lineage (NCBI taxonomy): Eukaryota > Metazoa > Chordata > Actinopteri > Osteoglossiformes > Mormyridae > Mormyrops > Mormyrops boulengeri. Next base: position 7,173,521 of record JAODLD010000069.1, read on the forward strand.
TTACATGATCTCTGGGCCCACAGGGCCAGGCACCAGCAGAGGCCTGTGAGGCTGTCCTCAAGGACATTGCTCAGAGACTCGGCACAGACGAGGGCTTCGAGATTGGACTGATGGCCATGAACATCAAGGTACTCACTCTGCTCCTTCATCACCTGAACTGGTATTGGCTTGTATTTTCATTGAAGTAAGTTCAGGATTGGGCCCTTTTTGGGTCCGTAACCCCTAGTGAACAGTTTCTTGAAACCATTTGGTTAGGTTTTAGTTGATGTTAGGGCAGAATTTCTCTCCCTTTGTCACTCAGTGACAGGCACACCATGAGGTTATTAGGCAATTGAGTTTAGAATCACCCAGTTCTTGGCCGTCTGTGGCTACTTGGCTTGGGGAAAGCCGTGCAGATGGTGGGCGACGGCAAGCCTGCTGGGGGTCCTCCGGGGCTACCAGCCGGCTGGGGGCCTGGATTCACCCCCAGGGGAGCTGAGGGAGGGGGGAGGGAATCCTGAGGAGGATAGAGCTAACAGATGGTATATGTGTATGGTAGGACTCATCGCCAAGGCCTTTGGATAGACCCATTCCATTCTCAAACTAACTTAGATTTTTGGTTGTTTTATATACTTGAACACTGAGATCAATTTACAAAAATGACTTTTTGTACATGACACAGTACATGACTCATGCAATGTTTGACGTTCATCACGTGAGGATTTGTAAACACTTCCCATCTTGCCTTGCCTTTTGCCTTTTTGCAGGGGGAAGTGGGAGCAGCCTCCTCTTTGGAATTCCCATACACATTCTGGAAATTTGGGATGGCTTCCGTAGAGAAATGCATTCAGAATCCAGTGACCTGGGTCAATCTTTCTGCAAATCAACAACAATGATTGGTCTAGCTTGGTCTAGCTTGGTCTACATTCGTACATTTAACACTGTGTGATTGTACGTCTATAAATGATATTTTATAAGGAAACTAACCCATACTCCTCTGTTTAGTTTCACTTTCCTTTATGCGAAAGGGGTCCTATTCCCAGAACTGTGATGACAAGCCTTAAGTGAAACTTAAAAATTGATGCTATGTTACGGATTAGGTAATTAATCTTATTGTACATGCAAGTCTCCTGCCAGACATTAATGAGGTGGTCCAAAACACTGACTGAAACAATTTTATCTTGATTTAAGCTGGGAGTGTGACTGTCCTGGTTCAGCTACCCCGTGCTGTTCATTCATGGCCTCTGATAAAGAGGAGCTCTGCCTAAGACAATGCCTCATTGTAGCACTTGAAGTATAGATTGTCCTGGTATTAATTCTGAAACAGCTGTCTGTTGTTTTTCTCCCCCCACCACCATTTTCCTTGAGCCTCAGATAAAGTCCCTGATTTTTCTTCCCAACCCCTTACCACGCGTTTCTCCTCTTGGAATTCTTGGAGTGCCGGAAATATGATCCTATTGACCAATGAAATGATACACAGCTTCTATTGCACTCCTGCTCTATGTCCATATAAACACGCTTAATGTTTCAATTCGAATTGAAACATTAATTTGTCATAAAACAATAAATTTTCTCAGTTTCAATACCTGATGTGTTGTCTTTGTTCTGTTTTCAATTAAACATGGATTGATATGATTTTCAAATCATTGCTTTTTATTTACACTTTACACAGTGTCCCAACTTTTCTGGAAACAGGATAGTATTTGATCCACATAATATTCATAATGCAGAAAAACTCTCTGGTATGGTCATACAGTATACCATCTACTCTGTCATATAGCACTGCCTTTCTTAAATCAATTTTTTATCATCTTTATGTCTGTATACCTACTGCTGGAACAAATGAAACCCCCGCTCCCTCCGCCACACACAAGGTGATCAATGAAGTCAAGTCTAAGTCTAATAGCTGATCTGTCCTAGATCCTTCAGGCTGGGATGTACCCAGGCAACCTGCATCACCCCTTTGGTGTGCTAACTCACCATGTAGGAGTGATATCAATACCTTTTGGTGACATTGTGGCGAGTTACATTTTGTCTTGACTCTTTGGATGTTTACATCATACATCTGCTCCATGTCCCTTTAAGTTTGGGATCATCATTATCATTTGGCTACACCGCTGAATGGTACCTTCTAATGCCTACAGTTTTAGACTATATGCATTGCGTTGCCTGACTTTTGAATGGCTATCAATACATTGGCCTCGTTTTAGAAGTAAACGTTATATATGTATTATCTAAAACTGTTACGAACAAAGCTCGCCTCTTCATTATAGATGCTAGGAGGGGGTTGGACCTTGAGACCAATAAGGGAGTTTGCAGATATGAAAAATATGTGAATTGCTGATATTGCTTTGGGCTCTGAATACTTTATTTTCAGCCTCAGCATTTCATGGATAATGGGGGAGTCGACTAATGGCAGCAGTTCATATTTATTTTGATTAGACTATTAATTGTGATAAAAGCAGGGTATTGCATGATAACATCAGGGTGTAAACGAGAAATACCCCAAGTTTCATTACCAGAAATGAACTATTGCAATGATCAATTCCTCTGAGTCCTCCACAAGTAATTCAGAACTCTGACTTCTGCATATTTATATTTATGCACCATTAAAATGGTACACCCACCATGAATATGTAACTAGAAGCTCATAATATAGGATGTGCTGGTCCATCACTGTTTCAACATTGCAACAATACGAGGCCACGTTTGTGTCTAACATTGTGTATGATACCCTGTTGATGTCATGCACGAATTACATCGATGATTCACTCTCAGAGGCTTCCTTTGCTGACTTCCATGATTTACCTATACAGATCATGTCAAAAAATACCCAGGGAAGTAATATATGGAAGCTGACTGATATAACTGACACCGTGTCATAAGTTATGGACTGCACGTTGGTCATTTTTAACACTTGTCAACTGACAAGTTGACATGGACCTGTAAAAACGGATGTTATTTCGTTTTCTAAGTCAACCCACTTATTAAATGTGGATCATTCAGTCAACACAATTTAATTTCAATTTTGATTTCAGTTTTTCCATTAAAAAATAAGGAAGAGTGATTTGCGGATGGACTGTTTTATTACTGAGCCAACAGAAAACAATCACTATTCAATTCAGACACTATTCAATTCAGACTACCACCTTCGAAAACTACACAAAATCTGTGAGAACAATGGCACCATAATCGTCATCAGAAAGGAGAATTTTGCAGGTGAACATTTTTATCATCAAATAAATTCCTTCCACTTATCTATCACTTAGACCTCGTATCGCTGCTTTGCTCCAGTCGTGCCCGACGTTGTGCCACGTTTCATTGATGACGTAATTCTTAATTTTTTTGACGTTGAGCAAAAAGGTTGCGCTAGTGGTCGCCACCTAGTACAGCAAAATGTGTTCTTATGCGCATGCGTTAAGCGCGCAGTGTTACTTGGGTATCGTAGTTAATAGTATTTCTTTGGAGCCCACAAAGCCATACCGGTACTTTTTGAGACAAACTACAACTTCCGATAAGCCGGTGAAGCGATACCTACGCGCGTGTAGACCCCATCTGTTTGAGGAGTAGCTATTTCCTGGTTAGTCTGGCAGCCATTTTGGGTTCAGGTCGAAAAGCCTCTGGGTCTGTGGGGGAAGTAGCTAGCCTGCTAGTTACTTTTTATTTGACAAAACGGTGACTGTGTCCATTTCTCCTACGCGAAGGGGGACGCATTTTTATACGAAGAAGGGGTTTGCTGTGAAATGTCAACAATGAATCCCGAGTAGTAAGTAAAAAAAACACTGTCTCTCTTTGACACAATGGCGAGTGCTCGGATCTTAGCTGTTGATAGTTTAGCTAGCTAGCAAATAAGAAGTTGGTAGCAAAATGGCTAAACAAAAGAACACCGGGTACAAAGTGGCTGCCTTTTAGCAGCGACGGTAACGGCTAGCTATCCCCGAATGCTTTTCTACCGTGACAGTTGGAAGCCCATTGAGCCGGTTAGTTTACAATCTCAAAACGAAAATCCTTGACTGGTGTTAGTCAGGTACGTGAAGTCACAGGGTGTGAAAGTAACCGGTGTCCCGACTAGCCGTCCATCCATTCATCCATCCGTCGGTATCAGGCTGCCCACCGCTGCGAACTTGCTCTCCTGTAGTGTTAGCTAACGCCGTTCTCTATATAATTCCTCGAATCGTTCGACCGTTTAATACGTTTAGTATGAAGTTAATGCGGACGACTATGAACAATAACCATTGTGTGGTGTTTTGGTGATCGGCATTATGAGGTTTGAAGGTCCCGATAAAGGTGAAAATAATGTGTCTTGCCTATCCAGATATGCAGATGATGGACCCAGGCTGCGTTAATTCGGACCGATGGCGAGGTCTGGTATTATATCGGCCATCTAGGTTTTCAGTTGGTCTGACTGGGAACTTTGTTTCAGGGGCAGTGTTTTTGATACATCTTATATCTGTCCTTGGGAGGGGACCATTGGTCAAAAGTTCTCGGTTTATTTTGCTGTTGTAGAAAAAAACACAATTGCGCTTATGGTAAAGGTGGTAGTTAAGGAAGTATAAATTATTCAGGACGCGTGTCTGTGAAATCGAATAGGCAAACATTGAGTACCAGGACTCGTTATGTTGGAAATTCAAGTCAGATTTTATAAGCTGTATACATTTGAGATGAGCAAGTATCTAATGTGAATGCGGTCAAAAGGGCCGAAACTGTCTACATACGGCTGTAGCGCAAATCTTGCATCGGTGTTGATCTTGTCAGCTGTTGAGCTGCATTTCTATGAATCAACAAGTGAGAGCTCGGCTTGGGAGACACCCATCCTGTCCGTACATTAGTCATGTGCGCGTCACATGTCCTCCTGCGCCGCTGCTTGCCTGCCTGCCTGCCCGCCCGGGTGTTGGGCAACCGGCGTCCCCTTTCCAAGTGTGCCGCCTTTCCTGCAAGCCAGCCCGGCATCGCCGGAGCCGGGGGTGGGGCGCATTTTGCAGGCGTGCCGAGAAGGTTGGTCTTTCCGTCTTCCTTGTTCATATCGCACAGCGGGCCCGATTCAAGTGTTTTTTTCTCCAGCCTACTGTAATTTGCAGGGCTTGTGAAGACGACGTTGCCTCGTTGGCAGTATTGGTCTCAAAAGTACTTCAGAGCTTCAGCCTGGCTCATTGCTTATTGGGAGATTAGGGTGGTTGTATTTGTTGACGGGCATACCACCACCCTGCGGTGTTTCTGTCAATGTTAGATTCAATTTTGATTAATAATCCAGTACCCTGTTACAAACTCGTAAACATTCGGTTTCATTTCCTGTGGTTTCTGTCTATATCAATTAAAAACAGTGATATTTCAGTGCTGGCAAATGTTTTTGGTGCTGCAGTTTTATCAAAATACATTGGTGTCAATTACTTTCACACTGTTTATGTTTGCAGCTCTGTAAAAGTACACATAAATGATTCCTTTTAGAGCTTTGAGTTTTATTCAGTCACAAATCTGGATTCTCAGTGATTTTCCCTGCTACTCTCCTGTCTGGAAACCAAGCCGTGCTCTCACACCCTTGTAAGCTGGTGCGAACAGACACCCTGTGTTTTTTCTCATCTCGTGAGACACAGCAATTGATGTTCTAATTATGTTAGCCTGTGACACCCACCTCTTAGGTAGTGTGTCACTAGCTCCTGTGGCGGGGGGGGGGGGGGGGGGGGGGGGGGGGGGGGGGGGGGGGGGGGGGGGGGGGGGGGGG
>JAODLD010000069.1:7179318-7198216 GCA_026781065.1 Mormyrops boulengeri
CCCCCCCCCCCCACCAACACCTTGGGTTATGATTTTAAGTCATTTCATCTAACTGTTGTATACCTTTGTTTTTTTTTTTTCACTTCGTTTTTGCAGTTCTGCAGTCTCACAATGTCAATAGCTTATGTTGCTGAGGACTCAGTCATGCCTGTACCCTGAAGGAGTAAATATCTTCCTTTTCTGAGCGAGAATATTCGATTGTAGGTAGCCAAGCTTCCAGCCAGCCACCACAGCGGCATGAGGTCTCTGGCGAACTTTGAGGAGAAGTAGAAATCGCATTACTTCTCAGTGTGCGCTTTTGTGTAGTTAGTGGTAGGCATGCGTAGCTGTGTTCGATCCCTGGGTTTTGAACTTGGTTTTGGAATACATTTTAAGGATAGCTTATTGCAGAATTATGCCTTGTGAGTGAGAGTGGTCAATAGACAGGCCTTGAAACGCTTACAGCAGGCCAAAATGCTTTTTCGGTTATAGAATTGCTAGAGTTTGTAGCAACACAGAGAATGGAGTCAGTGCTCCAGCCATCTGAATGAAGATGAACCACCTCCTACCTTCCTGTGGAAGCAGTGGAGTAAGGGTAGGAGGCTGTAGGGGATTGGGCAGTTTCCTTCCTAGGAGGCTCAGTCAGCCAGGTTCTGGTTCTGGCAGTATGTTACGCATTTGTCCCCACATGCCGGGACGTTTGTGCTTGGTGTCAGATGATGCTTCACATGCAGTTCAGGACAATGAGGTATCACAGCGCACTACATGGTAGCGAAATCTTTTTTAAAGTTCTCTTTGTGAAATGGATTTTGTGTTGCTGGGTCCGGGGCTACCTTGAGGCTCTTTCATTAAGGCAGAATGGGCTAGTGTGTTCCCACACAAACATAGACACATGCATGCACACAAGGAGCCAGGGGACTTTTGGAGTACAGAAAGCCTAATCTGCAAGGCTGATTTGTGTATCTGCGTGCACTCACACAGTCATACACTCACACAAGCACACACACACACACACACACACACATATTGAAGCATTATCTGAAGCTTGGTGTAAAATGACAAACTGCTATGAAGGGAAACCACAGAGTCAAAAGACTTATGATTCTTCTGTTATCTGACTGCTGCATAGTGTTATTTTAAACTTTAAACTCTTGGGTAAAAAACGCATAAATCAACACGTTATGGAACTTAAGTGGATTTTCCAGACCTTAATAAGACGGATATAATTTTTTTTTAAGAAGTTTCAGATTTGTTGCTTATGTTCCGGTCCCCACCCCCTGCTGTCCGTTTGGCTTGCAGCGCGTGTTTGAGGCTCAGAAAGCTCGCTTGCTGCTTCCATGCCAGCTTGTATATTTACTCCTGTTTGGTAGCTGTTTTTTAATTATTTTTTTAAGTGCACCAAGTTACTACATTGCCTACCCCCTACAGCAAGTGAGTCAATTGGAGCACGTTTAATACTACTCAGCCTACGCATGCCGAAATTTAACATTGCGCTGACGTATCAATGGTTAGCTCTCTTCTCACAGCGTGCCTCTGTGTCGGAGTTGTTTCTCTCCTCTTGGTTAGCAACTGTTATGACTGTGGTGGAGCTTGTGTGATAGGCAGCTGGAGCTGTTTACCGTTGCTTTGTTTGGAAAGATGATGTGAAGAGTAAGTGCAGGCTCAGTGTTGGCGTCGTAATTTGTAAATCCGCACAACTTTCTTAGACGCTGAATGCTTTATGACATCGCTAAGTTCGTGTCTGTCAGCTCCGACATTGGCCTTTTTAGCATTCCCATGGCAACCTGTGGCATGAATCGGCCCCTTTCAGAACCCTCCCCCAGGTGGATCTTGAAGTGCCCCCTAACTGTTATTTGGGGGTACGAGAGTGAAAACACAATCCACCTTGTTCTGAATCAGTGTTGTTTTTACAGTGTTGTATGATGTTAGAAATATGAGTTGCATTTCAGTTACCTGCATTTCACTGTGTATATACAGGCCTGCGGAACAGCATCTGGTGTGTATAGTTGCCAGCTGTGGGTTCAGTAATCTCGCTGTCAATTTACCCCAGCTTTAACGTCTGATTTTGGTTGCACTCTGTAAGCTTATTGCAACTTGTAAATCAGCATCTTGTCTGATGTGTGTGTTGTGTTTGCCTAATAAGGAACCAGCCTTCACTAAGGTTGTGTCCCTGGGTCAACTGTTTAGAGCAGGGGTGGCCAATCTTATCCTCAAAGGGCCGGTGTGTATGCAGGTTTTTGGGATAACCTTCAGGTCAGCTGTTCAAACCAAGGCGTGAGGACTCTTCAGCCAATCAGTCCTCTAATTAGTAATCTAATTAGGGAGCTGCAGTGAAAACCCGCATATGCTGTGGCCCTTTCTGGATAAGATTGGTTTAGAGCATTTTCTGCCAGAATTATGGAAAAAAAATACCGAATGACCTTGTCTATTTGTTTTTGTCATTCTCTAGTCGCTAAGGTGGAACCAACCAATGTTTCTCTTCTTAACTTTGCTGTAGTATTTGTCTTTTTTTTTACTAGCCTGTAAAAATTCTGTAAATCTTTCTAAGCTGGCCAGGGGGAGAGTATCTGATCGTTGTTACCCAATGTCTTGATGAAAAATGTTATTAACCCTAATCTCAGTATCTAAAATGGCCTGTTTTACAGTATTCCCTTAGCTGTGAATTGTCATACTTGGAGGTTTTTTTGTAAATATCTATCATTTCTGGAATAAATCATAAGGTTAACAGATTAATTTGTGCTTTGTGGACACAGCTGTGAAATGTACCTTGCCCCAACCTCAATGCTTAGTGCTTCCTCTGAATGTTCATCGTCGAATCTGGGGAGGAGTTACTGACTCATCGCTAGTGAAGGGTCTTGTGATCTGCAGTTTCTGAAGGTGTGTCGTCAGCCCTGAAGCGTGTGTTGTGTGTCAAAGTGGGACGTCATGTTTTTCTGTGGAGCAGCTGTCAGTCGTTCCCTGTCATGGGTGGGGCCTCCTCTGGGGGGAGAAACGTCGCTGCATTGCTGCTACTTAGTGTGTCATGCACCCCAGAACAGGAGAAATTAAAGCCGTTGACTAGGGTGACATTCGTTAGTGTACCATGCATGTTTATTACCGCATATCTCATTCATTATGAAAAATGTTTGTAATAATGCATTAGATATTTGGGATTATGTAAAAAAAAAAAAAAAAAAAATGATTGCCTGGCTTATTCTTATCGAAATGTAAAACCAGTATTTTTTTTCCTTGTAAATGGGATTATTTTAACATCTGTATACTTCTACAGAACATGCATTGAAAGTGTCTAAGCTGAAATTTAATTGCATGATGAACTACTTATTTGCTAAATTAATTGTTTTTAAAATAAACTCCCCTAACCTTTATCAGGCATATGTGAAGAGGCTTGCTCTTCATTTAGTCAATTCACAGATTTTGCACCTGAAAATACCCAGTTTCTCAGGCCACCCATTCTGCTTTGGAAACTCAGGTGTCAGTGAAAATTGCTAGGTAGCAGTGAAAGCTACAGACTATCACCAGTCTCTCTCTCTCTGCCCATATAGTCCACTGTTTCTCCCGACAATCTGTACATCGCGCATGCAAGTCAGATTGATATCCCCTCTGTTAATTTCATGAAGCAGTCTGAATAGCCTGTCCTATCGGGATAGAGTAGGTATGTGAATTTTCACCTGTTTGGCCACATTCTCAATCATTTGGCCCGTTCACTGTTGCTGGCAGGGTACCTTTGCATTTCAGATGAGTTTTATAGATCAGCATCTCTTGGGACAATAAAACCTATTGAGAAGCTTTGTCTGAGTCTCGTATTTGAAATCCTTGTGACAGAGGGGGTTTCCCTGAACACTGCCTGTTAAGCTAGAAATCGGTTACGGTCTTCATATCACTTTGGTAACACTGGTGCCCATGTGAAATGGTGGGAATCAGTGGGAAAAGCCTTAACTGCTGGCACTTTAATAATTTAGTGTTTGATTTCTGCAGCACTTTTTTTTTAAATAAAAAGTATGCCAGTTCATAAGGGGCCTGAGAGACCTTTAGAAACTCAAGCCTGCTGCACACGGCATGAGTCGTTTGTAGGACTGTGCCTTGTGGCTGGGGATATTTTTCTTGCTGTTGTCCTGTTTAATTTTGCACCGAATTGCATTGTCTTGTTCTTGGGCAAATGGACTCCTGCCTGTGGTTGTGTGTCAGGGTGGTATTCCCTTGTTCCTCTTCATGAGGGCTGGACAGTGGACTCTTGTGTGCATCCGAAATATCAGTTGAGAGAATTTTTAAGGAAGGCCCCCAGTTATTCCTCCTGTCATGCTGAGCACCTGCTAAGTCAAAGTATCCTCAGAAAGGGGAGAAAAGCACGTTCTGTGTTCAGCAGGGATGACATTTTTGGAGCCAGTATTAATAAGTCTTGCATACAGACACAGAATCAAAAATCAACAATCATAAAACAATTTCAGTTATTGGTTCCTGAACCAATGGCATGACTGCAACTTTATTTGATGTCGTTTGTTTAGGGGATACCAGTGACTGCTACTTCTATATTTTAAACAATAAATATTTAAATTTTAAAATTACCATTGGACCGAGCATTATTTAGAAAATTGCCCGTCAATTGTGAGACACTAATTAATATAATTTAGATTAATGAATAAAGCTTGCTGACCATGTGACCTAGATCTGGGTGCTTATCACATGATACTTGCACAGGCAAGTCACAGTTGAAGAGGCTAACTACAATAAATTTGTTTATGTATGTTAATGTTGTCTGCTTAACTTTTGATGGGGTGGGGGCACAAGTCATTCAAACTGCATAATTTGATACTAAATATATCTAGCTTGGTCTTGTAATATTCATCGGAGGCTCTGGATGTTTGCTCATATGGATCTGTGTTTCTTAGGACCCCCCCCAATCTGACTGAAGAAGATAAGGAAGCAGATTGTCAATTTTTAAAACTTTTTTTTATTATTATTTTTTTAAACAATTTTCTCCTTTCTCTCCCTGTCAGTGATTATTTATTCAAGCTCCTTCTGATCGGTGATTCCGGGGTTGGAAAGTCCTGCCTTCTACTCCGATTTGCAGTGAGTGTCTTCTGTCTCCCAGTACCTGGTGGGGCCTCATTAATGGCAGCCCTCTTGAAAGATGACGGATCATTTTCTCTGTCTCTTCTGGCAGAAGAGCTATAGTCTGCCAGCTCCCCTGTCACTGAAAGGAAGCTAAAACTCAGCTTTGTGTGTTTCAGGGGTTTTGTGTATTGGGGGGGGGGGGGGGGGGTTATGGCTTGTGTATATAGACTTATGAATGCATTTTGTATGTTCATGTTACATGGATTTTTGAATGATGCTTCTTGAATAAGACTACTGTTACGAAGACATAGCTTGCTTGCTTAATTGTGTGTGTGGAGTGTGTGTGTGTCCTTTCGTTTGCGTTGCACTTTGAACAGGATGTGACCGCAAGCTCCAGGATGTCTGTAAAAATGTGCTTGCGTTGTTCTCCCTCTTCAGGACGACACATACACAGAAAGCTACATTAGCACTATTGGTGTGGACTTCAAAATAAGAACTATCGAATTAGATGGGAAAACGATCAAACTTCAGATTGTGAGTATTTCCTTGTCTCACTAGGGAATGTTTGTTTTTTTAAGTGGTTCCTGTACTGTTTCACTTGCCGTGTATGGTTTGGAGCTCTGTATGTGTGCATGTGCGCACACTTTAACAAAGGCACTGTTCTTTTGTGACAAAGGCAGAAGTAAATTCATACAGTTCACACTGGGTTTCCCACCCCCTCACCCTGGTAGTCAAGGGGTTGCTAACGGTTATAAGCATTTCAGACAATATCTGGGGTTTTAGTCTAATCTCTCTCCTGCAGTCACAGTTTTTTTTAATGTTCCAATTGTATCTGGTGCTTATTGGACATGGGTGCCTGACCTTTGTCCATTCAGAGCCTGACGTCCAATGGGAAATGTTTTTTTTGTCACAGTGGGACACAGCAGGCCAGGAGAGGTTTCGCACAATCACGTCCAGTTACTACAGGGGAGCCCATGGCATTATTGTAGTTTATGATGTTACAGACCAAGTGAGTAACTTGCCTCGCTGTTTTCACAAATTTAAAATTAAATTTAAAATTATTTACACGTCAAAGCTTATCTGCCCTGTTGCTTTTCCCCTTTTTTCGTACATTTTATTGGTATTTTTCCTCTATAGGAGTCTTTCAACAATGTCAAACAGTGGCTACAGGAGATCGACCGCTATGCCAGTGAAAATGTGAACAAGCTGTTGGTTGGGAACAAGTGTGATCTGACAACGAAGAAGGTTGTGGACTACACAACGGCAAAGGTAAGGAGACCGCAGTCTGCTCAGAAATTTGGGCTTTGCAGTGCTGGGTGAGCGTCATGCAGGGGGTGGGGTTTGAATAGGACACACCCCTTCAGGCGTTCTGGCAGCTGGAATGTGTAAAGTGAGCGACCTACCTGGCAGAGCGTGTATCAAAAGCACACATATCCTGCCTGAGGCATTCAGGAAGCTGTGGGACATCGGAGCCCCATGCAGGGTACAAAAGTAATCTGAGCTTAGCATCAGAAGTCTGAAAGATTTCTGACAGGCGTAGGAAGGGCCTCTTTCGAGTGTTTCCTCTTGGCAGTGTTTACTTGGTCATTCCAAGCATCGGGAAAGTCGCCACGCAGCCCTGACGCATCGCTCACTTTTCCAGGAATTCGCAGACTCCCTGGGCATTCCCTTCTTGGAGACCAGCGCCAAGAATGCTACCAACGTGGAGCAGGCCTTCATGACTATGGCGGCTGAGATCAAGAAGAGAATGGGCCCCGGGGCCACCGCCGGCGGTGCCGAGAAGTCCAACGTCAAGATCCAGAGCACTCCGGTCAAGCCCTCCTCTGGGGGCTGCTGCTGAGGCCTTCTCACTGACCCCCACCCAACCCCCCACCCCAGAGTCTGTAATGTAACATGCCTGACAGTCAGGGAGGGCTACACTGAGAGCCAGAGAAATTATTATAAAAGTTTCCCGAGATGTTCTGTATATAGCTGCACTTTCCAGAAAGAAAAATAGTTCAAAATCCATGCAAACGGAAAATGGCACCAAACTAACAGTGAACAAACGGTCCGCCCCTCCCCCCCACAACACCACCCCCCCAGATTCCAATCCCAAAGGCAGATTTCATCCTCCCACTTGCCGTTCCCACCCTCTCTGTGTGCAGGTTTAAAAATAAGAATAACGTGTGCAAATCTCACTGCATTCCTACTGCAGGGCTGGTCTGTGGTCAGAGTAACTTTCTTTCCCCCCAATCCCCCTTTACCAGGATTTTGATTACTTTGCTACTTACATGAGCATGTGTAGGAGTTCTGTTTGTCTCTGATGCGGAGCTGTCAGCAGCACATACCAGCTCGGAGCACAACGATCCCACTGTCCTGTGTCAAATGTCTAGTTCAAGCAAGGTATATATGTAATATATATGTAACATTATATATATTATGTATATATAAGACCTGATTGGCAAGTCCTGTAGAGTAAAAGAATTACATTATCTGATGAATAGTTACTTGATCATCTCTGGATATAATTTGTGGCTGCAGACTATTGTAATTTTGTTGCATAATATGTAACAAACCAGAGGAAATGTTCAATAAATATTGTACCACCAGACTGTACGATATAAAAACTGTCTGCAATTCTTAGTGGCATATGTAGAATCATTTTGTGCGTGTTTTAATTATTTATTCTACATTTATATGGCAGATGCATTGTACCAGTACTTTAGAATCTGTTTGGAACTTGGCCATTACCTGTGGAATACCTGATTTGCAAGTGGCAGTGTTAGAGTTGCATAAATGAAACACTATGTTCTTTTTCATAATAAAGGCAACTGGATTCAGTTTTAAAATTAGCTGGGTAAGTCTGTTTTTCCATAGACGCGACTCTAGATTGTCATGCAGTAGATTACTGTTCAGCTCAAGTTCCTTGGCTTGTATAATGGTGTTAGTGTGGTTTTGTGAATCAGGATGGACATTTTATGCTGCTTTACAAATGGGTGAAACCGAGAGCAAAGCATCTGTATAATGTGTTTAATCTGCTCTGCAAAGATGGTGTCTTCAAGGACATCCCAGCAGTCTAGGAACTGGGTCGTCGAACCTCTTCCCAAATGGAAACAACCCACTTGTAGGCTCAGCTGTATCACAAACCTGTGGAATTAGCAGTTGCATGCCGGAACTTCAGGTTACTTTGAAAGTGCATCGTTTGTGCTACCTCTGCTTTGTGAGACTCCACTACAAATTTACAAATGCATCATTATTCCACATATTGCACAAGTTGCCTGCCAAAGGTGACTCGGCACCACAAGTGACACAATACAAACCAGCTGTGTTTTCATGCTGTTTATTCACTCTGTGGGATGATCACAATCGCAATGCTGTGATAAGCATTTCATGTGGGTTGGCCATAATGCATTTCCTGGTTCATGCAGGCTGGTAAAATGTGTTACCCAATCATGACTGATGCCTGGGTTTACTGATTGCTGCAGCACCACAGTGGGGAAAATGAGCAATGACATCGCCTTCAGTGATTGGCTGAGGGTCTGAAAGTTAAAAGCTCTTGGTACGTATCTGCTTTTCTCCTAGCAGTGTGCTTGGAAGTTGTCACTGTGCTCTTTACAAGCTCTGCCATTATATTGCTTCCTGGAAATGCCTGCAAAATACCTCTTTGCTCTTCACAGCCAGTAATCCACTGCGGACATAAAGATGTGCCTTCAGGACGCCCGTGGACTCTTTCTAACCCTGCTCTGTCTATATGGAGCTGTCTGTACCAACATGGGAACGCTTTAGCCACTGACACACAACTCGTGTGATGAGTGGGAATCCGATATGCAACGGCCGTGTGGCTTTGCAAAATGCCTGCTTTGAAAACGTTAATAAAAATGTGCTTATCCTATTTGGCCAGCTGAGCCCAAATTGTGACGTTAGTCATGTACTTATGTTTGTTCAGCAGGGTGACCACAGTGAGGTTATACGGTACAAAAGTATAGTTTTGTGGTGCAAGAGAAGATTTATGCTGGTGCGACAAATGAGGATTTCTATATGGAGATGTCTACGGGGGCCTTTGTCCCAAAGGTTTCTAAATGTTTTTTTTTTTTTTTTTTTTGTTGCTTCAGGCTGCAGAATGTAAGATATTGGAGGGTCACCCTGGAATAGGAGTGAAACAGACAGTAATGGTGGTGCCGTTCTCAGATGAGAGGCTGTGAGCTTAATCATGCTGCATTTATGAAAACAGATCAGTGTTGCTGTGTTCATATATTCAGCAGTGAAGGCAGGTGACCCTGTACAGGAAGGATGTCAGGATGTTTTGGAGATCAGGTGAGAAAACCTCATGTTTTGATGGGTTACAGGAAACCCAAAAAAAAAAAAAAAAGAGATCCGCAGCACACGCACAGGTTAAAAGGTGTCAGTATCAAAATAGACACGGAGCGTGTCATTGGTGTCGGGCCTCCAGTGGCACCTGGAATAAAAGCGGCTTTGCTCAGAGCGCCAAGGCGAAAATCCACCTGCCTACTGGAGATGCCTGGCACGTTCCCACAAAGCATATGTGGAGGTGGCCGCTTCCTCTCTGCCGGTCAGGTCTTGCTTCTGAAAGACAAAGAAAGTTATTTTGCGCTTCTCGGCACAAATCCACATTCAGTGATTCAATGAAAACTAGAGCAGTTCTGATACAGATCTACTATATGCCTTCCAAATAGGCTAGAGAAACCCCTTCTGACATTCTCTTTGCCTCCAGGGAGAATTGAATCCACAGTTTTGGTGCAAGGCATATTTAACCCACTAGAGGGAGCACTTTGAAATCCAAAGATCACAGATCTCCCTTCGCAGCCTGCATAAGAAAATGCCCTCTGGAAACACAGAACTTTAATAGGACCTGTTTACCCAAGTTCCTTTCTAATTAAAGAACTAACTGTGTGTCTAAAAAAGGACTAATGACTTACTTTTTTAGGTGTGGAAAAACATATTTAACTTAAAAGTTTACTCCAAACCCCTGGTTTTGTCAGGTACAGACTGGACCCTGTGGTCACCTCAACCGCCATTTAACTTACCTATGAATAGCAGTCCCAGCCTTTGAGTCTTGTGGATCGATCAGATTGTCCATAGCCAACAAGATGGAAGAGAAGAAGTGATCTGTGTGGGTCTCAAGGGCTTCCGACTGCTTCTCGATCAGTGCCAGGGTGTCTCTTAAAACTGTGGGTGGATCAGCAGAGCACAGGTCACTTGGTGTAAACTAGCTAATGCCACAGATGCTGGGGGAAGCAGCGTTTGGATTACCTGTGTCTGACCCCCATTACAACATGACTATTTTTAAATAATAAGCTCAATTATACTTGTTGACTTATAAACCATAAGGAATAATCTAAACTAACTGAATTACTCCCACCAATCACCAAACAGCATGTTAATTTTAAATGTAAAGGCCGGAGATTAACATCGCAAGTGACCCTTTAAAGACATCAGAAGAGGTTCATTTAGTGTTACATGGACGTTCAGTTCATCAATAGGAGTCACTAATAATTAAGATTACAAAAAAGGTAGGCTCTCCGAATCTGACAAGATGATCCCCTTGCCCCCAATCGCTCATGCCTGACTGCATTGTCCAATCCGTCATCTCCTGTTACTGGAGGGGGGAGGGGGGGCAAGCGGGCCCGTGTACAGTTACACAGGCTTACAGGAGCTTCTGAAATGCTGATATTTGACACAGAAGTCATGTGTGTCAGAACAGTGTGATTTCAACCACTTCAGGGCCAGGCAAAAAGAAGGTCATTCTGCGCCCAAACTCGACACAACACCTTGGTGTGTGGAGGCAGACACAGGTGAAGCATTTGTTCCCAGGATCCTGTGAGCTGATACATTGTATGTATATTGATAGGCCTAGACTTTGGAAGGTGGCGCAACACTACCCATGAGCCACTTTGGCCTGTAACTCCAGTAGGAAGAGTCAAACGGGGAGATTTGGTGGGATGTCCAGCGACCACATGGGCTTGCTAAGCTCTCCAACGAACATCTCCTGAACTACTGTTTCCCAACCAGCCCCCTCATGAAACCTTCAGGCCATTCAGCCCCCAACATTGTGTACCCTCTTCATGAACCCTTGTTGGTCAAACACAGGCTAGGAGTCGCTACCGGGAGAGGTGGTGTTTAAATAGCTCAGTAGGGCGTCTCCGGTCGTCAATACTGCTGCGGTGAGGGGCTGCCGTGCACTAATGTCCTTCTGGAAACTCTGGCAGAAAGAAAAGATGACGAGTAAGACAGCAAGCTGAAACAGTTGCAAGTACGTTCTCTCAACTCTCGAGTAATTCCTCTAAACACAAGCTCCCCACCCACAGTCTTGGATGTGATAGCAGACCTTGTAACTGGCAAGGCAGGACCTGACGCTCCTGATGTCTGGCGTGGCTGGTATCAGACTCTGTATCCTATCTACCACCCGGTACAGCCACAAAATGAGCTCCTCAAGGTTGGAGCAGAACACCTGTAGGTGAAGGAATGGAGTTAACCGAACATAGAGAGTCTCCAAAAGATGCATTACAACTATTAAATTCATTCCATCAAAAGTTCAGATCAAGGTCAATTAAGATCTCAGAACTGCATATACCAAGGTCAGCATGACCAGGGTTAGAAAAACTTGCCTTTGTCCAAAATAATTGCACCTTACTGTATTTCTCTCTGACGATGCCTTCTGAAATTTTAATATCTCTGGTCATTTGTAGCAAACCTACTGACACCAATTACCTGGATGTGCTGTACTAGGGATTCTTTGGTCTGTGCCTCCCCCGGGCCTGTTTTGGTTCTCCTGTGGAACTCTGGGAGCTTGGCCTCAATTGGGTGATCCATGCAAGAAGCTGCAGCTTTCAGGCTCTCCCTGCCCACCTCCCTGCTAAGGTTCTCCAAACTGGTTGCCAGGCCCACAGCCCTCGCTGCCAAAACCTCTGGGCTACAGGAGGCTCTGGAGACAGACTCTTCCCCAGCGATAACACTTGGTCCAGAGACGCACTCTTCCCTTACTGGCAGTTGCCTCCTGTCCTCCACAGGTGGCGGTGTTGCTCTTGCATGGGATTGGTCCTCCAGCAGAGAATCTGAGCTAGCCTGTAAGGAGAGCACACGGAGATGCTGCGAGAGCACCTCCAACTCCCTCAGCCGGCCAGGCAAGGGGTGAAACTCCTCCTCCCCGTCCCAAGGTGCCCCAGAAGGGGGCAAGATACAAGCACTCCGGTTGAAGGTGGCAGCTGTGCTGGAGGAGGAACAGACACCCAGCTTGCTATTGTGCATCCAGTGGGAGGTCCGTGACCCATCGCTGTCCAGCAGGCTGTCTGCTGAGAACCCAACTTGGTCCACCAAGGACTGCCAACTACTGGACAATTTAGAATCTGGGGACTTGGGCTGCAAGTTGTCTCTAAGAGGCTGGTTCTGATGCTCCTGGTCTTTCGGCACTGTGCTCGAGCCATCCCTGCTCCCATTTGCAGGAGGAAGCTCACCATATGATAGAGTAGTGGAGCTACAGAAGCGGTCCATCTCGATGCCAGAGTCCTCTAGCAGTGGGTCGGTCCACAACAGGGACCCAGGCTCCATGGAGTCTTGAGAAGATGGCAGGTTAGGCCGTAGGGGGTAGGTATAATCCAGGAGAGCCTGATACTCTTTATTGGGGTCCCAGCTAGGTGATGTCCTGTCTGGGCATGGTGGCTTTGTGCTGGGGATGGCACACGCCCAGTACCTAGCCTGATGAGGGGACATTTGGTGCAGGGGGGGTGGCCGGCACTGGCTACTGACTAGCAGAGACCCAGGGTCTGAAGCAGCACCCCTCCAGGAGGGCCGTGATGACAGACCAAGGGCATCCAGAGAACGGGACCTCTGAGCAGAAGACCATCTGGGGTGAAGGGGCACCGTTAGGCTGCGGATGTCCAGTGGTGGGCTAGTGAGGCTGCGGTGGTGGGAGCCTCCAGCGCTAAAGTCGGAACCCGTGCCAGGCTCCTCATAGGAAGACCAGTCACATAGCTCTGCCACAGTCAGCGGAAGGGAACAGTCCTCCCCACCAGCAGGGGGAGCAGAAGCATCCGATCTCAAGAGGGTGCTGATACCCAAGGTCTCCTCTCCTAGAGGGCTGGATGGTGGCTCCACTTCCTCAGAAGGGAACTCACATGGTCTGTTGGGTTGCTCTACCTAAAAGACGGAGACAACAGCTGAACATTTTCCATCAAGCCTAATTCAAAGCTGGAGTCTGTTTTCCACGTGTCAACTTACCTGCTCAGATTGCTCAGGGAGGCCGGGCTTCTTCAGGATTGAAACGTGACACTCGGTGACAAACAGAGGCTTCCTGACGCAGTATTGGCCCTGACTTGTGAGATACCTGGATCTTGGTGCCATAGTGACAGTCTTCTTGTGACTGCTCTTCTCTTGGTCCAGATCTTTAGCCGGTAGGAACCGGGTTGTTACTGACCCCTGTCTGGGAGCCCAGGGACGGGAAGTTGGTCTGGTGGCCCCGCTGCGTATAGCTCCCATGATCCCTCTCTGTTGCCTTCCATAAGCCTGGAGTTCCATGAGGGCGGTCAGGTCCGGAAGCTTCCCATCAACATCCAGAGCCATAGCGACACGGCCAGGAGCCACCGCACATCACCAGCCCAAAAGTCGTCACTGCAAACCAAGGATGTCAAACATTCGTCTCCACATATCCGGATTGTTCCAGTTGAATCCTGCTTATAATCATGAACTGTTACTTTTACACCCCAATGGATTACGCTAAAAAAAAAAACACACGTGAACCACATAACACTGTTCCTAAATGTTGAAGTTTGCCATCAAAAGCATGCAGCCAGAAAGCTTGGGGGAGTGTGGAAAATAGCAAATTATACGTGTTTTCTGGAAAAAGCCATTTTAAAACATAATGTTCTTCCTAGTTAAACTATTTCTATGGTGAACAACAAAACCAAAACTGCTACCCAACGGAGTAAGATTAGATTTAGGGACAAAAATATAGCACATTCACTCCATGGCTGTGATGATACATCCATTTAAATTCTGTAATGTCACTAATAGGGCTTGTTCAGGCTTGTTCACAGACCCAGAGAACACAGTCTTTTGTCCAATAACAGCCCCCTGTTGGACCACAGGAACCACATCCTCCTACAATCCCCCCCTATTGCACCAGAGATGTCACCCATTCCTAGCCCCCTCCCCCCATATACCCTATTCCCTGACAGAAGTATCCCAGAGAACCTGCAGCAGCGTCCACATGCTGACAGCACAGCCTCTACTGTTTCCCCTGGAGAGAACAAAAACCTTCCTTCAAAAGGGCACCAGAGAGGGCTGTTTGGAACAACAATGACCACGATACACCAAGAACCTCCAGAAGGGATCAGCGAGAAAAGCAAAAAAGCAAAAAGACAAACAAAGTCACTGGGTTTTGCTTTAAATTGTAGATTTGGAGTTATGTTATATCATCATATTTCAACTGGATAGCGTGAGCTGTCATTAATAGCACTGAGAAGCATTTTAATCCTCAATGTAAGTGAAAGTCTGCCCTCTATTGGTGATATATATCTTTACACATTTTTTAACTATTTCCAATCCATGTAGCCACATAGATACACATCAGATGTAACTAACGCTATTCATCAGTTGGCAATCAGCTCTCTGTGTCCACGGACAAACACTGCTGACTTACAATGTGTGCGACTCTCTTTGTACAAGGGCTTCCCACCGCAGCACTTCTATTATATTATGATGGGCTATTTTAACCATCCTCTGTTTCCATGACAACAGAGGAAGGTGCCTTCAGAATACTCATAACATGGAATCAGATAAATACAGACTCCCAGACAAGGGCTTTATTTTGGTGGCTGATCCATGGTTTCTGGCAGGAAGGAAAAATAAACCAAACATTATGAATGTAATTCTGTTATAACTGTGTAAAATTAGACTCCTTCCTATCCACCATGACAGTGTTCTTCGTGCTAAGCTGGGCGCTCCACAGTCTGACCCAGGTCCACTAAGTACCGGGCAACTGCAGGTAACGAAAGCTCTGTGTCATGCTGTGAGACTACACCCTACCCGCTCGCCACTTTGCCCTTTGCCGTAAACCCAACTTTTAGGCAAAAAGCCAGCCTGTACTTTTGTAGAAAGACATCAGCTTCAGCTCTCGAAGCCTGCTGGCAATACCAGAGCACGGGCGTTACAGGCGAGTGCGGAATCCTGTCTTCTTTGTGGCACCGAAAGATTCCTTTCCGAACAGAACTTCTGCCCGCCGGACACCCAAGGACGTGACGTGGCGGTAGCGAGATGCTAATCTAAGAAACACCAGAGGTCGATACCTGTGAACGGCTGTGACAATCTGGCCTTTGAGTGGACCTCTATCCCAGTGTAAGCCGACCACTGCATTACACAGAGCATTACAACCCCCAGAGGCTACAAACATGTCAGTCAGGTGTAGCCAGAATGCTATTTAAAATCTGTATAATGTAGACTAAGGCAAGGCCATAAGCCACAGCCATGAAATGAGGGGAGCGAAGCAGGTGTATGCTCCATAAATCCTTAAATGCTTTGATTATCTGTCTCATGAACCCAATGAAAAGCTACGTCTGGTTCATTGTTTTCAAAGTTACTATGATGTCTGGTAAATATCAGCGCTATGGCAACAGGTGGGCGGGGTATCACAGGCATAATTTCGGAAAAACCGAGGTCATAATCTTCTTGAAAGAAGTTAGTATCGTGTCACCAAACATTTATAAAGTCTAATGTGCCATAAATGACCTCACTGTTAATATATTAATATATATACGACCCTGTCTTGGTGAAACATTCCCAGCAATATCAAAAGGAAATTTACACTCTAAAGTAAATAAATATATACTATCGTATGACGAAGTAGGCAGGTATTGCCGATGCACTTTGTCTTACGTGAACAGATCGGCTTAAACAACAGAAAACACATGCGGACCTACTTACACGCGCCCAATTCGTTTTACTTCTAAAAGGGGGGTTTAACTCAAGTCGCGTCGGAGCAGTTTTCGCAGTAAAACCGCATTCAAAAATAAACGGTAACAGAAAATTAATAACCGATAAGGGCCGATCTTCATAAATACTGCCTAGTGTGCTGCGGCTGAAGGGCGTCTATGTGCCGCTGCACACAGCAATGCAGTGATGTTACAGGAGCTACCGAAACATCAGAGGTGCTACTTGTTGCACAGCCCTGCACACATGTACAGATAATGGGGAAGCATCTTATAACACAGATACCACATAACCACAGATACCAATTAACCACATAATTGAGCATTTACCAGTCCGGTCCGTTACATTTCGCAGATGTTGAGTCGCGGAATCCGATGTTTATCTGTGTAGCATTTCCCATAGAAAACAAAAAAACACAATGTAGCATTTCCCTTAGAGATAAAAAAAAACCATGGCGATTTAACTAAAGTTTAACGCCATTCGTACTATATGAAAAACTGAATTAGAAAGTCCTCATGCAGTTGCATGTTTTTGTTCGTATAAATCAGCACACTGCGGAAGTGGAAGTATTATTAAACGTGGCGTCCAGATGCATCGACTAGCCTAGCTAAACAAGAAATCTTTACAGTATAGCATAGAATGATATAAAATTCAGCAACAGCGCAAAACGCGAACCGTAATCGCAATAACGGGCTAACAGCCTACGCTAGTTTTTAGGTGAGATTTTATACAAAGTAAATCATAACGATTGTTTACATTGCATCGTGTTTTTCCGCCTTCCCAGGGAAACTAATACCTCCGTCCTTTCAGTTCTGTTTGGCACTCAAAGCCCGCTTCTTTCCCCGACCATGCACGATCTCAGGGCGGATCAATGAGACACAAAGCCCAGTCTGCCCCCGCCGGCGCCCGATAGGAGGTACCGACCTTACCGACACACTGAAGCGGCCGGAAAAGCCTCCGAGCTCCAGCCCCCGATCCCCTCTGGCGACGCCGCTGTGTAACTGCCAACTGCGGGAGGCCCGTTTTGCAGACGCCTGCCGCCCTCCCCGCCCCTGGAAGAAGCGATCGAGACCCTTAGCACATCAGACCTGCGACAGCCTGCACATAACGCCGCTTGCTGTACGCCGTTAACTCCGATTCCTGATCTTTCTAACTGAGGTCCAAAGTTGTATATCTACGTACCTGTTTCACACTGATACGGACTCCGAAAAGCGCCTTAGCGCTGCACCTCAGTTGCTACAGTAAAAGATACAGCGTTCAAATATTTACAATTTCAGTTACTAAGGTGCCGATCATCCTTAGGTCTGGCGTATTTGATTGTACCATGCCTGGTGCTGACGCTTATATCAATTAATTAAATTAATTCTATTGTGAATGAAAATCTCACAATAACAGTTGCCCTTTGTCGTTGGTCTTCTTAAAATGTCCCATGGAAAATAAAAATGCCTAAATTGATTATTCAGAAGGAAGACAAGCATTCTTCACATACATGAACAAATTTTATATGTTCAATCGCTGGAAATATTACATCAGTCACCTCACACCTTTGGGGCTGGGTCCTCAAATCCTGCTTTTTATATGATCTCTATGGTTGGAAGGTTCACTGGCTCATACAAATATGTATTTGGCACATAACAGATTCCTTTTAAACATGCAATTAAAATATTCTACTGACTACATCAGTAAATGTCAAATCATTCCAGCTACAGTCAACATAATATTACCATCATACTTCTTTAGCACTCATGAAAAGGGCCTATAGCATCCATATTCAGAGGATATTATGGTATGTAATTATACTACAGAGAGAATGTCTTGAACAATGTCACTGATAATGTGTATTTCACCACAGAATAACTCCACCACACGTAGCTAAAGGTTTGCAGACATTTTTAATTTCAGGACTTTTTAAAAAGGACTAAAAGGACTTTTTGTGAGGGGATTGTGTCTAAAGACTAAAAAAATACAAATTCTCATATTAAAATCTGAACATCCTTCCTTCCATTCCATATTTTGTTACTTCCTGGTAGAGAATTCTAGATATTCTTTTTTTAAAAAAAAAACAAAAAAACAAGAGTATTCTGTTAATGAAATGAAATGTATACCGACAATAAACCACCAAAAGTATACATAAAATACAAGCAGGTGAAGGTGAAGCTTTAACTTCTTGGTTAAATTTAAACTTGAAATAACTTTAAAGTTAAACATTTGGAATAAATGTAATAAACTTAAACATAGAAATAACATTTTCCATTGTCAACAATCATCTCGGGTCAGTCAATCAGAAGTGATTTTGGCCAATTTGCCTGATTTGTCAATTTGCACCTGTTTTTCTCAGTATTCTCAGTTTCAGTGTTACATTCAAAGTGAACTAAAGATCACAGGTTATTTTTTTATCTGAGAAAGTGTAAAACAAAAATAAAGATTTAGATTTTTTTTTTTTATTGCTATGGAAAAAACAGATGCAAATCTTGGCATGGCTTACATAAAGTGATTTAAAACGCGCACAGTAACTATAAAATTATTTATAAAACACATTGTTTGGCAGTCGCTATACTACACATAGTGAGTAAGTAATAAAAATGGCAACATGTAAATATGTCAAAGTTAAGAATGAAGTCAATAGGTTTAATCTGGGCCAGATATTCACACTTTGGATCACATGACATTCTATTAAAAAATAAAGTCCAAGGCTGTTATTAACAGACCAACATGGCTGCTTCTGGCTGTAGCTTGGCACGAGAAACATGGAGCCGGCTCTGGCACGCTGCATGTTCCAGCCGTCAGGGGAAAGCAGCGTTAACACGCCCCGGATTCTCTTCCTGGATTTGGGAACATCACTCCAATGTGACTTGGGGGGGGGGGGGGCGGAAATGAAGGGCCCGCGAGTCCACACCAGCTGCCAAAATCCCAAGGCGGACAACAAACCCGCAAGGCACCCGATGCT
>JAODLD010000069.1:7198655-7215993 GCA_026781065.1 Mormyrops boulengeri
CCCCCCACCTCACCCCACTTTATTGCACACGTGGCTTCCTACTTCAACCTAACATTCCCCTCCCCCCCCCCCCCCGGGGGGGTTGCCTTATACCCCCCTCCGCCCGTTGCCCCCCCCCCCCCCCCCCCACAGCCTCATGGCTATTGGCTAAAGGCAATCCTCTTATTTTAAAAAAAGAATCATTCACTACTTGAAGGTGAAAGGAACCATTTTGATGGATGCGGAAAATGTTAAAAGAATCAGCCTCCACTACAGAAATTACTTACTTTGTTTGTTCCTAACGACAATACAAATCTATGACAAATGTCACCTCCTTCCCAGTGACTGCTTTAGCAGGGTAGCCTTCCCTGTCAGAGGTAAGTCTTTTATTTTGAAATCGACTACCCCCCATCAGTGCCTTTTCCGGTTGCAGTTCAGAGAACCGACTCAGTGTCCTCCTTCTCCTCCGAATGGCCCGGAAAGGCCACCTGGACCCCGCCCTGGTTGGTGACGAGTGGGGACGTCTCCTCCTCAGCTTGCACGTTGGCTGCAGCCTCCACCCGTACCTCCACCAGCTCCTCCTCCCTCTTCCCTTCCTGCCGACCCTGTTTCTTCTTCCTGATGTCCTCCTGGTTGATGTGGTGCAAGATTCCCGCCCCCAGGGCATCCCCCTCCACATTCACTACAGTGGTTGTGCGGTCCCTGCAAACCAATCAGGCACCTCACAGTGTAAGAGTCCCTCGCGGTAGCCGGTAGTACATTAGACATAGTTTATAAACATCAGATGTGCTGCCTTTGCGAGGAAAATCAGCGTAAAGGATCAGTCACCACATGGCTGTAATTGACATTTGTTGTTTTTAACTGTTGTTTGCCAAGAATGATCCTATTATCTCACTTACAATGGCTATTAGCCCGAACAAAACTGCAACCATTCACTTTTATGAGCTTATTATTAATTACGATGACAAACGTGAGTAATTTCAAACGAAACTCTGCTGCACGAATCTCAGAAGAAACGACAAAGTTGCTGTTTGTGTTTGCTGAGTGTTTTCAAATGATTTATCGTTTGAATTATTTATTCCTGATTTGCAATTCACTTACATTGCAGAGTGATAGAGACCTGATCCATAATTGGGTCCATTCATGTGTGTGTGTGTGTGTGTGTGCACTTGAGGTCACTTACACGATCCAATCAACAGCGAGCATGAGCGACAGGTCGTTGGTGGGCAGCCCTATGGCCTCCAGGATGATGGCGATGGTGATGATGCCCCCGGCAGGGATGCCAGCCGCCCCCACGCTGGATGCAGTGGCTGTCACCCTGTGAGCACGATGCCAGGGTGGCACGAGACAGCATTCAGTGGGACGCTAACCTCCACACAGTCCCTAACCTCACCCGCACATACTACCATGTAACATGTACCATGTTACATTTCATGTAACTGCACTTTTACTGAGGCAATTCTATGACTTGATTATCCCTGGATTTGAACTTGGTAGTGCTGCTCTGTAATTAATATGGCACCTGCTGCCTCAGTGTTTGGAGAGGGAGGATTTAGGGTTGAGGAACGTGCATTCAGGCTGCATTTAATTGTATGATTGTGGGTGGTGGTGAGTATTGTGTGTGGGTGGTGGTGAGTATTGTGTGTGGGTGGTGTGTATTCTTAACAGGAAACCAGAGAGACTGGTATCTAAGTTCAGTTACAGAACTTACTGGTACTGAGACACACAGCTTTGAGAATTACTGACCTAAGTAGTTCCAAACCCTTTCTATTCAACGTGTCTTTGGGTCTTACGCGATTAAACCAAGTAGCAGCTGGACAGTTTCTGCACACAGGTATTTAAGGCTCTTTTCTCCTGATAACACCAGTGTACCAAACATGCACTGAGGTCCTCCAAACTGTAACCTCTTGAAAAACTTTAGTTGCACAGCAGATGGCGCCATAGTCCAGAAAAAGCTTTTATGACTTGAAGGTTGGTAGTTTAAGTCTAGCAAGGATCCATAAGTTATTTGGAGCAATATATTTAACCTGAATTACCTCAGTAAAATATCTGGCTGTATAAACAGTGTTAAAACTTTAATTTTGCGTCAACTAGGTTGCTAAACACAATTTAATGAGTCCTGGAGCAACTTATCACCAACGGCCACTAGGGGGGACCTACGCTCCAGCTGCAGTTCAACTCACGTACAGGATGGTGAATATCTGTCCCGCGGTGAGCTCCGAATTGTTCAGCTGCGCGATGAAGACGGCTGCGACGCACTGGAAGATGGCCGCCCCGTCCATGTTGACGGTGGCCCCAATGGGCAGGATAAAGCGGCTGATATGCTTGTCCACGCCATTGTTCTCCTCCACACACTTCATCATGGTCGGCAGCGTGGCCGAGCTGCCGGGGCGGAAAAAAAACAACTCTAACGAGAGCCGTGAACCTTCAGCAGGAGCCCTGGATCTCCAAAGCCACACTGAGCCCCGAGACAAGCTGTCGCATCAGAATCCATCAGCATTGTTTCTCTACTGCATCTCTGTGGGTATCCTGCACTCTCTTTCCACCACGGTAAGGATGTCAGGTGCTGTCAGCACAAGACTGGCTTAATTAATGTCAGGGAAGCTGGAAAGGATGAAGACAAGGACTCTTGTCTTCCGTATTGTTGGTTTCTGGCTTTCAAAAAATGTGACCTGAAGGAGCTGGTAAATATTGGCAATGTGGATCATGTGGAATTATTTATTTTCAGATTGGAGGCAATTAATACAAATTAAATTAGAAGTCATTGGGTGTTTATCAATATATGTACTTGACTGTTCTTGTGTTCTCTCATACCCATTTGACATCACTTACTGAAGTACAGCTCCAATGCTCAAGAACAGAAGTACGGAGGATGGGTAAAATCCCAGAATGCCGTTCTTGCCCCGCACCAAATACAAAGGATGCATCGGCTGCATCCTTGGCAATGAGAACAATCCCATGATGCACTGCGTCTCAAGTTCGTTCTTGGGAGGCAAGTTAGCAAGAACGCTCTTACCAAAAGTAGCATTTGCGAAACACCCATTGTCTCCTGAGCTAATAGCACCGCATCATTACCCAGCATCCCTCAGGGAAGTGGGGGTTCTATAGTTGCCCAGTTACAATGGCCCCACCTGGAGCAGGTGGCAAAGGCAGTGGTGAAGGGGGTGATCAGGCCGGACAGGAAGCTGTAGGGATTCTTGCGGGTGAAGGCGAAGTAGATGAGGGGCAGCACAAGGCTCCCGTGGATGATGTGGCCCAGGATGGAAGCAAAGATGTACTTCCCCAGGCTGGTGACCAGGAGCACCACGTCCTCCATCTCAACGATCTTGCTGCCCACCAGGAACATGATGCCCACAGGCACATACCTGCCGGACGACAGCAATGCAGCGACGACATGGATATATAGTGCCTTACCAGGGGTCAAAGTTCAATGCAGAGAAACCTGCTCAGTGAATGGCTTACATCTAAGTGCCACAGGGGAAAACGGGCAACACAGGAGTGTTTTTGAGTCCCTGAATAAACACCTTAATCATTAGACCTGTATGTGGCAGTGAGTGTTGTGAGTGCGTTCATTTGACACACTTGATTGGTGCATTGACTTTGGAGCATCCCAGTATCACCAACTTAAAAACAGACTGCCATCTTTGAGGTGACTGTCACATAACCTGCACGCCTTTTATAATTAGGAGTACAGTCTGATGAATCCAGAAGAGAAGGTAAATACTGTTAGAGGCTGTGATGTGTCACACTCAAGGAGAATGACAGAAAATCTTTACCTGAATGTGCTGGCCAACTCACCACATGATCCAGGAGACCAACACCATGGTGGCTTCATTGAAGGTGTTAAAGAATCGGATGAGCCCTTCGCCCTCGGCCCCCAGCTTCTTCAGCGCCACGCCGAACACCATGGCGAAGAGAACCAGGCCCAGGATGTTCATGCCGTCCGACTCCACGCCATACGGTAGCTGCGTTCCATCAGGACAGGGCAGAACAGCGGGTGAGAGGTCATTGTTAAAACGACAGTGAGATCATTTCCATGACCATCGTAGCAGCCCTTTGAGGTGAGGGGCAGGTAGCTATTTAAAGAAGAGTTCTAAAGCATTCAGACCCAGCCAGCACTCGCACACTAATATGTCTATACGATGATGGTCTGGACGGTCTGGACGATGATTATGAAAACATCATTTTTCCAGAGTGTCGGTTTCATTGCCTGTACTCTATAGAGTTCCAACAATAACTATATTATGAAAGCCAGTGATGCACAGTGAGTGTACTGCCCCCCCTATACATGACTCTGTGGAGTCTAGGTCAGTCACCCATGAAAACCCTAGGCTGGGGAGTTAACCTCGGCTATCGGTGCGTATCAAGGTGCCGAGCGCAACAGGCGTGATGAAAACTGTAGGCGCCAGTGTTGATTTACAGCGAAATCCCTCTGTTATTCAGGGCTCCACCGCCATGGGAGCTCTTTGCACCTCCTGGAATCATTCTGTGAGCGGCATTCAGCGGAGAAACACAGCGGACTCTAGAGGTCTGTTTGGAAACAGCAGGAGTTCCCGAAAGGCGCAATAAGAAAAACCCTGTGGTCCTGCGGCACTGCCAGCAGCCCGATTGTTCCAGGACATGCTGATCTGCCAACACAGTCACAATACAAACGGACAGAACGCCTGTTTGACAACGGTGACAACCTGGGAGAAAATGCAGGAACTCTGTGTAAGCCTGAGAAAACAGGCCGTACACTCACTGCGGAAACATCCAGAACTGAACAAAAACCCTTGAGCTTATTGTCGCTCTCAGCATGGCAGGTTGCGTGATCATATGCTGTCAAAGTCTGTAAAAAAAAAGATTCGTCCACCACAGCTGGACAGAGATGTTAGGGTTCATTCGCAATCAGTAATGACAGCGATATTGCAACACCCAACCTGATACGGAACCGAGAAATTCTGCAACAGGACCTGCACCCTTGAACCTTGCTGACAGCCTTTCCTATTATCTCCTTGACCCTGTTATCCAGCTCCACACACCTCATCCCTGCATCTCTCACATCCACCCCAGAAGGCTTCGGCAACCCAAATCTTCTATTTTCATATCCTTGAATGTAATGGAGAGTTTGTAGCATGGGGGTGGGGGGGGTGGGTAGCTGATACACTCCGTGTGCTCCTCTCACCTTCTGGTAGATAACCGTTCCATTGGTGTCGTTTCCCACAGCAACCATCTTGTAATCAGTCGCATACTGCAGACGAGCGACAGAGAGGGGCAGAAGGTTAGAGGGAGTGAAATTCAAATCCAGCCATTTGGCAAGATTTTTCCTTTCTTTGCTTGGGGTTTCCTCAATCTTGGCTACTTACATTCCACATTTTTTAACTGAGTTTGGAATCACCGGTGCTGCTCTATTCGTTCGTTTCGTTTCATTTTCTTTCAAGTGATAGAGGTCTTTCCTCTAGTGGCTCCAGGCCAGACTGGGAACAGAGACCCATTTGTGACTGGACTCACTGGAAGCGGGTTGAGGGAATGGTGTGGAAGACCCACTGGATGAGGGCAGTCCGATTCCAGTTTCTCCCTCTGAAAGCTGAACTCTCTTCGATAGCCTCCCTGCAGTGTGATATCCAGCCCCCGCTGCAGAGGTCTTCTCTAGTGTCCCTATGTTTGCTGACTTACCAACCAATATGGGCCATGCTGACTGTGAAACTAGAGATGTTTCCTCCCTAAAGCTACACTGGTTCTCTTTTCTTTTGATTCAGAGGGAAAGGTGAGATCTATGGGCGCTTAAACCAACATGGACTTTAATATTAGCCCAACATTGGCTGGATATTAGCTAAAATGTCAGCACAGCATGTGCACCTAAACACCGTTCTAATAATGTCTGCGATAGAAAATAATTTAAAATGACCTGGAACAGGCAGTATTTGCCACCACTCAAACCATGCATTCGTGTGGGGCCCCTGAAAATTTGGGGAGGGGGGGGGCTCTGGAGTGACTTTTCTTAGTGGGGCCCCAGAAACGACAACCAAACACCTTATTGACAGTATCAGGAATTCACCCATAGAGGCAAAGTAGGTTGTAAGAAACAAAATCCTGCAATTCCTATAAAGAGCCTTGGGTGGCTGTAGCAGCTCTATTAATAACCCAAGCAGGTGGGCTACAAACAGCAGCTGAAATCTGGTTAATTATGCCAACTTTACAACTACTACCAGCTTAGGAATCACTCCTACTACGGCTGTAGATCTTAGCATTTCAGCTACACTGAGCAGTTGCTATGCACCGCTTTTAGAATAACAAGGAGAGAATGGGGAGATAGTCAGTCTTTTTTGCACCTTTCATAAAAAATGTAGTATCTCTTGTTGAGCTGCTCCTCTTATTTACAAAAGCTTCTTTCCTATAGTTACACAGGTCTAATGATACATTTTTCTGTCCCCGTTAATTACTCCTGTGAAAAAAACAGAACTACCACCATCCCAGGATTGGATGTGACTCCCCAGATTTACACTTGTGATTACGCCAGGCCTCTGCTGTTCTCAGCAAGATTTTAAAAACTACAGTCACTTGTCCTGTTAATGTATCATCAGCTTTCTGCGGAAATCTGAGAGCTCCGGAATCCCGGGGGGGGGGGATTGGTCATTAACATTCTGGTATTGCTGCAAGATCTCTGAAGAGAGGCAGCTTGAAACCTTAAGACCCTTTTTCACTATTCTCCGATTGTCAGACACATCTCTGGGACAGACGTCATGCTGTTTTTCAGTCTTTCCTCCCTCACACATTAAAATACCTGACAGTGAGTGTCAAACACAGAGGGGCTGAAATGCTGAGACTTGTCACTGCCTGGTTAGATATTAGCAGTGAGGCAAGCTTCCTGCCGGAGGGCAGTAAATCTGTCAGCAGACGGGGTGCAGAGACACATGCTGGTCACATGGTAGGCCCTCTGGTCCATTCACAATTCTTTAACCGAGCTCATACTGTCACAGGCGCTGAGGGAGGGCAGCAGGCAGGCACATCAAAGGCCAGACAAAGAGTACGGTGGAATCAGATTGCCACGGCAACAGAATACCTCCCTAGCGGCCCATGGCAGGTAAAGAGAAGCCAGAATCTAAGGGGAAAAAATCAGCGGCTGATTTAACTGACAGGCAGTGAATGACGCAGCAAACAGGAGGTGCGAAGGACCACCTAGGACAGCCACCCATTTCAGGCTGACCGTCCGCGGCGCGGAAGAATCAGAAAGTCGGTGTCTTACCGTGCGGAAGGCAGCAGCCACGAGATTGGCTGGAAACAGGTTCCTATGGCAGGAGACAAATATGCAAATAAACAAGTGCATTTTCATTGTACTGAAGAGGTTATGATAACACCCACATTCTTAGTGTTACTGAAGCCTCTAGGCCTTAAAGTCGCGGGTTCGCTGGCACCAAACGGATTCTGGATGGCCCAGCGAATAGGCACACACAAACCGCTTAAGGCAGAACTAACAGGTCAGTCAGGCACCAGACCACTCACGCATCTGTGGGAAGGAAGACAGCCATGTTCGTATTTCCTTCACTCTAATGTCAGAGTTAAATTAGGGGTCCCAAGTGTATTTGGAAAGGGCAATCTTCATAACAGCACCGCAGGAATGTTAAAATTCCTTGTGTAAACATATGATGTGATGTGTAATCTCTGCTGTTTGGTATGAACATGCTGCAGGTGTAAGAGAAAACTGAGTTACATCATGCACATATGGGAGGGGGGACTCCCACTGCATGAAGATCCTCTTTTAGGCCATGTGTGGGCATACACCCCCCCTCCCCATTCCCACTGGCTAACTACCCGATATCCACTCACATGACATGACAAAGAAACGGGATTCCTTTCAGCTCCTCACACATGGTTGGTCCAGGAAGCATTTTTTTCCAAGAGGTCCATACTAAGCAGTTACTAATGTAAAACTTGTCTTTTGTAACTAATTTACCCAATTTAAAGCTGTTTAAAGGGAACATTACGTGGCTTAGCCGTTAAAATGCAGAAAGTGATCCACGATGTATTATTCAATAACATGATTATCAACTGATTATAAAATTTCCCACAAAACTATAGTTCACAGCATTTGCTGTTGAGGGACTGGGTAACGTGTGCACGTGCTTATTTCTGACTCGCGCCTGTCCGGACCACGAGGCGATGCCCCCCCGCCCCGGCCTCCTGTTCGCTATCTTGGATCGCGGCTCCGTGTTTTAACAGCTGCTGGGTTTCCCTCAGCTGGGAAGGACGTGCCGGGTCCCAGTCTGTTTAAATATATACTTTTCTCCCACGGTTATAATAAATATCTTATTTTAAGTCTAGGAAACTACCGGCACAATTATTATTCTTATTATTATTCTTATTATTATTATGTAGCCTATTAATTCTGCGACCACACACGTTCTTATGTGAGTTCAAATAATCGGAACTTCCTTCCTTCCTTCGTAAAATTTAAGAAGTCACAATACACTTTCTTCTGTTTATTTTACATGCATGCAACCGTAATATTTTGACTGCAAATTCGACTTTTACTTTACACAAAAGTAAAAAATTTGTTATACAAATATTAATAACTGTTATTGGAACTGGAAAAGTATAAAATATGATTTCTTCCCTGCAGAAAACAAATACATATATAGTTACAGTAATATATAGGGTTTAAAATAGTCAGTGACAATATAACTAAACGTTTCACGAAGTCTACTTTAGCCCGTAAAACCGGCTTATCATTTCACTCTTGTTCCTCCTGATTATCATAAATACATTCAGCTCTCTAACCGACAGTACTTTGTCAGTGTTTGTTACCTGGCAAGATCTAAAAAGGAGTCGGTGGTCTCCTTGCTGGTAGAGACGCTTTGAAGTCCCAAGCTGTGGGTGTTGAGGGCACTGGCGCCGACGCCGGGTTTGATGATGAAGGCCAGGGCCACGCCGATCGCAGAAGCGATGAGAGTGGTCGCAAAAAAGTACCCGACCGCAATTCCGCCCAGTTTGCCCAGGGACCGGGTGTCCAGGCTGGCCGCGCCTGAGATCAAACTGCACACCACCAAGGGAAGGATGATCATCTTCAGCATCCGCAGCAACATTTCCCCGGGGAAGGCGAAGTAAGTTATCTCTGCCCGAGTGAGCTCCATGCTTCGGACCATCATGCCCAGCCCAACACCCACCAGCACGCCAGACACCGTAAGTATTACCAACAGGTTCCTCTTCAAAAATACTGCGAACTTGTCTTTAAAAGATTTTGAATCACCGGTGATGACCGGTACGGCGCAGTCGGATATGGCATGGCCATTGATTTCGTTCTTCTTCTCCATTTTACTCGCACAAGCAATGGGTAAAAAGGACTGAAATGGGAGCGACCAGCGTGTTTCTGAATCTCTGACAAAATTCTCCCGTCAAAAGCCAAATATACATGTCCCAGAGACGACGGCGACTGCTGGATGTATTGCGCTACGCATGCGTACACTGCTGGCCACTCTCAACGCTCTGATGCAACAGGACGAAAAATTGCCCCCCGGAGGTCCCTAATTCCTTGATACGGAAAATCAGCAGTGTTCCCGTGCTCTTTATTTCAAAACTTGTTTCCCATATCCGACCACATCAAATGACATTTTGCGCAACCCGAAATACACGTCGAAGTGGTTGAGTACCAGTTTTTATAGATGCAGTATCTTTACATTGTGTACAAGTTATTGCTCGGGAGTCCTTTGTGTGAAATCTAAATATTACAGACTTTTTTTATTTGATCGACAGTGCTGCGAATGGCTTTGGTAACAATGGTTTAGTGTTTCTTTAAAAATTAAAATATGAGATTTAAACAAATTTATGTAAAACATTTAATTACATGTTGTATTTACATTACAGTACAATTGCTTTTCTAAATCGGCATCCCCCGACTTAGCACCCTATAGGCTACATTCACAATTTAGCTAACGGGAAAAAAAAAGAATTTTTCAATTTTAACTTTCTGGAGAAGATCGACAGTGAAAGTGAATTAGTCGATTTCTCAACTTAGAGAGGCGCAACACTCCCCGGTTTGAGAATCAGAATCAGAAAACAAGTGCTGGAGGAAGAGCGTAGGACATAACGGAGAACTTGTAAGCTTGTTGTGCGTTTCATAAACACTGGGCGGCGGTAGGTGCTAAGAATGAGCGATTCTTATTTTAGGCTTTCATGCGAGATTACATTATTATTGTTGGCACCGGCAAACTAACTCAATTAAATTGTATAGAAATACAAATACAAATAAATCTAACCGAATGATACACCACAAATGCTCGAACAACGCAACTTTGCCATTTTATTACATTAATAATAATTAATTACTGCAGGCGGTATTCAATTGTCCCTGTATTAACCGACATTAATAGATATAAGAAAACAGTTTTTGAAGAGTCCATTTTTATTTTGTTTTTGCTTGAACTACACACGGCTATTTATTCGTTTTTATTTCGATATATCGAAGACATCTTTGGTGAAATCGAATTCTGAATGAAACATGTTATTGTATTTTTTATTTGATTTCCAGGGGATTTCATTGTTGCGTTCTTTATTATAAGACATTAAGTTCATTCTACAAAGATACACATTTAAACTTAACTTTTAATTCCATGCCCTCTCATTTGATAATAGAATTAATCTTGATTCTGCTAACAGTAGCTATAGCCAGGAATTCTTCGACTAGACGAACCTACAAGTTTTCCACAAATGAACCATTGCATTCAAGTATTGTGCGCCGCAAATGGCGACTAGTATGGCGCCACGCACCAAAGTCAGCTGCCAAAGAGTTATTCCTAATTTCCTACCGTCCCCTAAAATATAGCCAGTTCCCTGTCAGCTGTCTGACGCTCTTCCTCCAGCACATGCTTGGGTCCTGCCTACGCTTATACTCGATGCGGGGACCAAAACAGCAAACTTTACCTCCCCTTTGTATAACTGATGACTTTATTTGGTCTTGAGTGTGTATTCTAAAAAACCATCTCACTACATCTTTTCCGTCACTCTTATTTTAAAATGCTCGGTTTTCTAGCGGAATCGGAGCGATACGTGTCATGTTTTGCTGCACAGATTTGACTACGGACAAAAGAGCCGGAGCCAGGCTCTCAGCGGGCACCGTGCCAGACTACGCCACTTTCTTTCTTCTGTCGCCGGAGCGTCTAACGGTCGTGTGCATTGTGCTCGGTAACTCTGTATCTGCAGCCGGTACCCCGACAGCTGTGCACCGTGCAACGGCGATCGCTTGTCGGAGATGCGGAGTTATAGGGATCCCCTTTAACCTCTCAGTTTACGAAGATCCGCAGACAAAATCATAACGGGGAGTATCCAGTGCGACTCAACCGCTTGTGCAAGAAAGACAAGTTTGTGATTTAAATAAACAACCCTTTCTAGTATTTAGGCTGTCTAAAATGCATTTTGGAAAATCGCACAAACGCACAGACAAATGAAGCTTTATACTTTCGGTTAAAAGGAGGAAGTACACAATGCGGATAAAAATAGAAATTTCCAGAGGGCAAAGTTCAGGAACCAAGTGCGTGTAAACAAGACAAGTGGCTACACATCTTGCGCTTACAGGAAGAGTGCCATGCTGTTGCTTTTAATGCAGCAAGTCTAAAACTCATACTGTATTTTCAGCTGGTTGGGTAAGATGCTTAAAATAACCAATTGACAGTCTGAACCTTACATGAACTTACATCAGGCACTAGTTGTGTGTAAATTTAGCCTATAAAATGCGCGCCCAAATTACCGTATAAATGAATAGTTTCGAGTTCCTTTATTAAAACAGTAAAACATTCGTTTTTAATATAATTAAATGTTCGCAAAGCTAGTTAATAGCGTTCATTATGTTTTTCGTTCTTAACCCTCAACTGAAGGCCAGAAGGAGGTCTGTTATTTTTGTAATACATTATAATCTTTATTATAAATTCAGTGTGCTTCGGTACAGTACAATACAAGAGGGTGATCGGTGTTGTTACTGTACGTTTTAAATTACAGCCAGGGAGAAAGAAGCAGCCTTTTTCGAGCGGAGTTGGATAGGCTGTCTCAATTAAGAGACGCTCCATCACGGTGGGATCCCATTGGACCCTGAGCGCGGTGTGGGCGGGACCCAAGGCGGCGACACGGCAAACCGATTCGCCGCACGATCGATCAATCAAGTTAAATGCCCTGGGCTTGCTGGCTGCTTTTCTGCTGGCGGTGCCAGTGCCTGTTCCAGGGCAGTGTACGATCGCCAAGACTTGTTACGCCGTGTGGAGGGGAGCGAATGAAAGGGGTCCGATCGAAGTGCTTTTAATGTAAAAAAAACGTGACCAGCGGGTACATACAGCCGGACATCGAAGGGGATCATATTTCCGTGCCACTTTGCGAGCGCTGCGTGGTATTTTTGTTTGCTCTCTTTTTAATGAGTTATTTTTAATTGCGTCGTATTCACACTGGACCGTCCCTCCGAAAGGGTGAGTAACTAAAGCCTGCAATCTACGAGGGCATCATCCCGGTCTTGTCTGATTCCGATTTGGGTCAAGGAGTTACAACGGGACGGGAGGGTACGGTACGGGGGGGGGCACCATGTTTGTTCGTGTGACTGTTTATAAAAAAAGTCGCAGGTACGTCGATTGTATTTAAAATTTTTGTCGGAGTGGATTTTGATGTAACTTCAACAGCAATGTTTTAGACAAGTCGTTAACTCTCACAAACACTGTCATTAAAGCTTTATGTAACAGAGATCGCAAGTGCAGTTGAACTGTATGTATGTGTATATTATTAGGGTGGCCAGAAATATAGGTTTAAACCAATATAAAGGTATTATTACTGGTCTTCTGGTGTCATGCGGGGCATCTCGGTCTGCACGGTAGCATGTTTCCCACCCCTCACTCGTAAAAACAGGACACATTTGCTCTAGTACTATTATATAACAGAGTTTTGTAAGGCTGTGGTTTCTTACAATAATGAAATCGTTTTTCCTTTGCTGGTCTTTTATTAGTGTCGCCCCAGGCGAGTTAAAAGTTGAGACTGTTTGGTTCTGTGTTTTGCGAACAGGCAATCCATCGCGTCTGTGTTGTGGTAGGATCCAGGTCGCCTTCGCCCTGCTCCCACAGGGGCTCCTGTCAGTTATCCTGGACTGGAGCTGCTGTCCATTACTGGGAATGTAATTCCCAACAACGCTCTGTGTGGTTGGAAGTGTCGGCTGTGGATGTAATGGACCCGGTTTCCATCGTTGGATTTTTGGGTAGTTGCTTTTGTGTAAAGTAAAAGTCGAATTTGTAATCAAACCTGTTGCACTGTCTCTGGCCACAGTGGTGCCCGTCCTGTCTTTGGCCGCCCCTAGGACTGGTGTTCACATGCAGGAATGCATGTACATATATACAGGTGGGGGTAGCATCTTTTGGGCAGGATGGCAGTTGACATGGGAGCTTTGTGGAAAGTCGCCAAAGACCACATTGATGCTCCGCCCCCTGCCCCCCATATGATGGATTTGTGCATGAGGGCGGCTCTGTATCAAAGGGGCACCATCAGGATCCATGGTGCAGGTTCAGTCAGGTGCATCTGATTTCGCAGCTAATCCAGCTGGAGGGTTTGTGAGCATTGCAGGCCAACCCCAGGGACTGCGGTTGGATTATGAGGGTGTGGTCTGCTGCCCCAACACACGACACGGTCACTGGCAGTGTGACGAGGATCCCATCCACCAGGTGAAATGGGAAAGGGACCAGCACATGGTGACACATGTCTGTACAATTCTTCACGTGGCTGGTTTTCCACTTCCTGACCCACAGAAATGCTTCACGAAAAAGAAACAGCACTTGATTGGCGACTCGGAATTCTGAGTAGATCCTGGAGATGAATCCTCCCGGGGTTCCTTCAAACTGCTCCAGCACATAAGTAGATGTGCCAGTGGGGACAGGCCGAGGTCATCACGGGCATTTTCTGTGACCACCTATTCCTTTCTGAGGAGCTGAATCATCTCACCCTCTTTGTGTGAAAGAATAGCAGTCGCTGTTGGTTATTCTTCACTGTTTTGAGTCGATTTAATGGGGCGGGGTGGATTTTTGGGTCACCCGCAACAGGATGCTTAATTAAGGAGATGTATGGCAGCGCCCCCTGTCAGAGGCCGGCTGTAGAGCTCTGCAGGGCGATTACTCAGTCTGCGCTCGGATAATGTATCTCAGGTACCGTGTGCGATTTAATCTCAGCACGCAGAAGGAGACTGAAGCGGGGAAGAGCCCAGCAAATAACGCAGGACACTTCAGCTTTTATTTTGTGTCGGACAGGAAGCCGGATATATTCGCTTTGATTTCCTGGCAGGCGATGGTGTCTGGATCGCCAGAGAACCCCATTTACGTTGGTCCCCGTATTAATTGGAATGGAGTTAGCCTGGCGTAAAGTCAACACGCCGTGACGGATCTCTCTAATTTGGAACTTTCGGGTGGCTGCAGTAAATTCGAGTTTTATTGCTGTCATTTCATTTCAGGTTGTGTCTCTGTGCTAATAATCTGTTGCGGGCCCTCGTGGATTTTTAAAATCAAATTAAACATGTAAATCAGGGAGCCTTGGGAAGATGGCACGGGTGGCTTAGTGGCTAAACCCCACCCCCCCATGCTAATTCGTCCTCAGGGTGGTGATGATGGTGGTGATGTGAGGAGGGGCGGTGATTAGCGGAACCTGCTATTTATCACGACCATTAGGACGTTAAGGTGTCATGGAGTTGTTCCTGCCCGCGTACCCGATCCTGGCAGATACAAAGCCGCACACGCGTCTAGACTTCATTACGCCCCGCAGGTCGGCTAGTCACGGCAGACAATGGATGTCTCTCCCTGTATCCCCGGCTGCATGCGACACCAAACCAGACAGAGCCCCCTGAAGGTGGAATAAATCGAGTCTCCCCTTAGGTTTGTTTTCTGCGCCTTTAGCCGTTGACAGTTTGGGTGGGCGGTGGGGAGGGGGTGCCCGCGCCCCCCTTGCTCTCAGGGGGCGTGAGAGAGTGAGCTCAGACTGTTGTTTCTCTGATGGCCTACTTGCTCCATGTTTCATCAGCCCGCTGTCTCCGGGAACTCCCCTCTCGCTGACCCGCACTCTGATTGGCTGATAGGAATCAAGTGGGAGTGGCTTGTATCCTCAGTGTTGGTGCTCGGGTTATGGCCTCAGCTGACACTGATGGGGGATTTTTGTTTTTTAATGGAAAGGGTGTGGCCTGTGGTATTTGAGCTGACCTGGGAGTGGCCTGGCAGGTAAGGGGGGCGTTACCCTCATAGGAAACAGGGCTGGTGAAGGGCTTGAGTCCATTTAGCAGCTGTGATGTCATTGTTCTTCAGTAATTTTATTTTTTTTTGTCTGCGGCCATTCAGATGAGTGGCACTGATGGAGTGTGGCAGACGCCCATCTCCATGTCCATCTCAGCCACAAAGGTTAAGAGGGTTTTTACCAGCTATGGTGGTCTCTACAGCAGTTTATTGTTTTTAAATGTCCCAAATCACCATCTTTATTGATGGAATTTGCATCCTCTGACTCGGTATGTGGGAGTTTTCCAATTACTGTTTTTCCACTATTGTGCCAAGCAGGGCTGAGGACAAACAAGGCCAAACCTGGCTGGGTGTATGATTTTATTATTTTTTTTTCTCCATTATAATCAGGAACCTGGACGGAGGTGTTGACTTCGTTGGGGTTACGGAGTGGAAAAAAGCTCTGGTCCGTGGTTTGCACTGATTAAAACGCAGGTTCCATCTGATACAAGATTATTACCGTTCAGTTGGAAAGACGCACAGCTGGAGTGACTATTACCTAAATTAAAAGTAGGCTAACCAGCCTGGGCTAAAAGCATCGAGCTGTATGATGGTATGTCACCGCTACCTGTGGAGGGTGGAAATGCCTGTGATCTGTCAACATAAAGATCTTTTTTTTTTTTTTTTTGTTTCAGCTTGATAGCTGTCGGTCCCATTGGACAAATCGCTGCCAAAACAAGGATTGATTTATTTTCTTTGTAACTTTTTTATTTTGCAATATTTACTGAAAACTTCTGTCCCAGAGCATCCATCCACTGGCGTCAAGCCACGTTCCCCGTAGTGCCTGGATGTGCCCCAGGTCCTCCGCAGCCCTGTGCAGTATGGATGGATGTGGTCTTGTTGTTTCGTGCGCCTCTTCCTGACAGTGGCTGTGCAGTGGTTTGAGGTTGAAGGAGTCTTCTGCCCCTGACGGGTCTCCCATGTGGAACA
Organism: Mormyrops boulengeri; assembly: GCA_026781065.1. Lineage (NCBI taxonomy): Eukaryota > Metazoa > Chordata > Actinopteri > Osteoglossiformes > Mormyridae > Mormyrops > Mormyrops boulengeri. The sequence continues at coordinate 7,214,810 of JAODLD010000069.1, forward strand.
CGGCCAGAACCTTCGTAGGTTGTCCTGGATTGTCACCGCCTGTTGAGGGGAAACGGACGTATCTCAACGGCTTTGTGCGCGTTGACAGAGGTGGGAGTTTGACACGCCGTTCATGTCTCCGGGGTGGTGGCCAGGTGCTGATGTAATGATCCAAGAGCACACCACGAATGGCGGCATTGGCATGGCCGAGGGAGCAGGAGCAGAGGTGGTCAGTGTGGAGCGTTCGAGAAGGCAGCCTTTAATGAAGGGGACCCACATGGCATTGATGGTTTAAAGGGTAACTGAAAACCACTGTGTAACAGTAACTGGCCTTCACCCACAATCAAATCTGATACAGGCCAGTGCTGACCTCATCCCCCCTCTACCAGCACCCCCCAGGCTGACAGGGGCCCGGTACCGACACCTTTAAGGGAACAAGGACCGCTCTCTAATCGCTGTGGCACCCGATGTAATTGCAGGTGAGGTTTTGCCCTACTGGGTGTAGTTTGCAGGGGCATGGGGAAGGGAGGGGCATGGATATCCTGGCAGATTCAGGGGGCTCTGCCCCTGAATGCAAAACATTATAATCTGTACATTTTATCTGATGCTTTTCTCCAAAGCGACTTAAAGGGGAAGGGTTACGATTTATGTCTGCTTCCTAGAATTCGAACCCATGACCTTCACATTGTTAGCACAATGCTCTACTTGTGGAGGTACAGGAGCACATATTTTATACATTAAGACATTAAACTCCCTCCCCCCTGTCGGTAAATTCTACTGCAGGGGGCCCAAGGTGACATTATGTCAGGGGGGCAAAATCTCTAGTTACGCCCTGGCTGCCAGTGAGGTGATTTTTGATGAATAGGAGAGATGGTCCGGATGAAAATGGGGAATCTGGTGCCTTGTGGCTCCAGCATGTCCCGGTCTGTGTTAATGCTGGATGTGTATGTTCTATGCCTTAGAAAGGTGCCCCCCTCCACTTGTCTGGCCAGCAGGCCACCTGCCTTCCACAGCCTCCGGTCTGTTCCCAGAAACCGTCTGAGCCGAGTCCCGAACCTGTAAATGAACCCCCGAACTGCTACCCTGTGCCCCCCCCCCCCCCGCCGGCGGGCTGCCCTTGGGAAGTGCGGGGGGGGGGCGCCCGCCCCGCCGGGCGGGGGGGGGCGGCCCCGGGGGGAAGGCCGCGCCCGGGGGCCCCCCGCCCC
>JAODLD010000069.1:7229404-7268122 GCA_026781065.1 Mormyrops boulengeri
ACTGGGGCAGGGGCTTGCGGTGCTGCTATTAACTCATCCTTATATCCCCCCCCCCCCCCCCCCAGATATATGTTGGGCAAAGGAACAAAGAGGAAACTGGACGAAGATGAAGAAGGATTGGTGGAGGGAGCGCTGGTGGAGGGTGGGCCGGGGGGCACGGGGGACCCCTCCTCCAAGCTGTCCTACAGCCTCCAGCGGCAGACAGTCCTCAGCCTCTCACTGATGAAGCTGTACCACCCGCGGGCGCTGGCCGAGCCCAGTCTGGAGCGCCGCCTGCTGGTGAACAACGTGCTACGCCGCATCCAGGAGGAGCTGAAGCAGGAAGGTGGGCCGCAGGCACTCTTCCTGCACCCCCCGTCGCCCCCGTCTGAGCACCATCCCTTAGGGGAGGGTTTTCGTGAGGCTCAGCCGGCCTTTGGGGTCCCGCCTGTCGCAACCACGCCCTTTCTGTCGCCCACGGGCCTCGCCCCCGTGCCGCCAGATTCCTGCCTCACCCCCGCCTCCTTGCTGGAGGATGAGACCCCCTTGTTATGTACTCCGCTGCCCACAAGTGTGCCCCAGAGGCCAACCCCTATTATTGCAAAGGACAGTTTCTCTTCAGCCCTGGATGAGATTGAGGACCTTTGTGAGACGCAGGGTCCGACTGCTACCTCCCCCCCAAGCCCCGCGGGGGCGCTGCCGCACCTACCTTCTGTGGCCCCTACAGCGATAGACTCCAAAGACGGGGCCAAGCCATGCAGCCAAAAACTGGGGGTGTCTGCTTTGCTGTCAGAGGGCCAGCCTGCAGCGGGGGCACAAGAGACCCGCCTGATGGAGACCCAGCTCCCAGGTGGGCTGGACATCAGTTCCTCCTCCTCCTCCGGTTTCCTCACCGACCTAACCCTGGACGATGTCTTGTTTGCGGACATCGACACCTCCATGTACGACTTTGACGCCTGTACCGCGTCTGCCTCGGGGGGTGCCGGCGGTGCCGGCAAGATGGCCCCCATGGTGACTGCCGATGACCTCCTAAAAAGCTTGTCCCCATACGCCGGAGCGGGGTCCACCGCCACCCCAGTTGGCCCAAACCAACCTTTCAAAATGGACCTGGCAGAACTGGACCATATCATGGAGGTTCTGGTGGGTTCCTGACCTGCCCGTCTCTTCCCGCACTGCGCAAAAGGAATCAAATTCCAGTACGAGAACAAATAGCCGTTTTTATGTATTTTTAAAAATGTTTTGTTGTTTTTCTAAGACCTGCTGTTAACACGGTGCTCGTGTGCTGCCCCTTGGCCGTCCGCTCTGAACGTACAACATGAAGGAAACACGGCATGACGGCGGCTCCTGGAAGATACCGGTGCCTTGATCTGTGAACTACTGTTTGTTCTGGTCTCTCCCTCTTTTTCCCTCCTCCGGTCGCCGCGAAACTGTACTTTCGCTGACGCATTTAGTCGCTTCTGGAGGAGAGCACCTCCTTCTGTTGGAAGAATGAACTTTTTACTTGTCAAGCACAAATATTTATATGGGGGAAAAATTGCATGTTTTTTTGATATTATGTTTTCCCTTTTTCAGAAATGATCAACGCAAGTGTTTTTTTTTTTTTCTTTTGTCTTCCTTTATTTCCTGGTGATGAGTATTCGGTCTCCCTGAAAGAGATTTGGCTCTGTATTAAGTTTGTGTTTGGGTGGGATTGCTTTTCTCACCAATCTGGAACTTCTGTTGCTGCGTACAAGACTGTTTTGTACTTTGACGCAGTTTCATGTGGACAGGATATGGAGCAGGGGATTCTGGGATGGCTCAACTGGCCACCTGTTCCACCAGCAGTTGGTTACCAATACATGACCCAGCCTTTCCATCCTGGTACTGTGTGGGGTGATGGGTGATACAGCTCAATTCGTACCTCACCTTGATGACTGAACGTGGTACTGCCTCCCTTTGAAACTCCTAGAAAACCATTTCTCCTTGAATATTCCTGCCCCCCATGCATGTTAAATTGTGCACATCACCACCTATCCATGGTGGGGGGGATCCTTTCCATATGCACACATTAGATTGGATTCATTTTCAAATTTAATATTTATTTGGGGGAATACAGTATGATATGCTTTATTAACAACCATAAACCTGAAATAGCCATAACTAATGATATATGTACAGAACAGTACACTAACCAAGAATATGTAACTCTTTTTCCCAACCAAAGCAGAAAATGTTTTAAAAAAATCTTTTTTTAAAGGCATTTTATTATTCAAGCAGCAAAATAATCTAAATGCTTTCCAGCATTTGGAGTACTACAAGACCGTGTCAGGAGCGCTGCGGGACGACTTGTGCGCGCTGCGTGAAAAAGGAACTTCTAGGAACGAGTCACGCCGTGTCGTTCGGCGTCTGATTGGCCGAAGGTCGCTGGTCTTCCGGGAATCCATCCAATGAAAGTCCGACCACCCGCCGAAATCCTACCAAGGTGGTTTTTTTTTTGATGGTTTCGTCGGTACGTGAAACCTCTGACATCGGGAAAATCTCAATTCTGACTGTATATGTATTTGTTCTAATTTATTTATTTACGTACATGTTTGTTGGCTTTTTTTACAGTATGTCATCCGGCCACTATTAAAGCTCTCCGCTCTCTCCTTGTCCCATTTCGTCCGGCACTTACTAATTGCAGGGATGCTGGGCGCCCGAAACACGGCCAGTTCGGTTCGAGGTGTGCAGCTGCCTTGCTCCGCTGGGGTAAACTGGCGTAAATGATGTGCAGGTCCTGAAGCCACGTGCCACAGCACGTTGCGCGTTCGTAATCTAAATTATTAGCGCAGCCTGATGGCCTGTGATTTTCAAGGTCAGTCACCAACTGAAGTGTTTCCAGGGACCAGATTAATGTTTTATGATAAATGCAAATGCATTTTATTTGCTTTCGCGGTTCAGAGCGTAGTGTCCCTCAAATCCATTCCGAGGCATCGTTAGCAAAGCGGATATGCGACCTGCCAGATCGATGCGCTGTCTGCACCACCACGATAAAACGCCGGCTTCAGGCCAGAAAGCTCTAGGTTTCTCGGCCTTATTAGCTGCGCTAATATAAGGGAAATTTATACTCGTTTTTGAACCTGCACACAAAATCGATCGTGATATCTTCGTCAGCTCTTACCATAGCTCGAGTTTTTTTCTTTAAAATTTAGAAATCAGAACGTTAACAGCTCCACTTATCTAACGCTTTTGGCATGGGCAGTTGACGGGGATACAGCGTTCTTCCCGGCGCTAGCCATAGCAGGGACACGGAGCTCCCTGCGAGCTGGCCGGCCTGAGTCTGTCTGGGTTTACGAGGCTTGGGGTCAAGGGGAGAGCTGAGCAGGCAGCGTGACTAATTCATAATTAATGATCATTTTTAAATGTTTGATTTTATTTTATTTTGCAGTGATTGTTTTGTTCAGTTATTTATTCTTTGTTTCTATTGTAAATATATTTATTTTTCATGTGACCGCTAACATGGGGATTGTAACTTGTACAGATCGCGCTGTAGGAATGTATATTAAGGATTGAAATGAGGTGGAGGTTCCTAACGTCTCCCTCTAACCTTGATTTGATGATTATTTATGCCCATGAACTTGTCTGTGGGAAGAGCTATGATATCCAGTAATGCATTTTTAAAAGACAAGGGCCTTTACATCAGGTTTGGAATCCAAAGCTTATGTAGAAATACTATGTAGTCAAGCATATTTTTGTTCTGAGGACTTCTTGTTTGGTCTGTTGTGTTATTCGGCTTTTACTGATTGCGTTTCATTTAAAGTCGTTATTACTGATGTCTCAGCTGCGAGCTGTGCAGGCAATATGCAGTAACGTGGGGTGGTTATTGCGGCCGCTGTGACTGTGTGCAACACAAGGGGGTGGGAATCGGGGAGGTGTGTTTTTCCAGACCTGGGCGCTGTGCCTTTTCCTATGCAATATATACATATTAAATATATATAAACCGATTGATCGGAAGAAGAAAATCGACATTACCAACAATCGGCCGTGCGAAAAGTTCGCGATGTCATGTCGCTGTATCCACGTCATATTTTGGACTGTTGGACGTATTAAAAATGGACGAGCGTGTCTGAATTCGAATCACTCTTACTTTTGTAGTTTTATATTATTCAATAAACCGATGAAAACAGCTTGGTCGATTCTGGTGAAAATTTGTACATCTTAGCATGTGTTATTAATTCCTCCTCCCCATGCAAAAGAGGCATTCATAAGATGAAAGCTACTGAATCTGGAGCCCTTTTTACAAGTGCTGCCCCTCCTGACTTGGTGGCACAGTGATTCCCACTCCCAGGGCCCAGCATGCAATACAAAATGGCTGGGAGGTGCTATTTTTAGCACGCAAGGGGGAATGCACAGCTGGAAGGGCTGGTGGGTCAGCCAGCCCTTTTTTGCAGAGCATGGGAGGTGAGGGGCTGGCCTACGATGAGGCAGGCCACCTTGCCACCACAGCTCCACAGGAACTGTTAAATCCACACCTACTAGAGGCGTTCTCCTAACAGCTCACCCAGAATAGGCCTTAACTTTTCATTTGTGTATATGTAAGTTGGTGAGCTTCATTATAAGCAGGGTCACCAACTCTCACACATCTGCCGTGACACTCACACTTTCAGACTCATGCTCATGCAAGAAATTTTACAGCAAATCTATATTATTCCATTATAAACCTAAAATTAACTATATCAAAAGCGTAGGGTAGTTTGCAAACCCTACAGACTATTTACAAGGTAGTGAAACTCTTACATACATGTAAATGCGTATGCAGGCTTGTCCCGAATTGAACATCTCACGCCAGCCAGCTGACCAAAGTTGGCAAGTCTGTATAAGTAAAATGTGCAGTAAAAAACCTTAAATTTTTGTGCATATTGGCTAGAAATATGGAATTCTAAGCTGATTGTTGTTGCCAGAGAGCGGGTTAAAGGAGTCTAGGTCCTGCAACTGCCTTAATGGGTCTGAAGGAGCCTCTAGAGGCAGTGGAGTCTGTAAAGGCAGGTTTATAAGATAACGACCCTAAGCACATCTCAAGGTTATGTACATACTGTATTATCTTGTGAATAAGGAAAGAAATGGAGTGCTGTGACAGATGACCTGGCCCCCACAGTCCCCCAACCTAACGGTGGCTACATCTGGAAGCTGGTTGAAAGAATTCTAAAAGTCTAATGCTGTCACTGAACCAAAAGGTGGCTGTTTTGGAGAGTCTAAAAGTTAAGAAAATTGAGACGTGAAACACTTCTGTAGGTTGTTGCAGTATTTGATATGAATTCTTTCATTGCCACGGAATCGTTTACTATTAGGTGAATAACAGTTAAAATAGATACAAATGCATTAAAAGCAGGTGCGCCCAGACTTACTGTAAAAGCACTGATCCCATAGAAATACATGAAAATTGATCAAGCAAATCAGGCTTCTTTCATATGTAAGTGGGAACCACCTGGTGAGGATCAATGTCATTTCCCTCAGCCCACGGAGTTCAGGTGGGGACTGTGTTTTCAGTAGTGTTACAAACCCAGTGATCATAGATACTGTACAACAATTCCAGTGTGATTTTCTGGATTAGAAAGCTTGTCAATGTGCAGTTAGCGTCCGTTAGCGTGCTGTCAGACATATGGGCGCTGGGGGGCTTGGGAGTCTCGGGGTGCGCCTTTAAGCGTCTGCCACTCGTTTGTCTAGACAGGCCCTCCAAAAACCCCAGGGTGCCCCCAGACACCGTCACTCGTGTTCTTAAAGGGAAAGCGCAGGTATTATCTTTTTAAATGAGCCGATAATCTTAGGAAGAGGCTCACTAAGGAAGTTGGTGGCATTTCCGTCTTTCTGTCAGCCACCTGCAAGATGTTGCTTGAAGTTGTCATGTGTCAAAAGCTTTAGGTCCAGAGCAGCCAAGCCTTGCCATTCCAGTCACATGTGAGAAAAATCAGGCATAGGCATTTAAATTAAATTATTGGTCTATTCCCACAAGGCACAAGAGCCCCCTCTATTTTACTGGTTATTGAATGAATCTCTTAGCCTCGGCCCCATTCAAACCACCCCCTCCTCCTTTATGATTGTCAAGTTTTCTTTGTGCAATGCCTGTCTGAATGGTTCCGTTCCGCGCCTACCCAGGCACCAGAGACACACCCACACTACCAACTCAGCAGCTGTATTTTATGTAATGCACATGTCTGCTCTGCGCTGCCCCCAGATGGCAGGAATGTGAATGACCTCAAAGAGAGAAGGGGAAACAAAAGTTGTTGTGCCAGGGAGGGGGGTGTGTATATTTGTCTTCACACGTCTATCCTAAAGTGTATCCCCAAGTTAATGTTACGAGTCCACCAGTGCTGACGCAGAAGGCTTGGCAACACTGGATCTTCCCATTCTAAAAAGGCAGAAGACTAGTTCAAGCTGGCAGGTTCGTTGTGAGTGCATAGAGTAGCGGCCTACAGCCTTGGACTTAGCGGGACTCCGTGCTGGGCCAAATAGCAGAACAGCTACTGTAGTAATTTTCATTGGAGCTCTGGGGTGGGAGGGGGGAGGATGGGCTGGCTAGGCTGTGTAATAACAGATTTTGTAACGGGGTCAAACCACATAATCACACTGCAGGTAGGATGGTAAATAGAGACTGTGACTCATAACCAAATTCTCCTGGGGAAGTACTCCTGTCATACTCTTCAGTAAGGTCCCTAACTAGAATACCTTTTAGCTAACATCCCATAATAAAAATATAACTATTGTAAACCCTTCCACAGTCCTGATAGTACCTGATTCATTCATTCAGGAGTAATCCATTGTCCATGTGGCTCCTTGAGGAACATACTCAACATTAGCATTATTACCCAGAATGCTCCAGTAAATAAGAGCTGGTAAAACCCATGTGGCTAAGATGTTCAGCCATGTTCTCCTTATGCTTCTTTGGAGAAGTTCTGTGAGCAGAGTTTTCATCCCAAGACAAAGATTAATCATTATAACTTAACATTAGAATTCCCACCTGTGATGCAAAGACATCATTCTTGTCTTCTAAAGTACCCCTGGATAACAGGAACCACACCGTAATGGTGATAACAGTAATATTAACCCCAATCAACCTCAAAGGTAACCTAACCAGACCAGTAGGTCATGGGGATGTTTGTGTGGACACAGACGCTTCAGAAGAGCAAGGCCATGAGGAAGAGGAGCACAGGGCTGTCCCACAGGGGCCAGCATCGTATGCCGTGATGGTTTGTGAATTTTATTGATGTTGAGTTTTTATTGATGACTCCTTAACCTCAAATTATTATGTGAAAAGATGATCATTAGGGAGGATGCTGAGCAAAAGCAGGGATGCGCTGGAAATAACATAAAAACATCTTAATAATAACACATTTATCCTGACCCACAGGAATACCTTTAGGCAAGATATGCTTCTTTGATCCGAAGGGAAAATTGATTTAAACTAGGAATGAGCCACCCCAGATGGGACTTGAACCCACAATCCCTGGCTTAGGAGGCCAGTGCCTTATCCATTAGGCTACTGGGGCAATACATAAAATGTCCTGCAATATAAATCAGGCTGTACTCTGGGGCACTATAGCAGGCATCTTTTAGGTTGGTTTCAGCTCACTTGCATTTAGTGCCTTTCTGTTAAATTTTGCACCATTTCACACACAGTCGCGTTATGGTGACCTGTTCTAATAAAGGTTGTACAGTTTAGTCTCACAGCCGTCTGTGATTCAGCCGGCAGTATAATACGCATTTGCCTTTCTCCTGACGGGTGGACATCCTCCTCACAGAGGCATGTTCTCCCCGGGGGGAATTTCATTCTCATTCCAGCACGCCCATGAATGTTTAACGACAAGCCAGCTCGACGCGAAGGAGTCGAGATGAAGGCGAGCCGGTCTTCCTCATCTGGTGACACTGTGAATACCTTTGAAAATCTAACCTGTTTCAACTAACCAACTGTGTCAATAATACACTGAGAAAGCCAAAATAAAAGTACTTTATTTTGTATAAGGGTAGATATTCAAATATAAAAATGAGGCATACCTCCACCGTCATATAGGCTTTCCAAGTTAAAGATTGCTCTCAGTACAAATTATCCCACACATTCAGCCGCACAGTCCAGGGCAACAGCAAACCATGACTCCCCCTATTCAACATAAAACTCTCACAAAAACGTATACAGAGGTAAACTGAGTAAGAGTTGACATCAAGCCTCCAGCACAGATGGAATCAATACAGTGCTCTGATACCTTTGTGTGTAGCAGATGTACCAACACAGGATGGCTCCTTGTGTCGTCTGATCGGGGATCCCCCCCCCCAGGCTCTCTGCCCCCTGTCGTAATGCACATCTGGATTCGTACATCTAAGCCAGCGATGTAACCCATCAAATATGAAGTGGACTGTTATCTCCGGAAAACAGCAGAAGCAGAAGACATGAATGTGTGCAGAAGCCATCGAACATGTGCCCACATAATGTTTGTTCATTACCATCTAACACCCCTTCCGCCAAAAAGTAGGCAGATGAACGAAATCCTGTGTTCAAGATTCAGCTGTGCTGCTTTTTCTGAATGTTTAAAATAAAATGCATCCATCCATCCATTTTCCATACATGCTTGTCATATGCAGGGGTATAGGGGTGCAGAAGCTATGGGCAAGGCAGGGAATAACCCAAGATAGGGTGCCAACCCATTGCAGATAATCAAATACATATACATATAAAACTTTGACAATATAACCAAGCAATAACAGAAGGAGTGACCTCACTGTGCAGGAAGAGTAACAGCCACTCTATAAGTGCTGAATTGTATTCCAGGTTAACAGGTGTTCCTAGACACATTCAGCCCCAGCTGTAACGAAGAACAATCCTGCTGCAGGACAGGAATTCTGTTGGGGGGGCATGAGGGCATGAGGGCGGGGCAGTCCAATGGGGACAATTTGGAGGGGATCAGCAGCCTGCCCTCCATGAAGGACTGGGCACATTGGGCAGCCCCTCCACCACCCTGGCAGCCTCCATGCTCAGGATCGCCCCCATCTGGTTCTTCTGTTCATAGCCACAGGTAAGATGGGGCACAGCCATCACCCTCAACCAAGCTTAGTTATCCACTGACCCCCATTACTTCCTCTTTGGCTTCTTGTGGTAATTCCAGTTCATCTTCGCCTCAACCAAAGAGTCTTTCATCTTCTTAATCTATGTTCACCACTTCCCCTTAAAGAGGCCCAAGTACATCAGCACAAATGGTGAGAAAAATAGAAGGCCTGCCCCCCGGTGAATCATCACTGGATTAGCACATAGTTTTCACTTATTGCACTGATAATTTTGTTTCTGTTTTGCAGGCAGGAAATGAGCTGTGAAATCAAGCATTTGAGGGGCTGAGCTGCCGGATGAGGTGATCGTCTTCTGGAGGCCGGCCTAGTCGGCCGCCGCTGTTTTTAATGGCTGCTCTGCTCGGCTCATGGAACTCAGGTCAACACCTTCACGCCGCCCCCAGGTCAGTGCCACAAAGCCTCCACTGTGGCTAAGCTATTGCTAACAGTACCAGTCTTAGCATGATCCCTGGCACAACAGGGCTGCACTGGCAATCTGGCATACCGGGCATTATTCCTGGTAGGCAGATGGTCATGTGGGCTGGCAAAATTTATTATGGGACCAATCCCCACCCCTGGTCAGTAAAATTTATCACTCTGCATAGGTTATTCATGGGGATTCCCCTTCAGGTAAAAAGTCCATAGGCCAAGGGGGACCCCAAAGTCCGGGGCCGGTTTTTAATCCCAGTCCAGCCCTGCCTGTTACCATCCCCACCCTTTCACGCGGAAGCACTTTGGTGTGGCTCCTCTGTTCTTTCCTCATCATTCATGGAAACTCACTGGACCAGACTAACGTTTGGCTCCAGGATAAAACTGGGATGAATTCTCCAGGTATAAGTGAAGGATACACTCTCCAGATGTTACTGGATGTTGACAGTGTGATTCTTCAATCCAGCGTGAAATAATACCAGGAAAAAAACAGGGAATTCCCCAGGATTAGAGCCAATGGGCCGGGGGGGTGTACATTCAGCAGAGAATGGATTTCTTTCATGGAAAAACTGAAGATTGAAAACCTCAAATGCTTTTTACTGTAACTAAAAACAGAGGACAGCTAACTAGAGCCACAGGAAGGAAGGTATGAGAAATGGCTAAGACAAGAGTATTTCCCTGTGTGTGTTCCTACACAGGCCTTAGTATCTGAGAATACATATACAGTACCAGTCAAAAGTCTGGACACACAAACCTACCTATTTACGTCTCTGCTTTAGCTATGTTATTAACTTTATAGTACAAGGCCTTAAGGCAGTGAAGTAACACATGAAGTATTGCAGGATCAAGAGATGTATTCAACATCTCAACATTTTTTTTAATTTTAGACTTTAGATTTTAGGGGGGGAACTGTGGGCCAAGTCATCTGTCACAGGACTCCATCTCTTTCCTTGTTCTCAAGATAACACATACTACTTAAAGCCATGAAAAAGTTAAGTTATCTTAGCAGACACTTCTGTCCAAATTGATGTACAACTGGAGGTAGGGTCAGACAGTTAGGGGGTTGAGGGCCAGTATGGAAATCACTTTGGACAAAAGTGGAGTCTTACACAAAAATGATCTGAGGGCAGAAGGAAAAATGGGTGGGACCAAGGTGAGGAGGTGGGACCAAGACATTTTATTGGTTGCTTGGATCCACCTCCTCTAGAATCTGATTGGTCATCCCTTCAAATCAATCACTTTTCCTTCTGCCCTCAGAACATTTTTGTGCAAGTAAAACTCCCATGAGCCTCCATTGTGGAAACAGACACAGCAAGAAGTGGTAGGAGATTTGAGGCTAAGAAAACCAGTTTGCCGACTCGCCTCAATACCACAGTCACCAGCTGGTTAATCCTGCCATTTTCCTTACGTGGTTGGCGGTATAACCCAATGGGAAATAGTGAGCACTCTAACCCTAACCACAAGGACTTTCTCCCATCGTAGTCATAAGTACACAAAAGGAATAAACAAACTGAATGTATCTGTGTTAGAAAATATATTAAGCCATGGGAATACTGGTGCTGACAGACAGAGTGACATTCAATCAATGCATTATTTGATCTTTTTTATTCACATCTGTACAAAATTACTGAGGCAATGCTGCAATTTTTAAGAGGAGTTTATTGCAATTCAAAGAAAAGCATTTTCATTATGAGACTGAGGTCATTAAAGGGAAATAATACTTTAATTACCCATCCATCTTCTAACCCCTCATTCCAAACAGCACAGGGCACAAGGCTGGGGGACACCCTGGATGGGATACCAATCCATCACAGGGCACATGCATGCATAGAAGCACTATGGGTCATTTAGAGACGCCAATCAGCCTAACCACAAGTCTTCAGACTGCAAGAGGACACTGGAATACCCAGAGGAATCCCACAGCAGAGATGGAATACACACACACACACACACACAGCAGAGGTGCAGATTAACCACCTTTATTCTCTTCCACAGAGTTATTGTAGAAACTGAGGGAGAAATTAGCTCATTTAAGTATTGTTTCCCTTTAATTTTAGAGAAGGAATGAAGTGACAGAGTGCAAGCAAAAAGATTGTTATTGAGCACAAGGCAGCAACTTGAACAGAAAAAAACACCAGCAGGTGACCCCCCCGTCCCCGCCCCAACCCCAACCGCAACCCCAGACTTCCCCTCTGACCAAGGCTGTCGGAAGAAACACGGTTCCCTGAAAAATTCGTTTGCTCAAGAAGCATGAGATACATTAAACATGGTGGCCCCATCTCTCTGTCATCTCCTCAAATATACAGACAAATGCTACAACCATGTCATTGTATTTTGTGAACACGCATGAAGGAAATGTTGGCAAAACTGGTGGTGGGTAAATTCCCAGGTATACATGTCCCCCCCGTTTAAAACAATCAATGAAGAAGGTAACCGAGATGCTCATAATCGAGTGGAAGTTATTTGTGCGTTTTTTTTGGACTTATGTGTTCATTACAGAGCGAGATACACGGCCAGTCAGAAGCAGAAAACTTAAGGGGGCGACAGAGTCTCACCAGGCTCCTCTAACGAGTGCTTTCGCCGATTACACTTTCCTCTAACGATTACACTTTTGCCGCTACCTTGAACAGCATGAGGGGGAACCTGGTCACATTTGGAGATGGCAAGAGATAAGCCAAAATAATAAAATTATTAAATAAACAGATCAGGTGTGGGGGTTCTGCAAGGACTGGAGATCTCAGGCTGCACGATGGAGGACTGTACCGCCCAGAGGATTTGTAAGGCCACTTGCTCCAATCGAACATGACTTGTGGGAGTGCCATCTAGTGTGGGGAGGATCAAACAGCAACTCATATGTCCAAAACATTCCTTCCCAACAACTCTGTTCCATCAACAACTTATAGTCTTTAACTGCTTCTTCACCTGGGTTGAATCTGTTGAGGAAGTGCTTTTTTCGGGGGACACTGAAGGTGTCTGTGCTGTACAAGGGATCTTCTCCGTCGCAGAGATTGATTTGACAGCTTCTTTGGAGGGCTCTGCCGCGGCCTAGCATCAACGAGAGCAACAGGAGAAAGCACATTTAACCTCACCACAGATGGTAAACGGAGAGGGCGGGCCTGGCTACTCCATTCACAAGTCAGCACATTAAATATGAATGTCCCACCGCCATAATTTGTGTCCAGTGGGAAGGATCATTTTCTTTATGCACTCAGCCAAATCACACGGCACCATGTCATGTAAGACAAACACTGATCAGAATAGCCATATCACAGGGTGACAAGGGACCTGCCTCCCCACCGAACTGAGCCAAGGACTGTGCCTGACTGCTGGTTCTGGCCTGCTAACAGCTGCGAGGAGAAATGGGGAGGGGCACGGTAAGGAAAATTCAATGATTGGAGGCAGGGCCATGGGAAAAACAAAAAGTCAAAAGCACAAACACTGCAGGATTTTGCTGGGGGTGGGGGCGGTGGATCTTACAGTGTCCCTGGTGTCCATGCCCAGGGACATCAGCAGTACTCTGTTGCCACGGGAACCGCCCCACTGGTGCCGCAGGCCCAGGGCACCATGGATGTCCCGCAGCCGCTGCCACACACCCCACGGTGCCCTGCAAGACATTCCAGGCGGTCACCTGTCTGACCGGGTCCCCAGTCATTTGTCAGATCCGTCAGCACGGATAAGTGACCATAGGAAGAAGACGTCTCACCGCGGGGTGGCAGTGCCCTGCTGCTCCCCAGGCTCCTGCAGCAAGGCCCCGAGAGGGGACACCATCTCCTGAGGCTCGGCCATCTTAACCTGTGGGAAACTGGTCTGGAAGAGCTGCTCCAGGCAGCTGCTCATAGACGCCTGGGGGCAGACGAGCGCATCAGATCAGATCTGATCAGATTCAACTTTATCGTTATAATCAGAATGCTTGTTTTGTAGTTCAGAGATCCCTTTCACTTTTCAGCAATGCCTTCATTTTTGCTTGAGTATACAGCATAAAGTCCACTTATCCTGCCAATGGTTATTATAGAAGGAGATCTTAAATACAACCCCCCCCCCCACCCATTTATTAAAATGATCACCTTTACCACATAACTTTGGGTAATGGGGGATATGGAGGGATAACATCATTGATACGAGGACTGCAAAAGGCGCAAGGCGCTCCAAAAAAGAAAAACAAAATAAACAGTAGTTTTTTAAAAATATAAACTTACAGCTGCCTACCCTTGACCACAAGGTGACACTATTGCTGTAGCAGAACTGATTTTTTTTTAACTTGACAACCTTAATATGAAGTGTGTTTTAAGGCAACAAATGTCAAGTGTTTTATGGTCACAGCTAGGCTAGTGTCATCAGGAGGAGCACTGGGAAATACAAGGACACTCAAGCAGATTGCTGAGCATATGCACAGGGAAAGGCTGGCCTCTATCACATCCTGCATGGGTGATGGATGCTGGAAACTACACATACCGACAGACTGCCCCTCCTGCAGTTCCATGGGCTCTTAGAAGAGGGCGATGTGGAGGCAGCATTCAAAACATCCAACCAACTTGCTTTACTGTCCTTTGAGAAAGCAGTAGCACTTTCCTCCACCCGAAATGCAACCCAGGAGTCACCTCCAGCCTGTACCCTGTCTTGCTCTCCGAAAGCATCCCACTCCGGACCTGGTTCTGCCCCCAAGGAAGCAGAGCTGAAGTCCGCAAAGCTGTCGCTTCCAGGGAAGCCGGTCAAACTCTCGGTCATCCCCTCCCCTCCACAAACTGCCCCTACGAACTGCCCCACATCTGACGATTCCCTTGACAACATGACGCAAAAATCTACCAATGCCGTATGGCTCACAGACTCTGCCCGGCTCAAGCTGGTGTCCTTGGAGTTTTCAGAGTTCTTCTCCTCCACCACCCTCAAGTCCCCTGTGCAGTCAGAGCTGAAGTTCTCAACCCTATCAGTGGAAACCACTGGACAGAAGGATGCAATGTTCTCGCCGACAGAGACCCGGGTCGCACAAGTGGACTCCATGTCCCGGACTCTGGTCTCCCCGCTACCCACCTGGCTTACTTCCCATTCCCTCCTGCCAGCAGTGAGCTCAACCCTCTCCCTTTTCCCATAATCCTCCGCTTCAGCTTCCTCTTTGGCAGTGCCTGGCTCCTCCCAAGAGAGCTTAACAGTGTTCTGACTGAGAATCATTCCAGGGTAATGTCCATCGCCCTCTGGCTCAGACCCGTTGTTCAGGGCCACAGTGGCCACCGGCATGTGGCTCACACTTCTCAGCCCGTTCATTCCCAGGATTGTCCCTTTGGCCCACTCCTTCTCCATCTTGTCCAAATTTGAGTTCTCTTCAGGATCGAAATTGTGTCGCCCCCCCCATGACACACCGCCAATAGAGTGAGAAGCAAGATTTGCAAACTCTTCCTCAGGATGGGATGGACCTTGGTCTTCCCTGGGGTCTGCGATTGTACATCCACATTTGAGAGCATGGGCATAACCTCCTGTGACGGCCTTGCAGTGTGTCACATCACCATTGCAGGTCCAGGATTCACCCTGACTGAAGTTCACCTCTGTTCCTCTAGAGTTCCTGCCCTCAGGAAGGCGGCACTGATCCACTTGCTGTTTCCAGTCCCCTATGTGGATGGTTTTCCTGGGCAGGGGGAAACCCAGACCAGAGGCCTGGATGTTGCCAGTGCACGATTTTGTAACCTCCACATCATCCCCATTGCAGGGATACCCCGAGCTCACACCTGCAAACCCAGCTATTCCGTTGCCAAGGTGATCCAGACGCCAAGGATCTGTCGGGTGGGTGTCGCAGAAGCCAATAGGAATGTCAAGCTCTGTGAAGCTGGCCCCGGAGAAGCCCCCGAAATCTCCAAATTCGTCGTCTTCCTCCACCCCCTCACCCAGGGCAGGCGGAGATGAGGAATACATGTGTCCCACGTTTGGCTCCATGGTACAATGGACGTGACCCTCAGCCTCACATTTACACCTAAAATAAAGAAAAGACAGTTAAGCTCAGCTAAACCCTTAACTGCTGGAGCTTTGATAAATTCAATGCGTATTTCAGGACCAAAATTTTATTATAATTAAAATCTAAGGAACAGGAGATTTACAAAGGGACAAGAACAACAACATCATTCAACTGCAGAATGTAAATGGAGGCCTGCCATGACAACTCCTGCATATGGTGAACTCCAGATGAACTTCCCTGTACCATGTCATGTGATTTATTCAATTAATTTGTCTGATTTAGCACTATTATTAAGTGTGAGGTTCGCACGGAGCGCCCACTACATCATTACGTTGTGTATGTGCACAATGCCAATACAGTTGACTTTGAACACTATTCCTGTTACAAGTGCTTGTAATTTAATTAAATTTTTTTATATTTGTTCACTTGCTTACATATTTTTGCAGTTGTTTTTTCAGTGTTTTTAGTATTGGGCTGACTTCCTACCAAACACAAAGCCTTCTATTCAGTACTTTCCTTGAGAGGGGAAACGCTCTAAATGAAATATTAACTTCCACAATCTAATTGCAAATGACTGGAAGAGCAAGGGCTGAAGTGTGTTATTCTAGAGATGCAGAGGTACAGAATGAAGGCGCAGTACTTACTGCCAACGCAGTACACACGCTGGCAATAAGTAACAGAATCACCGCCGGTATTTGTAATTTATTAAATTATTGACGGACCTGGCACACGATAAATGCCAACACCTGACACTCCTTTACACCCAGGATTAAATGACAGACTAATTTTTCCCCAGCAATATACAGGAACTAAATTAGAAGCACTGTTCTGTTTTAGCTGATCAAAAGGATCTTGATCTCTTTATCTCCATTACCGTCTGTATCAGTTTAGTTGACGCCACACTCTGCACTTTGCGCTTTTCCTCAAGAGCCTAAGGGCCGATGTGTCAAGCTACTGACGGTTAAAGTGTTGCCTTGAGTGAATAAGTGCATAGGAATGGGACATCAGCCTAAAGTGCAAGTGATCACGACAAGTGGAAAATGGAATAACACTTGAGGGTTCCATTATGAGAGATCAGAAATTACTGCCGTTCAACTACTGCTTTGATGACCATAAGACACTTCATATCTTGCAAGTATTTGCAGGAAAATGTATCATTTTCACTATGAAAGCACTGTAAAATAAACACAAAAAGTCATCATATAGCCAACACAATAAAGAAGCTAAAACTGAGGGGAAACCAGTATACCTGACAGAGAAACCCACAAACATGAGAAGTACATGCGAACTCCACATGCATACAGAGTGACAGATGGGGTGAGACTCATATCCCCAACTCTTGGAGGGTGAGGCTGTACCTCACACCTTGCTCTTCCATGAGAATAAAAAGGCTACAAAAACTGCCCACTGCATTATCTCGTCAGAGGGTAAACATTTTTACAAAATCAAAGCAAATTGTCGTGGTACACAAAATCCCCCTCAACGAAACAGCTCTAAAGCATTACAGAGTTATTTCCCTTAATACAGTAAATACTGCGCTAAACAAACAAGGAATTACGAGGAGAATGTGATGCGTGTACTGCAAGACAAAATCATTTACAGTGAAACTGCTCTCAGAATAATGCTGCTTGTTGGAGAACACTGCAAAATTGCAGCTGTCAAAGTCCTCAACTGTGCAGTTTCTCAGTAATTTTATCGGGATTTTATCTAGCACCTCACCCATGTTACGCAGGAAATGGTGAGGAAAGCCGGAGATGTAAACACCACTCAGTGGTTTGATAACAGCAACTCGAGAAAATTAGGCTGACAAAGCGTTATGGTAGTGGGAAGTAGTACCTAAA
This sequence comes from Mormyrops boulengeri, assembly GCA_026781065.1. Taxonomy (NCBI): domain Eukaryota; kingdom Metazoa; phylum Chordata; class Actinopteri; order Osteoglossiformes; family Mormyridae; genus Mormyrops; species Mormyrops boulengeri. The sequence goes on from JAODLD010000069.1 coordinate 7,246,643, forward strand.
ATTTATTATATAGATTATGCATCAAGGCTTGATACGTGAATGCAGTTTTTTTGCACAGACACCGCGACCGTACTAGTATTGTTACCCGGCTACACGGCAGAGGAGGATTAAAGTTAAATCTTACAGAGACCGTTGCAGGATTTTGTTTTATAACACATTAACACATGGCAGGGATACTCCAGTGACAGCTGTCAAACTGGTTATACCTCTCAGCCCGAAATCGCAGGCAGGCGACTGAGGCGTGTGCATTACACTATCACAGTCAAAAGGGATTTAATGTTTCCCACTCTGCACCGTTAATGGGACAGAAGCAGCCGTGCGCCGCTATTAGCGACACCTAAGGCCGGACAGCCAGCATTTCTTCGGGTCCATGTCTGCGAGTTAGCACAGGCCATAATAACCAGAACCCCGTTTCGGCTGGGTATTGACGCTAAAAATTGCGCCGCAAAACATTTCACCAGGCACAGTGGAAACGCATATAGTCAGGCAAAAAATCACCACGAGAATTATTTTCAATCCTGACACGGTGGATCACAGATCAAAAATACAATATTCTGCATTATGTATGACTTAATTAAGTATGACAGCGGGCTTGATGCTTGCATTTCCCTATGCATATTCTCCCAGTCCCTTTACCATCATCAGTATCCTATTTAGGCTTGACAGAGCAATAAAAAACCACTTAATTTATGGGTTACCTTTAAATCCAGGGTGCTAGGTGTGACTACAGAGACGCATGTCGCCCTTGCCATAGGCTGCGGTTCAGGACAGTGCACCTGACGCGCTGAATGAGGACCGACGGAGCCAGGCTCATGTCCGCTCAGCCTGCCATCCGAGCTCCTCGTTTGCTTCACTCCCGTTTGATTAAGCAGCACGCAGGGGCTTTTTAACAAACAAAAACGCCGGAGTGGGCGGGATCGTGGTCTGCGTCACTTCCGACTGACGCCAAGCCTCCTTTGCGTCGGTTCTCGACGTTCAGTACAGGATGGTAAGCTCTTGAGCGTATTTTTTTCCTATTGCAATACTATATACATACATTTTTACAAACACGTCTTAGGACATAGCTCACTGTGACAATACAGCGAGTGAAGAGGGAATCAACAAGAAAGGAATACAATGCTCGAGGAAGAACAAGGAAAATGAGAATATGATAAAAAAAATAACCATACATGACATAAGTTAAATTCACCATATATGGTGAGAGTTTTAGTAACTGTTGTATTTTTGCTGGATGATAATGTAACGATATATGATTTAAAGTATGCCTTTGAGATGCACATTTACTAGAATGTATGTGAAACTTTTCTTGAGTGCGATTGTCATGTTCTTTTCAGTTTTACGTCATATGATACTGAATTTTATCAGGCCGTTAGTGATAACGTTAAGACCAATAAGAGAGGATTAATTTGAAGATGGAAAATTTCTGCTATAAGGTGCACGCCAGCTAAAAGATCAATAAACGCAAGCTTTTTCTCATCATCTACATATTGGATGTAGTTAAAACTTACATTTAAAGATCGCTTATTACCTACGCTGCCTCTTCCAAGCAACCATTTGACAATTAATACCTAACCAGTTGTATTGGTTTCAGTGTTCAAGAACTACGTATATTATAGATTGAAACTGAACAGTTTAGAAGTTTTGCCGCTTGGAGTCTTACTTCCACACTTAATAAAAATGGGGGAAGGTAATGATAGACAAATATGTGTCAACGGAACCAGGATTTCAATTTAAGATCTGGTTGGAACATTGCAGTCTGCTTGCTTTTCCAGTGTTTGTTGCACTATATTCACTAATTTGTTTCCAACTCGGTTTTTTGCATGGTTATTACAAATTAGATGTAAAATGATTTATTCCCTAATAAATATATTAATTTTAAGGTCTTATTGGAAACCAAATATTTTGATGCAGTGCACAGTAAGTGGGGGCAGGATGACACAGTGATCAGTGTGCTCACCTCACACGTCTGGAAACCAGAGTCTATACTTCCGTGCCACAGCTCTACATGGGTGGGGTTTGCATGTTCTCCTTGTGGCAGCGAGGGGTTTCCTCTGGTTCCTATGATGCAAAACCACACTAAGGTGAATAGTAGTTACCAGATTACAAATAGGTGTGCCTGTGTGAGTGAATGGTGTGTGTGTGTGTGAGTTTGCATAGATATCATTTATGGACCAAAATAAAACCTGAAGCAAAAAGGAACACAATACCGAGGAAGAACAAGGAAAATCAAAATATGATAAAAAAATAACCATACATTGCACAAGTTAAAACCTGAAACTTCTTGACTTTTGGGGACATTTTTCGGGTCCCCTATTTGGATAACCTCAATTTTCTAAAAATCTGTGAATGCAATAAAAAAACTAAAGATGCTAAAAGTCTTGTATTTTGTTTGGTTACTTATGGTTAAGGTTTGGGCTGGGTGGGGGTTAAGAGGTAAAGAGCATGCACTGAAACAGGGTGTCGCCACACCCACCACATGACAAACTACCTCAGGGATGAGAACCTGAGTGCAGTCCAAATGGACCAGTGTGAGGTTTTTTCCGGTGGCTGGAGTGCTAATCTTGCCACTAAATGAATCCCTGTAAATTGGACAACCTCCTTATAGGGCTGTATGTAGATTAACGTCAAACCCTGGATGAAAAATCAAAGATATGAATACAAGAATGTGTATGTTTGTGTGTGTGTGTGTGTGTGTGTGTGTGTGTGTGTGTGCCATGTGGTGGATGGTCCCTTGTCCTGGGTTATTCCCTGCCTTGCACTGTAACTTCCGGGATAGGCTCCGGACCCCTGCAAACCTGCATAGGACAAGCAGGCATGGAAAATGAATGTATAGTCTGTGACAGTTATTCAGTGCATAATTTAATCCATACATCTTTCACCAATTTGACCTGGACAGGGTCACAGGGGGCCTTTAAGCCTACCTCAGGCAGCACAGGGCACAAATCTGGAGTAGCCATGAACGGGATGCCAGTCCATCACAGGACACATACACTCACACACAATGGGCAATTAATAGGCACCAATCATCTTAACTGTGCAGCTTTGGATTGATGAAGAAAAGCAGAATAGCTACAGGAAACCCCCACAACATGGGAAGAACGATCAACTCTCACACACAGAGCAGAGGTGGGCAGAACCGTTTGTCCCTCCTCCCATCTGGCAGCCGACATGGACACATCAGCATTCAATCCAAAAGTGTCCACCTGTTATAAAGCTTAGTTTGTTATAGTTATTTAACAGCCAGCTGATTTGGAAACAAAACAAGAGCACATGATACATCAAAACTTCCTGTCATTTGTAAAGTTTATCACCACCATTCATTTGCTGTTTGTTTTGTGATGCAACGTTTTGTGTCATTTAATATCATTATAGTCCGCATTCTTTATTGGTCTTGTGTCCTTATTGTCTAATGTTGCTGCTTACTGCTATTCGTTAATACCCGTGGGAGGCGTCTGAGTAAACATCTCTTTGTGCAGAGTACATATGACAATAAACTTGAAACGTAATCCCTGGGGGTATGAGGCAACAGTGCTACCTGCTGAGTCACCACGCTGACCTGCATAATTAATTACATTTTCAAAACTTTGTTTTATATGAGTTAGTGTCTGTTCTGTCATCGCTCCTGGTATTGCTGTATATCTTGTATATCTGTTTTTCTGGATTGCAGCATTTGCCAACTAATCTTGCAATAAAAAAGTCATCAAAGTGATTGTGTTGGCTTAAACTTCATTTTTCAAAAATGAGGGAGGGGGAATTCATCACAAAACGGAAAACAGCACACAGCGGCTGTGTATTTTTCTTGTCTCTTTGTGGGTATTAACTTTCCCGGCACTTCGTACTCGTCAATAGCGCGATTGTTGCTGCCTTCTGTCGGGTGAATACAGCCGCGTCCCACTGCTGGTGGATCACGGGACCGGGCGGACGCCACGCAGCTGGATCGTCGCGGCGACACTGCGTTTGCAGACCGTTGAAAGAATCGTTAACTAAGAATCATCTCCCCAGAGAATTGTTCAGCAAATAAAATGACGTTTATTTGGAACCGGGCTATAGCAATATCTACATATACAAATGCCTTTATTGGTCATTTTAAAGTATATAATTGGTTATTTAAAATACGTGCATTATAATTATATAGAATAATATACAAAATATTCATGAATATATCATAATGTATGATTATTCTCTATTTCTCTGATTGTAGATGCATTCTCTTGAGTTGGTTACTTTTGTATAATCTATTGTTGAAGTTAAACTGCAAGGGAAGTTCTTTTAAAATTACTACAGATTATTACTGTAGAGACAGGAGGTGACAGGACGCATATAGACAGATACAGATACAGTGATACGGTCACTGCACTCAGGAGCAGAGGCAGGCAAATAGGAGCGTAACTCATAGAAAGTTATTCTTAATATACAGAATCTGTATCATTTATTGCTGAATTTCTCTGTTATGGGAATTGAAAATAAAGAACATTTGTGTGATGTGATCGGTAAGTATCCCAGCGATCTGTGTGATTATGTGGGTTTCTTTCAGGTACTCTGGTTTTCTTCCCATAGCTCAAAGACATATGTCTTCGGTGACCTGCCATCCCCCTGTGGCCTCTCGCATGTGACTGTGCGGGCAGTCAGTGACGCACCGACATCCCACTGAAAGATGTCCCTGCTCCACACTCACCATGTGGCCAAACGAAACCTTATCTTATATCTATATACATTATATAATTTGAACCATCAAATTACGATTTCATTTTATTGTCCTCTCTCTCAACATTCTTAAAATATCCAAAGACCCAAAGTTAAATATAAAACATAATAACATATTAGTTAAATTCTTCTGCTCCACTCCGCCAGCCTATTAATAGATGTCCGAAAACCTCATAGGGACATTTCTGGGAAATTTCTGGTCTGAGAACTCAACAGTGCTTTAGTTAATTCCGATAAACAAACTACTTTATATTAAAAAAAATTTAGAGGAGTGATTCAATAATAGCCCAAACTGAATTGCGAACAGTGAGGCGACAATGAATTTTTGCACCCTTGTTTATATAGCCCCTATAAACACAACCATTCACAGCTGCCTCCTTCACAAAAGATTTCCCGACTCTAGTCAAACTAGCCGTCAAACTGATATTATGACCAGCTTTTGACTGAATCTGTTAACATGGCCAATGTATGGCTTTGAATAGGGCACAAATATCCATTAATCACGTCCTGCACAATGTCACAAAGTGCAAACGTCAAAGCACTGCTGACAGCAGACGAATGACAAATCCAGGCTTCATAAACAGCAGAGCAATTTCCAGGTCCTGAACCATCGCTGGCAGGTTGCAAACACCCACACCGTTCGGGTTCCCATGAAGCTTTCGGGAAATGGAACAAGGAGAACCAATAATTGTTTCTCATTGACATTCTTCAATCAATTTTTAGTCCGTAAGCCTGGAAATTACAAAGGACAGTCAGCACTCATCGGAGGTGCCTGCACATCCTACTCATTCAGCTGAAGTCAACAGACTCACAGTCATGCCTTTTCTTATAGCTAAACTGTATTCCGCTTTATGACACGTGGTATTTCCTTAGGGGCACTAGATTAAGAAATGAAAAAACTGACAAAGCAATAGTGGGTTTTAAGTCTCCCAAGGAGATGATTTCATTAAGGTGACGAAAATACTTGGACGTTTTAGCAAGCTGAGAAGTTCGGGCTTGGCAATTTCTTAAGCAAACAGGTAATGTCAATCAATATGCAGCCTCTGAAAAGATCGACCAGTTCACCTGGAGCTGCCTGTCGTGTGTCACCTGCGAGCACCATGAATCCGGAAGGATGCCAACCAAACATCAAAAAGTTGGTTGCTCATTTCTTGACCCAAGAGGCAAATGACAAGACACTGAAGCGTTCTTCGTTCCAGAAACATGGTCACACGGAGGCCTTCTTGTTCTGAAATGGCCACTTGTCCAACTTGCGCGGATTAGTGGCTTCAGAAAGGAGATTGACGCCACCAGGACTTCCACATGATATGTTTATTAGTTCATAAATTCGAAGAGGAAAAAAAAAACAACACAATATGAAACTCACCAACACAGACATTCCAAAAAAAGCTTTCTTTCAGAAATATGGACTTGTCCTTCATTTAGATGATGTAAGACTGAGGAAGTTATGTATAGCTAAAAGGTGTCAGATCTTTCAGGATTGATCAGGCAGAAGGTGAGAGGCAGGGTGGCTGCACACACTTTTCACACAGAAAACCTGGATGCCTGATTTCAGTGGTCTCATGTACAAAAGTAAGAATTACGACCAGCCCTGGGAAGAGTGAAAGGGGTGCAATGTTTTTCATGTAGTCCAGAAACAATTATTTTTTTAAAGACAATATGTATTAGCTATGATAAAAGTGCAAACATAATAATTACAACAACCATAGACTCTGAACAAAACATAGAAAAAAATATTTTTTAACTCAACCGGTAAGCAAATTCAGGAGATTATTTTTTACCAATGTGAACGCTACACAGTCTAGTCATGATATCACAAATGATGTAGTGATTATATAAAACTTCTCATAAACAAGCAGACAAGTGACAATGACAAATGACAATAACACAGGGTGATGTTTACATTGTACCCTTTAAGTACACGTTCTTAAATTTAAAAAGGACCTTTGCCTTAACGTCTGTGTTGGACCTGTTTACAGAGCAGGGACAGCATTAGTATCACCGAGCAAAAGTAAACTGAACTACTGACCAAAATAAAAAAAAAACACCATTGTTTTCAAAAAAAATCTTTTGGGGAACACAGTACACCATTGTCCAATTATGTAGCGCGCTCGGTACAAAACACCACGGTGATGCCGTCAGTCCGTAACCCTGCTTAGCATTCGAACAACGTGTCCATGGAGACGGCCACGGCAAGGTTTGGTCTCAATCAGGAAATGGCGACGTCCGTTTGAACGCCCCCTTTCAGAGCCAGACAGTTAACGGCTTCAGCAGCACTGCGATTCAGCATTTCCTGCATCATAATCCCTCAGTCTTTTTATTGGAAGCATTTGAAAACAGATGTAAACAGAACTTGCATATGAGGCCAATAGAAGGGCTGCTTGATACAGACCAAAACCTTACATCAAGAGTTTTTCCAAAAGTCAATAAATTAGTGTAAAATGGTCTAAAATCATCTAAAATGGGTTTAACAGAATTATTTAACAAGCAAAACTAACACACATGTCACTAATCTGGAATTAATAGTGCCATATACAGTATCCAAATTTTGGTAGCTAGATTTGGTCAGTGCTTAAGACAACATGCCTCAGGATTAATGTGGTTGTGACTGCATGTTGAAGCAGCTTTTTGTAGACCTTCATAATGCCTTCTAGCACTGGAAGTCTTCCAGTATTAATCAGTCCTTCCTAAACCATGCTGGGGATGGACAGGACCTCCCCTATCTCCAGTGCAGATGTACAAAGTGGACAATCATATTTATACTGATGTGGCTAATGAACCTGATTTTCCACCTGGGGTGTAAACATTAATTGCTCTCCACGTGAATAGCTCCACCTCAAAAGGGGAGGCGGACCCAGAGCTCTCAGCATCTGACATGTTAGTGCGCGAAAAAGACAAATCCTTCATTGAGGCAGCGCCTACGGGAAGCTGGAAAAGGCGATCCACAGAAGTGGTGGCGGAGGACGGGCGGTGCACGCGTCGAAAAACTTCAGACGCCACCACAGCACGTCTCGTCACAGCGGAGATGGAGAGAAAACACGGGTCGGTCGGTTGCCTTCACTAGGTGCCATACCTACAAAACCGCACGCACTACACTAGTAAAAATACACAAACGAATGAACAACTCAGCTCTATCTACTATGTCACTGTCACCAACCTCTAACAGTAATGCGAGTATAAGCGCCAATAAAAGACTACTGTGTTTCTTTGTGGTAAGAAACAAAATCAAATACACATCACAACTGGTTGCTACGCTGCTAAAAACACAGTAATGGGTTATAATTCTTTGTCAAGCAAAGAATGGGAAAAATTACCAAGACGCTACAGTTATTGTCGCAATTTGCAGCCTGCTACGTTCTACTCAAAAGCCGTGACGGAATTATTACATTTCAGCTAGCTACTGTGGTTTGTTTTTAAAAATATTTATTCAAATATTTTACATTTAGGCAGTTCAGGAAGGTAACAACTGTCATACGGTGCAACCTGTCACAGGGGCATTTGTTTTTAGGTGTTCTAAATTGCATATTTTTGTCCCGTCCCTTCATGTCTTGGAGGGAACAGGGCGGCCGTCAGACATGAGGCAGCTCTTGTCGAGCGACTTGCGTCTTCATGAACGCCTGACTTGAAATGTTCAGCGTGGCCCCCATTGCAGACCCCTCACCCACCGGTCACCTCTGTTATTACCCCTGAACAAACTGTGTTAGCACGCACGCAACCCTGCGTCACTCGCTTCGTCAAATGGATGAGGCGAACAGAATTCAAGAACTCGGTATTTACAAACTCCAACTTGGAGGTGCCTTAGTCACCTGACCAACCGTCGGTCTGGGAGCCCTCGAATTTCATAGCTTAAAATGCCCTTGTAGTGAGGAAGACTCCCCCAAATCATCCCATTCTGCTGCAGTGTCCTTTCCCCTTAAAGCCACTACCTACCTCTGAAAATCTTATTAATGCATGTTACAAATAAAAGCAGTTTTAGCTGTTTCCTGAGAGTCTATAGATTTATTAATTCAACAAAAACTATTAATATATGCACTTCCAGGTAATTTTTCAAGGTCGTTTTCCACAGGGAAGCTCTCCGGCGAGATGGCACGACTTAGCACACCATACATCGTGTCAAGACTCACTAAGCTTAATTTTGTTTATTATTTATTCATATGACCGACCGAGACGCACTTGTGTGAATTCTCCGCCCACCCCTCGGGTGGGAACATCGAGCGGTGGATTTCATAGGTCCACCTGACGTGAGAGAGCGTGAGAGGTGCAGCATAGTCAAGGGGGAGGGGGGGGTCAGTCTCGGCACCACGGTTGATGTTCCGGCAGGTGCAACAGACTCGGAGTGAGAGAACACCCCCCTCCCCCCTAAACTCCCCACCTCGCCTCCGGCGGGCTCCGAACGCAGGGTTATCCCAGCTTGGTGATCTGCAAACTCCCACGTATCGTCACGGTGTCGATGGTCAGGAGGGAGGCCACGCGATGGTAGAAGTCGAAAAGTTGGTGTCCGTCCACGAAGACGCGGAAGCGCTGGTGCTCACAGTGAACCTCAATCTGCACGGAGACAAACATCGGGGGGGGGTTAGAGGTGACCTGGACCTTTACGCTTAACAAATGTTACAACAGCGATAGTAACGCAGGTTCACGCCCATCCGTGTTTTTTACTAGCCAGTGGGCTAGTGTTCAGTTTTTTGCATTCAGCTTCATCTATATTGGTTAACAGAAGAGGACAGTTCAGGTCTAGAATATAGAAATCCAGGCCAAGATTTTGTTTCAACCAAACATTTGAGTATAAAGAGTCACAGTCAAAGAGTCCTCAACTGCTTGGTTGAAACGAAACCTTGGTCTGGATTTGTACTTTCTGCACCTGAACTGTCCACCTCTGCTAGTTAATTACTGGGTGAAGTGGGTGAGCTGCATTTCCAGCCCTGGCTGTGACCCTCAAAATGTGCTCTCACCTGTATATATGTCTGGGGAGATGAAAACGGGAGAGGTAAAGAGACGATTCTACTATCTCATCTTGGTTTCAAGCTAAATCGGGGGTGGGGGGGGGGCATGCTGGTGGGCTCAGGGGAGGGGCATACCCGGAAGGGCTGGTCCTGTATGAAGGGGAAGTAGGTGATGGCCGCTTCCTCCTCGCCCCACACGCCGGAGACACACGCCCGGCGCAGGAACTGCCTATCAGCGAAGCGGGCACACAGCTCCAGGGCTACGTCCAAGGGTGGCCCCGCCTCTGAGCCACGCCCACACGTCAGGCTGATGCAGAAGCTAGGGGACAAGGGGACATTAACACGGTCCATCTGCTCCAAGGTGACTTATGATACATATAACACATATTTTACAAAATTCATTAAATCCGGGCCGGGTATTTACAGCAGAACATTTGGTTAATCTCCATTCCAGGAGTGCTATAGGCATCACAGAAGGACACAAATTTATGACTTAAATGCTTCTAGATTCAAGTCCCACTAAGAACATCATTTTAAACCTCTCATAGGACCTTCAGCAATAAATCAACCCACACTGCTTCTAGTAAAATGCCCGTCTTAAAATCATATTTTAAAAACCGTGAAAACATTAGATTTAAGCCTCAGATAGCAATAAAATAACAAAATACATTCCCAACTTCCCCAAGCATAAACCAAGCAGCGGGCATGCATTCTTAGGATTGCTTTACATAGTGCTTAAGATTCTCCCATTACAACACATTTATCTTGTGCATCCTTGGATATCACACAAGGTCTAATAAGATGCCTTGATCGAAAGACTTTACATATTAATAGATCATTTATTTATTGTAAAAAAACGGATCAATCCTCTGTTCTTATTTCACTGCTAGACAATTCCCCACAAAAAGCGTCATCAGTATGGAAACTCTTCTGAATATAATCACGGAAAATACCTTATAACACTTCCGATCATAAATATGTAAATGACTGAACAGATAAGTCACAACCTGTTGAACAACAGGGAAGTCAAGCAGTCAGGGAGGCTACCACGCTCCTGTCAGTGTGAATTTTAATGATCCCCATTCAGTCTTTCCAGGCATAATCTTTAATCTGCTCATAAACTCATATATTTGAATAATTTCCTAAACTGAAATCAAAGTTAGTAGAGCTTTAATACTAATCTGCAATGAATGCTAAAACTTTTTGCATTAAAATATAGTCAAGCCATCTTTATTTATAAAGCATATTCAAAATACAAGTGCTAACCAAAGTGCTGCACAATAAAAGCAACTATGATAAGACAAACATTTAAACAATTAAAGGACAGAAAATAAAATAATGTAGGCAATGTAAAACTGGAAGCAATGTGGAACTGAGGTTAAGGAATTTTCGTGTAGGCACCGGTTAAACAAATAATATAAAACTAAGACTAAAAGTCAAATCTATAAGTAAGTATAATTAAAATATATCTGCTTAACGATTTTTAATCCCGAAATACTGCCACTGGCCCGACATTGTTCATAGAAATACAAAAAAGGCTGACACATGGCTTATCGGTAAATTTACCTTTCGGGGTCAGGATCCACAATGCCCATGACAATGATCTTTTTCCCCGGCCTCATGCCCCCTCTGATACGGCCGCTGAACGGAACAGTCTGTGGAAGCCACGGTATTTTCTCACATTATCATCCAAACCACGCATAACTAGGGGGGCATTTAACATGCTTAAAAATGACTAGAATTACATTACCAGCAACCGTGTCATGTCTTCTTTGTCGGGAGAAATCAGACCAGGGTTGCTCAGTGAGTTGTTCAGATGTTCATCTTCCGTATTCTTGTTACAAGCAAAAGCAACAATACGAAGATAACAGTCAGTGGATTTATATAATTGTTCCAGCACAAAGAAACATAAACAAGAAAAAACGATGCATTGCTAAGAGTAAGAAACGAGCGTGCGGGGAGAGACATTTTTGACGTTTAAATAAACCGGGGATTGCTCGCAGGAAAAATAATATGGAAGAATTATTGGCGAAACTAAACAATAAACAAACCGGACGTGTGTAAAAACATGTGGCAAGGCTGTATCCTTGTCGTTATCGTGTACAGTGGCGCTGGAAGTCGTGACACGGAACATTAATTCATAGACGATGCTGTCAGGACCGTGCCAACGTGCCAGCACCTAAGAGTCAAAAACCGCAGAAGCCGCATTGATTTTTTTAACCACCCGTACATGCACGTATATGCAATTGCCCAGTGGATTTCTGCCGCTGCATTACATATTTTAGGAGCCACAATGACACGCAGAGACCCATCGCGATCGCAGTTGCAACGCACGCATTTCCACGACCCAATTATAGGAAACAATACAACGCGACAGAGCCGATTTTTCGCAATATACTTACAACTCCGTTTTTTTCCGTGCCCGAAACCGCCATCTTGTACAGAATAGCATGGGATGGTTATCAGCTGGGGAGGCCGAGCAGCTCAGGAATTTGTTGGCGGCGTGGCGGGGACTTGAGCTGCTCCCCCAAAGGTGTTGGACTAGAGACCCGACGAGGAACTACAAGCAAGCGACGCCCAGGGCTCATACGTTTTTCTGCCCAGAGGCACAATCCGTGTCTATCCTCCGTATCATCAATGGCCAAACGCCCTATTTTTTATACAGGAATAATATGGGTGGGACCTTACTATTTCTTTTACCCAAATACTTTTCCCTTTTACTGTAAATACGTAATATTTACTATATATCATTTAGTATTTCCTATAATCACATTTTTTCAATTTTATAATTATTGAGAAATGATATTTAGATGCATTAGTAATGTAATCACTTTATGTGGGCACTGATGAATTCTACAGTTCAATGTATAGTATTGTTAGGCCGTAGGATACGGATACTTTAAAGTGAGGTTGCCCCCGCCCCCCGATGTTCCATTTACTTTATGTATACGACATAGAAACGATAGTCATGTAGGCCTATTAGAAACAGTCGGTAAGATATTGCCCCCATGTGGCAAAGAAAAGAAACTGCAAATGAGTAAGAATAATATGCAATGGGAACTGCCGGTGTACCGATTTAACGCTTTGCGCTACCGGAGCCTGTGCAACATGATCTAACCATGTTTTTTTACAAATTGTTTTTCCCAAGGATAGTAATACGTTACTAATTATATTAAACGGTGGTGATAGCTTGTCACCTGGCAGTAGGCTACTAAAACCAAGAAATACCAGCTAAGTTAATTAAAGAATGAAGCACACAAACAGGGCTGTGTCTACTTTTTGAGGGATCCGTCTAGGCAGACTCGGGGCCAATACATTTCCGGGGGGGCAGGGGCACCGTAAGGGGGGACTTAAGATGATTCCAAATTATTGGACTGGTGCAGACTGGGGGCCCAAAAAGATACACTTTCATGGGGTCCAAAACCTCTAGCTGCCCCCCGACCTGGGGGATGGGGGCTCCCCCGATAGATTTCGTCGACTGTGGGGGAGGGTGCCCCTCGGGTGATTTCTCCGCTCGGGGACTTTGACGGGGCTCCCTGGTGTCAAATGGGCCCGAGGCAGCTGCTGTGTCGCACACAATATTGTAATTTTTAGAAGAGCGTCTTAAACATAAAGATACATTTTTATGTTATAAAATCAGCATATTGTAAACCAAAGGGCATTTCTTCACACTAATACATACTGTAATATGTCAGAAAAAACTATGCAATGTCATAATACCAGATGACAAGTGAACTATATTATGACATTTAGCATATGGGATTATGGGTAAATACAAAATATGAGCTTCTTATGCTCCTCCACCCAACAGCTTTAAGGTTCTTTATTTTGTTGATCTGATACCTCTGCTTTTTTATTCCTCTTTGCTGATCTGCTACTGTAACTGTCCCCCACATGCATGTTTGTGTCATCAAAAGCTTAAGAACTGAGTGCTTTTTTAAAAAAAAAGAAAAAAGAAAATGGGTACCACTGGATAACCTGTTACCTGGACTTCTTCAGTCTATGGTTCTGGATACCTGGGCCCCAATTCACGACGCATCTTAAGGCTATAAGTAGCTCCTAACTTGCATATTTAGGAGAAACTCTTACAAATAATGGGCGTGTCAGTCCTAAATGTAGGACTCTCTTTTTTATATTTTTACTAAGAGCAATTCACAAAGTCCCTTAGCGCTAAAAGTAGCACCTAGTACCATCTGGGAGAACTAAAATTAGTCGAGAGGACTCCTAAGTCACTAAGACCAATTCACAAACAACCGCAAAATGGCTGTTCAATCCACGTGGCAATGTCTTGGAAACATTAAACAAACGCTGAATTGCTTAATGGATACCGCCTAAGTCGGGAGGGAATAATGATTGTTATGGAGCTTGTGAGGGATGCAGTAACGTCTCCAACAAACCAAAACAGCCCAATCATATACTACCGCATATAGTGATCACGTCTGTCTGGGTGAAATTGATCACTATATGCGGATTGTCGTTGTAATCGGCTTTTCTGTTCATGTCTCAGGCAAATTTGTGTCCGCACTTTCTTTATATTGAACCGCATTTTTTGTTTGGTGTTGACATCGCAAGTAAAGTTTTACTTCTAAATCTGACCCATCACTCTGTGCATTATATTTAACTTTTACTTAAACATAAATCTGTTTAATCCGTTTACTTTCCATGACTTGTATTTCACGCATAGGTGAAATGTACGCCACAGCATTGCCTGTTCCCGATGGCATGGAATGGCTAGTAATTAGATGAAACTTGTCGGTAATACTATCGACAGCAGGGACATGGGATACTGTAAATGTAGCAGACAGAACAAACGATACTGGGGCGGGGGGGGGACCGCGGCGCTTTTCATTAATGAAACTCAAAGGATTTGAATAGCCCATCCATACAACGCAACGACACGATGTAAAAGAAAGTGCCAGCTCGACCTTTGTGGTTTTATAAGTCCTCATATAAGAATGATCATCGTCACGACAAGTTTTGCATATTTTTACCCGCTGTACTTGCTTATCACTTGCTTCTCCTTGGTATTGAGGGAACGGTCGGCTCCAGCGCATTAACCTGCCCGTGTCTGCCTACTCCGCTCCGGCGTGCCTTTGCCCCACACCCCCTCAATGATGGCGGTAGATGCTACCGGTGATGTCCAGAAAGCACCGCTCGAAGACACAGAGATGGACGAACGGGTAAAGCAAATATGCATAGGCTAATGGTTATGTCGTAACGAAATACATCGGCGTATACAATATATTCATATATATATATGAAATACGGTTATATGTACGTGCCAATTACATGCAGATCGGCTAAGAATCAGGAATGCTGGATTTATGCCCCGACAGCGGGACCCAATAATGCTTAGGAGAAATTAATAATCAATATTTAAATATGGAGTATTAAACATAAAGACTATGTTATTATAAGAATGATTTAAAGACGCGGATGCTGCGATGACGCATTGCCCCAAAACGGGAAAAACCTCATTCGGAAGAGAAAAGAGCGCATATAAATCTGCATGTCTAACGTCACTTTCTGTGCGAGTGTCGCAGCATTTCTCGATTCTGGTGTTTTAAAAATAACACAGAGAGAATATTTTTTAAATCGCTTTTTAAAAAGAGACGTATCTTGCCATAACTCCAGTGTAACATATTTAATTCAAGGACACATTACTGGGCCGAGTGTACTGTCTCTATTTTGATGGAGTTGAGACCTGTATAAAATAAAGCAGATTATTTGTAAGAATCTGAATAACTAAATCGAATAAACGAAGAGAAAATACTGCAGCGATTAGCAAAACCTGGAAGGAATTTCCTTGTAGTGGCATCAGTCGGCTTTTGAAGTTAATTCAGCAGGTGAGTCGGGAACATGCGAACATTTGCGCATATCAGTCCGACCTGTTCCGCCACTGTGGCGCTGTTAGATTGCGGCTATCAGCTGATCTGCGCTCACTGTCAATCGGGGAAGGTTGCTCCGCCGCTGCAGTTCGTCAGCTTCGGTCGCCCGGTTGCCCTCTTTCACGGTGAGTTTAGTCAGGGTGACCCCTCAGTGGTGCATCTTAATTAAATTAATGTAACATTACGTAATCTGATAGCGTGTTGCATTATGTTGTGGATATATTAGTAAGCTTGCTAATAAAAGTGAAACGTGTCTACAGTAGTCACAGTCACACTAACGTGTCCCGCCAAATGCAAAACACGGTTTTAATATAGTGAAAATGAAGTGAACCGATAACTGAAAGTTCCTATTAGGTTTTGTGACAGTCTGAGAAGCCGAGTTCAGCACAATGCAGCTCGAGGGTGTGTTTTTATAAGCGAAACCGACCCGATTTAAAATTATATTTAACTACAGTTGGACTCATGTTAGTTCACGGAAGAAATGTTAACGACAAAACAATACATGTGGCGAAAAGCGCTAAGGATTATGGATTATGGCCCATATGACCTAATTTCGGTGATTGACGATTCGGGGCTGTTGCTATGATACCGTCTAGGGAGATCAGAACATCACCTATATTTTGTTGCCCAGGTTTAAATGACACCTTCTGCTTGAATGCTGTCAGGTTCATATCTAACAGGAGCTGCATAATTAATAATAACTGGCTGCTGTTTAGTTGTGCTGCACAACTGTACCCTGCGAGGGGGGCGTGGCTTATGGTACATTTCGGTGCCCTGGGAAGGGGTATTCCCTTAGGTAAATTTTGCCTGATTGTCAGTTGGCACTTAGAAACTCAAAAGAGGGTCACAATTTGCACGTTTGGGCAAATTAGCAGGTGCTTAGCTCTTAAGTTTTTAACCCGGATATTCACTCAGCTCAGTACTGCAGTAGGAAAGATGCATTTTACTTGCTCTCCCCTGATATCTGTTCTGCCTTTACTGCAGACCGTCCCAAGTAGGATGAAGACCGATGTTGAGTCGGGCAGCACGATGGAAACCGGAACAGCTGCTATACAATGCAGGGATGTCTGCAGGCGCTATGGCAAGCTGAGGGTGCTGAACGACCTCAATATGACCGTGCTACAGGGACAAATGTGAGTGCCACCAATCTTCTTCCCCTTTTGTCCATGCCTTTATGTTTAACATTGCGGGAAACTGCCCACCCTGGTTCGTCTCAGGCTGGGACGCAAAAACACGAACTGTCTGAGTCCCTAAAGACCGGATTGGGAAACACTGAAATATCTTATCGGCACGAACCTTTGACGTTCTGATGTACCCTTGTTCCTTCGCATAGCTATGGCTTGCTGGGGCCGAGCGGCTGCGGCAAGACCACGCTGCTGAAATGTATTGTGGGAACGCTGAAGATCTCACGGGGTCACATCACGGTCCTGGGGAAGCCCCCTGCCTTTCCTGGACACGGAGTGCCTGGTAGGATGGTCGGGTACATGCCTCAGGTAGGTAAACAACTTGAAATGAGCTGTTAGAGCAAGTCAGACATGTTTTCATACTCTAGGAGTGATCCCTCAGGTCATGTTTGCTTGTGACTTTCAGTCTGTCAGTCTCCTCACCTCTTTCTCCTTGGACTTGAGAGCTTGGTGGAGACTGAGCTGGTTAGCAGTCGCTAAATGCTCCTAAACCTAAATCGTACATATTCCACACTTCGAAGTGGAAGTTCATTTCAATTGTCCTTCTCAGGATCTGGCCTTGTACAACGAGTTCACCATCAGCGATACCTTGTGGTTCTTCGGCCGCATCCACGGCCTCTCTAGAAAGGAAACGCAGGCCCGGATGCAATTCCTCATCGATTTCCTGGATCTGCCTCAGAAATCCATCCTGATCCGGAACCTCAGGTAGGCGCCTGCTTCTATTTTCGTCCTGTCCTATTTTTGTCTTCACTTGTGTTCTTTCGTTAATCCGTGTTCGTGAACCTCCAAAAACAGAGCAGCCGTGAGCCACATGGTCATTTTTGTGCCAGTAGAGCCGTGTTGTGTCTAAGATCATCCAGATATAGTAAGGTTATTGTATGGGATATTATGCAAGATGTCTTACAGATGTCCGAGAAGTTGTACAGTGCGATTAATACTGGAAAGTGCTGACGCAGTGGTTGTTCGGAATAAGCTGTGGATCAGGGTGGCTTCTGAGTGGTGGTTGGCCACATTTTGAGAAAAGAGGAAGGTGTGCTATGCACGAGCTTTCAAATATCAGTTTTTTTGGGCTGTTTCAGTTGCCAGAAGCCCCTCTACTATAAAGATGAAAAATTGTCATTGTTGTCACACCACAGCACACAACAATGAAATGTGCCCTCTGCATTTAGCCCATATGTGACATAGCAGTGGGCAGCTATTATTTAGCACCTGGGAGCCGTCCAGGGGGGCGGTACTGTCCTCAGGGTACCTCAGTGGTGCCTTGCTGGTCAGGGCTTCGAACCAGCAACCTTTCAAGCACACTTCCCTAACCATTAGGCCACCACTGCCCTACTGTGGGGATGTTGAGGGTAAAACGCTTGAGGGGTTGTGACGGTAACAGTTGTTGATTGGGGGGGGTGGGCGGAGTGGTAAAATTTTATTGAACGTGGTTAATTATTTAGTTGAGGCCCCCTTTTGGCAGAGGCCCCTGTGTTTCAGCCAGGGTAAGCCCACGCATTAAAGGGCTGTTAAAGGGTTAATAATAACTTAATTTGTCAGTGTCTCTGGGTGCGAGGTCAACGGCAGTCTGAATTCACATACAAATCTGGCCCAGATGAAACCTCCGGTTTATCCCGCCCCCAGCCTGCCATCTCTGAGCTCTCATTGGTGGCCTGGCATTTCAGTCTCAGACAACGTGACATGAATACCAGTTGGGCAACATGAACATCTTGGCGTGGGAGACAAGAGGTCGCCTTCACCAGCAGCCTTTCAGCCTTTCATTCATTTGCATCCAATCAGGGCATTGACTGTCTGTAACCTTTCCTCAGAAGCCACCAATCCCATTCATTTTCCCACAGGCTTGAAACAGGATCTGCAAGAGTTCTATTGTGCTCATTTCCCAGTAAAAAGAGCACCAGCCTCATTAGTGGATCATTCTGACGCCGGTACATCATGGCTAATTGTTTCCTCGTCCTGTTAAACAACTGGGGCATCGCTCTGGAGGGCGCACTTTCAGTGGCGTCAGCGTGACATGCCGGATGCCTCGGTATCCCTGCAGCCTCTGTCGCATGGCACGCATTTTCAGGCGTGCCTTTCTAGCGCTCATAAACTGCAAGAAAATGCTCGGCATGACGGCACAGTGTTGAGCGCCCAGCTCAGCTGATGGAGGTGGGAGCGGTCTGGCTGGTTCTCGCTGTCTCTCACCACTTGGACCTTCCGGAGAAAATCAGCTGTCTTTTGTTACCTGGGCCATGTAAAAGAATGCATTAATTTCATGCACTGCAGGCTTGCAAATTTTAAAGGTGCTATGTAGTACAACAAGTTAAAAAGTAGAAACCTAAAAGAAAAGTTTTTTTTTTTAATGATGTGTACAAGCATATAGGAACTTTTTGATTTTCAGATATCGCGGGATTTTTGCCAGAGAGACACTTATACCAATAGTCATACCTGAGGCATTTACTCAAAGGTTAAAATTCCTATGTGCTTCTTGGTATTTGAACTCACAACCTTTGCATCATTAGCACAATGCTGTATTTGTTGAGCTACAGGACCTGATATGAGCTTGTTGTGTAAGACCAGGATTGTGTTGAGGCAATTAAGGAATCAGAACTGGGCCGGTATCGCATTTCTCATGGAGCTGATTTATTTCTCTGTCTCTGTCCCCCCCCACCACAGTGGAGGGCAGAAGCGGAGAGTGTCACTGGGTGCCGCCTTGCTCCAAAACCCTGAGCTGCTGATACTGGACGAGCCCACCGTAGGGGTGGACCCCGTGTTACGCGCCAAGTAAGTGGTCCCAGCCTTGTTTTATAAGCAGGCCACACCCACAGTTCTGGATCCCGCCCCCATGCTCTTTATCCTGCACATTTCCCCTCCCCACACTGTCACATGACATATCCATCACTGGGCCTCATCTGCAAGTAAACCTGCACGGTGCCCCCTGCACACCTTCATCACAGAGCATGATAATACCTGCACCCTCAACACCACACCCCAACCCATCAGAGTTCATCTCAGGTCCCATTTCCCATGCCTGACCCTCATTATACACATGACCGGTGGGGACCTCGTCATCACAGGGGCTTTGAGGCATGATTTATTGAGGAGCACTCTGTGTGCAACATGTACGCTTTCTGTGTCCAGCCTCTTTCTGTTTGTTTTAATGACCACTGACTACATGTTTACGATAGATAGTTCAGTTAAAGTTGCACAGTTCTTCTGGATACGATACACAGTTCAGTTTGCGATACACAGTTCAGTTTACGTTACACAGTTGTCCTGTTTATGATACACAGTTCAGTTTATTATACGTAGTTCCGTTAACAATCCACAGTTCAGTTTATGATATGCAGTTCAGTCTACGTTACATAGTTCTCCTGTTTACGATACACAGTTCAGTTTGTTGTACGTATTTCCGTTAACAATCCACACTTCAGTCTATGATATGCAGTTCTTCTATTTATGACGCACAGATCTTCTATTTACAATGCACGGTTCTTCTGTTCACGACAGACAGTTCTGTTTACAATACAGAGAGCTTCTGTTTACGCTACGCACTTCGATTTATGCTACGCACTTCTGTTTACACAGTTCTTCTGTTTGTTACGCACAGCTCTGTTTAGGCTGCACAGATGGTCAGCTCTTCTGCTTGTAGCATGACCTCTGCCGGCATTGTCATGCACACTTCTTCTCTGAGCAGCTTGTTGTTCTTCTGCGTGCCTCTGCTCTGCTCACTAGTTGCTCTACATCCTGACTAACCCCTGACCCCCAAACTTGCTTCTGTTGCTTGTCTTCATCCTGACAGCCTCCCTCTCCAGCCCTGAGCCTGTGACGTACTCTGTGAACTAGTTATTTTTCCCAGTTTTTTTGTGCCGTCGACTGAATGAATACGTCGACACGTACGCTGAGTGCGAAACTTGGGGCAGCTCACATGAGTATTGAGATCCGTTCGCGTAAATCTGCCCTTTTGTTACATAATTTGCTGAAGGGCTTTCATTTTATTTTAATTGTTACTGGTTTTCCCAAGTGGGATTTATGCTATTAAATATGCAGTGTGAAATAAATCCCTCTTACATGGCTTAGCCCATGTGTGCCCATTGTGGTTCTCTAATAGGACCTCCATTTGAGCATTCGCATTTTTAGCACACGCCATTATCCAAAGCAACTTATAGTTTTGAGAAAGCAGGACCAGCCAGTACCTGAAGCAACTGGAGGCTAAGGGCCTTGTTCAGGGGCCCAACGGTGAATTTACTCATTCCTATCATAGGCACCGCATCTTAACCCGCTGAGCCACACTGCTCCCCCATAGCCTGTTCCTCAGCCTTTAGCAACTTTAGGTGACACAAAACTCGAATGCTGGCTTAGTGTGTAGCACTGTAGCCTCACACTTCCTGGGCTGTGGCCTGCCTTGTCTCTGTGTGGCTTTGCACGTGCTCCCTGTGTTTGACTGTACTCGTTCCTTCTTCAAAGGGAAAGGCATGTGGCTTAGGGGGGCTGGTGTCTCTGATTTGTTTGCTGTGAATTTGTGCTCTGTGATGAACTGGCTTCACATCCAGGGAGTTCTCTGCCTTGTCCTTCCTAGAACAGGCTCCAGGCTTGCAGCGATCTGGAACTGGATGAGCGGTTATGAAGAAGAGATGCATGGTGTCCATCCATTTCATTGTACAGTAAAATCCCGTTATAACGGACTTCAAGGGACCTGGCAAAACATTCCGTTATATCCAAAGTCCGTTATATCCAGAGTTGCTGTATGCCCAGAACACAACTACAGGACACCATTTACTCATG
>JAODLD010000069.1:7280601-7293591 GCA_026781065.1 Mormyrops boulengeri
GCCCCCGCGCGCCTTGGCCCCCCTTACTTTTTTCCCCCCCCCCCCCCCGCCCCGGGCCCCCGGGTGGCCGGGCGCCGGGGTGTTGGGGGGGGGGGGGGGGGGGGGGGGGGTTGTTGCAGCGCGTATGCAGTCTTTGTAATCAGTTAATCAGCTGACTGAGAGATTAAATGCTCTGGGAAATAATTGCCTCCGATTGTCTTGCCGACGGTTCCTTCGGAGGAGTGCGAATGGGGGGGTGCGGAGCCCGGGTCGTTCAATGGTTCCGGTGGCCTTGGCGTGCTGTGTTCACTGTAGCAGTATTTTGGGTCCCAGCCCACCTCCTCTCTCAGAGT
This sequence comes from Mormyrops boulengeri, assembly GCA_026781065.1. Lineage (NCBI taxonomy): Eukaryota > Metazoa > Chordata > Actinopteri > Osteoglossiformes > Mormyridae > Mormyrops > Mormyrops boulengeri. The sequence goes on from JAODLD010000069.1 coordinate 7,280,934, forward strand.
CTCCCCCCGCCTCTGCTCAAAGCTGTGTATATGGATACCCTCCTAGGAAATCTCTCTTTTCTTTTCTCTTTTGAAACAATAAATCTTTGTATGAAATGGTACTGGGTCCCTCTTTTCCGTCAGTGGGTGACTGCTTTTTAATCCTGACTTTATTTGCTGTGAAGCCTTTGAAACTGCAATTTCATTACTAATTTTTGCTTATAAATACTAAAAGAATATAAAAACAATACAATTTACAGATGCTAATAAACTGCAGCTGCGACCACCCCCCCGAAGCACCCGGCCACTTGCCGCCCCTCATCCCCTCGACCCCCAATTTAGTGTCCTATTAGCAGTTCGCTCTCAAATGCAGGACAGCCCTTAGTGCCATATTTACTCATTATGTCCCATAATGCAGCGAACAGCTGTGGATTAAAACACACAGCCTCTCCTTGCATATCTTGACCCCTCCTTCACATTTGATATTGCCCCCCCTCCCCCCAGTCAGTGGAGATTTTCCCCTGTGGGATGAGTCTGCAGCCATGCTAATTAAACATTATTTAATTTAGTTGTAAAGCCCATGACATAGGTTACATTTATACTCATAATGGGATATATATTTCTCAGAATGCTACAGCATCATTAATTTTCCATCATCATTCATCATCATTTTATTACCTCTATAACTCTCACTGTGGAGTTTGCTTTTTTTATTTTTTATTTTTTTTACTTATTAGTACTTATCATGGGTGTAGCTAGATATAACAAAAATTTAACGGTAGATTTTACCGTAATTATGTGTAAACACAAAAAGAAATTGTAACAGAAAAGACCAGTAATACATTTGTCTTTTAAGACTTAAGGCATAACTTTAATTCTGGACCCCTTCTGGTCCAGGCTCCCCCCTCCCCACCAACGGGGCTGCCCATCTACTTTGGTCACAGACCGAGTCTCACTTTTTTGGTCACAAACACATTTTACCACCTAATCGACTTCACCTCCCTCCCCCCACACCAGTGTGAAGCTCAAGAGGGAGTCTTATCGTTGCCGTTTGCCAGTGAGCATGTCACTAAATGTGCGCTTGGACCTGTGGTGCTAATCCTCAGACAGAATGGGTCACCAGTGGGACCACTGCCGTACTACCGTACTGGTGCCAGCAGAATCTGTGTAGCTCCTGTCTGGTCCACAGTGCCTGGTTAGACCCACAACCCAAGAAAAATCAATCAGAGGAGTGTCTGGAACCTGCTAAAGGAAACGATCCAGTTTTTGTGTTCCATACATCTACAACAAGGATGCAGGGCAATTAATCCAGCAGGAGGATCTACTGCAACTAGCCTGTAAGGCACCAAAGTTACATTTTTCATGCTTATCCAGGCACTCCCTCTCACACACACACACACACACACAGGTTTGTAATTATATCCTTGTGGGGACTCTCCATTCATGTCTATGGGGAAGACTGTAATCCCAGCAATGACAACCTTAACTCTAACCTTGACCACAAGTAACCAAACTAAATACAAGACTTTTGGCATTTTTAGTTTTTTGATTGCATTCACAGATTTTTATAAAATTGGGCTTCCTCTTGTGGGAACCAAAAAAATGTCCCCACAAGGTGAAAATAACAAGTTTTTATTCTATTGTGAGGACATTTGGTCCCCACAATGTAATATATACATAAGTGACAGACACGCACGCGTGTGCACACATGCATGCTGACAGTGTTCATGCATAAAAAACCCAGCCGCCCGCTTTCTCCGTTCCCAACGAGTTTGTGATATTTCAAACATTCTGTAAACACGTCTGTGTACATGGTTACTGTTGCCACGGTTTCCCAACAACAGCAGCCAGGCTGGCCTCCAAACACTCGACTGTTGGCGAACGTAGTATTTGGTTTAGCATGAAAGCAACATTTTTTTTTTTTGCTGCACAGTCCTGTTGCACCCAGGCTGACCTCACGAAGCCCTTTACTCTTGCCCTCTGCCAGCCCACTTGTGCTGCTGAACTCACCACGGTGGCTGTTGCTATGTTGTTTTATGTTTAATCAACAACAACGCACCTGCATACATGATGTCTCTATGAAAATAAGCCTTCGTAAGGCCAAGGATACCTACTACCCTCACAGAACATGAGACACAGAAGACAAGGTAGGCCTCATTTTTGGCGCAGAATCAAAAGAAAATGGGAACTTCAAAATGTAGATGGGTTGGACATATGGATCCATGATGAATCCATTCATCATGCACATGACAAATGCAAGACTGACTTTTGACTTTGACTTGGACTTCATACCTGTTTTATTAAAGTTTGCCATAAATGAGGGACACAATCTAATTCGTTTAAATGATTGGATCTGTCGATGCTTGTATGTCAGACGTAACTTCAACTGACTTTGAGACGAAAAGCATTTGCCATCGATCAATCATCATGATCTTGCTTTCTTTGGCGAGGTTGATGGGGGGAGGGGAATTTGTCCTCCTCTGGAACTCCTAGGTGAGAATGTTGGCAAAGTACGGCGAAGGCGCTGGAACTTTGTGACCATGGCAACAGTCACAAGACAACTAGTTGGGCGCCAAGGAAGATTACGAAGCGAGGGTGAGGCACTCTGTGGAGAGGCAGTGTGATGCGGCAGACTCTACGTCCATAAGTGTGTGTGTGTGTGCGTGTGTGTGAGTGAGGGTATGCTGGATAATGGGTCTTTACAGCACAGGATTGTAGAGTCTCAAACTCAAGTACAAACTTTTACTTGATATGATACCATCTCCCCAGAAACGAAAAAATAACAGTGCAAGGAATTAAGCACCAAACCCTGCAGCTGATCTCTAAAACACAAAGCTGCTTCACATTCAGCTGCCTGGTGTTATAGACCCACACTTTAAACTTTTTCTTTCCTATTGGAGTTTCGGTAAGGCAGCTTCAAGCATTGTAATATTCATCTCTGCTACGTTCTGGTTAAGTCTGTCATGTAATTTCGGGAATGCTACTTGTAATTTCATCGTTCCGAGAAAAATAAGCCAAATTTCTCTTGTCTCCTCCAGTCACCACAATTTCCCAAGTGTGTGGCAAAACACGACACAGCGGTGTGACCCTCATTTGGTTTTATATTTAATTATTGTAAATTTGGGTATTTGAGTGATGGGGGTGCTTGTCCGGCAAAACAAACACATGGCACCAAAACAGCCCTTTTTCTGCAGAAATCAAATTGATGGAGCCCAGCTAAGGGCAGAATTACATTACAATCAGCAGAAAAACAGCCGCGGATCAGGAGGGGATTACAGTGTCCCAGGACTCCGGGTGGCCTCTGACCTTGCAAACCCCAGAAGATGGAGACAGAAGGTTTACTCACTGGGGAGCAACAGCCAGTGGGCAGGAGTGTGGGGGCATCAGCATTGCTTTGAGGTGAACAATCTGGTGGGAACGATCCTTAGGTACACAAGCAAGATTCGTGACCCATCATTAGCGGCCCCCCCCCCCGAGAGTAACTGTGTAGAAGGACTAGGGGAAAGTCTTTTGTCTTCGGGGTCATTCAGACAGCCACCCCCCCAGATATTGATCTGCTGAGGAGGGAAGTGACCACCGTGTGCAACTGGCAGGTGCAGAAATAACAGCGCGTGTTCTTTCTTGGGGAGCACTATTCCTGCGTGTCGGCGTCGGTCAACGGCACCCAGCCGTCGGTCCGCTTGCTCGGAAATATCACGTGCTGCTTTATCGGAACTTTTTATCCCGACAGTCAAGCGGAGCTTTTACGACTCAGATAAGTGCACGTTTAACAATGTTTATTATTTATTTTAACAAACGAATGTTAACAGAGTTTCCATTGATGCCTTTCTCTAAGGATCATATGGACATACTTCGGAACCCACAAAGTATATTTAAAAGATTAGTCCGGTATGGGGAAGGTGAAAATTCAAAAAGAAAACATGATTTTCCTGTTTGTCAAAGTATAAACCAAGATGTAATCCTCCGCTTTGACTTTAAGGTTTCTGATCCGTGTAAGGAGAAGGTTGCCATAACAGTGAGTACAATTCTCCCTAAATTTGAAATGGAGTGAAAGATCCCAATGGTTTCACTAGCGTGTAGCGTGCATTTTCGCGTCAGTCTCAATCACTGGGTAGCATATGACCCTGACCTCCCTTCTGTCCCCAGGGAAACATATACATCTGGTCTTAATATGTGAAACAAAAAGAAAACTTTGAAAAAAACAGTGTGTGTTTTCTATTTTTCTTTTTTTGATGAACGCTAAACTCTTTGAATTTAGTTAGCCATCCACTGCAGGAATGCACCAGCGCCTCGCAAGAATTTAACATCTTCCGAAGGATTTAATACTGAAGCCTAACAACAAGTTCTGTTCTCGTTTGAAACGGACATAAATCTCCTGCCAAAGTAGATTTTTAAAGAGCTATCACTATCAGTATTTTGTACATCGACACAAGCAAAGCAGTATGTATATTGTATGCAGTGTTTATGCTACTTTTTACGATAATACTGAATAGCTGAACAAAAAAAGTTTTACTTGCAATACAGCCAGAGTTGATTCAGAATTTTTGGCATGGCGAAATACGAATGTCAGTTTTACATTCGTTACGACGAAAGAACTCTATGGATATGAGGACTGACTCACGGGTTGCGTGTAGCTTACTGTCAACAGAGAAGAATTTATATCAACATGCACTACACTATTTTTTAAAGCAGTTGTCTTCTCGTTTAAGGCGCTTTAAATTATATGACTCAGTGAAAAGCCTGTTGAGCAGCGATTGCATAATGCCAGACAATGTGTCATTCGTTGAGGATTAAAAATGTAAGAATAAAAATTTTAATAAAAAGACTTTTCTCCAACAATCAGAACATTCTTTGCTGACATCAATGGTTTCTATCAGGCTTTCAGGGAACAAATGTGTCGTTTTACAGAACGCAATACACCTACAGTATATTAACATAATATACGTCCGAGCAATGATTTACAATGTACTGTAACCGTTATATTATTTGTGATGACTGTAAAATCAGTCACTACCAATGCATCTTTAATTCATTCTAGCACCGGAGCATATAATTACAGATAAAGCAAGTCACATCGTCGTGAAAGGCAATGTGTCGATGCGATGCATTGTGGGAACTGTATTCGGAAACTTGTTCGGCAATGCTGGCGTTTGTAACATGGAACAACATTACCCATAACCCCCTCCAAAGTGATCGCTCTGACGCGACAGGTTTTATGCCTATAAACCTTAGGGGGCAGTTACTATTATGATCAGATGGCGTTTACTGTGCGGAGCGGCTGGTGAATGCAATTCAAGCAAACGGTTAAACAAAGCGGTTCGCAGTAAATTTGTTGCCGGCGAGTGGTGCTGAAAAACCGCCACGGGATTTTATAACAGCAGTTATCTGTTATATCGGCGCGCCAAGTCCGGTCCGCTGGTTTCACTCGGACCGCCCAGCTGCACCGACTCAACTGCTCGGGAACGTCGCGGTCGGAGCCGCCGTAAGTACCGTGCCCAGCGGCAGCGGTTCCCTGTTTCCCATTTCCCGAATGTGCCACATTTTATTGCAAACGTCAGGTGCTGTCTACTTGGGGTACACGTAAAAAGAGCGCTCGGATTAGATGTGGGGATGCATTAATGCTCCAAATCCACCTTGCAGGTGACAGCATGATAGAAGCTTAATCTGCAGGTATTCAACCCGCTGTGTTTGTTTTGTGATAACAAGGCGTTGCTATTAGTGGTATCGGTGTTTGATAAGTACCCAGTTAAATATTCCTTAACCTTGACCTGGTGCTTGGTGGAGCTCGTAGTTTCTTGTTATAACACATTCATAGAGAATGTCAGGCTTCCCAGCCGCTTGGCTTTAGCTTGCCATGTGACTGTATTCCTTTAAACATTTCTACAATTGTAAGTAGTTATTCAGGTGACATTTTATAGACTCCTTTATACATGCTTTCCAAATAACGCGATTTCAAGCCAGGCGGACTGGTGCCGATCGCACGCAGTCTCACCCAGCGCACTTCTTCTTACCTTCTTACTAATCAGTTTTGTTCACCGTTGGAACCAGAAGAAAGAAGTGTCCTACATTGACATTTAAAACTGATTTTCATCAGTATTCCGACTTGCGTTGCTTTAGTTCACCCCGACGTTATCTGTAAGCCTGCGAGGTTTAGCTGTACCGCATCACCTGCAGGAAATCCGTCTGCATTTTAACCGCTTGCCAGCGAAGTTTTTTTTTTTTTTTTTAAATCTTTTTTTAACACTTTTTTTTTCTTTGTTTTGCGCCTCTGCTTTGTGACTTCCCAGGACTTTTCGGGCGGTGTTAACAGCGCTAATATACTTTTGCACATGTTTTTTTTTTCCCAGGAGAGTTTATACTGTTATTTTTAATGAATATTTTGCCTGCATCTTGTCCTCTGAACATCTGGCCCGATCGACCGGGCCGTTGTCCCGTGATGCTTTGGTTCTAGCACCTTTTACTGTCCTCCGTAATCACCCATGCTTCTGTGAAGAACCCCTCAGTCTGCTCTATGTGGAAGTGCCCTGTACACTTATAACAGTAAGCCGTGTGACACCCTATTGGCAGGCTGATCTCGTTTTTCCAGAAAACAATTGACAGGCCCATATTCTTCCAGCGTTTTGCTCTGAGACTGGAGGAGACCATGACTTCATCTGTAACGATCCTACTTCATTGGGTTTTTATGTTTTGGGGGAGAATTTAGTAGCCACGGAGAAATGTCACACTTCCATTCCTGGAATGACTTGACGTTCCTCTTGTCTGATATGCTTGGGAATCTCCTATTCCAGATACAAAACTTCTACATTCTGGGAATAGAACCTTCTTGGGTAATTTTTCCCCTGGGGTGTGAATTTTGGCTCTGTAATACATTTATTAGGGACCCCCACCCAAGGTACAAAAACAATGTAGAACATGGCTTGGTGAAGGGGCTGAAATAAAGGAAGAAATTCCATGAAATGCCAGTGAAATCAGAGTGACGTTGCTCCCATCCAGTGGGGCACTGCTACATCGCTGTTGTGACGTCTGATGTAATTACACTCGTGCCCAACACCACAGCACTGGGTCGGTCATGTTGAGCGATTGGGGCAGTATGAAATCCCCTGATCAAACAGGGGTGCCGTGTTTCCTCCACCAGAACAGGATTTTTGCTGGGTGTGTGTGTGGCAGGGAGATGGTATCCTGTTTGTGGGTTTCTGATGGATGTGCCCAAAAATGCGAAGTCCCTCTTTCTTGATCCTGATGGTCAGATGTGTTGCTGTACATGTGTTCACATGCACTGAATAATGATGTAGGGCAGTCGGCCCATCCCACTCTGCACGGAGCCGTGGGTCATTATCCACATTGGCTTTACAACATCGGTTGGATGACGTCTGCCCCATAGCTGTGTGCGGATTCTGACCCTCTTCTCACCCAGCTGGTGGGTCATAGCTTTGAGGTTATCAACAGCTGGCAGACTGTTGTGTGATGTCACTTCCTCCCGTGGACCAGTGCGATTGATCGTAATTGAAAAATTAGACAGTTTACTTCAGGTCAGGTAATGCTACATATTTCAAACATTTATTGAACCACAAGCATCAGGAAAGCCTTAAAATTTATTAGCTGGTTATAAACACGGTCTGCATGCATTTTTAACTGGGATTCAACAAAGTCTGTGATACAGTGGTTCTTCAAATGGAGGGTTTTGCTGGTATTGCAGGAAATGTCACACTCTTCCCATGCTGGAATTCTGTGTCATAGGTACCTGAGATTGATGGGGGGGGGGGGGGTTTGCACTTAGGCCACCTGGGGGCCTCTGATTGAAGGCTGTTATCCCGCCTTGTTTGAAAGCGAGGTCTTTCCACGTGGCGGGATGCAGACACTGGCTTGTGTTTGAGTAGCCATGGTTATGGGTGTCACCTCTTATGTGTTGGTTTGTGCTTTAATTTGTTGTCTTTAATTATTTTTTGGATGTAGTGGCAGTTTTAGTTTTAGAGGAATTCATACAGCTGGGTGTGTATGTGTTGGAAGCCAAGGCGGGAGTGCATTTTAGGGTCTGCAGGTGGGTGTCGTGGCATTCTACTTCTTGTGATACGAGGGGGTGGGATTGGGAGGTGATGGTGGTGAGGAGGAGGGGGCGTAAGTTGGGGGGGCTGCCCCAGGAAGCTGTGCCATATTGCGCCGGGGGGAGCCAAGCTGAGGAGGCAGTCACAGGCGGGTTTGCAGGAAGCCTGTTCGTATGTGGAAAGTAGGTCAGGCGGTGGGCACGTGCGATGCTATGGGGGGGGGGGATCTGCAGACTACAACAGGGGAGGGTTAGCCTTTGGACGAGCTGAGGCGCACTCCACCCACGCCCGCTGTCGACTGACGGAGCACGTCGACAAACTCCTCAGTCATTCTGCTCGTACTGGGAGTTTTCCAGAAAGCAGCGGCACTTGTGTGCTTACGTGTGCTGCCAAGAAACGTCTCCGCCACCCATCATCTGCTTATTGAGCAGCGGTTTTGAAAGTGTTAAAGACTTCCCTTGCTAATAAAGGGGAAACCTCATGTGAAGTCTATGGAATGTCAGCCTGGGGGGGGGGGGTACCCAGTTCCTGTGTAATGTGCTGCCTTGAAAGATGCGAAATACTGAAAGGTTCCCTGTACTTGTGACTCAGTAGCAGAGCATGTCCTAATCATGACTGCACAGCGTCTGTTCCTTTGTATTTCCTGTTCCAGGAAAAGCTCATGCAGTTTCCAGAATGGTTGTTAATAGGGTAGGTTCCGGGGGGGGGGGTAGGGTTAGGGGGGCCTCCCTGTGTGTTTCTGTGTCCCTAGGTATAAAGCTATAAAACCCTATGATTCGGTGCTTAACTATGAAGGAACACACTTTTGCTACCTTTTCCAGTAATCACTTCATTTTGTAAAGCGCTTGTAATGGCGTGGCGTCGGGGATTTGATATCCATGCAGTGGGTATAAACTGCACTTCTGCTGATTCTGGAGCGGGAGTTACCTGTTGGACCATTAGACGATTGAGGCCAACAGATCACTCTCCGGTAGGGCTTATGTGGTGCCCCATGTCTGGAAAACGTTGGACCCTTGGTGTCTTTTCACAGGTGCGATCTCCTCCTTGTCACTTCCTGGCCGTTAACAATTTGGCAAGTTCATCGAATAGGCTGAAACTGACCCCCCCGCCGCCGGCACACACACCTGCGGTTGCCACTAATGACGCTAATGTCTTATAAAGCTGGTCTCTGCCCCACGAAGGCAATTTATGGACAGTTTGACAGTTTAATTAATGTCTGTTGTTCTCGCTTGTCCCTCTCTGTGTGCACCTTTTTTGTACCATATTTAAATGCCCCCCTGTTTTTTGTTTTGCATCCAGATGGTGTTGTAGGTCATTTGGGAGAACATGGGAATAGCGAGTGTAGCATGTAGCTGTTAGCTTTCAACCCTGAGAATGAGTTGGTTGATATGAGCTCTGATGCTGTTTCCCCATAGATTAATCGCTCAGATTTGTTGATAATCCTTGGGTTGTATTTTCTCAGTAGGTTACCTAAGAGAATTATAGCTCTTGAATGTTCCAGGTAATCCCCCCCCAGGCTTGTATTTTGCTGTCGATCATGATTTATGTATGACACACACAAACAAACCACATGTTTGAGGTGCAGTGGCAGTCATGCTGTCTGGTACCCTGGAAACCCTCTGGGTGGAACCACATGCATGGGTGTGCGGCGTGGGGAACCTCTCGCCGGCTGCGGGTCATGCGTTTGGATCCTACCCGCCTTCACAAAGGTGCTTTGCGGTTTGGCTTCAGACGACACTGTACTTCAGTTTGGAGATGCAGACAGGCGGTGCTGCTGGTCCCGATAGTCTTGCGTCCCGTGGGGGTGGAGTTCAGCTGGAAAACTAATTATGAAGGAGCCCTTGTGTATTCTGCCAGCCGAGGGGCGGGGGCGTGCGAGGGGTGGCGCGGTTGCCAGTTAGCTGCCCAAAATACTTTCAGAATCCCGCCAAGTCTATCACGCTTCCGGCCAGGTGGAGAAAAACCAGCCAAAGTGTGTTTTGAGTAGCTGCAAAGGTCCATAGATCCTTAAGGGTGGAACAGAGAACCATTGAAACCCCCACTGGTTGTTATGAAGATCGTTGGAGACCCGGTGAGATGTTGGATTGAGTTGAATCCTTTCATTCTCATTGCAGGGCTACAACAAACCTGAGTGGGCAAGTTTTCAGTAGATGCTACAGTAAATATATGATTTTAAATAAGAATTAAAGAATAAAATAATGGATAGTTGGTCAGTAGTAACCTTCTGATGGTAGTATTAGATACAAGGGGTAGTATTAGAGGTATTAATCAGATTTGCTATTAGTAACAGGAACAGTGATATGCTGTAGACCATGTTGTGTGTAGTATAAAGATGTATTTTAGGTGTTGGCAGTGGGAGTCAGTGTCCATGTTGTAGGGTGTCCCAAAGTTCTTCATTTGTTTTTCTAAACCATTTCACCCGTCTGCCATTACTAGGGAGATATTTCTATTTCGCTTTGCGTTGGAAGTCTCCAGAGAATAAAATTTGTGGAGTTTGCAAATTGCGTTTTTGTCTGATCTTGGTATTGACACCCCCGTGCATTCCCGATTGTCAATTATTCCTTCCGTCGCGGTGCTTGAGAAGAACTTCACTCCCTAACTGCTTGATTGTACAAAACCCGACAGCGTTTTGGTTTTTGTCAGTCATGTAAAGTCACGTCGTAATGTTTTTGGTAGGTTTTCTGTACTGTGATAAGCCGATGCTTGTCTACAGGGGCCTGTGCGCTAAGCATTCCAGGTAACGGGGGAGATGATTAAGTGTGTGTGTGTGTGTGTGTGGCTCAGAGGGTTAGGATGCCCTACCTGTGATGGGAAGGTCCCTGGTTCAAATCCAGGGTTGGCAGGGTGGTCTCATTGTTGGGCCTTTGAGCGACGTCCTTAACCTCAAAGTTGCAAGCCGTTAGCTTTAGGGGCTGTCTGGTCCTGCTTTCCAAGTTGTACATCGCTTTTGATCAAAGCGTCTGCTAAGTAAATGTAATGTAGATCCATAGTTTGATAAAGGCTCAGGTAGACATGGCTAGCTGCCCTTAGCTTAGCGCAGGAGTCTCCAACTCCAGTCCTGGAGAGCTACTGTCCAATTGGTTTTCTATCTTACCTGGCTTTTGATGAGCCATGGCTATTCCTGGTATTTACCCGAGAACAGGTGTGGCTCATTAGAAGTCAGGTAGGATAGAAAACCTACTGGACAGTAGCTCTCCAGGACTGGAGTTGGAGACCCCTGGCTTAGCAGGATCCCCAACCTCTGTGAAGCTGGCCCCCATATGTTTGAGAATTTAACCAAACTGGTCTCAGTCATTTGTGCCACATTTTTGTTGTTTAAATTTTAGTTTGTGCTGTTTTTAGTTTCTGAGATGTAAATCTTCGCGTACATGGTGTCCGGCCAGTGTCGACTCTTGGCTGAGCTGTTGAAAACAGGAAAGGTCATTGTCTAAGTTGTTAGTTAGGTTCCATCTTTATTGAACTCGTCAGGCTTGGCAAACTCTTAATAAACACAGGTTGTTGTCAGTCGAAGATATCTTTTGCCCTCCCGTGAGTTAAGTTGTGCCTCCAAATCAGGTTTCCTGTGCAGCTAAACGCGGCTTCCCCGGCACCTGCGGGGGTTGGGAAGTGTGTCAAGATTCGCGTTGTTGTGACTGGTGCCAGTCGCTGCCCGACCTTCTCCTGCGTGTCGAGTTCTGCCAGTTTATAACCAACCATGCTTTTAAACAGAGATGCCTGACATATCTGTTAACATTGCGTCGGCCGATATTCGTTAAAAATCAAGGTGTCGGTCATTTGCGCCAATCTTGTCTGATCTTGTCTTGGCTGATATTTAAACTTGATCAGTATTAAAAGTTGGCAGCACCAGGGCAAAACACATGGCTGTAGCAGTGCTGAAGGTGATCGCATTGTGCGATTTTTATTATATGGCACGGCGGGTTTTTAACTCATTACATCTGGCCCGCAGATCGATCTTGCGTTTTTCACAGAACAAAAAAACCGTGTAAAGTCATTCCGCTAATCTGCACCAACAAGTTTCATCGCCAGCGTTCCCCACCTCACAAAAACATACTGGTTATCGATATCAGTCATAATTTCTATATCCATGCACCACTACCTATACACAAGCATTTTATTACCTTGACGGCTTTCTCAGAAACAGTCACTTCTTGGAACCAGAAAGGCGAGTAATAAGGGAAGGCTGTCTCTTTTCAGCTGAGAAGCTTATCAGATAACGGGACGAGATTCTGCCTGAACAGATGAGTTATCAGGGTAATTTCTGTGTGATTTTTTTTTTTTTTCCCCTTCTGCGTTTGACCTGTTTCTGTTGGAATGGCTTTTGTTGTGTGAGGAAAAGCTTCCCTCCCTGGTGGTAATGGACGCGTGACCGGTCCAAAACGATACCCAGAGTGACGAGCAAACAGGCCCTCGCATTTCTCTTAATAAACTAACTTTTATAGTAGGTGAGCTCAGCTTGTCTGCTTTATTTTCTCGGTTTCCATGGTGCAGGTTGGAGGGACCGCTCCCACCCGAATTTGATACGGTCTGTTTTAACTTTATGGGGGGGGGGGGGGGGGGGGGGGGGGGGGGGGGGGGGGGGGGCGGGCCGCGCCGCCCGCCGCCCTCACTAATAGACAAATCAAGTCAATCTTGACACC
>JAODLD010000069.1:7327202-7346427 GCA_026781065.1 Mormyrops boulengeri
CCCCGCCCCCCCCCACCCCCCCCCCCCCCGCCGGGGGGCGCCCCGGGCGCCTCCCCCCCCGGGCCGGCCGGCCCGGGCGGGGGGGGGGGGGGCCCCCAGCATATTGGGAGATGCAGGGAGACCCATGACAGCAGGTGGAGTAAAGACGTAAGGAAGATGGATGTCTGACACACTAGACAAAGGAGATAAACATAACCCAGCCCCCCCCCCACTCCGGGTATCTAAAACCCGCCGCCGACTCAAACCTCTGCGGGCTAACAAACAGCATATACTGATCTTGTATAGTCTAGGCAGCTTGCACCTCAAACCAACCCTGCCCCACCATCACTGTCTACACAACATTCCAGGAGCTGTGGCATTATGAGACGGCAAAATGACTCAAGACCCCCCCACCACAGAAACCATCGCAAAAGACAACCCTCTCCCCCTTCAGTTACAGAGGGAGAAGTAGCACCCAAGATACCATCACGTTAAGTAAGGACCAACGTTGTTCACACAAAGAATTTGACTGTAATGCATGAGAGCCGGAGGCATAGAAGCTGCTTCCTGGTTGGCATGCTGGAACAAGACGATGAGTCACCAAGATGGGGGACGGGGGATGACAGAGCAATGAAAGGCAAGATCAAACGTGCTCCAACGTTTGTACCTCTTGACCACTGCCTGTCCCTTTGCTCTTGTAAGTTCCTCGCAGGTGAACTTCGAAATCCAAACATCTCTTGCTCTTCTGCATGCAGAGTGTCTCTCACAACTGTGATACACCCATTCAAATGCACATACCTTCACATTCACCTGATTAGAATCACCCTGGAGCAGACACATTCCATACTGCTGGAGGGAAATGAATCTCAGTTGTCCAGTGTAAACACAAAAGTCGGCCTATCTGCCGGGCTGGCTATACTACCTTCCGCAGGGCCTTGGGGGAGGACCACATTCCTGAATCAGAAACCAAGTACAACCTGTTTCCAATGTATTTTTGATGTACAGTGATCCCCTGCTATATCGCAGTTCAGCTATCGCGCCCCCGCTGTATCGCGGATTTTTCCCCGACACATCACAGTTCTCTGCGTACCTTGCTTGTGGTCGGATTGTTGTGAGCAAACTTTTTGTGAACTTTTCGTTTTGTTTTAAGCCCTTCGATGGCTCCCAGTCGTACCCATACTGAGCTTAAAATGTTTTATTTTTACATATTCCATTTCGTATACAGAGAGAGAGATGTGTATATATACACACACATCATGTTATTATTATGTTACTCATATCCTTAGCCCAACATCCACATATCATATGTGTTTGAAAAGTGTGTTTTAATACGTTTACATGCGTTTAAATTATGTGGGAGGGGTATTTTAACGCTTAAACTATAAAAAAAAAATGTTTATTTATACAGTCTTTCTATATCGTGGATTTTTACCTAACGTAACTTCCGCGATAGGTGGGAGATCACTTTACTGTGAATACAGAGTGGGCTAAGCATTCCGATAAGCCAATGCTACGAAATGGAGGCTACAGAATTTGAAGGACCGCCACTGTTGAGATCTTCATCCATCTATTCCTCCCATTGTCTTCAGTGCCCTAATAGTATTTTCCAGGTGAAGGTGCAACGCATTTCCATCCCATGGGTGCCCCCTGCCCTTCCCAAGTGCATTACTTCCTGGCACCTGGGGACCTCGTCTCAGGTGTGGGTCTTAAACACTCAGCCTAAGTGGCTGGGTGTCATACTGTCACACAGAAGAATCCTTCAGTTTAATGGTTTGCCTTTGTTAGAACAGGAATGCCTTCCTGTTTTTCAGGTCTAGCTTATCGCCCCTGCCTAGCCACCAATTCTACCCTACACCAAGGAATAGACCATGGCCACATTCGGAATTTACACAAAGCCTTCTGGCAGCAGTGGATAACTCATGTGGCAGAATGGGAATGCTTACTGCCCGAGTTGATGGAGGTGAGATGAGTTGGGGGGGGTGGGGGGATGCAGTGCAGAAGAACGTAATTGATTGAAACTGACCGAGTCCTCAGGAGGCCTATTAATCTTGGTCCAGTCCACTGATGGACCCTTCTCCTGCAGGAATCTATGGAACAGCCTCTTGAAACCTTCAAAGTTCTTCCTGGAAACCTGGAACAGGAAGCAGCAAAGGGACGTCAGGCAGTCAGGTGAGCTCAGATCAGTCCATTCACTGTCTGTACGCTTAAGACCCTTTAATAATGTGCCTGTTCTACCATATTTTAAGCACAAAGGCAGAGCCTTGACAGGAAGACAGGTAGCGTAATAGCAGAGTAGCATAAAGCATGACATTCTGACATACGCTCAAACGGGAGGCATCGCTGAGAGATGAATGCACTGCCGTACCATAATTGTGTAGGCAGAGTGACACCGTAAATGTATCTGTCTATAACTGTGAGGCGTGCACATGAAAGACTGTTACACAAATAAAAGATGCACACGGCTCAATGAGTAGGACTGTCTGAATCTCCAACTACAAGCTCATCTCCGCGCTGTGGGTGGAGCGCGTAGGTTAGCCAGTGTGCCAAAATAAGGGTGAAGACTTTTTCAAAAACCTTCTGAAATTTTTATAGTATATTATTCATTCTTATAATATTTACATAACAGGGTGGAAAGTGGCAAAGTTATCTAAAACTATAACATATCACAAAATTCAAAAAGCTCATTACCAACACCGATCTTTGGGTTGTTTTCCCACCATAAATGATGTAACTTCCTGGACCATAATGTCATAAATGGACTGGCTGTTATTTAAAAGGACATCACAGCAGACTAACAGGATGGAAAATGTTACTGAGGACGCCAGAATAAAAAGAAAAATCAAATCTATGACATACTAAAGTAACAGTATCAAAACATTTTGAAAATGTTATAATTAATTGCCAAGTTTTTAAATCAGAAATTAGTGCCTAGCACTAGGACAAGGCAAAACACACATACTGATACAAAATGACTTGCGTTGAAATTTATTTAGAATAGAATATCTTTGTCATTGGACGTGTACCACGAATCTCTGTATGCTCTCCCACCAATTAAAAGAATAGTAACTAATATCCGTCTAACAACTAATTCCGTCACTTACAATTTAGCAATTTAACATTTTATATTACAATTATATATTACAACATATTTCACAGGAAGTGGAGCTGCTTAATAGGTAAACACCCCCATTGCGAAATGTTGGATTACACCTTGGCAACTGTGGATGTGTCATAAAAGTCAATAAATGTCCCATTTGGTGTTTTGTGACAGGATTCTTTTTCCAAGTTTTAATTTCCCTGCTGAGTTTCAACTGAGCAGAACATGAGGTGGGAGGAGAGAAACCGCGCTGACGTGGGACCCACAGCGCACGAGTCATTTCCGCGGGCGACGAGGCACACGCCTAAGAGGCCCGACTGGAAAACTGGAAACATATGTGCGTTCCAGAGGCTGGATCGTGGATCCAGAGCGTCAGTGAACAGAGAAAGCGTCTGTGTGCATGTCCGCGAGCCCGAGTATGCTTTTAAGGAAGAAAATTGCATCATATTAGTATCTTATTCCCAAAACCAATAATATTTGAGCTGATGCCTGGTTCCTCATCATATGCCAAACTCAAAGGCCAAAAGCAAATTTGCTGTGGACACAAGAGAATCATTCTACTGGTGACTTTGGACCCTATATGTTTAGATAACTAATTATGACTTTTTTGTTTCCTGGTAACTGGGGATGTTTTCACTTGATGGGGAAGGAGTCATGAAAGGGGGCCTCCTCAGACATTCTGTAGGTCACGCCCACCTCCAAGTCATCCCCCTCGGACATGGAGAGCAGCTTCTCCAACTCCTTGTCCATGGAGGCCTCTAGCTGCTGCCGCATCTCTTCCTGGAACTGGGCCATCCTGCTGCTGGGGATACCTTTACTCAAACCTGCGGACACACCGGGGGTAGGCAAGTATGTTTAGAAAAACTGAGGCTATGACAAAAGATGTATGAACCCTCCTAATTAACTGACAACCTTATGTACTGAGACGTACTGTGCATTATGTTAAGAGACCTTGTTGCCTTCTAAATGTCAAAGAATCAATGTAGGAAGGGCTCATTGGGAAAATTACAATAGGCATGGCATTAACCTTTGTAAGCATGGCAGCCAGTCCATTCACACACCTCATACATGAAGTCTAAAAATAAAATTTACTCCAAAAGACAAAAAACTAGTTTAGTCACTGCAAATGGTGACTGCAAGATGGTGAACTGAGCAGAAGTGCATGAAGACTCGACTTGGAACAAGCAAAACCTTGATTTTTCATGGGCTTATGATGATTAATGTTGCTAACATTACATTAATTTATTTAGCAGACTCTTATCCAAAGCGACGAACCCTTCTGGAGAAAGAACTGTCAGGCAGTCCCTCAAAAACAGGGAGTTAGGAGCCGTGCTCAAGGGCCCAAGAATGAAGTCATGCTGCCTAGGGTTGTGCAGTATATCGATAACAAATCGTATCATGATTATGAACATTCATATCGCCAGCACTTTGAATATCGTGAGTATGGTGACGTAGCCCAAACACTCATTTCCTGGCATAATCAACAGTTATAGTGCATGATTTCTACACACATTCCATCAAGGCATGTATCTGCTGTTGGTGTCATGTTTCATTTCACTCGTCACTTACTCCATAACTTTTAGTAAAACAATTTGGTGATCACACGCAAAACCACCTGTCATATTTTACTGTTTTCTATGTTACTATAATCTTAGAATGTTGCGATGAATATCGATACTGTAAAAAATATCCAAGAATGCTGTGATATTTCTAGGGCATACCGCCCTGCCCTAGTCAAACCCACTCCCTGGTGTGAAGAGCGGCGAGGCATTCAGAGAAAAACCTAACAAAACACACAGTCCGCATTTTCAAGTGCCACACCCTACCACAAAAACAGCTTATTTTCATATGATTTCCGTTTGCAGTCCATTCAATTTGTTGCCTTTTGTCATGTTCTGAATGGTCAATTGCCAGCATATAATTATCGATATGGTTTGATACGAATAAAATTATAATGAAAAAATATTCCACTACATTACCCAGACCTAACCCTGCTAACCCTTCCGATCACAGTCCCAGCATCCTAACCCACTGAATCACACACCAAGCCCCAGTAACAGTACTTGCATCCTTGCACTGCCCAGTATTTGTTGTTATTTCCTTGATTACCTGGTGGGTTCCTTTAACGCGTCACATAACTATGCTTGCTAACTCACATACACTGTCGGGAAAAAAGCACCAATTTGTACCTTTGAGGGTACAATTATTTGTCATTGGGGCTGCCAATTGTACCCTAGCTGTACGGTAATTCAATGTACAGAAATGGACAAAACTGTAGCAGGTCTGTACCTTTTTTTCCTGACAGTGCACATCGCAGTTCCACATCTGGATTTAAGCTTTAAGCTTTAGGTCAGCATCCTCTAACTCCTCCTCAAAATCCTCTCTACCGTCTTTGTTTCCAATGTTTCCAAAAAATTTTTTTTATGTTACAGGAGCTTATTTTACCACAAAAGATTCATCGTCAGCGTTGGAAATAAGGGCTATAGAGCAGGTCACGTTTCTTAATTATGATCTCACTCCTTTCACTCGCTCTCTACATTTGCCGATCTCTCCAAGTGACCTTTAAAACACAGGACCCTTATAACTTCCCATTCTTATATGTGTATTAGCCGAGAAAGAACTGTAAGTAACCATAACAATGTCGTAGCCTTTCCTCGTTAAAACTATAATAAAATCGTAAACCAAGTAGTATTTGGTTCAACTAGTCGTGGATTTTTGTATTATTAAACGTCGATTCGATTCCAGATTAAATGTGTTACGCTTCCCTAAATCCGACAGCTGAAATGCACTGAACGACTGAATCACTCCTGGAAAACAGACTTGCTCTGTGCAGCGATCTGTTCGGTAAATAGCGCAGTAGTGGCTAATTCACTGGGAGCTCTACTAGAACCAACCCCCAGAATGCACAATTGGTGCCCAAACCCAGAAGCAGCACGCTTACCTTTAAAGGGTTTAATGGCCCCCGTCGCACTAATCGCCCGGGGTCCAGTGACACAAGCCGCCGGAGGAGCAATTAAACCAATCCAGCCATAACGTGGGACACGTACGTAGACTCTGCATACACCTAAGGGGAAGTTCTCCATCCAAACGGAACGGAAAAGATCTCTACATCTCTACAGGTAGGCTATAAATAATAACAGCCCTACCAGATGCCCTGGTTTTTCAGGGAAAGCCCGCATTCCCGTCGTGACCCAGTATTGCATGAGTTTCTGAATAACTGGATGGATAAATGTATTATAAAGTATATTTACATTATTCAAAGCATGTATATCTATCCACAGCATATGTAACGCAACGTTTCAGGGAGCCTGAAGCCTATCCGAAGAAGCACAGATGCAGGGGACACCCTGAACGGGATGTCAGCGTAAATGCCCAAGGTTACTATTTAGAAGATTAACTACAATGCCGATATTGCATGTAGGTGTTATAACGTATATGCTCAGAAATTCATTATTCAAAAATACAGTATGACAGTAAATGAATAATCGGCAGGAGCAGTTATGACGGCTGCACGAAATGAGGCATTTTCACTTCAGATGGGAAACGAAAGCATAAGGAGGGCTTACGGGGGCGAAGGAGGATGCAATTCGGGTATGCCCTATTAATTAATAAGAAGGACGAGGATGTGTTTACATTCGCTTTGCTTAAATAAATATCTGCTACAAATACTGTACTATGCTGCACAAACAAACACGCACAGGATTTTTTTATAACACGTTAAAATAAAAAGATAAAATGATACACAGAAGTTACATGAAAGTTAAGTAAGCAGCCCATTGTAAAGGGTGCAATGATCAGAATTAGCCATCTATGGCACATTATATATATAATTTACACACACATACAGACACACCCACACACACACCTCATTGTGATGTCTTCAGACTTGTTACAAATCACTTCATTAATATATATGAGAATACATGTGAGCCAGAAGACACATCGGTCTGAAAAGTTCACTTAAACATAGTATTTTTTCTTGTTTTAAAAAAAAGACTTACCTTTCACGTAAAGAGACATCTCAACAATCCCTTTATCTCAAATTGCAGAGGTTTCAGATGTATTTCCGCGTTTTAATGAAATATTTTCTTATTAAATCGCAACTATCCGACGGCCTGTTTGTTCCTTTCGCTTACACGTAACTTGCACCACCCAAGCAACTTTTTAAAAGTCCACATGCGAGACGGGAAACAAAAATCCTCATTTTGACAGCATCAAGTAATAAGCAGCTCTCATCGACGGGGGGGGGGCGTTTTGCTCGTTTAAAAAAAGATCCCCTTCCATTTAGAGTGTCGATATCGGGTTGGCAAATCTGCATGGACAAACACGACTACTTCGATAATCTGAATATTTTTCTCTCCTCCCACTTTAGCTAGAAGGGGGGGGGGGGGGGTTAGAAAGGCGAAACGACCTTGCGAAATCGTACGGCTCAGACACTCAGCGAAGCCGGCTGCCGGTCCCGCCGAGGTGCGCACCTCGCGTCCTGCGGTCGCAAAACAAACACCTACGATTGATTTATGGCTCTGCGGTTCAGCCCATTTTAAAACAGCATTCCAATTTCTACCTGCAATCAGGGGTCTATCACCTTGCCCCCCATTCCCCCCCCCTTCTCCTTCCGCGTTTTTAGGGCGCCCCGTAATAATAAATATGCAGAAATCACCGTTTCTTACTTATTTTGCCTGGTTAATCAATGAAGGCACTTTAAGCAGCTTAATGGTCCGGGAAGCGCCGGAGGTTATTGGGATTGGCGGAGCCACGGACGCCCCGGGCGTGTTGTTATAATACGGGGCAGCCCCAGGCAGCCAGCTAGCCTGCATTTCAGCTTAGCTTCTAGCATCAATAGGGGGGAAAACACCATGCGCATCATCATCATCCTACATCATCTCCATAATGCAGAGTCAGACCATTATTTCCAGGAAGGGAGCATAAAAATCATACAATTCCCATCTGTCATTCCAGTCTGTAAACTTATTAGACGTTTAGAAACTGCCATTTTCGAGAGTGTACTTACCTACCTTTTAAATATTGTATTCAGCCGGCTAACCTAACTTCCTTATAGGAGTCCAGGATGTCCTGATCAGATAACTACGTCGAGGCAGCACGGAAAACGAAGGGTCATTTTCAAGTTTTGAAATAATGAAGCCTTTTCCCTTCCTTTTAAAAGAACCTTCAGTTAAACATTTAAGGCGTCCTCGATCTTCTTCTGCAGGATGCACTCTGGCGATCGAGGCCAAGCCCAAATTTAATACTAATACGCGCGAAGATTTCGTATTCTAATTGGCTGCCACACAGGAACCTTCAGATCCAGTGCAGTGAAAGTGAAGTGAATCAGTTCGATATTTTTCCATCCATTGATCACTTACTTATCCTGGTATGGGTTGAGGGACATGGACTGCTGGAGAAAACCCACGCCCCTCAACATTGCAGGAAACAGTGATACCAAATGAATTACTGAATGAATTATGAATTAATTTTATGTGCATTTAGTCGTGTTTTTATTGCTTTGCTGTATTACTGTAATATCCAGATTCCAGGTACTTAAAACAAATATGTAAACCGGTTTACAGGGTAATACCTGACATACACACCTGTGACTAATCATGCATGTATTTAGTTTCCGTCTCTAAGAACACAGAAGATGCATTGGACAAGTGTCTTTTCAACCCAAATCTGTAAGACTATATATCAAAAATACAGCAGTGAAATCAAAATATTCCATACTATTCCTGAGTTGGTTATTAATATCCATCCATTCACAATCTTATAACCGTATAATACGGCCGCGGGTGGTTAATAATATGTATGTCGCACTACGATACACCTGAAATACACTTGATTGATTTTGGCCCACATTCTGTTTTTAATCGGTTCAAACGTTTGCCAATAACAGACCGTTGTTTATTTTTATTAATGTATCTATAACAGAAAACCAGAAAAACCGGGGCCAATGAAATCTCTCCATGGGTTTTCTGCGAGGACCAATCAGCACACGGGTACATCCTCGGTTCATAGTTATACAAGTAGGACAGGAAACTATCGTCTCACTTCCACCACTAATTATTTTAAACTGTAGCCAGCCAGTATTGGACTTTTAGAATTGTTTATTGTGAGCGCAACACTTTACGATTTATGTGTACTGATAGGTGTACCTTACCTATGTTGAAACCATTTTATTAAGCAGACATTGCATGTATTGTAATTCGTGATTTTATTTATTTCAGATTTGAAATTTGTGATGACTTGGCGTGGACATCCGGGGGTCAAAGTAATATCGTCACACGTGAAACATCAACTTAGTACTTTCGCTTCGTAAAGATAAATTTGAGTTTATGCTCGTTACATACACGCCCATTGATACTCGTTTGGTATGGACAACCTGACCAATCACAAGAAGTTATGTTTTACGGCAACCAATCAGCGTCTTACACACACACATATTATTTGTAGGATCGTCCATTCGTTTCCATGGGTATAACCCCAATCCTTATTATGACAACTTTAACCCCTACCCACCCCTAACCTCAATCGTAACCAAACACAACACAAGAAATTTTGTATTTTTAGTTTGTTGACTTTCTTTAAAAATGTCCCCACCGGGTAAGAAGTTACAGGGTTTTATTACATTATGGGGAAATTTGGCTCCGACAATGTAATAATTACAAAAACACATGCGCATACACCACCGAAAGTACAATTCGAGAAACGTGTTTCCTTTTCCTGAATAATGGGGATTAAGGGACCAAATTATTTTCAGTAGTGCTAGTGCGACACCATGTGGAAAGTAATGGAATAGTATTACAATAACCGGTATTCAATACGAACACCAACGGTGGCTTGCTGTCAGGCGCGTAGCAACTGGGGGTAACGAGTATCCCAAATATTTAATTTGGCTTCATTTATACCCCCTATAAATTGACTTTTGCCATTGAATTATTAAGTTTTGTCCCTCCCAATATTAAATTCTCTCTCCTGGCCATTGCTTACTACCCTATGCAAGATGTTCAAACGCACATTCAAATGTCATTCAATAATGTTTCACAAATAAATACAGGAAAACTGCTCATGAAACTGGAAAATTAGAAAGCTTGTAGTAGTGTTTTCATTGGACGCTAGACAATCCATCTTCTAACTGCTTATACAGTACAGTGTTGCAGGGTGCTTGGTGCTCAGGAATCACCATACACACAAAGCGGGGGAAGATCCAACCCCTCCAGACTGGACGTGTGAGGAAACAGGCTCCGCTGCTCCACAAATCCTACATCAGTGTGTTTCCAATCTTTATAGTCAAAAGGTGTTAAAATCAAACTTACAGTTCTTAACATATTCAGTTTGTAAAATGGGGAGCATGGATTTTATAGAGGAATCTCATGGATAGGAGAACAATGTCTCATTGATGGACTTGATGGCTTTGACCTTGACCACAAGTTACATTCTGTATGAATGAAGTAGGAATGTATTACAACACATGGTCACACTTTACATGATCAACTTTGTTGTTTATTTTTGTTAAATGTCTCCATACAGATTAGTGCCTTCAGCGTTCTTGCTGAGACGTTTCTGTGTGGAGATATTTTGAAAGACATAAACATAACTGATCATGGAAAGTGTGGGAATGAAGCTGGTCCTTATTTTTAATTTTTGTAATGTATTATAACACACCCATGTAAAACATCTTGGAGTGACTCCGTTGTGAAAGGTCCTATACAAAAATATATTCCACTGAAACCCTTAAACTCACTTCATACTCCCAACATACTCACAATCACAATGGTCAGACAAAGTTGTACTGCAGGGGTGGCCAATCTTATCCT
Source organism: Mormyrops boulengeri (assembly GCA_026781065.1). Lineage (NCBI taxonomy): Eukaryota > Metazoa > Chordata > Actinopteri > Osteoglossiformes > Mormyridae > Mormyrops > Mormyrops boulengeri. Next base: position 7,338,090 of record JAODLD010000069.1, read on the forward strand.
CAAAGGGCCGGTGTGTATGCATGTTTTTGGGATAACCTTCAGGTCAGCTGTTCAAACCAAGGTGTGAGGACTCTTCAGCCAATCAGTCCTCCAATTAGTAATCTAATTAGGGAGCTGCAGTGAAAACCCGCATATGCTGTGGCCCTTTCTGGATAAGATTTCCCAGCCATTGTAATGTGTGGCATAGCTATTAATATCACAATGATAGCAAATAAATTCCTTCATTGCATCATCCACTTCCCCATCTCCCTGTTCTCCATCCAAAAGAAATTATGTTTGTTTCCCACTGCATAATCTTACATAGTTACACTCATTCAGTAGTAACTCACTGAATATTAAGAAGTATAGTCCAGCAACCGACAACAGGAACTTCAGACAGCAACAAAATGATCAGGACGTGTTTGTAGGGTTGCGTTTTTATTGTTGAATGTAACAGACTATCACTGTCATGAGTAACTAGTGCATTACAGTACTTGCCTAAAACTCCCAAGAAGCTTCTGACCAACATCTGGATCAATTGTTATAGTACTCTCGTTAAGCTTTAATTCAAAGTGACACAAACACACAGGAAACAGCTGGAGTTGTTTACAGACGAGAGTCGGGGGGGTTCTGGGGGTCTAAATGTTGCTTTGTGATTTGTGGTGGTCCTAGTCAGACCCCCAAGAAGGAAACGGCGGTGTCCCTTTCGTCCACCAGCTCCGCTGCTGTAATATCCATCTTCTCTCTGGAGAAGTCTTTGATGGGCAGCCCATCGACAATCTTCCAGGACTTGTCCTGGGGAGGGAGGAAAGAAAATATAGGAAATAAGAGGCCTCCATTCCAAGACACTGGGAAAGGGGCACTTCGGCACAATCTCTCTACACCAACAGTATCCTTAAGTGTAAATATTATGTCCCTGAAGAAAGAACCTCTAGAGATGTTATACAGTGAGCCATTCACGAAGTTCATGAACCATACCTTGATCACAACTGGGAAGGAGTAGATGAGGTCTTCAGGAACGCCATAGGAGTTCCCATTGGAGTATACACCCATGGAGATAAACTCCCCCTAGAGGACAGTGAAAGAAAACGGGAAGCAGCACTGTTAGATGGATGGCCCATGTGACTCAGGGGGACACCCAGTGGACGACGCTGACCTCTGGAGTGCCAAACCAGATGTCTCTCATGTGGTCACAGATGGCCTTTGCTGCAGACATGGCACTGGAGAGCTTCCTGGCCTTGATGACAGCAGCCCCACGTTGCTGCACGGTCTACAGAGGCAGACAAAAGGACTGACATTATAATACTGGACAGATTGATATTTTTAGATCTCCATCAAATGTCTGCAACCCTTGAGAACACTGCTAGAAAAGTCAATATCTTTCTCTGATTTATGGATAGCATTCAGAATTAATATCCCACAGAGCAAGCTTGCTTACACTGTACGAGTCCAAGATGAGCATTGTTAATACCAGCAGCAAAAGAGAAGCAAGATCTGCCACAAAGGTTATGTTGACTGACAGAAAAAAAGGGTTTATATAAATGTAGGGAGAAGAGTCAACTCACAGAAATGAAGTCGCCCTTGAGCCAGGTGTCATCCTTCACAGCATCAAAGACGTTCACTTCTGAACCCTGGATGTTGACCTTGGCGTGGTGGACATCAGGATACTGGGTAGAGGAGTGGTTCCCCCAGATGATGACGTTCTTCACGTTGTCCGCAGGCACGCCCACACGTATCGCCACCTAGAGTGCAAGTAGTGACCCTGGTGACCTCACACCGTAGACTTTGTGTCATAGAGACACCTAAAAATGCCTCAGAGGTGTGTCAGTAGAGCCACAAAACATTATGATTATTCCATAAACCTTGTGAATGCATGGTCTGCTCATCAATAATTTATCCAGACTGTTGTGCCTCTACATGGCTGCATGCATGGGATGAGGTCCCAAAGGCCAGGTTCACCCATACGGGAGGCCGCACACCTGAGAGCGAGCCCTGTTGTGGTCCAGACGGGTCAGGCAGGAGAAGTTCTCCTTGGGGATGGATGGGGCAGATTTTGCAGCAATCAAGCAGTTCGTGTTGGCGGGGTTTCCAACAACCAGAACCTGAGTCATTTAAAGAATGAGCAAAAAAAATTGATAATACAAAACACCACCACCAAGATCAAAGAGCTTTGGGAAGAATTGTGGGGAAGGTGACCCTGGCAAATGCCACTTACATTAAGCGACTAACAACACCTTCTGATCCTGGCTCGCCGATGGTAAGTTACCTTCACGGTCTTCTTGGAGTACTTTTCCAGAGCTGCTCCCTGAGACTTGAAGATGTTCACGTTAGCCTTCAGCAGATCCTTCCTCTCCATACCCTCTTTCCTGGGCATGGAACCCACCAAGATGGCGGCATCCAGGTCCTTGAACGCCACATCCTCCTTGTCTGTTGGGATGACCTCTGACAGGAAATGAGAATGGATGTCAGAAGAAGACAGATGCCTTCAGCCTGAGATAAGTCACAGTGTACCTCCCCAGCACAAACAAAACTATACATAGGTGTAAGAATTAGCTTTGCATTTGTGAAGGAAACAATGAAAACAAAGTGCCCCCCCCCCCACCAAAGTTCTAATCTGCATAAGTGGCTTCAAAAGGGATGGGGGAGTGAAGGCTACCTCTCAGAAGAGGCAGGGCACAGTCTTGCAGCTCCATGACAACACCATCCAGGACTGGCAGCATTGGTGGAATGTCAAGGAGGAGGAGGGTGATGGGCTGGTAGAAGAGGAATTTAAATATACACAAATAAATGTCATTACATTTTAAAGTCTAGTTTATGTGCATTTAAAATACATGTATGGTAGGTAAGAGTTTAAAAAGCTCCTTATTAAGTTATGCCATCAAAAGGCAACCCTTACCTGGTCTTTGCCAAAAACATCCCCCTTAGCGATGCTGTAGAGAAGAGAATAGGCGATTTGCCCGGCTGCGCCAGTAACCAAAACTCTAATGGGGTCGGCCTGTGAGACAGAAAGACAGACAGACAGGCAGGCAGGCAGGCAGGCGTATCAATACCAGGGTTAGCGAAGAACGATCAAACGTGACAACAGCAGCGCAAATGCAACTGTCCAGGCTGCCCATTGAGCGTTTAAAAATAGGACGTCGACATACTGCGTACGGATCATGACATCCGACTGACGTAGGAAGCGAACAGGGGGTGGAAAACAGTACCCCAGCATCCGGTTAAGTAATGTAAAAAGCACTCATGTGGTGTGCACACCTTAATTTCTTAATGAATAATAGGCCTGTGTTATTCGAATATAGATGTGAATATGAAGTGAGAAATGCATGTTTTCCACTCCAGCAAACTATATTTAGCTACTTGGCCACACGCTGTGAATGAATGAATGAATGAATGAACGAAGAAATGAATGAAGAAATGAATGGAATTTCTAATTAAAACAGACCCATCGAATCATTTTCTCCCAATTGCTACAGAGAGCGCCGATTGGTAGCTCGAAGATCCCGTTATCTAAGGACAACACTCCATTACAAAAACACCCATTTTCTGGCTGCGTATTTGACCTCGGTTACGGGCAATAGTCGTGTTAACTAAATAATGCATCAAGTTAAGGACAGCGTTTTCGGCTAATACGCCGCTTAATATAAATGCATTAACATAACATTATAAATAGCTAGATGCCGAGCAGCCATTTATAGAAAATTCAATAAAAGGCATTGCAAAGTTAAAAATGAGACGCGTTTAGATAACCACCTAGCTAAGCAACATCCACTTCGTCCTTCAGATTATGCTATTTTAACCTAAGCATTGAATATATAACCGCTTACATTTAAAAAGAGCACTTAGGGAGAACATAAGCACAATCTCTCACCATTTCCGCGATTACGAGCTCACGACAAGTTCTCTCCAACTCCGTGCTAGATGGAGGGGGTCACCTCTATTTCTTGTTCCGAAGTTGTCACGGGGAACGACGGGGCCAGACGTCGTACACGTGGATCACGGGAGGATGCTGGGAAATGTAGTTTAAGCGCTACTTACCGACCGACGAAGACCGGTAAAACGAATACATTACCCAATAAGAAGAGATGCATGACGAGCGAACTTTCCTCTTTGTTAGGGACACCCAGTTCTGAAATCTGATGCTGAAGGTCCCGGTCTTTATTAACGCTCTACTTGGTGAATTGACTGAAACCAAGTATTGCAATCAATTCTTCACATATATGCATGATAAATTTTTAACATTTAAAGACTGATATGCCAGCTAAATATAAAAGTATCTGATCATAGATAAAAAAAAAATAAACACAAATGACGGAGGTGTTAATTCGTTAATTCGTTAATTTGTGTTTAATGTAACCATTTTCTGGGCAGTCAGCGTAAGCAGTGATTTTGTGACGATATAACGGGCCGTGTATTTAACCCGGAAGACTATGATAAAGGGCACTGCTTTCGGCAGGCATGAGCCTGGGGGGGTGGACCGCTCCTGCTTCCCCGGTTGCTTAGACACGGAGGATTCAATCCTGCCCCTCTGAACTGCCGGTCCCGGAGGAAGAGGAGTGCTTCCACTGTAATGGCTCCTTTACGTCTGCATGCACCAGTTAAATCCGCACAATTTTCGCCTCCCATCTACAGGACTATGAGTTAACTGGGTGTTGGTTATATTATATATTATATCTATGTTCTGGATGCAGTCTGATATCTGAAGGATACGTGACTTCTAGAGGTAAGTTAAGACCGACATAAACTCTAGGACAACAACTACATTGTTGCCCTGAAATCGAGAAGTTAAAAGCTGCCTGGAAAATTAGACGTCTTGCAAAATGCACGTTTTCGGATAACATTAAGAAGTTTTTGATTTATGGTGGAATAGACAAAGAAAGGTGCTGACACGTATATAATGACTGAATTTAGCCGGAATCTACGGTGTCTGTCTTTCCGGTTTGCCCACGCGTGTAGCGTCCTCCGGGGGGCGGCCCCACTCCCGTTCAGGTTCTGGGACGGGCGACCACTGCGGCTCTGGGCTTGAAGTTGGCAGGAAGACCCTGCTATTCCCAGTTCATGAATCCACGCCAAGGACGTGCATATTTCATCGTCTGTCTGGCATTAATTGGCGTGTTTATTTAAAATGGTTTCCTGAATGTGCACTTTCTTGGAATAATGTTGGGATAAATTAGAGCAGACAGTTATTTCAGAAACGCTCGTAGAAATTTCTAGCTGAATTCCAGCAGCATTACTGGAAAGATTAACTATTCTTTATTATTCACTAGTACGTGTACTTATATGGGTGACGCAGTTCGACCCTGTTTTCAGGAAGATTAACCAATAAGCTCTTCTGATTTTCATGGAATATTTAATCGATTTAAAAAAAAACTATATTTCGATTACTTGCATATCTCTGTGCATCTGTATCTTAATATTTTATTTTGCTCCACCGCATAATAGTTCTTTATACTTAAGTCATCCTCATTCAAATTCTCCGTTTTCTTTTTAAAATGGAATGATTATTCTGAGACTTGTGCCAATCCCAGCATTATTTATTCAACAATTTCAGTTCAGTTTCAAAGATGTTTATTGTGTTACACAAAACGGAGTTGCATCACTGAGTTCCCAAGCCAATGAAATCGCCAATATGAAGTAAAAAAAATATGCAAGATGTAAACAGTATGCAAAGAAGTAAATCCTATCTAATAGTAAACAATATCTAAAGGATGTCACATTATTAAAGTAATAAATAATACACTATATAAACAACAAACCTAAAGGAGTGACAAGTGACAATTTAACAGTTTATTGAATTGCTTATAGTGAACTTTTATTTCACAACTTCGCAAATTGCACAATGAAAATTAATTTCGATGAATCTGCAATTTCCATTGTTGTACTTCTTAAGTAAGATGTCTCCTTCTTTTGGTTTTACTGCTCAGTTGTGAGCTAGATCTTGGGAAGAAGGTACTTGCAAAGCTCCTGGTGTGGGTATAGCTCTGTAGCACCTGTTGGGTGGTAGGAGGACAGCAGGCTGCTGGGGTGAGATGGGCCTTTAACGACCGTGACTGCTGTGCTTAGACGGTGACTGCTGTGCTTAGACTGTGTTCTCTGTTTCCCAAACTCATTTCTCATAATACTGGAGTTTTGAACTATCTGTTTTTGCTAATTCAGACTAGAAAACTGGTTGAGATAATTTGTTTCCTTTTGTTTGGATGCTGAAAGTCCAAAATACTGGAACATCTCAGAATACTTCCCTGATTCTTATTGGCGGATAAGTCCGTCCCCCCCCGTCATGTCAGTTGATCCCACCTCTGAATTTTGCAAGACCTCATTACAGGGTCATTACAACGTTCAAACAGAAGAGGCTGAGCTTGGGTTACAGGGCGGGGTCTCTGGGTGCATGTTTACTAGGGAACTAGTCTTATAGTTTTTTCTGTGAGGGAGACTGGTTTATTCTTGCATATATCTATTTATTTATTTAGCGATGCAGTTAATGTACCTCATTATTGCAAAAGCAGGAGATAATTAGTGGATGGAAGATACTTTTTCATGTTTGTGGACATCTCCTAGAAAAAGTCACCCATGCAGAGAAATCAGTGGCCTGCTGGTATTTGGCAAAGAGGGCCTTGTTTATTTTGGAGAGAAATGGATGCCTCTCTCTCTCTGTATCTGTCTGTCTCTCTCTCTCTCTGTGTCTGTCTGTCTCTCTCTCTCTGTGTCTGTCTGTCTCTGTCTGTCTGTCTGTCTGTCTGTCTCTCTCTCTCTCTCTCTTCTTTGTAAGATTTTCGTGCTTGTCTGTACTCGTGGGCATAAATTACACGGGGGTGGGGGGAATGGGGGGTTGTAACCCCCTCAATAATCAAAACCAGCCAATACTCCCCTCTGGACCCCCTTAAATGGGTGGAGACCTCAACCCCCCAGTACTCAACCCAAAGTTACGCCTCTGCCTGTACGCCTCCTTTCCTGAAAATGACGCCCTTCTTTACAGGTCTGCACACAGTGTCATATGATAAATAGGATAAATGAGCATGAAAAATTCAAGTGTTTAAATTATTGGCTAAATTGACGATGTTGATAAGAACCTCCCTCCTTCTTTTTCTAGCCTTTAATATATTTTTGGGGATAATCCCAAGTGTCTGTCTTTTAATTTTCCTTGGTTCACTGGCACAATCAGTAGTTTACATAAGTAGTACGGATACCTCCCAACACGTGTTAAAGACACTAACACTCCTGCTTAGACCCGGGAATATAGAACTTATTGTGGTGTAAAATGCTACAGATTTCTGTTCTAATGCGTAAGTGCCATGTGCCAGACTGAGCCCTGCCAGGACTGCAATAATAGGCTCATTGTTGAACCAATGGGTTTCCTATTCTACCACAACTTGTCTGCACTTGCAAACCCAGACAGCATGGCCAGGCTGCTGGGTAAAAATTCCTCAGAGCGTCATTTATCTATAACAGAGGCGCTGTACGTGGCAGAGGTCATGGTTAGAGGCTCGGAGACAGCAGGCCGCGACCCACCACCTTCGGTCCCACTTTCAGCCGTTAAACTGAAACGTTTCGTCGCGAACTAGTCTAATAGCAGTAACTATGTTCGGACGCTAGGGGGAGACGTTGCATCTTTTTGGAATTAATCGCCTTCGGCGTCGTTTGTTTAAAAAAATCTGTTTCAGTACTTCAGTTGTCTACCCTGTTCATTCGGCGATCCTTTGATATTTTTTATATATTGTTATTGCTGCCCTGTAATTAACTTTCACTGTTTTGAATGACAGTTATTTTTACTTGAGGAGTTTTTAAGTGTCATCAAGGTGAATTTAGTTGGATTGGCGTACAATAACAAGCTGTATTTTAATTTCCATTTATTGCTTGGTTTCCTATTAGGTTAGACTGGTTCGTCACTGGTGTTGACAGGTACTTGGCAGTCACCCTTAGCGAATACAAAAATCTCTCCCTTCCCTTTCCTAAACAACTGTTTCCTTTGCGAAATCCTGTCCGTACATGTCACTCACAATGCTATCAAAATTTCCCCAGATAAATGGAGTATTAAATACGCCCTGAAATGAGTATCCACTGTAATGACGTTGATACAACTTTAGATTGCACCTGTGTTCCCCAAAGAAATGTAGGGGGATGTATGCTAATAGTCTTAATTTACCGCAATGTGCGTTTTTGGCAGCAGATGGCAGCACGTTAATTCACCATTAAACGTTTTTTTTTTTCCTTCTTGTACACCTCAGACCTTTGTGTCTGGTGTAGGGGTTTGTGACAGCCCAGCACAGCACCCCCATATGTGACGGTGTGTCCCAGGTTGTCGGGGCCTCCGTGTTCCAAGCTGGGACCTGTCTGCCTATTGTGGTTCTGTTTATTTGTGTGGAGA
>JAODLD010000069.1:7373989-7388556 GCA_026781065.1 Mormyrops boulengeri
GCGTGTCTTCCTTACCCCGGGGGGTTCCCCCCCCCCCCCCCCCGTTGGCATCCGCTGTGTTACTGTGGCTCAGAGAATCGCTTGATGTGTCTATTTCGCTGGAGGACAGGCACGGGACCTGCTGGCAACAGCTCGTCAGCAAAGCCGGTTTCCTGTATCTCTTTACACACCTGCACTTTGGCGTGAATACCAAATTACAGAAGTATGGTACTGGCGAGTTAGAACCTTACAATCCCATCAACCAGTAGAACCTAGCAGTACTTCACCAGAGGTAACATTTACATTTATTTTAACCAGTGCTTTCATCCAAAGAAAGCAGGCTCAGACAGTCTCCGGAGAAACTGGGGGTTAATCACTCTCCTCACAGCCTAGTGGTGAAATCAATCATGTGGCTGACCCTTGGATTTGAACCAGCAACCTTCCAATGATAGACACAGTATCCTAACCCCCTGGGTCACATACCGCTCCCACTGACCAGCCTGCATCTCTGAGGGTTAAGGCTGTTTATGAAACGCCGTGCTCCTTTTCTCCTGCTACAGTGTGACAGCAAGAGGCCGAGATCAGATGGGTGTATTCTCAGGGATTGCAACAGGAGACCGACCCAGACCCCGGACACAAGCAGGCGAGTGACCAGAGCTGGGCCTTCATAGGTCAAGGAGAAATTTAGGATTTCGACAGCCCATGCAGTCATGGATTAAAGTCTGAGCTCCAGCATAAAACAAATCTGTTAAGAATGCTAAGTGATCATTTACCCAGAAGTTAGCAAATGCAACATATACAGCATACCCTGGTCCTGATGGGATGCAGAAAATGTTTCTCAGGATCTCACGGACCAACCTACTATTCAGTTACGGGATTAGAGGTTCAATGAGCCATGGTGTTAAGAAGGGCCCAGTTACTTAAAGTGCTACAAAAAAATGGCCAATACTGCAATTTATACAATGATGAAGAATGTAGCTTGTTGAAGATTGCGGTGTCTATGAAGAGGTCCGTGCTCGCATAAGTTCTACATTCACGAAACAACTTTTATAACTTTGTTTAAACAAAAAGTACTTCATGACACTTCTTGGAGAGCAAGTCTTGAACTTTGTCGGTGAAAGTTTTATCTTCTGTTAGTCTTAGTATCAGTTCTGACATGAGGGGCATCAAGTTTTAAGACATTCACACTTTGTCAAATTTAAATTCCAAAAGGACTCTCATGCGATTCACCGATTGTCTCGGTTTCATAAAGCTCAACCATTCAACAATCCAGATGGTGGATTATTTCCGGAATATGGGTAGCGGTTTCTATATTTACCTAACCCAGAATTATTTCATTTATTTATTTTTTTTTTTTAAAGTCGCTCAGAATTAAGTCAGCCTTTCAGAAATTCCTCAGTTGACTGGCAGTTTACATTTAAATACATTGAACATCTGAAGATTCAGCTGAGGTCTTAGCCAGTGGTTTCTTCGTTATTTCTGCTTATTTTCTTCACGATGATGCAAGTTTCACTCTGACTCGGTTCAGTGGTCTTGCTGGATTGCTCAACTCGATTTCAGCTTGTATCCATTGCTATAAAAGGGAACAATCTAAAAATGACCCTCACCCAGCTTAACACAGCCTGTCCCCAACAACCACACATTCCCAAACTCTTTAGATACGGAAAGGAAAAATGCAGCTGACACCAAATTCAAATGGGAGTGGGGGATCCGGGCTTTTCCGGGGGGGGGGGTAAACGTTTACAACCATGAGCAGCTTCTCATGTTCTGCAAGTTCCCAAGACCGTTGATAATTTATCTAGCAAATCTGAGCTGCACCACTCTCAAAAGCCATCTGTTAGTGTTAGCGGTGCACACTCCACATTTTCATTTGCCAAATTTTAACCTATTTTTAATGGATTTTTTTGTAGATCTTAACCCTGGTGAAGATCAGGTGAGAAAACACGTCTTTCAAACCTACCCCTGAGTCCCTTACAAGTTACATTTTACACATCTGTATATTTTACATATTTTTTTTGGCTATTTAATGTGATGTCATTCTTCTTTTTTTTTTTTTTTTTTCAGGTGACCGGACAAATGGGGTCCCTGAAAATTGTTCATTTTGGTTTAGTGTGAAGAACCACAAACGTGTAAAAGGAATCCGTCGTCCTGGTTGCCTTCTCAGCAGCTGTTGTGAGCTGTATCTGTTCTGGCCCACGCTGGACCAGTTTAACCATCATAGCAATGGCAGCCAAATGCAACCCCGGATATGGAACTGAATAATAAACTTTTGACTGATAATAAAAGTATTTTATTTATAATAAAAGTATTTTTACTTCTCTAACTGTGCCCGTGTGTTAGCTGCTGTAACGTAAACACATGCTAAGCACTAAAACCATTTACATGTTGTCAGGGATTAGCTCAAGTCAAGGTACAGGTGTGTGTACACAAACAACTGAATAAATTTATGTTTTAAGTTAAATCTGTGTAGGAATGCCGTCTAACTAATGGGCCCGAATGCAGAGACAGTCTAGGATGGGCAGGCGATGAATGAGGCCCGTCTATAGCTATGCTGGTTTTTAATTTATTTTTTTTTCTTCTTTCCGTTCCTCAAACATTAGACATGTTCCTTATTCATGAGCGAAATCTACACCAGGGTTTTAAGTAGCAGCGATGCGCTCGCGATCGGTGGCGTCAGGACTGCTGACGGCCTGTACGCGGAATTAATCTGACAGCATCCAGCGATCCTTAATCCCCCGCAGTATCATAATCTATTTACTTTGCATTTTAAGAGGATTCCCCAATAAAATATACAACAAGCGATGCTGGAAATGGACAGGAGATCATGAAGGATTTTTTATTTTATTTTTTTTAAACTTGACACAATTAGCCCCCTCAATCTGCTTTGTCTTTTTCATATTTATACTCATTCAAAAAAAAGACAACTGTACTTTGTGCTCCCTTACCGATGTGTTCATTAGAGGCCATTTTTAAGATGAATTCATTCAACAGTACATGCTTTGATATTTACTGTGATTTTAAAAGAAAACGCTGCAGTCACGCAGTAACCAGACCTCGGAGAGGAGAGGCACAGTCATTATCAAACTCCTCTCTGCATGGATGTCGCTCCAGCCTATTCCTAGCTCATCCTTCCCTTTAATTTTGTTCCAGGCACTGAAAAGATTTCCTGCATACAAATTTCGGATCATGGCCCTAGGAGTAAAGGGGTGGAGGATACAGTTTGTAAGAGGTGCAGATTAGGCAGTGGAATCTACGCCTCCTATTAGATATCCGTGTGTTACATAAACATTTATAAAACTGAGGTAAATGGACCATTAAGCCTTATGACATGTTAAAGCTTAATTGCTTACAGTTTTCAAACATATTATGGTAAATAGGTGGGTTGCTAGGGGGTGGCATGGTGGTGCACTGGTTAACATTGTTGCCTCATACCTCTAGGACCAGGGTTCAAGTCTCCTCCATGGCTGTCTTTGTGTGGAGTTTGCATGTTCTCCCCAAGTGGTTGTGGGGTTTCCTCTGGGACTCAGGAGTTACCAAATTGCCTGTAGATGCCTTGTGATGGGTAGGTTCCCCTCCTGGGTTGCTCCTGACTGCCTGCAACCCTGAGTAGGATGGATGGAGCCGAGTTGTTACAACTCAGTCACACTTCTTGCAGTGAACATAATACAGAACTGTGTTGTATTAACCATAATAAACCATAATTACTACACAATAGAGAAATCTTTTTAAAAAGCTCTTTTTTGAAGATGTCATTTTTTGCCCCTACTGTAAAAACCTACAGCCTTTTCAAATTGGTACATTCCTGTCCTGGGTGGGTGACATGCTGGCAAGGATATGTTGGTGCTGGCCATCTTCTCCCCCCATTCCCCATCCCCCCTTCAGTGGTGGAGGCCTGAGTGGAAATCACAGTCTGTGATCTCCGCCATGTTTAGAGCCAGTTTTAGAAATAAGAGTTTAAGATCATCTATCCAGCCCAGGGTATATTAGAGTTTACTCATTCGAGTACTAAAGTAAAAAAGTAAAGCATTCCTTTCACTGTACACCTAGTGTGTAGGACCTTAGAGTAACTGAAACACTGTGGGGCTCTGATAGTGACATGTGTTTACTTTGAAAGAGAATAACCTTCTTCCTTTAAGTGACGGCATTTGAGCTTAACTGCAATAGGAAATAAGAATGGAATGAGGAAAATAAAAATCAGCGGTGAACTCACATGAAAGTGCATTCAGAAATGCAGACATTTTGCCCGGAACCCAGAATTCTGAAAAACGTCAATCCGGCGGCTGCTTCCGGTTGGGCCCGTCACACCAGATTGTTTTGGAAGCTGGCTGCCTGCAGTCATTATCACATTCTTCCAGAGCTCTTCCGCTGATCACCAACGCTTATGCCAATCTGGACACCTAAAACGCACCGTCTTAACACTCTCATAAATAATTACCGAATTCAAACGAACTCGAGTTGTTTGCACCTAATCGAATCGATCTGGATGAACGAATACTGAACTGGATAATGCCCGCTTCGCAGGTCTCCAGCACAACACGGGCTGGACAAAATGTTCAACCGTACTAAAAACATTTTGTGTCAGCTACGTCTACACATGCAAAGTAATACCCAATAGTTAACTGAAGAAACAAAGTACTTCGTTCGATAACAATAGAGGAAGCACCTTTGCCGTGCAGTTAAACTGACAAGCTTTAGTCTAAATCGGGGGTCTTCAAACGTTTGAAGCAAAATGCTAGATCATTGCCATTCGAACTTTCAGGGGCTGGACTATGGATGAAAACGAGAAATCCCTTGTAACCATATTTTCTTCTGCCTAAACTAGATCTACATATTAGTAACTATTAAGTGTGATGTAGTGTCAATTTACACATTTATTTCGAAATCATAATGAGACCAGAGAAATGGCGTGTAACCACAGATCCCACCTTTGACATTAATTACAGGGATGTGGATGAGGGGACAATCGGCAGTTAGCAGAATAGGGCTGCTTTTTAAAATACCGCATACCACGGAATAATGTCTGCAGCGGTATAACAGTATCAAAAAAAATTGATGGGCTGGGGGCGGAGTGTCGGCACATGCGTAATATAAAATGATGAAGATTACGCAATGAAAAAGTACTGGAAAATGCGGTCTCGTGTGCGCATGCGTGGAGATGGCGCGGAAGCAACATTTTCGATAGGTTTCATATTATCGGTATATGTCACGTCACAGTTTCACATCTTCGGTAGCCACAGGGACCTGGTGTCAATATGCGAATATAACTCCCTCAACTTCCGGGAGGGGTGGGATGTCTGCGTAACGGATACGCATTTACGTGGATTATGCGGCGGTTGAATATTTTGTTTAGTGTTTCTAGGGATATTATCCACATTTGTTTTGATACGTTTTTCATTATACGCCTCTGCTGGTTATTTTAAAAGATGTGTAGTGGCCGGTATTATATGCCCTGCTGATGCTGGTAGAACCCTGATCTAGTTGTCTGCTGGGACAGTACTCGTACGCTCTGATTGGCTGAGGTAAATACACCCCCCACCACACACACACACACACAGCAGCGTCACCCTCTCGCACGCCAACCAGTTCGCATCTGAACCGGGCCAGCCGACCGACCGAATCTAACTGCAAAGTTTGGGCTAGATAATAGAAACAAACATAGGGGACAGGTCCACGACAGATCTTCAGAGCGGGCTAGACCAGCAAGGTGTATTTTTCATTTGGACATCCATCGCCAAGAAACCAGCCTGCAAACCACAGCAGTCATCTTTAAATTTAACGACAATCGCCTCAAGCTTCACAAAGCCCGTCCATAAATCTATACGATGATTGAAAGCGTGATGGCATACAGAATTACAGCCAACAATTAGTGGCAGTGACATCTACCCTTTCCGCTTTCAAAAATTTTCTAAAATAAAAAAAGCATGTCTGTACGACCAGAGTCTGAGATACACGAATAAGTATTTTTCATGCAGTCAATCGGTGCTCGGGGATACCTTTAGTAAGACGAGCAAGTGGACCCAGCTTCACGTTCAGTTTACTGCCTTAAATCAGATATCCCCTCTATAGCAATGAATTCGAAACATTTAACTTTAAAAAGCAATTACAACGCCATTTAAATCCAGGTAAATCTATAAATCCATTAAGGAGCCAGCTGGAAACAACCATTTCCACAGGGTAGTGCAATACGAACCAAAACTGATCGCATTCAGACTTGCTGAGTAATTAGTTTTAACTTTACTTACGAGGTAGCGGCGTTGAAATCATACACAAGAACAAACTGCCGTTTTATTATGGAAAGTATAGGCCTACAGCGTGAACCTTTCAAAGGGAGCATTTTAGCGTCCTTTGCTGATTGAAAATTGCATTTACGCGAATCCCTGTTGTCAGATGGGGGTAATCCTTATTCAGCTCTGCAGAAATAACAGCGGGCGTCGGACAGGTGCTCTTTGTGAGGACGCGATCACCGCCGGCCACGGGATTCCTTAATACATTTTCCATATTGGTCCACCCAGTTTAATGCAAATTTACCAAATCCGGCCGTGTTTGTGAAGCGCCTGAGAGCGGCAGGAGCCCGCTGACAATGCCCAGTGGGTACCAGCAAGAACCGCAGCAGAGCAAACAGTTCCCGTGTCCTCGTGGACAGGTCTGTTTAGTCAGCCTTGTTTATTCAGGTGCCACATAATTATTAACATACAATACAAAGAGCACGGGCCGGTGTTAATTGAAATCTCGCGCATTTGTCCTCCTCTGCGACGACAAACAAAACCATGCAACGTTGTCATGAGCATCCAGAACAGCATATGTTGGGCAAACAGCACGCCTTCGTTTGTCCTCTTGTCTGTTTATGTGGCGATTTAGTATAACAGCAAGCAGCAATTTTCTACTTTATAAACCGGACTGATTACCAATTTTTAAATTTTCCTAAGACGCACAAGACAAATTAACGCAACAAACCATTCAGCATTTCACAACACGAAATTCCCAACGCATGACTCCATGCATTCTCTGAAAGTTGTTTCCTTAACGACATTGTGGTGTGTCAACTTGGATCAACATCTTTACAACGACTATTTGCATAATATAAATTAAAGCGACTGGCCGCTGTGAGAACGTGTTTCTTACCTGAAAAACTTATCCAACACAGATCAAACAATTAATTTCGGTCTAAAAGAATTAAATTGGGCCGTCATGTCGCTTACCAGAGGAGCACTAACTTAAATTTCTCTCAAACCTAAAATATCTGCTCGCTACTGCTTATTCACACATTGCCCGAATATCCAGAATGGTTCTAATATTGTTACGGACAACTTAGCGCCTTTTAACGGCCTATATATAATTTTAACTTGCTGAAAGCAATTTGCTGCTCTAATGTAGTCCCTTTGGATCTGACCAATTAGCCTGGTCACACCCACCTAATTAGCCAATCAAAAGCAATAATATTCCTCCGGGTTAATTGAGATAAGCTCATTCAGCATGCGCCAAGAGCTTGGTGGAAGTGCACCATGGTGATAAGTGCAGCTCTAGCACGGTGTGACTACCCGAGCAGGCAACACGGTACGATTTGCATTTAACTCGCATGCTAGACACATCTTAAGCAGAACTGTATTTCGCAAAAAAACACCGTAAGATGTACAAATACGCCTAGAAATAGTTGATACAAAGTAGGCTGGCCTATATATGATTTCTCTATTCACTGTTGTAAATAATACATAATGGAATACACATGAAAATGAATAATTTATTTTTTTATCAGCTATACAGACCGTGGGAATCTCCCTACAGTTAGCTTAATATTCAACCACCCTGCATGAATCTGCCGTCTAAATGCGAAATGAAAAAATTTATTAAATAAACAAGAATTAATTATTACACCGGGTAATGGCTTGTCGGAGTATTAATTTAAATTACCCGTTTTAAAATTGCATATTTGATAAACTACAAATTCCATGAATTGTCAGTTAAGCATAACGAATTTTATAGTAATTATAAACTGACTTAACACTTTAAAATACTCTCGGTATTAATGAAGCATAAATACCACTTAATTATTTAAATAGAAAATTTAAAATAATCCACTCAACGACCACTGAAAAAAGTACGTTAAATTGATTTTTATTTGTATGGACACGAATATACGGGCGTTTGCCTTAAATACATTCAAATTTACGGGCATATTTGAAACGTGTCCAGTCGACATTCCCTTAGAGTCAGTCCAGGCGAAACGGGAAGTTCAAGTGCTGCGACTACAAACGTCTCTCCAAACCCACCGTCGAC
Source organism: Mormyrops boulengeri (assembly GCA_026781065.1). Lineage (NCBI taxonomy): Eukaryota > Metazoa > Chordata > Actinopteri > Osteoglossiformes > Mormyridae > Mormyrops > Mormyrops boulengeri. The sequence continues at coordinate 7,382,243 of JAODLD010000069.1, forward strand.
CATATCTGGATTTAACTTGATGCTGCATTTTTTTCCAAGGGTCAGAGCAATGTGCAACTTGAACGGACGCTCCTGGGATAATCATAGCTTTCGAGCATTTTAAGTCACAGATTAATGCGGACGGAAGTCGTCAGTGCCGAATCCGACACCGAACTGACGAATTTTCGATTCATATTCTGTGAAACCGGATGCGTTCATACTTATTTGTGCGGTTAAAATCTTCTTAATTTCAGGTACAGTTCAGCCAACAAAACTTGGGTCAATGCAACTGACCTAAATACATATCTACACATTTCAGCTCCATTATGCAGCTGACTAAAATATCTTCTCCATCCTAAAAAAATCTGTACAACACTTGATTGGAATCAATGAATAAATTCTTAGCGTTCTGGTGGAGCTGCAGGCCAGAAGAGGTTAAAAAAATTAAGCTGTCGAGGTCTGGTTGAAGAAAGGCGTTGAAAAAGTACTGTGTGTGCCCCCCCCCTTTCTTTGCTAATAAGTTTGTATTTTTTTTTAGGGTGGGGACGAAACTTTGTGATATAGGTCAACTTAAATGCTTAAAATGCAAGGGTGTGTGAATGTCTAAAAGCATATCAAACTTCAGGGTCATACTTGGAAAAAATTATTTTAGAGGAAAGTGGATCAGAAATCACAACACTTGAAATCTCCAGGAGGCTTGGTCTTTGTAGTCCAAGCAGTCCGCTGTGTTGAAGTTGAGTTTCCAAGAGGATGCTGTTTGGTCTTTGTAATCCAGGCAGTCTGTGGAGTTGAAGGCCAGGCCAGCCCCGCTGTAGGCCTGGTGGTGATGGTGGCTGTGTCCTGAGGACTGGCTGATGTGATGGTGTGGATGACCCGGCATAGGGGAAGCCGCCATGGGACTTAGCTGGTGGGGATGATGGTGAGCATGCATAGGTGCCAGGTACGAGCCACAGTCCACTCCACCAAAGTAGGAACCTGATGGGTTGGGGTAGCCCTGGCCATAGGCCCCGGTTTGGTTATACGACATGGGGTAGGAAGATCCGGCCGATGGCGGCGCAGAGCGCTGCATGCAGGAAGCATTGACCGAGGTTACGGGATCCGTGACAGACACAGACGGGGCAGTCGAGCCGGGGGTAATGGAGGCCGGACTCCAGATGGAGGAGATCGGGGTGCTGACTGAGGTGGAGGGGCCGCAGAGGGCTCCATTGTGGCTGGTGGAGGTGGAACTGGATGAAGAGGAGGAAGACGTGGTACCGGTGCTGGACACGGCAGGAGGGCTGAACTGACCGCTGCTCTCCGAACCCGTGCTCTCACGCGTGGGCGACGACTTCTTCTTGACGGGCCGTGTCTTGGAGCCGCCGCTGCTCTGCTGCTGCTGCTGGCGGCACTTGGCTCGCCGGTTCTTGAACCACACCTGGGCGAGCAGAATAACACCCTCAGACAAAGAAGGAACCTGCTGCCTCGACGGAGGCGAGCTACTGTGAAATTAGCGACATGGCTATACATCTGAGGTACGTTATCAGTCCACATCGTTCGGGCCGGCGCCACCTCCACCACGGCGGCTCTCATTTCAGACCCTGTGAATGGTGCCCAGATAACAAGCTATTGAGTTGCTCTTTAGAAGTGCGAGTCAGTCTCTGGGCTGAAGTGGCCCTGCTCATGGTGAACCATTTCAGACACCTTTTGAGAAAAGACCATGGTGTAAAGTCTAGGCATTTGGTCCTAACGGTTTAAGGGTCCAGACAATCCCCCCCCCCCTCCCCTGCCAAAAAAAAACAAAAAAATGGGTGAAAATGTCAGACTCATTTTTCAATTCTGAAAAGTCACCCACATATTCCTCAGTGTGAAAACTAAGCGAATGATGTTTAACCTTAAATACAAGGAATGCAACTCTGTAAATCCCAGAGCAGTAACAAGAGACTCTTGTAAGTATATTTTGTGAAAACCCCATATGACCAAACATAATTATTATAAAAATAAATCGTTATGATCTACGGTGACTCATTACTGTCTTTAACAAGAAACGTGTTTAGGTTTCATTGCAATTCCTCCCCATGTTTACACAAAGCCGACACAAGGGGGGGCAAGTGAGCAGACTGCGTAAACTCGGAGTGAAACAGTGTTAACATCACAAGAAAAAGTTTCCGACACCAGACAGCAGCAAAGGAGTAGTCCATTCCAAAAGTAATTAAAGTTTTATGCTAATAATATTACTGGCAGCTGCGTAGTCATAAATCACAATACCTGAACTCTGGATTCCGGCAAATTAATTTTCAAGGCGACCTCCTCTCTCATGAAAATATCCGGGTAGCGCGTCTTGGCAAAGAGCGCTTCTAAGACGTCCAGTTGCGAGCGAGTGAATGTAGTTCGCTCCCGTCGCTGTTTCCGTGGAGTGGCTAAAATGTGTAAAGGAAAGAAAGCCACACGTGAAAGATGGAATTTTAATCCCTTAAATTAACGCGTGTTTAATTAAATTTGACGTCAACCGTAAAATTTAAGATACAACTTAACTTACCGGAAAGGAAGCCATAATTAGTAGGCCCTATACCTGTGAATTTTCATTATAGTATGTGTATCGAATTAATTGGGAGATGCAAACGCAGGCTGTTTAACTTTTTTTGAAGTCGTAAAAAGAGACATCATAAATACATTAAAAAGGCATTAATTTGCCAAAATAAGTTATTAAATATAATGCAACATCCGTGCAGCAATTTAGGGACGAACCTGGATATCCGACCGAAGGGTGAAGTAAGTCCATAGCAGCCCCGCTCAGCCCCAACCCGTTCATGCCGTACGGGGGCTGTTTGAGATATGACATCATGCTAGAGGCTGTCACGGGCCCCCCCAGGTCTATCCAGTAGTCCGATTTCCACAGATGTATTATTTCGACGAGGAAAGCTTCGAGGCAATTCGCTAAACATAAAACAATAAAGGATTAGAGGGTTTCTTTAACCGAAAAATCACACAGTAAGACACATAAGAAAAGGCCGAAAACCCCGACAAAAAAACAACTCAAAAACACAGGCGAAAAGTTTCGGTTTTGCAGAAATCTTATTCACCCTACATAATCGGCTATTTTAAACTGTATTTAAACAGGCCTTGTCTTGAAGTAGTTACACCTATTTAGAGGGAAAAAAATTGCAAACATGTAAACATCTTAAATATAATACGCTCAGAGCTGATTTTTTGGTTTGCATTTTAATTTAGTAACGAAATAATTTATTACTTTCCTGCAAAATTAAATACACTTCAAAATGTATACTTAGTGTTACAATGCCTTGTTATAACAAGGTTTATTGTATAAAGGTACATAAAGATCACAAATTCAAGAGCACATTCCACAATTTTTTTGGAATATATTTAGTGTTTTTTTTTTCAATTTGAATTGTTTCTTGTCTGTCTAAAAGTTTGCTCAGTTTCAAAATATTGCCATGTTCCCCCCTTGAAATAGTTTTCTGAAAAACAACAATTGGCATGAATTCTGCAATTTTACTGTCATTGTACACACTTGTAATTCATTTACTGATTTTATTATTCACCTGATGCAAGTTATATTAATCTTTTGATTTCATTTACTGTTCTATACAGAGATCTTTAGAAACATTTCACGACCAATTATTTGAAATAACATATTTAAATGACAATTTTGTCCGAGCATTTATTGCTATCATGAATTTAAATACATGTTAACTATCAGTAATCTCTAAATGAATGTGTTTACACTTCGCATACCTGCATACTGGAGTGGTTAATACTAATTAAATGTCATGGGATTTTAAACGTTTCCGCCCGCAAATGCCACTTGTAAATTGCCTTAATGTTTTTAAATAATCATTTTAGAATCATAGTTGCTTTGCTCTTAACTCAACTAAATAATGTTTACATAATTTAACATAAATGCATGAGTTAGAATAATGTTTGCTGAACCAGATAAATGATACGTTAAACTTGTGCAAAACTTTTTATAAACGATACTTGGGGTAATTTGGGAAATTATCTAGGCAACCGACGATTATCGAAGAATTTACAAGAAAGGATATTAAGACAGTGAATATTTTGATGCCAGTAAATAAAGGTTAAAAAAGTTTAAGACTTAAAAAGTTAAAACTCAACGGTCGACCGTCCCTCTTGCCATGCCAAGGGGTCCATCTCGGCCCACGCCGGAAAACTGGCGACTTCTAATACAACAGATGCATCTCTGTAGCCCAAACTCCGTAATAATTGATACAATTTCAGTTCACACTGGACTATTAATAAGATCATTTGGAGAAGGAGGATTTTACACGAAGAGAGACATAGAAAATATACTTCCAGATTTTACCTAGATAACTGTATTCATGTTTTTTTTCTGACAGTCGTGCGTTCAAATTCACTTCCAACTTGCAACTGAGAATTATTAATACCATTATAGATCTGCACATCAAGGTTCAGAATTGCCTGACGGATAGCATTTGCCAACGTTACAAAGACAACGAAAAACGAATATACACATTAATCGGTCGTCCTTCCGGTTATACAGGAGAGACTGTCGCTTCCAAATACAGAAAATTGGAAGAATGTGACACATTTAAAAGTTGGGAATACAAGTTAACGTCAGTTAGAACAAATGCGGCACGAAAAATTCACAGCGGCATCGAACGAGTTCTTACACGTTCTTACCTTTTTTTTTTTTAATCCTGCGTCTCTTTTCATCAATTTCTCAGCTTTCAGTCTAATCAAGAGGTGTGTCTGAATGAAAATATCCACCGATGGAAGCAGTTCGGAAATCAATGCTGTTTTAAATAGACACAAATATCATACATAGCAAATAAGGGATTAAACGTGGGTTAAAGTGTTTCTTGCAAAAAAGTTTTTAATCAAGCGCAATGCGTCGCAAATGTTTTTACTATATTACTGCAAACACTGAAGAGTCGCAGGATTTGAAAACAAAGTCAAAATTCATTACCTTTGGCTGCTCTTCAGTGTCTTGCAGTGTTTAGATGATTGCTAATGTAGACAGATGGAGATTGATCACCTTCTCTCAACCCAATCCCTCTAAGAGCGTAACACACCTGCGGATCCGCCCACCGTAACCAATCGACGTGTGCTCCCTCCGTGACGGACTGGAGGGAGAACCATTTACGGAACAGAGAGACTTAAAATCCCCTCCCATTAAAACCGAGGACAACAAACTTGTCCAACAGTCTCAGGAAAAAATAATAGTTAAAAAATAAATAAATAAAACGGGAAGTTTAAATACACGACACAGAATCCTATGACTGAGCAATATTCCTTTGTTTTTATTCTCTCTCTCTGTTGTTAAACAGCGCAGGCATAAGGGAAGTGAATTTTAATAACACAAATCGCGCAGTATGCATTTAAATTTTAAAATGTGTTTTTTCGTTCTTTCAAAAGAATAGATGAGTTCAAAGCTGATAAAATATGAACAATTTCCGCGTGTTTTACAATGAAAAGACAGGAGGCAGATTTCTAAGTGTCACTATCTGAAAATGCTCCATGCATATTGAACCAAATTGTGGTTTACTTTTAATTACCCGCAAAATACACTCAAACTGGTAATTTGATGCTAAACTGAATTGCCCAATGACTCATTTAAGCAGGTTAATGACATCGGTTTACTTTCTGCTTTAAGAAACTTGTACTTGTCTTTTTGGCTGTCGGACTTAGTAGACAATTTACAAACGATTATCAAATTTATAAACGGATTATTTTGGCAGATAACTCGCTATTGTAAATACACGTTATCTTTTGCGAACGTCGTGTGAAGGGGGGGACGCTTTGTCACTGTTAACAAGCCAAAAAAAACAGATCTGGGATGAAATATATGGAAGGTTTAAATCGTATATTTTATTTATTTTCATTTTTTATTATACCCAGATCTCATGAATATTAATGACGAGCTAATCCCCACTTAGAATTACATTTCAGAATAGTCCGCGTAAAGTTTAACAGGGACAGTCTTCTTACACACAGAGGGGAAACGTGAAAGGAATTAAAGAAAAACGCAGCCGATCCAGAAAATGAATGAAATAGGCGCAGAAAGAATCAGACTTTTGGAATCAAAAGAAAGCACCTTTGAAGACTCCGTGTCCCAAAGAAATGCCAATAAAATACGGTAACAGAATATCATGGAGAACGCAGCGCTTCCTTAGCGGGTCCTCAAAGGGGTCGCGGAGATGCTCCGAAGGACGCTAATACGCCCACGGTCGCTTCTTTTGTTGATCTCACAAAATCAACTCATTCTAATCGAGGCCGAAGCTGAAAGCGAGCTAATGTTCAAAGCAAGTGACCGCCAGACAAACGAAATTACATTCCCCCCCCCCCCCACCCCACCC
>JAODLD010000069.1:7420124-7431803 GCA_026781065.1 Mormyrops boulengeri
TAGGCCTGGTAGGGGAAGGGCGGGAAGGGAAGGGGCAGCGGGGTGGACTGGGGAGGGATGGGGCTGGGGGCGGAGTTGGGAGGAGATGGACTAGGAGGGGCAGGGCTGGGGGGGTTAAGTTGGGAGTGCAGGACTGGCAGGAAGGGCTGGAGGGAACAGAGCAGGGGGAGAGATCTGGGAGGCAGCAGCACCTGTAGAGATTATGGGTCCCATAAAATTATATTATTAGTCCCTCAACCCCAGGGCTGGTGGGGGATGTGACCTTAGCTGGGCTTTTGTGATGGATAACATGAAACAGCAAAGCACATAAAACAGCTCTGACCGCGACGAGGAAGGGAATCCGTATGTTCCAGGCATTCCCGGCGCTCCGGGGTCCACCATGGTAATTCCAGATCAGGACACTATCCCCAGCTATCTGGGCCAGTTGGAGCAGCACGGTGAGTAGCACAGCATTCTGGGATATCACCCACGTTGTCTTCCCTTCACAGAGCTGGCTTTGCAAGCCGCTGTCTGATTTTCAGCCAAACCGGACTTATTTCTGGACCAGAACAAACGCAACACACAGCCAGCTCAGAATAAATGAATAGTGACAATGACGAGGCGTGGATTTCAGCTGCATGTGACAGGCACCGACCGTCAGTAGGGCAGGTCCTCACACAGGGCCCGTAAGGCGTGACGTTGGTGCTGCTCTCCTCCCCCAGTTAAAAAGCCGGGCCCTGAGCTCCCTCTCTCTCAAACATGTGCAGACACATATTACATGCCAGTTATGTTTCACTGAATACACTCAACACAGAATCACACGTCGGGAAGCCCGAGAACCCGTACATGGCGTGTACACGGGAAAACAAAGAAGCCTTGAAAACAAGAGGAGCTGGCAGAGGGGCAGGGAGGGGGGCTGCTGGTTTAATAATAGACAACGTCAGGATATTTTTGTACAGACTTAGAGAAAGCACTACACCAACAGATGACTCACTGGAGCTGTGCAATGTCACACATGAGTAATTTATTTTAGGCGGAGATTTCAACCTTGATGAAAATTAAATAGCCCCCCCTTTCCAATCAAGAATATTGATGTGGGTTTATTTTTAGACTGTGAAAAAGCCTCAGCGACAAGGGACTGAATTAGAAGCTAAATGTTTTAACTCGGAGGAATTCCTGGGGTTCTGTGGCTATGTCTCTGGCAGGGAAGGTAAATAAGGGCAGCAGGATGACACACGGCCAATATCGGCATGAAAACACACCGTCGCTGCTCAAACGTGATTTAGGAGGCACTGTTTAAATATTAAATGCTTGTTACACGCAGTCAGCAGAAAGGCAGACCTCCCCAGACCCTGCACAGAAGGCTCTGGACATAGGACCGGGATACAACAAGTGTACGACACGCTATAATCCTATGAGGTAATCTTAATAATAATCTTAATCTATAATAAAATCAGTCACCATTCTCTGTACATCTTCATTAGAGATTTAATCTGTTATTAAGGTAGCTAGAGATAATATATAGCATATTTAGCACATCTAAAAATATATATATATATATAATAAATATATATAGCAGATATAAAGATAAATAGCACATGTATCCATGGGACAACAGTGGTCCTCCTTTCCTCCAGTGGGCGCTCTAATGATGTGTGCTGGACTGAGATACTCTGAGTTTGGCTCAGGGCAAGATACAAAAGCAGCTGTGTGCCCCAGCCCTGGGATTCAGACACCCCCATTGTCTCCAATAAGCAAAACTTCACCTTCCGTCCTTCAATATGAATAGGAAAAACCGTTCACAACAGAGTGACTGCGGAGACCGCCCACACCTGCACAGAGTGGGGTCCTTCTGCCCCAATGAGTCACAGGCTTGACACACCACCAAAGAGGAGTTTCCTTTCCGTTGGTGACTCCCATGAGGTCAGCTTTAGAGAGTCACCGCTTCCTCCTTCATACCGCGCTGATATTCTCAGATTTGGGCCTGGATATATTCCTCATCTTCATTCTCTGCCTCTTGAACTTTGCAGACAAATTTCCCGTAAACGTGCACATGCTCAGTGGTCGGACTGAAGCACTTTATAAGTGCGACGTGACTCTATGCTGGGAGAGCGATTAATTCCACCCCTGCAGAAAAACAAACAAGGCGAAATTCAAGCGGATTTGATATAGTTATTGATATTTTGGGAAACATGCCAGTTCTGCTGATTGGGTTGAGCCACTCAGCAGAGCAGTAAGATTTGTGCACAAGTTCTCGTAAAACTCTGAATTCATCAAGTATATTGAGAAGCTCTTAAAAAGGCCACTATTAAGAAGGACTTATGCAAATGCTCCTTGGCACAGCCTTAAACACTCTGTTAGCGCATTAACTTTACATCACCGTGACCACTGAACCGAAGCTGCATCTCTATTAAGCTCAAATTTTAATGTTTAATCCAATTTATGGAATTATGCCCCGATCATTGGCCCATGGTGGGGAGAAGGGGCGGGGGAGATGAGGGATCCCCCCCCATTGTTAAATCATCTCACTGAAAGAAGGCCAAAACCTGTCACGATATTAACCCCCCTGGCCCTGATGAAGAGTGGTCTAATTTTAGCTGGTTGGGCATTCTAGAAAAACAATGTAACATCACAGACAGATGACTGATTCTTGAAAATTAGATACTGAGGCTTTTTAAAAGGATAGGACTGGTCTGACTGGTGGTGGGGTCCCAAGTACCTCGAAGATAATGCAGGTAACAGGCATTTGGACGATGTTCCCCTGAAATGGTCATCGCTGAGGCCACCCTGTCACTGGAAGAAAGGCTCTTCCTCAGGCTGGTGACTAGTAGTCTAACTGGCGGGATAGAATCATCTCCTATTGATGCTGTTTCCTGTGGGGATCAGTCTGGTTAAGGGAGTGCACAAGGTGAGGGTGACACCCACCAGCAGGGTCCTGGCCACAGTGGAAATGGGTTTGGACAGCACCCAACATACTGACTGCAGCTTACTCAGTTAACAGCAGAGGGTGCTGTTACCCCCACAGACTTTTTAACACACTACCTGTCACAGTGCTCCCCACTGTGTGAACCACAGCCCCAGCTGAAATGCGGGCCCCTCCCTCCAGGGCAAATTCTGCTCCTTCATTTAGCATATACAGAAACCTGTGCTGACATCTGTATGTGTGATTCAGGGAAATATAATTACTACTGAGAAAGCAGACCGGAAAACAACAACACTGGTGGTTTTGTAGGCATGTGTTGTATCTCTGGAATGTTTGGACAGAAATGGCAGCAGGACCTCGGGAACAACTCCTCCATGATACTGGCGAACAGCAAGCTGCTCAATGCCCAGCTGCCTCAGTCAAGCAGCTTCCTCATTGTTCCCATCAGGTGCCCGAGTTCCCATCAGGGCCTGGATCCCATCAGGCACCCAAGTTCCCATCAGGGCCTGGATCCCATCAGGCACCCGAGTTCCCATCAGGGCCTGGATCCCATCACGCGCCCGAGTTCCTATCAGGGCCTGGATCTCATCAGGCTCCTGAGTTCCCATCAGTGCCTGGATCCCATCAGGCCCCCGAGTTCCCATCAGGGTCTGGGTCCCATCAGGCACCCGAGTTCCCATCAGGGCCTGGATCCCATCAGGCACCCAAGTTCCTATCAGGGCCTGGATCCCATCAGGCACCCGAGTTCCCATCAGGGCCTGGATTTCATCAGGTGCCCGAGTTCCCATCTGGGCCTGGATCCCATCAGGCTCCTGAGTTCCCATCAGGACCTGGATCCCATCAGGCGCCGAGTTCCCATCAAGGTCTGGATCCCATCAGGGCCCGAGTTCCCATCAAGGTCTGGTTCCCATCCCACTCCTGCTGCCACTATGAACTCGATGAGGCAGTGAGTTGCGAAGGTAACACTTTACTTGAGGGGGCACAAACACTTAGTAGTAATTCAGTTACTATTGAAATACAAATGATGAACAAAAATAGTAACTACTTGAAAAAAAAGATGATGAACAAACATGAGACAGTATTTCACTTGTGTTATTCGGTATTTGTTCCTTTAGTAGTTCACAAAGCTTTACAGAATTAACAGATATAGTAACAAATGTAGTAACTGGAAACCTGGAGTGGTGCTGCCCAGTACAGGTTTTCCTGGTACAGAAGGACCTTGAGGTGTTTCATGAGTGACAAGATTTACAGAATTAGTAACAAAATTAGTGACAAATCTAGTAACTGCCTGAGATCAAAGATGTGTCACGATTCATTAATGAGAAACAAACATGAGATCAATATGTAAATAAGACTTAGTTTGTGGTTCATACATAAGTACCAGTATAACTACATTATTTGTGCTCCCTCGAGTGAAGTGTGACCGCTGTCCCGTCGCCGTCCTTGATGGTGTGTATCCAGGGTCTGAGGAGCACATGCTGTGTTGGCTTTTCCAGGGGAACATGCCTGTTTGCTCGGGTTTCGCCAAACGCATGGGTAAATTCAGAGGTTTACACACATCACACCAATAAGCCACTCAGAAATGCCCTCTGCACCCCCTCTGTATAACTAAATAACCACTAAGCCTTCGTGTTTTCACATTTTAATAACTTTGCTGAATAATGCAACAAACCAAAAGCGGTCATCTTCATGTACTACCGACCTGCGAGACAACAACCTTTGTGTGGAGAAGGTGAAATCTGATCGGAGCCGCTGCATAGACTGTCGCTTCATGGGAGATTGCATCTAATTACCTAAAAATAAAGCCGCAGCAGCCAGGGTCTGGGGGTCGGGGTCCACTGTCAATGGTGCGGCTATAGAGGCGGGGGGTTCTCCCCCACTCTCCTCATTGGCTATGGTATCTCCTGGCGTCTCCTACATCATTCCAGCATTTCACATGGTCACCTCCTGCTTCCGGTCTCATACCTCCATTAGTACAACTCAGTGTTTCAGAAAACTCGGACTGGCTTTGGATTATCGGGAATGGATAACGAGCCATTTATAACTTTCTTAAATCCTTACTATAGTTAGAAAGCAAATCCTAGGTAGGGTGGACGGCTGTAGGTACTGCCCAAGCTGCCCTGTGAAGGTACAGAGTGAGGCAGGACCAGGGGTGGGGGTGATGTTTGGCCAGTGTCAAGGGATGCACCACTTGACATCAGCTCAGGTACCAGCAGTAACCACAGCTAAGAGCAATTAGTAATCTGGTTAATTCTCCGCGACACATGAGCGCCCCCTGGAGGGAAGGAGGACTTTAATTAATGGGGAGCTGAACTTCATCTGCTTTTGCTTTCAGGTATTTGATACAAACCAACAAGCACAGTGCAAACTTCATAAACTTATATCACAAGTTCCTTAAATACAATTTATATCCAGCTTGGGTACAAAATAAGTATTTTATAAGAATCCCCTGTGTCTAATCAACAAGTTTAATTTATTGATATTTATTAGTATTATGCAAAATTTCACCTGAACACTACGGTGTCAGCCCAGCTAACGATGTATTTGTCATTTGTAATAATACGCTGGGGGGAAACAGCTTCGGAGAAGTGAAACAGGAAGTATGCAAACCAGATAACCCTGAAGCCTGAAGCAGTCGACATCCAGCACAGGAAGTTAGCACATCTGGCAACCCTGAAGCAGCATTTACCCAGCACAGGAAGGAAACAAATCTGGCAACGTCGAAACCTGAGGCTGCAATTACCCAGTACTGTCCTGAGGCGTCCTTCCTGGTGTGTTGAGCGCGGATTTACAGAGGTGGCAGGGACCTCCTACGTGCTGCTGATGATGGACGTTTAGTGCGTTTTCCCGATTTATACAGTGGCTGTCACAGTTCAGCACACTAACCGGCTAGCGGGCACTGCTGGTCACGGCACCCGGCTGCCCGGCTGACATGGGGGGAGGGAGGTAAATTAATATCTGAATTAATGTTCAGCCTCATTGGGCAGTTCCTTTCCGTTCAGGAAGCATTAGCCAATGGCTGCCATCTTACCGTGTTCACACACCGAAATGTACATTTTCATGTTTGAAGTGTTTGTTCCAGGCTGTGGACTCCCATTATTCTCCTAAGAGCTCCAGATTTGTGGCCTGTGGATATGGGTTTGCTCGCTTGGAAAGACTCTGCTCTGAAAATATGATACATTTATAGATAAGCCTCAGAGAAAACCTGGCCCACGTTCTGGATTGATGGGGGGGGGGGAGAAAAGGTCTCGTCGGCAAACATCAAACATGGCCCAATTAAACTAATCATCACAGCCCAGTGAGCAAGAGGAAGCTCACCTGGCCCCGCCTGCGCTCCAGCTGTCCCCCCCCACAGCACCAGAGGCACTAGCTGCTGTAATTACCCTGGCTAAGTGTCAGCAAGACACTTTCCCAAGACAGGCCCTTTAAATGTACACAAACACATTCATAAAAACAGAGGAGCTAAATCAAGAGCAGCTCTAACAGTGAAGCCAAGGGCAGCAGGCAGAATTACGATGGAGAGCTACAGCACATTTATGGGGGAGGGGGGGCGAATGAGGGAATTTTTTTCAGGCTAAAGTCGGAGGAAAGAAGTGGGGTGAAGGTTAAGGGGGCACTGGGGCTTGTTTTTTTTTTTGTAACTGTTCACTAATTACAGATTTTCTTCTTGCGGGGGGGCGTGACATTAGAGGGAATGAGGCTAAGAGTCCTAATAGGGTACGAAGCCCACCTAGGAGGTTCAGTTCAGACCAAAGTATAAAACAATTAGCTGGCGATGCTGTGCTGCCGCAGAGGGCCCCCAAGCCCTGGCGTTGAGCGAGAGGGCAGGGCGAGCAGCGCGGCACAATTAGCGAGGCTAAGGAGCTACGTGGCAGGGACGCCCACTAGGGAACCCTCCCTTCTCTCACCACCATGGCCAGCTGGCCATCAAACCTCAAAAGATCTCAGTCTTCTGAGGATGATCTGCAGGTGTTTGAGCACCAAACCGCTGGTCCAACTGCTGGTCACCACCCTGTCTGTTACAGTGACCCTACAGCCCAGCTTTGATCTCTCATCTTCTCTGCCCAAAAACAACCCCTTGACTCCTCCATCCCAGGAAGACGACACTTAAAGCTAAAGCTTACAGCCACAGGCAACCCCTCCCACCGCTGCCCGCACCCTCGATTCACCCCCCGCCATCTCCTCCTCCCTCGGACATTATATCCATTGTCCAAAGACAATGAAGTTAGATATAATTTAATTAAATCATTTCTTATGCATGCTAAACCACAAGTGTCGGCTACTTAGAGGGACACTGCGCAGTAAAGCCTGCTCACTCATTTCCAGCAATCAAAGCAAGATGATCGACTAATCTAATCTAAATCGCCCACAATTATTGGACGAGAGAGGCGGGGGTCCCTTTGACTGACATGTCCTAATAAACCTGAAAGATGGGATCTTGTGCGGTGTTAACTGCCTCATTAAGCAAGGCGTCCTTGACAGCGAAGTGCCCTGCACGGCATCACAGCCCTGTGTGGGAATGGCAGACCGAGCCTGCTGCCACATGGGGGCGACGCAGAGCACACTACTGTGGTCCAGCAGCCAACGTGAGAGAGTCTAATTTCATTCAGTTTTTTGAGAGTTACACACAAATCTGGCATCAGCTAAGATCCAGGCCTGCTGGCTTCCCACTTTAGGAAAAAACTCTCAAAATTGCAGTCTCTACTTTAGTTTTTTTTTTTTTTTTTTTTCCAGCAAAAGGAAATAAGTTACTTTCGAGCATGGAATCCAGTTAACACAAAATCAAAAAAAAAATGAGAAGAAAGCATATTTCTCAAACAATCCTTCAAACTCTCGACGTAGACGATGTCATGCAATGTGTAGAGATAAAACTGGCTTAGACAACAGTGCTTTCCTATGAGGTGTGGAGACAGGCTGGCAAATACTCTTAGTGAAAGGTCCCTCTTAGACAAAGTTAAAACGGAACTGGGGGAGGGGGGCGGCAAACGGTGAGTGTCACACTTGAAAGCCTCCCTTGCTCTAGTTCCTCACTCTCTCTCATGCACAGAGATCCCCAGATCCTCTGTCAACCGCCCCCCTCCCGCGCCTTGTCCTGCTCCTCCCTTCGCCACTGGCACCACGTGCCGCCTCCAATGTGAGGGGCTTGTCACTGGAGGCTCTGTGCTTAATGGCACATTAGGCTAATCACTCTAATGGCTGGCGACTGCAGCGTGGTGCACATTAAGTGTGACAGTGGAGTATGTGCAGGGCCGTTATGCCCGCCCCCCGACGGAGAAAACGCGGCCGACCCCCGACTGGGACTAGTGTACTGGCACCCGGTGGAAGGTGCTAGGCCACACAAAAGCTCCCAGTACGGACTCCCAGTGCAGACTGGTGTGTAGTGCCCGGGTCACGCACTCACATCGACAACGTGCGTGGGCCGTGGGGGGGCGCAGGATAATGCGGTGACGCCCGGCTGCTTGCTGCTGGCCTTCATGGCGGCGTCGCGCCGAGCCTGCTCCAGGAGAAGCCGGGCCCTTTCCTTCAGCTCCTCCTGGCGGGACTGTGCCTTCTGTGGGGGCAGAGAGGAGGGAGGGCATCGTGGGACCACGCCCGTCAGCACAAGTGGACCTGGAACTGGTAAAACCTGCAAAGATGCTCCAGCCAAACTATTCTGCCAGATAGAAACACAGAAATACGTACTTTCCTCATTCAGCATTTTCACTGACGCACCTCATCTCAGTCATTTCTCTAATTACAAAAATGTAAAAATTTAAAACCCCTCAAGCCCCATTTTTTGTAACTGGGAAATTAAATATTTATTTATTAATTGAGGGAGGGGAGGCAGGGGTCTGAACCACCTCGGTTATTATCATCATCCAAAAGTGCTTTCTGATTAGTTTTGTCATCACACATACCATTTCTTGGGAGTTTTTTTTCTTTTATTATTTATTATTGTAAATATTGCAAAGGAAATTTTATCTTAGAGGGAACTTTGCAGGCTTGTGAGTCTAAGAACCAATTTGGAACTCTGTGGTTCAGCCAAAAACTCACCTTCTCCTCGCAGACATTCGTCACGGCGACGGGCGTCACCTCCTGAAACAGAAAGCCCTGGCGGGACGGGACGGGGGGGAGGAAGTTCTGTCAGAGCTAGACGTTTTCATTTCCTGCAGTACTACGGCCTGTATCTTGATGTTTTGGCACAGAAATGTGGAATGTTGCTATTTATGAAAAAAAATATATCCATCCCTGGCTCATGAAACTCGCTACTGAGGTAAATGACGGCTGGCGTGAGATAGTCCACCTCCCCCCACCTCTGGGGGCCACTATCAGCCAGTCCATCGGCAGTAATCCACACACAGGTGCGGCTGGCGCACGCTTGCGGAACACGCGGCCTACAGATGGAGCAGACTCATTCTGCGGCCGCGCTTCACGACTCGGGAATGACACAGAAGAAATCCATCGAGGCTTTAAGCTTATCGCCGACGTGACTCGGGGATCTAAACGCTCAGCTGACAAGCAGCCTTCGACAGGGAGATGGGGAGTCGAGCTCCTATAAACGTTGATGAAAACATTACTGGGAGGGGAGAAGTAAAATATTACCCAGTATAGGCATTGTTTTTTTTTAAAATTTTTTGATTTGTCTCTGCGCAAGACTCTGCACCCCATGTTTTCCTGTGAGGACACTTGTGGGATTACCTGTATCTGGGAAATTACCCCGCCCGATTAGCTGGCCCGCTGGGTTACTCACATCCGGGAGATTACCTGCGCACTGCGCTGCCCGTCGACTTGCTGCTGCGCCTGGCCCTGTCCGTCACCCGTAGGCTCCGCCCCCACGTGCTGCAGGCCCGCCCACTTCGGCTTGATAAACTCGGCATCTTTTTTGCAGGAGAGGCCCAGCTTTAGCGGCGACGACGGTGCTGCCTTCTGGGTGGGCAAGCCTGGCTCCACACCCTTGCCGTTCGGCTCCCCCAGTCCCCCTCTCCCCCTTTCCACCTGGCTACCAGGAAAGGCCCCTTCCAGAACCGGCTTGTCCTCCTCAGCCCTCAGCTGCTGGTTTCCCTGGTCCGAGATCTCCCCCTTTGGCATCCTTGGCACCGGATGGGGTTGCGGTAAATCGGCGCCATCGCTCTCTCTGCTGCTAGCCGGGGAACCAAGAGTCGGCCCGGGCTCGGCACAGAGGTCAGAGGTCCTGGCCTGAGGGGCCGATGAGGGAAATTCGGTGACAGAGGCGGAGCTTTGCGGGGGTACAGCGGAGGAGCGCTCGACACTGGGTTCTCCTGCAGACACAGTTGCCAGAGACGCGGCCATAGCAGGGACGTATGGCGCCGACTCCTCGCCGACCTGGCCCAGCCCATCGACGGTGCTGCCGGCAGACTGCGCATCACTGTCCCGCCTCAGGTCATTGAGCTCGGCGTAGAACTTGTCCTGACCGATGGAGCTGTCCGTGTCAGTCTCAAAGTCGCCCACCTTGTATGTGCTGCGGCTGCTGTTGGCCTCAATCTGCACCACGTTGAGCTCCTCGCCGCTAAAGTGCGCCCGGATCTGGTACAGGTACGTCATGACGGTCAGCTTGTCAGGGATGGCCAACAGCACCATGTCCGAAGGCTCCAGCAGCCGTGAGATGCCGAGGCGGGCGAAGCCGTCGTACGCCTTCGGGGGAAAGCAGAGCAGTATGTCAGGGCGGGCAGGTCTTCCTTACAGAGATGCCACTGCACCTGATATGTGGAAAATGCTAAAACTCTCCAAGTCAGGAGATGTAGTGTGGAAGGGGGAGGGGAAAGCTACAGTACCACGGAAAAGTCCGAGTGTACCTGCTTTTAGTACATTTGTCTCTGTGTTAACTATGTTATTCACCTTACAGTAAAAGGCCTCGAGGCAATGCTTATCAACTATTGCAAAATCCCAAAGAGCACCTTGAGGTTATCTTGTTTGAAAACAAATGATTGTCGGTAGGTGTCCAGACTAGACTGGTACTCTACATCAACAAGGTCAGTGTTTTGTTCTCTTAGTGAGAACAGCTGCATGATGGATTGAGAGATCGCACACCCAATCCATTTTGGTCCTCTTACCTTATCCAGCACCATAAATATATACAGAAAAAGCCATTGGTGGGGGGGGGCAGAGGTGGGACTTATAAGGTGTATATGCTGGGCAGGTACAGTAAAGGGCCAAATGTGGGGGAGAGGGTGAGAGAATCTCACACGGAGAGTAACACCTGAGGGTTTCCAGCAGGACAATGGCAGGCAGCCACGGATGGCACCCCAAGATAAGAAAAAAAGATGCAAACAGACACCACTCTAATCTGTCATCAACCCCCCCCCCAACACACACAAGACTGGTTACTTGTGCTAACGACAAACACCCACCAGCCAAGGAGCCGAATCTTAGATCAACTGATAACATTATCATTTTTAAATAAAACCAAATGGGGAGGGACAACATCGCACACAAACGTCGCTGGCTCTCTGTCCGCATCTCGGGCCCGGCCGTGAAAGGATGGAGGCTCGTCTCCATATCGCGGCTCGCATCTACGGCGAGGCGCCTGATTCCGGCGGGGCCGCCAACACTGCAGCCATTGTCTGCGGTGGCTGACATTTCCGATAGGCGGGGTTATCAGCTCCTCTTTCGGGGGGGTGTTTGTATACGTGTGTGTATTGGGGAAAGGAGGAGTGGGTGGACGGATAATCGAGTTAAGCCGTTTCTCAATTTACAATTAATTACAAGGGGGGGGGGGGGGGGGGGGGGGGGGGGGGGGGGGGGGGGGGGGGGGGGGGGGGGGGGGGGGGGGGGGGGGG
>JAODLD010000069.1:7441309-7455713 GCA_026781065.1 Mormyrops boulengeri
CCCCCCCCCCCCCCCCCCCCCCCCCCCCCCCCCCCCCCCCCCCCCCCCCCCCCCCCGCCCCCCCCCCCCCCCGCCGCGGCGTGTCCAGAACTGTGTACTTGAATCCTGAACTTCTCTGAAAAACTGAAGCCTCCATACGTTTCAAAACACACATCTGCATGATGTTTAAATCCACACAATATTCAATAAGCCACTGCTTAGTTTTGAGTGTCTGTGCGCTGCTTCAGTCCTCATACCGACACTCCCATGCCTCTCCATCACCACATCTAAAAGTCTCAACCAACTGGCACTTGGGTAGTTCAACCTTCTGAAGATCTGCACCATAAATGAGAGTGTGGAAGGATCCCACTCATTCATTGCATGGTAAAAGGAATTAGACTTTGATGAGGTATGGGAAGAACCACATGCAATTCTTGTAGACAAGATGACACGAATTGCATTGGATATTTCATGCAGTTAGATAAGGCAGATTGGAATACATCAACAATGACCGAAGTTTCATGCTAAAGCCTGGGAGAATGTTGTTCCCCAAAGACATGCACCTCACCTTGGGAGAGGAAGAGGCCAGCTCCTGCCTCACTCCTGCAAGACCACCCACCACTTTCTCGGGGGGTATATTTGGTGTCGGGGGCGTGGGGGCGACTGCCGGGGTTACAGGGGCCTTCCTCTTGGTTTTCACCTCCAGAGTGGGGGTCACGGGTTGTGCTGGACTAGAAGTCCGGGGCTCATAGAAGGGATTGGACCTGTGACAGTAAGACAGTGTGGGGGTTAATCATCAATCAGGTACAGAAAATTACAGAAACCATATTAATGAGATAAGTTTCACAGGGTAAGAAGATGATGATGGCGGTCAGCCAAACACATACTCATCCAGCTCCTCCTCATCCGCTGGAGCAGTATGAGCATACAGGTACTTGCTCATGTCCACCGGATGCACGTTCTTCTTGCTGAGTTTTGGCGGTGACTGCTCAGCCTTGGAGGTGTCCGGATCTAGGTCCGTCTCATCGAAGGGGTTCCCGTATTGCGACGAATCGGTATCTGGCTCGTTGAATGGATTGGTGGGATCCTGGTCATAGACGATTTCCTCATCTTTCTGCCTGGCCACGAAGGTGGGCTTGGAGATGGACTCTGTGAAGTAGATTACGAACAAACACTTAACGTTTGTCTGCAAACGTGGTGTGCTGGCAGATCAGTCAGTGGCCTGTTTCTGAAGCAGAGACAGACATTTAACATTATTCTAAAGTCATCTGAAGCCGCCTCACTTACCAGCTAAGGCAGCAGCACTCAACAGCTATAGCTTTAATTTAAAAGAGTGTATCTAAACAAACAAAAAATGAACACACGTCATGTCAATTTATACGTCTTGCCAGGACCTGAAAAGGCTAACAAGTTCCAGCCCAATGTTCTCATGGTGAACAAGCATAACGCCTTCAACGTGAGCCTGGTCCATGAATGGCTGGGTCATCACGGGCGACGAGGAATGTCACCCAGAGTGATCGGGGATTGTTGAAGAGTGTCAGGCTTTCATACAGTGACACCCTCATCAAATCGCTTACAAAAGTAAAACAAACTGCCAGAAAGCGAACTAAGCCTGCCAGGTGTGGAAAATCCTGTTCACTTTCTGCTTTTAATTGTGAAATTCCCAAAACATAGAAAAACACCTGCTTAGCAAGTGATTTCAATCACTTGCTAAGTGATTGAAATCACTTGGGGGGGGGGGGGGGGCCACTACAAAGCTAGGGCCACCAAGCAGGCTTATACTGAAGAACCACGATCAGAACACACCCGCCTCCAATTAGGCACCTCCTCATACCTTCCTCGTCTGGGTCCCCAAAAGGATTTAGCTCGTTGGAGTCCCCGGGGTCTTCAAAGGGATTGGTGGCCATGCTGCGGTCAGCCTGGTCATCGTCCTCCAGGAAGTTTAGTTTGCTGATGAGCTCTGCAGCGATTGTTGCCAAACGATAGCAGCAATAATTAATCAGTAAACAACCAACCAGCCAAAGAGGTCAATCCACACAGCCCACCAGGAGACATATGGGTCTTACACGACACATCAATGAACAAAAAAAAAAAAAAGAAATAATAATAATGAACAGCAAAAATATTTAAATCTACACTTTGGAGTGAACCATTTTAGCAGTAGTACAGCCAGAACAAGCCCTATTTGCAAAGTTCCTGATGGGAGACTCTACCCTCTTCCAACCCTGGAGGAAAAGCAGGGATACAGCCCAGCACCTGGAATCCCAAAAGGTCCAGCCGCCGTCACGGGACAGTGCCGCACTCTGTGGCCCGCAAGTGCCTCGAGCCAGATAAGGAGGTGTGGCATTCCACTTCACAGCCGGGCCACTGCCTTCTAAACCATGTTTGGCCATTGACGCTGACACAGTACACCTTCTTATATTCACCATCTATTTTAGTATAAACACCAATAGGTGTGTTTGTGTGAGACTAATTGGTCTATTATTCATACCTAATGACAGCAATACAAAATTATAGTGATTGACCACTCCCGTTTTCTCCCATTAAGCCATTGTCTTCAGAGAGCAGGAAATGTAGTGTTTTAAAGCATGTCTTTACTTGAAATGCTACTAATTCAACACATTTGCTAGTTATGCATGCATCTATTCGACCATTAAGTGAAGATCTTTGGAAATTTTTCCACTATAGCAGCCAACTGAGAAAATGGATTAAAAAAACATTTGTTCTTAAAAATCCAAATCCACGCAGGTATCTTTTGCAAACCACTTTCCAAAATGCTTGCCATAAGAAACTAAGTATTCATGTTCAGGTACTCTGAGAAAGGAGTGTGAATTTTGTTTTTGGTGGTCAGGGGTTCACTACAAACTGTAGAGGAGCATAAATGTGGGGAGGGAACAAAACAAAAATGCAAACAAAAACGATAAGAATAATAACATCAGCAACCACAGATGGAGAAAAGAAAAATCAATGCAGCTTATCCGAGCGCGAACAATAAGGAATGGATCAGGCAGCACGACCACACCACTACAAGCACGGGCGAGATACCAGAGTGACACGGAAGGGGGGGGGTAGAAAAAACCTCAAAGACCTTCAGAAGAACTGGCTGACTTAGCGGCCGGCTTATTAGGCCACTTTAGGCAGTCGTCGGGTTCCTCGTGTGAGCTGCTGAGCGCAGTCAACTGGTTTACTATTTCTGCAAACGAAAAGGTGGCCGGGAGAAGAATGAGCCATCGGGAAACGGGAGCCACACACTTTACCACCCAGGAACCTCCCCCCCCCCCAAAGACACCAGCACAGCGTTGCATAGAGGTTAGTCTGCGTCGCTGCTTGTCGGCAGAATCCTAGCAAAGCTGTCGATCGCAAAACAGAGCAGCAGCTCAGTTCCGTCTAGTGCAGCAGCATGGAGTTCTGGGGGTGGGGGAAGGGAGGAGCAGTAATGCAGCAG
Organism: Mormyrops boulengeri; assembly: GCA_026781065.1. NCBI lineage: Eukaryota > Metazoa > Chordata > Actinopteri > Osteoglossiformes > Mormyridae > Mormyrops > Mormyrops boulengeri. The sequence goes on from JAODLD010000069.1 coordinate 7,444,734, forward strand.
GTTTCATGCCTACCTGCCTAGCAATGCATGAAATATCTAAGCATCTTCAACCAACTTACATGTGGGTTGACGAAGGCAATGGCATCACACTATATTCAGTATTGGGTATTTCAAGTCCAGAAACTACAAATCCAGACCAAGATTTTGTTTCTACCAACCAGCTGAGCATAAAGAGTCAGTCACAAACAAAATCTGGATCCGGAATTGTAGTTTCTGGACCTGAAATGCCCAACACTGACTTTTATTCATACTCAGGACCAGCACTGAGGTCCTTCAACCTGTTTATCCTGCTCATCCATGAGGATTCTGGATTTCTGCAAGATTTCAGCATGCATTGATCCTGCAGCTGAGGAATGGTATATTCTGAAACTCTGGGCTGACAAGCCAGGCAACCGGTTAACTTGACCAGGGAAGCATTGCACCTCGCACTCCAGGCCTCTCCTCACCTGTGATCTTGGCAGCTTTCTCTTCCTGATTAACCCGATTCTCCTCGTCCTCTTCGTTCTCCTCCTCAAAGTCATCCAGATTGCCAATGTCCGCCTGCTTCATGCTCATCAGGCTGGCGAGACTCTGCATGTCTTCATCCCTGTGACAAAGCAGTCACATGACTAGGTGGTTTACCACCAGTTCATCACAATGTATAGCTCAAAAGATCACAAGGTCACAAGGACAACCACCTAGTGGAGTGAGATTGGGGCAAAACTCAGCAGAATCACACAAACTAGGAAAATGACAAACGTGCTTGAGATGAGACACACAGCCATACTTATGTCTACAGAAAACGGATACATCACCACCATTGAGATCTAAAGTAAAGAAAAAATTGCTGAAACTAGTAGTAAAAGCAGCATGAATAAGAGGCTTTTCATGGCCCTTTCCATCACATCATGACATGAGAGGGTCTACACAATAGCGACTTCAACATAAAGGGGAGCCTGAGAAAAGACTGTAAATTGAGAGCGGTGCCGGTGGTGGGCAAGTTGATGAGATGGCAGTAACAGCCTGCATTCCAGCAGAGGTGCAGCACAGGCCATAGGGAGATAACACTAGCGGATTAGCACTCTTTATCTATCTCTTTTGCGCGCACCCCCCCCACCCCCTGAAGGCTTGCACTCTGTTCTGCAGCCGCACAGACTATTTGACCTTATGTAATGGAGTTTTTATTTGTGACCGGTGGAATCACCCGAGGTTAACTAAGGTCAGCTGGCTGCCAGAGAAGGCAGGGCTGCTTTGGCCGGGCAAATCCAGGGAAGTTTTATGTACAGGATGAGGCGTCTGGAATGCCGGTGCGCAACACATGTGTGCCTGTGCAAGAATGCAGAAGAGGCCTTCTATGCGCGTAGTCTGGGCCCACGGGGATTCCAGGAGACACAGTTACCAACATCGGAGCCCAGAAGACAAGCGCTGAACAATAGAGGTGAAGAGGAAATCATGGGAAAAGAGTGATAGGGGAGAGCCAATGTGAGACTTAAAGGGAATAAGGAGGGGCTGAGATAAATATGGCATGATGGGAATGTAAGGTATGTCATGGGGAGAAGCGTGCAAGCTAGGAGGGTGGGAAAGAGACAACTAGGTGACCCAATATGCAGGAGAAACCAGGTGAGCCAATGTGGGAGAGAAGTACATAAGAACATAAGAAATTTACAAAATGAGAGGAGGCCATTCGGCCCATCAAGCTCGTTTGGGGAGAACCTAACTAATAGCTCAGAGTTGTTAAAATCTTACCTAGCTCAGATTTAAAGGAACCCAGGGTTTTAGCCTGCGCTACGCTAACAGGAAGACTATTCCATACTGCAACTACACGCTGTGTGAAGAAGTGCTTCCTCAAGGTGGTAAGTAGGGGGTGTTTGGGTGAAACTGATAAGCTGCTCCCATCCATAAGCAAACTTACGTGGCTTTGCCCTCACGCAGAAAGATGCAGGACAGTGAGAACTGCAGGGTGGCAGCCACCACCTTCTTGGACAGGGGCTTGAACTTGAGTTTGACGTCTGTCTGCGTGGGCATGGGACTGGCATACTGCTTCATGTTGATGCTGCTGGTGGCCAGGGCCTTGCGCCGACCTGAGGGTGACTCCTGAAAGAGGGAAGGAAAGAGGTGGGGCAGAGGAGCCAGGGCAGGGCATCTCGTCACCCATGGCACAGGTTTGTGTGTCACACTGCGTTCACCTTCTCATTTCACTAGAAGCACAAGTAACCAGCCGAAAGTCATCTGGTTTGGTGCATTTTACGAAAAAACCTAGAGGATGACGCTTGGAAAAGCTGAAGTTAGAAAAAGGATGACCAGAAACAAGATGGGTGGTGTCAAATATCACAACAAAAATGCCTTTAGAAAGCCAGAAGACCCAGGCAGAAAGCAGGACATCTTTGAGAAAGCTACCTATCTATATGGTCACCAGGGTAACCCAATAAAACAATAAGACACTTAAGTTACAGATTTCAAAACAACCAAAGAGGATGTAGCTGATGACCTCTGCCCTCTGCTTACGAGACCATCTTAGCCATATACCGAGAGGCACTGAGATTCCCACATGGACCACATGGCTAGAGATACCCTTCACATGCACTCAGTCAGCTCAGTTCATCGGGGCCAAGGCATAACAATCCACCACCTCATGGGGGTACCTGAGAACATCTGGCATGGAGGGTCTCTCCTCTTCAGAAAGGCCTTCACCGGCCCCATCAACCATTGCAAGTAAAGATTAACATTAAGTGTGAGAGATTCAAACGAGAGCCCTTGACATTTCTGTTGACATTTGTGTGCTGCCGAATCATTCGGAAACACAGCGCACCACCCACACAGACTACGCTGTTCAGACACCCGCTTAGAGAGATTACACAGTGGTATGCTACCCAACTAACGGCCTAGTGTGTGGAGATAGTTTATGAATGAATTTTAAAATGCACCAAATGCATAAAATGGGTTTAGGCCCTCTCTGAAGAAATAGTGAGAAATATGTGAATTCCTCCTGAACAGAGCTGTACACGTTTGCCTACCACAAACAGCAGTGCTCAAGATTAATATCCATGGCTGGGGTAATAGGCAAATGAGCATAGGAGAGTGAGACGTTTATGATTCATTACAGGATACGACATTCAATAACATACTACTGTATCTACAGAAATGAAAATCAAACTAAAGGGGACTTTGAAGACGTGCAGGATAGGGGGATGCTGCCCCCTACAGGCAACTATACAGTATAGTATTCCTAACAAACCTAAACTACAGAAACTTGATTTGCAGCAAAGCTTCTGCAGGGGAAAATGATTCGAGGAGGACAGTGTTTGACTGGACACCATACAGGGCAAACAGCTATTCATTATGGATGGATGGATGGATGGATGGATGGGCTACCTAAGGGGACTGAAAATGTTACAGGTTGATCTGATTTGATCGAGTTCGGAAAGCACGCCATTCATCCTCATCTGGAGACCTTCTTCCTCAGATATATCAGCAAAATCAGCCCCAGAAACGAATGGCTTATCCTGCTTATCCTGCTTGTGTAACCTCCATATCAATCTTGAAATGTGCATTATATTGATTATGGTTTTTACACCTAACATCTGACAAGGATTCTTGAGATTCTGAATCAATCAGCCATCTGTGGTTTCTTTGGGGGGGGGGGGGGTGGTGGTGTCTGTGTCCAGATTTCAGCCACTTCTTGTAAATAGACCACTAATAAATGACCACAAGGCCAAGGTGTTCATTGCAGTTATGTTTTGGGAAGAAATTTATTTCCAAATAATACACACACCTAGCATTAAAGTGCCACCAGATTAGTGTTAAATTCATCCCATTCACACAGCATGTGATTCTTCCCTGGTCTGCCTAGAAAGGCTATCCTTATGCCGGCAATCCTAAATGACATTCTTAGATCTCTCTCAAAGGGCTATAGGGATGGAATTAAGCTACTGCTTCCTATAGTGAAGCTATTCCAAACTGAAACCAGAGCTCTGAAATGCAGACAGGGCATTCCAGGACGAGACAGGGGTAGGGTCCAAAGTGCAACTGCTCAGAAAAAGACATAGACAGCTTTAACTGCTAGACAACTGAGAGGTAGACCATTCCATCGGTCTTGAGCGGCCCTGTCTGCCACTAGGGCAGAAAGATGGTGAGCAACAACCTAACAAACAATTTTAATTGTGTCGGCTGCTGACAGCACCCCACTGAACCACAGTTATCTGACTGCCATGTTAATGTCTCTGCTCTCCAAAGGCCCAGTGATTCTAGGCATTCTACATCTACATAACAACATAGACCATCTTTGGTCTTTTCTGAAGACTTCTTTGCACTTCTGAGAGGTGGGGACAAACTGCAGACTCAATACCTGTTAGCCAACCAATATTTCATATCCCATTTCAGACAATCTTAACGCCATCAAATTTAGTCGCATAGCTTTAAGATGGAGGTGACAGGTTATAATTCTTGTGAGTTGCCCGTATAAACTACTTTGATTGCTCTACAATAATTCTGCACAAGGTCAGCTTTCACAACCAAAAAACTGATGCCTGGCGAAGATAACTGTATGACTGAAACATAGGTCACCATAACAGATTAAGTTGTGTGTAATACCTTTAAAATGTATTTGGATTAGGAAAGAAAAGATTATTCTTAAAACATCACATCGAATGACACACAAATGAAAGAAATGCCAACAGTGCTTGCGAGTGACGCTTTTCTTGGACACGGTTCTCTACTTCTTAGACCCTTCATGCATGTGAACACATTAACTTCAACACCTTGTGGACCTCAACCAACTTCAGGCACTTCAGCTGTCAATGTGCCATTGTACATCACCATTTTGAAAGGGAAAAATGAAAACCAAACCCCAACATTTACTCTTACCTTTCTGAGAATCTGACAACTGGACACTTGTCCTATGGACCTTGAGATTCCTTCAACAGACAAAACATCTAGAATCTTTACGGCATTGTAGCCTGCCATGCAAGGAAGGTCAAGGGGCAATTCTTTCAGTCAGACAGCCCGCATGTACGGCTTGTGGATAAACACAGGGAATGATGGGTAATAAAAGGGACAATGTGTCTGTCTCCTTTCTCTAGGCGCCTCAAACCAGGTTGAGCAACTGAAAATGAATACCTAACTGATGCAGATAAGAGGGTGTGGGGATTAAAACTCAGGTGGGAGTTCCAAACATTAAGTCGCTGATGTCCTAGAAACCTGCACTGGTCATGATCTTTTAAAAAGCTGAACATCTAACCTCATTCTAGACCAAAGCACCTCCTGTGTGTCCTCCTCCAAGAAGCCAGCCCATTCTTGGCCAATTCAATGTTTATGTTGGCAAATTTGTAGCGCCCACTCTTTGAAAGCAGGTCAGACTCGAATGATTGAATTCAACTGACTAAACTCTCATTCCCGCATATTTTTTCAGGCGGGTATCATTACTCTTACAGTCTGTGGTGTCCAATTATAGCATAAAATCCAATACCAACAACACTGGGGAAAAACACAGAGATGGTTTATAGGAGGAAAATGAAATAGGTTTTTGGCTTGAAACCGAACAAGGAGCAAGAATTGTAGAGTCAGCTAACAGAGCCCAGTAACAACCCATGCTTCCTTCTGCATAATGACTAATCCCCGCTTCTATAGGTTCTCCAGAGCCAGTGTCTTGAAGATATACACTACAGACGAGACGTTAGGGACCCACCCGAGGATTTTTAGAAAAATAAAACAATACAATGCTTTGTCAAACTTTTATTACCAAAAGTATTAGAAATACTTAAAACAAAGGTAACCGACCTATATTCAGTATTTTATAGCTTGTAGTTATTTACATTTAGCCACAAAGGCTGAAACTATTGATTTTGAAGAAGACATATCAGGTCTGTCTTTAGTACACTGACATTCACTTAGTGTTGGAATTCTATTTTCTAATGTCAGACCTTGATTTGCTCTTGGCCTCTCCTGATTGCTGAATCCTGAATAAACTAAACGAGAGCCACTTGACTGCCTTACAGATCAGATTGCGAGAGGTTTAATGCACAGTCTGCTCCACATTTCAATCTTCTGTATCACAGCTGATAAGTCAGAATTTTTGATAAATATTTGATATTTTTATGCTTGTGGCTAGAAAGGCACAGCTAACAACTGAGCAGAGGGGCTCAAATCAAAGTTTTAAGTGAAGAAGGGTTCTCTCATCACCAAATAGCCAGAAAGTTTAATATTTCTAAGCATGGAGTGCTCTACTGTTTACAGGGAAAAAGACTGACAGGAAGCAACATTGACCGGAAACAGTTTGGGGCAAGGAAAGTGACATCAAAGGCTGAAGATCAACACTTAGTTGTGACATGCAAAAGAAACTGGAAGATGACTGTAATGGTCTGAGGGCTGTGATTAATGTGAAAAGGGAAACCGGTATCAAGGAGTGGGAGCAGCTGCACTGAATGGTCGACTTGCTGCCAGAAAACCTTTACTTCATGGTGTTAGCAAGAAAAAAGTGTCCACTAAACAACACAAACACTGGAGTATTCAGGATCTTGTGGATGGACAAAAAATCCATCCATTGGACAAAAATGGACCAATAAGTTTAAAATGAACATTTAGCCAAGGAGACAGCACTGTCTGCATGCTTGAAATGGTGCTGGGAGGGTTTGGAAATAAGTTATTTCCAACAGTTGCTGGAAAGGATGCTGTGAATCTGTGCTGCTGTGATAAAGGCAAGGGTTGGTTATTTTAATGAAACTTGTACTAAGGCACTTACATTCATTAAAATGTACAGCAAATTGTTACATTGCACTTGAAAACCAGTAAGTTACATTTCTTTTGAGTATTTGTAATATTTTCTTGTAATAAAAGTTTGAAAAGGCAGTGTATCGTTTATTTCTAAAAAAATAAAAGGGTGGGGCAAAACTTCAGGTCAGTAGTGTACTTCAACGGACCTAACGCGTTTCTGATGGCAATCACAAAATGGGATTAGATGCAGAGAGCACACTTCTCTGTGAATATTTGTTTGGTGTCAATCCTCAAACACTGTGCAAAACCCTAAATATTTCTGTTTGGGTTTATGTTTTTCTGTGATCACGCAGAGGTCTGTGGTAGACAAAAAGATGAGGACAGAGAGACATATAAAAGGGCAATAAGGGACATAACTAACAGGAAGTAACCAAGGTAAAAGAGAGGAAAACTAAGCTATACTGCCCTCAGTGTAACGGAAACAATCCCCTGCCCAACAGATAACTAACCAAACTGGTAACGAGAGCGCTTAGAAGCACCCACATCCCAGTCCCATTCCACCTGTCATACAGCACTGCAGATTCCAATTATCTTCTATTTAGAGAACAGCAATAATTATCCAAATTTTTCACAGCACACAAAGTACAAAATTAAAAGAAAACGGCAAATATTTGTCATCAATAACCAAGATACTCAAATAAAGGGAAACACACAAAACAGCATTCGTTTCCCTATACAGACGACACTAAATAAAATTAGTCTGAGTTTTTCTGATGGGGAACAATCGTTTTGATATGGTGCCCATCAGCAGCTTTGATCGTCTCAAACATGCAGAAAAAGCCCATAACATTAATGGGGATTCTGGTTCCCCTGCAGGCCACACCATACTGAGGGGCCAGCTTGTGATCAGACAGGCAAAGGCGGGAATACAGAAGACATGGAGTAGGAAAGACTTAACGGATTTGGAAAATGTCCACGAGTGGCTACAGGTCACCGACAGACACAAAGCTCATATTGACAGCATTCAGACAAAGCATGGGGGGAGGTGGGGGGGGGGGGGGAACGGGCAACGGAACACAACACAACCGAGTGACTTCGAGCCCTAAAGCAGATTAGCAAGTATTACAATAATCTGCTACGTCTACGTGGCCAGTATTTATACACCAGACGCTGAAGGAAACCAAAGAGAGCCGGAGAAGAGGCCGCAACTAGCTTCTCCATGTCTGAGCTCCTTCCCGTTGGACTGCCGCCGCTACCACGACGCACCGTATTAGCAGCGAGTGTTAGCAATATCCAAGGCTTTCGGGCACAATACAGACAGACCCCAGACGCTGCCGTAGCTCTCTGTGCGTTTTTGTTCCCGACAATACCACTTCTTATGCTTTTGAAAATGTCAGGAAAAGAGCGAGGGGCGGGGGGAAAAAAATGGAAGAGGGAGAAAGAATTGGCTCGACTCCCTGCTTTGGCTAATGTGTAAAGCCTGGGGAAAGTCAGGGCAGAACAGTCCCAGCGGCGAGAGGCCCAGTCTGCGATCGCGATTCATTCATACAAATGGGGCAGCACACAATACAGCTAAATATAGCTGTTAAGCATGTGACCCCAAAATTTCTAACCTTTAGATAACACATTTGAATGAGGCAGGGGGGAGGCGGGGCAGCTACATGCAACTTTGAGATACTATTAAATCATATTTTGTCAACCCGCCTTTCTGATTATGCAATTTCCCGCCTTACATTTTGGCAACAGCACAAATAGCGAGGGGGGGGGGGGTGGTGGTGGAGGGGAAGGTAGTTTGACACTGTGCCATTTCAATGACAAAATACAATCCGCCGCTCAAATAATTCTACAGAGGGATTAACATTTCTGAGGTTGAGCCAGAGATTAGGCGCGCGGATCCTGAATTTCATCATCTTCCTGCGACACAATGGCTCATTCTTCCCCTTTTTTCATCTGCTCTCTGATGAAGGGTCAGGCAAGCTTACCGCTCGGGCCGCCTTCATTTCGTTTCCACATTAACCAGATACCACGTTGACCCCACCCCCCACTGCACTTGAAGAATGCACTGGGTTCCAGGGCTAAAGCACTTACACTGGCTGGCCGGTCCCAGGCTGTCCCCTAGTGGCACTGACACAGCATTGTACTGTGCTTCAGCTCAAACTAGAGGGACAGCTATTGTATCCTGGCAGAAACTAGGTCTGTGTAGCATGCCCTACATCTAGGATACCGCACCCCACCCTACAAAAGAGCTCACCGATACACAATGCATTTTGTTTTGTTTGTCGATGCCTCTGATTTCGTCTGCACTTGGACTCCACTGAAGATGTAGGAAGTACACATTATATAAAATGGAGTGGCCTGATCGCGATGCGGCAGATTTGTACTGATGCTCTTTTAAATCCTAGAAACTCAGCTGATGGGAATTCAATAATCTAAGTATAAATGAACATTCCTTACTTGCAGGCCTGCAGCTGTCCCAGAGGTTCGGCAGTTAACGCTGATCACACAGGGCTTATTTCCTCTACTCTTGCACCAGCCTTTCTTTTTGATGCACGTACAACAGACGGCTAAGTGCGGAATTCACAAGCGAGGGTTACGGCTCCATGTGGAGCCTGTGCTCTCTGTGAAAGTCTGAAATTAATTATGAATGCAAGGGCCATCTAAGTAATGAAAGCCAAGTATTAGGGCTGGGCGATGTGTGATATTAGTACCATCATCGCATGTTATGCACATGCAATTGGCACACTGACAGTCAGCTGGACTGAGATCAGTTTTTTTCAGACCTTCATGCTGTCCGGACATTATACCGCTGCTTCTGCACGAGCATGAGTGGGGAGGAGATACGCAACCAAAAACTGGTCACTAAAAGCCATTTACATTTCACTGTATGGAAATATTATAGATTCCACAGAAAAAGGCACGAGTTTTTTTTGGCTAGCGGCAACACCACCCACTTATCTGACAGACACGCTTGGCAGATAAGCTCAATTTGGCTATAGTTTTGAGTAAATATTTAACTCTTCTTTTTTATTTTATAAATATCACAATATTTATCACCAAAAAAACACATTGTGATTCTGGACATACTTTTTCCAATATCACACAGCCCTGCTGTACATACATCGTAATAGAAAGCTGTAGGGGGGGGAGCTATGTGTATGACTTTGTGAGTGTGCCATGAAGCAAACAGGCTGGCATTCCATCCAGGGTGTCCCCTGTTTTCTGGGACAGGCTCCAGGTTCGCCACGACCCGGTCCTGGATTAACGGTTATGGAAGACTGTTGGATCAAAGTGGACAGTACAGCGAAACAGGAAGAACACCATGACATTTTCCTGATACCGCTTGCCCAGTTAGAGGCCCATCATCTCACACTGACATACACACACAGTGACCGGTGTGTGGCTCTCTGGGTTAGGACTCCATGCCTGTGACCAGAAGGTCACCAGTTCAAATTCCCTTGCTGGCAGAGTGATATCACCATGGAACCCTTAGCCTCAACTGCTCTAGTGATTCTGCCATGTATATTGCTTTGGTCAAAAGTGCTAAACAAACATGTATGATATTATGCGTGACAAAAAAACTACTCATTTGGGGATAAAGTCTGTGTCAGAGTCCTGGATGTGGTTCACATGTCAATGTCCTGTTGTTGGGATGAGGTCACCTCCTCAGGCTCACGGCCCACAGGAAGGACACTTACGGTTGTGCCTTCCTGAACACCCTAACCCAAAGTGAGAAGCAGGCTGGGAAAATGTTTCGGAGCCAAGACACTTCTGAAAGAGTCCCACCGTGCAGTGCCAAGCACAATGTCTTTGAAGTCTGTATAACACCGCCTCCCCCACCCCCCGATTCCCTTTCGCCCAGATCCCCCACTCCCTCTGAGGTCTGGGCATGGAGTGCCTCTCCACTCCTCTGCCGTGCAGGCCGAGGATGTCAGAATGTGAAGGAGGCAGGGCTCGCCTTTGATCATGTTGTTATTAGTGAGGTATGTACGGGCTAAAGGAATCCCCCCCCCCATCCCTGTGACCGCTGGGACTGAAGAGCCCTCTCACATCAATCACACCCGGCTGAAACGGAACTCATTTCTCGTCTGCTCTCTTCAAAAAAGTTAATTCTTCTCATCCATTGACACTTTAATTAAATTAAGTTTACAGGCTGAGCATGAGTTTCTCTCCCTTCTGCCCGGGGGGGGGGGGGGGGGGGGGGGGGGGGCGGGGGGGGGGGGGGGGGGGGGGGGGGGGGGGGGGGGGGCGGGCGGCGCGCGGCGGGGGGGGGGCGGGGCGGGGCGCGGGGCGGGC
>JAODLD010000069.1:7455723-7468192 GCA_026781065.1 Mormyrops boulengeri
CCCTTCAACTTTAATTTAATTAATTTTTACCGCCTTACAATTTTTTTCACCCCCAGCCCCCCCCCCCCCCCCCCCCCCCCCAAAAAAAATTCTCAGCAACATAAATCTGAAAATTAAAGTGGCAGCACCCTGGACGCCATCTACCAAACATGATGCTTAAAAAGAGACAACTTCAAAAATGATAAATCATGCAGTTCTTAATGTGAAATCATTGTGATCATTTGGGGAGAGAGTCACAGATGCTGATATACAGCCTGTAGTAGATTAATAAAGTCCAAATTATTAAGCATCAAAATGCACTGAGGATTAGATTCCTCACAGTATTTCCTCCCTCCATCTTCCCTGATACAGGTGAGCATGTGGCTTCCTCAGAGTCGCTCTGCATGAGCAACTTCACATGGGACTAATGAGGTTACACTGGCAGATGGGCTTTTAGGTGGGGGGGAGGGGTATGGTGGACCCTCGACCCAAGGCGGGGTTCCTGCTCCCTGCGGAGCGAGAGCAGGTGGACTGGAGGCCCTGGGATGGACAAAGGCCAGAGCCTTTGTGTGTGTCCAAGCAGATGCCCGATTACTGAGGAAGGAGTGGAAGTCAATGCAGAGAACAGAATGTTTTTTTTGGGGGGGGTGGGGGCTGCTGGGCTAGCCTGCCTGTCAGAGACCACATCAAGCAATTTGAAAAGGTGCCATTAAACAGTCTCTGCGCCACAGGTGAACACAGGGGGCCTCAAACCTTTGAGACTCAATTGTTTCTAGACTGTCTCCCAAACTACATCACAACCCTATTTACCCACCCTGAAAGAACGAACGTCAGCTGATAAAAAGCAGATGGCGCAAATGATGACTCGGTAGAAAATTCCAGGCTGGTTACACACCCGGAATTAGACGCAGCCAGCTCTAGGAGTGAACCTTGTGATGGATCCACCAACCCTGCGGCCACCGGTGTGACCAGCAGACTTAGGATCAGCAGCATGAACCGTGCTGGGGCAGAAAACCACCAGCTCTCGGGACGTTCCAAACAAATCAGCTACCTCACTGTTCTGGAAAAGCACTCCAGTCTGCTTCTGTACATCAGCAAAAGTACCACTGCTGCATCATTGTGATCCAGAAGAAATTTAGTTGTAATTCTTGCCATATTATTAAGAGAGTGGTTCAAATTTGTGACTGAAAACTCAAGCACCTGGCTATCGAAGGCTGAATCTCCCCCCAAAAATGCCACAGTACAGACAAAAACCACTTCCGTTACATCATAGATGAACAAGGTTGGGGGGGGTGGTCTGAGAAGGAAAGTGACACAGCCCAGCTCCACAACGCCCAGCACCGAGGTCATAAGTTGATTCGGCTGAACTCCACACCACAGCAGGACCAGCAATCTGGCCTCTGCCAAAACACATCCGGGCACTCTTACAGTGGCTGAGCTTGAGTCGGTATCCAAATGGAAACTGCCGCTGTGCCCTTGAGCAAGGTAGTTACCTGTCCAATGGCTTTTCTGGAACATTCTACTGTAGCACAGAACAGGAGCCAGGAAAAGTTTGTCTCATGTGAGAATCTTTCAGTCTTTACTAGACCAGAAATATTATATATTTCATTATACTTCCATTTCCAATTCACTAATGAGAAAGCAGAGGTGAAGAAAACTAACAGCCAATCAAGGGAGCTAAATAAAGCCAAATAAGCGAGAGCAATGAGCCAAAAAATCCTGAATCCGTGTGAAATCACTTTTTTTTGCGACCGATGCCCATACATAAAGATATGCTGACTACAACCAAAGAAACATAAAGGAAAAATTGTGAATTACAACAAAATTAGTCAGGAAATGAAAGTGGGGTCCCACAGAATACATTGAAACAGAAAGCGGGAGAAGAAGGGGAGGAATTATGGTGTCATTCTAATTATTGTCCACTAGGTGGCAGCATCAGTTAATTTTTCACATTAACAGGCCTGTTCCCATCTGTAAAAGGAAACATTTACATACATTTTCAATGACGAATGTCCACTCCTTGTCCTCAAATTCCTCTGCGTGAGGGTCCTGAAACACAGAGCAACGTACATTAACACAAACAGGAAAGCACACTTGAGGACACTAGCAGTAAAAAGGAACACTCAGCCCAAACCTATTATTGGGAAAACTCCTTTAGTTTAACATATTTGTGTGCAGTCACCCTGGGCAACCATAAAAAAAAAAAACTGAAACAATTCCTCTTCCCGGAATAAAATATTTATAGACTTAAGTGCTTAAACACAAGGAATAAAGGTATCAATTTTCCCATATTTACAGCTTCTCATTACCTACATGGAAATATTTCCATGTGTACGCTGCTTAGTGACAGCTTATCACAGAGTGCCCCACTACCTGGTTCCGTTTCCTCTACCCAACTGTACATTCGCAGATGGGAGACCAAATATGGGACGGGGGGCTGTATGCCATACAACGTGACATGTGACAGTCTGGGCTGGAGGAGTCTCTAATGAGGCCGATATTAGTTTCCACAAATCATCACACCCCCACCATCCAGGGAAAAATGAGCCGCTTGAGGCAGAATGTCTCTCCATGACACTGATACAAATTGGGGGGGCTAAAATCTACTCTGTCTACTCAGTGTAGGGCAAATGGGAAAACAGTAAACTGACACCAAATCGTTTTGGTGAAAAAGCAAAAATTATTATTTAGGCCCTGAGAACGTGAGGTGTATTAATCAAAAAAGGAGAAAAGAAAAACGTTCAGGAAAATGATTGCCTCTCATCCCGATCCGCTCCCCCCTCCCCCTGCTCTGCCCGGGGTCACCCGAACTGCACTTCAGTCTGTCAGCAGCAGTCAAGGGCCATCTTCTCGAAAAGAGGTGAGCTACACACTTGGGGCTCACTCAAATATCAGTCATGTACTGGGCCAAACAGTACGAAGCTGTATGAGCACAGGTCAGATATTTCCATGGATTTCAGTGCAATTCAGCTTCCCAGAGAGGCACTCGGCATTCACTTAAACTTAAGTTCTGAAGTCAATAGCATGCAGACCGGCTGATGGGTACGGCAGAGCGAGTATCACATCCACAAGATCATCACAGCGTTCCAGCTTGTAAAATTAAACCCCCCTGACAGGTGCGTCATAAAGACCACAAACACCCATGCACCCCTGTCCATCTTGTCAATCCCCCCCCCCCTCCCCGTGGTGGTCAGGCTTCTGTCAAACTACCTGAACTCCAGCATACTTCTGGCAAAGAGAACGCTATTGCTGAGCCTGGTGGGGCAGCACCATGCAAATTTCAGCAGCTAATGCAGTCTCCCAGCACAATAGATGCCACGTACCAGTGAAGGTCCCTTACTCCACAGGTGTCAGACTCCAGTCCTAGGGGGCCAGAGCCCTGCACATTTTTGGGTTTCCCCTCGTTTAACACACCTGATTCAACTTCTTGTGCTAAGTACCACATAGCTGTTGAGCTGAATCATTTGTGGTGGAACAGGGAAAGAACTAAGCTACACAGGGTTCCGGCCCTCCAGGAATGCAGTTTGACACCCCTGCCTTATTTAATGCTTATCAATTCACCTCCAGAACAAAGGGGGCACATCCTCTCAAAGGGAAAAACTAATGGCAAACTAAAGATATTTTACATCATAACAGCCACCTATTTTAGTCAAAGGCTATGCTAGTATTTTCCCTGTTACACCAAGAAAACCCCAAAAGATTGAGATCACCGATGGTCCACGTCAACAACGACAACAACCCACTTGTCCACCAAGACTCCACACTCCAATGGAAGTGAAGGGTCTGATGTCATGGATACATAGGACATCCAATGCCCCATGGCGGTGGCGGGCAGGGCAACCATACCTTGAAGAGCGTGACTGTGATCTCGACGTTCTCAGGAACAGGCCAGATGACCACACCTCGATATGGGTTCTTTATTCCAGGCTGCCAGCTATGGGACTGCGGGGGGTGGAGGGAGAGAAGTTTCCAGTTAGAAGAATTTACGACAGTCAACTTTGTACCAACGGGTGGGATGCTGTTCAGCGGCAGCCAAACTGCAGTGCTCATCTAATCCTGAGTGAAGCCTCCAGCTACCACACTGTAGTTATTCTACCAGGACACCTGATTCATTCACGGAACCAAGAATCGAGACTTTGACGGACTGAATCATTCACATGGAGTGGAATGGTTAAGAAGTACACCCCAAAATGGCTGGAGTAAGGTCCACTGTCGCATCCCTTTACTGGAGGACTCGGGCCAAGGGTGAAAAGCAAACAGGGTGAAGAACGAGACCAAACAGCTTCTCCAGCTGGCACAGTCCTACTGGCCAAAACCTTTTTGCCTACACAACCCCCAACTCTGATTAAGTGCAGGTCACCCTCGACTGAGATCCTTATATGGGTGCTGCTCTACATTTCCATGTCACACTAATTCATTATTAATATTCTGATAATTCTACATAATTTCATTGTATCCTTTTTTATTCTCACCATATGGTAAAGGTTGGGTTTTGGTTTCTGTTCGATCACTGTCGGGGGAAGATTTTCTGATGACTTTAACATAATAGCCTCTATCATAAGTAACACCCTTTTTATTTCTCTATTGCGACAGACGCAACAGTATCACAGCAGCACGACGTTCTGTTAGATCGACCTGCCACCTGTGACAGTCGGACGTCAGTTCTGAAGGAATGGCCTTTAAGATATAAATGCTTACTGAAGCCAGCCGCTATTCTGAATAAAAAAAATTTACTCATGTACCCAAACACACACAAAAGGCAGGTAAACCTGAACCTAACCCTCCCCCCTTCCCCAACATAAACAAACAGCGAGATGCACCCACCTTGGAGGATTTCCGTCGACTCCTGCGGGTCCACACCACCACCAGCTTGTCTGGTTGCCTGACGAAAGAAATGAGAGGTCAGTGGAAGCATTCAGAGCACTTTCCTTCCTTCTGGGAGAGTCAGCTTTGGGTCAGATCGGGCTGTTATGTCTCATGCTTGCTTCGCCTGGCCATAAATGGCTCATCAAGGACGACGCAAACCCACAGTCACAGAGAACTTGAAACCATGACCTGTCAGCAGTTCACGTATCAAATATCCCATTCAACCACTGTCTCCTCCCGACTCTTGGCGCTTACCACGCCCTAGTAACTAGTTCCTGGGTGTCCTTGTGGCCCAAAAGCCCCCTGGGATGGCGGGATGACTTCCTGTACAGATCAGCAGTGATGAACAGTTTGGGAGGGTTGCCAGTGCTACCTCATCACCGATGCCATGCATGGCTGCATAACATGGAGATCCCACCCCAGGTCCATTGTAAGGAATTCCCAGATGATTGTCCTCCCTCTGCAGCAGGTTCTCCTA
The DNA here is from genome assembly GCA_026781065.1 of Mormyrops boulengeri. Lineage (NCBI taxonomy): Eukaryota > Metazoa > Chordata > Actinopteri > Osteoglossiformes > Mormyridae > Mormyrops > Mormyrops boulengeri. The sequence continues at coordinate 7,461,047 of JAODLD010000069.1, forward strand.
CTTCACACTCAAAGTTACCATGACGACAGACTAAGATTCTCCACCTTCAATGAAGTTAATAGTTTGTCTCTGGGAGCTGACAGCATAACTGGCAGGGAAGGCAAAGGCGACCATCTGCAATCACACGATTGTTGACCGTTCTAAGTCTTTTGGTGCAAGTGTGACTGTACAAGGAACTCTGGCACAAACAAGAACGAGAACACGGCTAGAGGAGGAGACTGAGTATCCAGCCACCGAAACGTGGGCTGAAACTTGGCTCAGTCAACCCCTCCTCAAGGAGGTCACCAAGGTTGGCTGTCAAACTCACTATATACCAGCGTTCAATTGCAGGCCCCCCCCCCCCCCGATCATGTTGTTTCCATGCTGTACTCTTAACCAACCCCTGCCCAATCATCAGTCTGCATGGTACAACTCCTGGCTCTCAGAACATTCTGTCAATGAGCGCTGTGGATTAAACCAGGGCACAGAGCCATGACATCAGCCAGCTGTAAGACAGTCTGCAACTGTACAGCGGGAATGTGTTTCTGACAGGTAATTTGTTTAGAGCCACACAAACACCTCCAGAGGGCCATTTTGGACACCTGCAGGAATGTGTGACTGGCGCTGTCCAGCCAATCTGTGACAGCCCTCCTGGCATGGTTTTAGAAGCACATTGGCCAGCAGGCATGGGGGCTCTGCAGTCAGAGTCAGTACCTGCAACAAACCTGTGAAAAAAACAAAACTGGGTTGCAAACCAGATGGAGGAGGAACACAGAGCAGGTCACATGCTGGTTGACAGGACTACTACAGAACACTGACCCTCTCCCCTCTAAAGACATGCAAAACAAGTGCCACAATATCATAAATCACAACATTTAAATGTCTAATATACAGTGCATTTTAAATGGTCACACTTTACTGTGTATTTAAAGTTTACAATAGTCTTGGCAAGCAACTGGCACAAAACTCTGCTGGCTGTCTGGATATGGGGTGACTGGGAGCACTGGAAGCTAAGGATTGTCCTTCTGGGTATCTGCACAGCAGTTCTGTTCCCTAGCAAGCCCCTCTCCTCCACCCTCGGAGGCTTTTCTCCACAGCAGAAGCATTGCTATGTCAAAAATTCAAAACATGCCCTTCTGCAACATTTTTTTTGAGCCCTGCAGTACATCAAGAGCGAGGAGATGCCTTTGAGAAAAGATGGCCCCTCTTCGACCACCACCAGCCCATTCCTTCCCCAGTTCTCTCTCCCCTCCCCCTACCCCTCTTGTTTATTTTTGCCCTATACATTCCTGGGCCCCAGGACCTCAGTGTAAACGCCGTCTTCCGCACCATGTTCACTGGCAACTGCTGTTTAATTATACGGGGCCCCAGCCTTGGTATGCCACACCCAGCCAAATAACTCCTCCCTAAGGGTGCTAAGACCCCCCTTTTTGAGACCACCCTCCCCCCACCACCACTGCCGTCTATCAGACAGCCTGATGTGAGGGAAGAAAAATCCCAGAAATCCAAAAAGTGGTTTCTGCAGAATGCTGTGATTGGGTCCCTTTCTGCAGGATAACCTTAGGGTTTGTCTGGGGTTGGGGAGGGTGTGTGGGGAAACCGCAAAGTATGAACAAATCTCATCTGGCAATATAGCATCTGGAAGTAAGACATGCCCAACGTCTTCTGAATCTCCTAATAAATAATCAGTGATGGTTTCTGGAGACATCTTTTTCTAGAAACCCTTAATGCACCTTAACCCGGTACAGCAGAGAACAGAGAATTTTTATTTAAAAAAAGAAAGAAAAATGGCAGATGGACACAATTCTTTCCTACATCAGTCAGCTGCAGGGTCAACCACTAGCCATCCCAGAGAAGGCAGGCTGCCGTCTCAGCTACCTCTCTGGCTACTGTCCCAGAGAGACCTGCCCATTCGACGTAGGATGGGCAGGGCAGCAAATGTCAAACGTGGGCCAAGATCCACCACCCTGGCAGAATGCCTCCTGAAAGGGCAGCGGCCCAGGAGGCCAGGCACTGTGAGACTGGCCAAAACGCCAAGCAGCCGGTCACCTCCATCAACTGCGCCTGATTCATGCATCACCTGACTCCCAGCAAGGATCTTCTGACCTACCCATAAGCAAAAAGAGCAAAGGGGGGAGAGAAAAAAATAAATAAAAATCAACCATGATCCAGGCATAGATGTATACAGCAATCATTTTCTACTGGCTGACTGCTATCCTCCCTGTCCCCACTCGGCTGCCATGATATTAAACAGGCTGCTTTTTTTGGGACAGACATTGCAAAGCATCGAACTTTCAGATTCAGGTTTTCCGTTAGCAGATGCTAGTCTATTTTTCCCCTAAATTTCCTGCAGCATAAACAAAATACACAGACCATCAGTAAAGCATAAAGTACCACTGGACAACCGCCTGTCAGGAAAATACAGCCAGGGAAGTGCAGGAGAGACCGAGAAGAACAGTTTCAATGCCTATCAGTGAAACCAGAAACTTCTTTTTTGCCACCAAAGCAAAAAAAAATTAAGGCATAAGACAGCAAGAGGTAAAGCGGAAGGAGATGCTATCTTCAGGAACCGACACAAGAGCAGGATATGACGCCGACATGCCGCGGTTGCTTGAAGACGTCCGAAGATGCCGGGCAATCAACATCCACAATTCCACAATTCAGAGGGGTGGGCGTGGAATCACTACTCAACATTTAAGAGGCTCACTGATGGTCTTGCTCGGCCTACGGCCGCCACGAGAATCGACCTACACTGACAGGCCACAGGAACTGGAATCGTGCCATCCTCTCAGGCCAGACACGGGTGCCAGAGAGGGAGAGGAAATGGAAAGACAAAGGCAAACAAGGGAGGCAGGGTGGGGTCCAGGAAAGCGAGAACACATCCTGCACTGTTGTGAAACCAAAAAATTAATTACAATAAAATTGGAAAGGGCATTTCCTTTTCCACTACCCACAGTGTTGTGTTTGTCTTAACGAGGAGGCAAGGTAGAGACGAGCAGCCAGAAATGGCCAGCTACAACTTCTAGCCAGAACTAGTTCTACCCAGTTCATCACCAGGTACTCAGTGCTAGCAGTGACATAGTGTGTCATGAAAGTGTTTGGGGGGTGGGGGGGCGTGCTCCCTTAAGTCAAGGGGAAACAGTCTCACCCCCAAGATGACGCCAGATCCTTATCTGGTTTGGGGGTATATCTCCTTTGAAACAAAATCACCAGCTCATATCACAGATCTGGTGATCTTGGTTACAGAGCATGCCAACGATACCCATGAGCAGTCGCAATAGCATCATGTACTACTAAAATAGCAACATTAGCAGTGTCACGTGCCAGTTCCGCATGCAGAACCATAACATCATATACTTTGCTCTGACGCCGCAGATCTAAGCAGACCGAGTGGAACAGAAGTGTACTACTGACACGGCCAGTTGGGTCAAGTGCCAAGGCAGCCACCATGTCGGGGCTGACCTCTGCCACATACTGTGATTTAGAGCTGAAGCTGAGTTTTCACCAGCTCATTCAGATTTTCTACAAAGCAATTCAGTTGGAAGAAATTCAATGCAATAATGACAAAATTGGATTTATCACAGTAATTTGTGTTAGTAGAGTGTTTTGTTTAGCCAGTCTAATTTATCATTAAGGGATTTTATCAGTGTATGCAGTTAAACAATTAAGTGGTACAATTCCAGCTGAGCATCTCGGTCAATTTCTGCTAAGAGGAGACACTTTGGCTGGTTGAAAATATCTTTTGTTTTCCAGTTACAATATTTCTAGAAGAGGGATGAAAAGTGCCTGTGTCAGACTCCTTTTCAGAGGCCACATTTATCAATGGTGAGCATCACTAATTTGTATGAAAAGTCCTAAATATATTTTTCCTTCCATCCATCCATCCATCCATCCATCCATCCATCCATCCGCTTATCAGTCACTGCAGTGTCTCTCTAACCCAGTACTTGGAGACCCCAGACAGTACACGTTTTTCGTTCCCTCCCAGACATTCCACATTTTTGTGAAGATGAAAAATCCTTCAGTTCCCTTATGGACTTTCCATTGGAAAAATTTAGGTCCAGATTTTGCCAACTCCTTAAATATGAAATTAACCAAATCTTTCATCACTGCTCCATCGGCCAACATCACCCTCAGCTAACCCTCAAAGAGGACTAGTTTTAAAATATCATGCCGACCTCATGGCTATTAGTGTAGTAAGGCCATGACCAGCTACCACAGGAGATTTAGCACACAGGTCAAAGGCCTTTAGGACTTTACAGAGAGATGTACCTGTGGGTACTTAAATGAAAACGTGAGCTTGTTTTCTTAGCTTTATTGTTAATTTTTTAAGCACACGAGTCACTGTGGGTGCTGTACAAAAGTAATGCACAGGCAAAACAAAACAAGTTCAAAACATAATTACAGCCAGTGGTGAGTCGATCATCACAAATTTACATTTTGAAATCAATAAACTGTTATAATACGTGACTGATAAGCCATGAACCGGATTGTTCCAGCATCAATATGCTTGAAGATCCTGTCACACTGCTAACCTTCCTGAGGAAGAGCTTCCCCAGATGATCCCATCGGCCCACAATGCATCTGCAGGAAGACAGATGGGGTGGGGCAAACATCCAACATTAACCCTGCTTTAGCTCCCCCTGCATCCAAAGAAGAGCACCACACCCTTTGACTATTTATAAATGCAGGGCAAACAGCAACCCAAGGCAGGACACTACCTAATTTGCCCCCCCTCCCAAGCCCACACTCCCTTTCCTCATATTGGCCTTATCATCTAGCCACAATGACCCAAGCAAACTATTCCCATCCAATTTCTTTGTCAAGGCACTGGAAATGCAACAAAAATATGCATCTTTCAGACCAACAAACCAGTCACGGCATAAAACAGTGCAGAGCAACCAATAACATTTCTTTCAAAATGGCCACATTTTTCTTTAATTTATAATGATGAAAAACATTTCTAAGAATCTAAAAGGACACAAAGGAGGGTGGGGTTTTGTATTGGAGGATTTAAAGGACCGCCATGCTCTTAGGCAACAGTTGCAGATCTCTTCAGTAAACACACCGCTGCGTAAATGACCCTACTGTTCTCATGCGGTCGCTCATCATCCCTCAGTCAACTCTGCATGTTACGGAACTCGCGCCAGCAATCGCCTCATGACAAAGCAATTGCGATCGTCCGCAGTCACGCCTAAATCGCAGTGGAGCCTCGCCACGATGGCCAAATGCTTCCACTCCAGACAACCCAGAAGGAACAAGTCTTGTGATCCCACATCTCTTTAAACTTCGCCTTATCTGTACAGGACTGCAGGCAGGCCTTATTTATGCCAGAAAAAGCCACGGTGAAAAAATTGGCTCAAGGAGCTTCATCAGTGTTCTCTATGTTTCTTTACATGGCTGTTGCGGGAAACCAACTGATGTCCATAACCCTATACAGAGGGTAACAAACAGTGTAGCTGCAGGTCAGAGGGCACTGGTGGGCAAGCCAAGCCGCTTGACTCAAAGCTGAATGGGTACCCAGTCCACCGAGGTCCAGGATCCAGCTGTTGGTCAGGGGGGCTCGACAACACTGAGCAGCCAGCAACTCTGTAAGAACAGCAATGAGCTCCATCCAAGCTGAAGAACTCCTCGCAGCCTTCAGGACAAACTCCTGAAGTCATACTATTCAACATATGTGCAACTACCCCAGACGAGAACGCACGAAAAACCACAGCCATATTCAGGCATGAGATCAGAGATACTGTTGAGACGGCAAAAGCAAATAGGCAGTCCCTAAAGGAGGCAGAAACTGCAGCTGGACACGGCAGCACGGCAGAGATAACACCCCAACACATGGCCTCCATTTAGCAGAGCGGGCCGACCCAGTCTCTGCTTAGCACATTTTTACTACGAGCAGTAGAGACGGGAGGAGAGGGAGCCAAATCCCAGAGCTTCCAGGGAGCTGGAAGCCAGGAAGCAGCCACGGCTGGTGTCCCACAGCTGGGGAGGTGGTCTTCACTGGGTGGGAAAAAGCAGTCTAACCTGTCAGGAATTCTGAGGGATCTATAAGGAGGAGGATGTATCACCACAAGGTTGCATACAGGAGTACATGGGTTCAGTCTGTATAGGCAATACAGAGCTGTGTAAACGTCTCTGTGAGAATCTGGGTGAACTATGCATCTGCGCATCATCTCTCGGTGCTACAAAGGAGGGGCAAGTGTGGTCTTTGTTGACAGAGGGAAAAGGAGAGAGAAGGAAGGAGAACAGAGAGAGTATGTCATTTGGCACCAGTGTGCCCATAGAAAAGACGGCCCCCTTCTGCATGCGAGTGTGTGTAATCTACCTCTACCCACCTCGTGGTGCAAGACACCAGCAGCACTTCACTGCAGCGCCACGCTGCAGCCGCCCTGCCCAAATTACCGGCCGCCCTGCATGACATCGGCCTTCATCGCAGCGAGGGAGAAGGAGGACGGAAGGGAAAGACAAGGGGAAACGTGCAACCAGGTGAGAGAGACAGAAAAAAGCAGGGAAATGAAAAGGGAAGCTAGAGAAAGGAATAATAGATAGAGAGACAAGGACAACTGGCAAAGAAATTTAAGATTGGGGGGAGTGAAGACTTAAAGAAAGATATGACCCAACAGGTTGGAGAATTTGACAACAAGCAGAGGAGAAACGGAGAGGAATGTGACTGTTTGGGACTAACAATGACAACGGGGCTAAAATTCACCCAGGACTAGGCTGAGTGACACAAGGATAAAGGATACATGTACATTAATTACATCACTTCCGCAATTAATATTTATGGATGATTTGACACGCTTGATCTAATCAGATTTAATGGTGTGCTGCTCACACATATGTTTAATACAGTGTACAACATATTGTAGCATAACATACTGGATCAAAATGCAGTGAGAAGAGGAGGAAGAAAGCCACGAATTTACAAAAAGTGCACATAGGTTGAAACAAGAGGCCGTCATTAAAAAAGCTTGCATCTCCACTACAAGTCTGCTGCTTAATTCTCTTGGAGTTGGGAAACACGAACCACTCATTGATTGACAGTTGCCTCCAGGTATCGGATTACAGCGGGTGCATGTTTCAGTTAATAAGTATATATATGTGTGTGTGTGTGTGTGTGTGTGTGTGTGTGTGTGTGTGTGTGTGTGTGTGTGTGTGTGTGTGTGT
>JAODLD010000069.1:7468553-7479759 GCA_026781065.1 Mormyrops boulengeri
CCCCCCCCCCCCCCCCCCCCCCCCCCCCCCCCCCCCCCCCCCCCCCCCCCCCCCCCCCCCCCCCCCCCCCCACGAGCATCCATGCTTCCTGTACGGAATGATCCATCCAGTTAAATATGCTTTTCCTTTGGGGCAGGTGGGGTTCTGCTACAACAGCAGACAGGATGTATAATTATCATAAGACGAGGTGTGTTATAGGGCAGTGAGAGAGTGAGGACAAGTAAGGGAGCGAGAAAGTGAGACAGAGAAACTAATGCAAGTTCCCCTATGCTGACTCAACATCACTGAATGCAAGAATTCTTGCTCCACACCCCCACTTAACTGCAGAAAGCAAATAGTTGGGAATTTCACACCCACGGTCAAAACACAAGCCAGTAACACCAGCAGGGGAACCGCGCGGCAAAGTAACCGCAGGCAAACACGGATTTGGAGCAGAGAGGCGGCATGTTGACAGTACCTCTCAAAGCAAACATGCGCACATGGAATCAGTGGCCTTGTTGGGACGAGAGCATCAAAGTCCCTCTCTCTGCCTGGGCTTGAGAGCACAACACGCTCCGCAAGGTGCTTAAGACTAGCACAGCCACTGCCCGTTACATCATTTGTGGACAGCCATCGAGTAAGAAGCGTTGGATGGGTGGTGAGCAAAAATTGCTACCTAAAGTCAGACAGGAGCATTTTTTTAAAGCTTGTAGGTAGAGCTCTCACCCCCAAAACAAAATAACGAGCCGTAAGGGAGTATCCAGGTCAGACAAGGACCGCTCTCCTGTTATCAGCCAACAGAGATAAGCGCCCTCAAGTGGTATGAAGAGTTACTATTGTATCATTACCTCCCTGCTTATCAGTGGGATGCCCTTTGAAATGGTCAGATGACAAAAACCCACAGGACTGAATTTCACAACAGAAGTTGCCACGAGGCAGCATCCACCACATCAGGTGCAAACCAGTTCATGGCTAGGCCGGTGAATCGGGTCACGGTTAACAGCTGCTCACCACTGGCATCAAACACTTTCTTCAAAAGTTACCCTCACTCTGACCAATCCTACTTTCCCATCCCTCTATTTGAATAACATGAATGTCAAATTTCATTATTGAGTAATAAAATTTAACAGCTATCGCGCTGTTGCCTGTTGCGTAGATGAGTCTGTATCAGGCTCACACAAATTTCAGGTAAACATTTTCTCAACCCTGCACTACTAGTTGACAAGGACTGCTGAGAAATTCTGGCATACATTTCTTAGGTAAATAATAAAATAAAATTTCAGACACAACATTAATGCAAAACCCACATGACAGGTGCTGACAGCAAGCTGAAAATAGTCACATTTTAGCACTTGGCTAATCCTTACCTTAGCCCAGGTTCTAAGACAAACTGGAACAGGTGCATATTCAGGTCAGGGGGTGAAAGTACTTAAAAAAACATGACGCAGCACTTCAGCTTATGGAACACACTACGCACACTTCCTATAAATACACGTGACAGTTTTGACAAAGAAAGAGCTTAATTTTTGGCAAGAATCTTCAGTGGATCAGAGGTGGCTCAGCAACATGTTGGACAAATTCAATGCCAAGCAACACAAAGATGCTCATTGCCACAAAACTGAGCCAACTGACGAGCCAAAGCATAGCAAACTGTTTGACCATTTTCACAGTTAACGCAAATGGAAATCTCAATCAACTGCATCACAGGAAACGATTAGTGGCACTTTTGAGACGCGTACAACCGCTTACAGGAGAGGCCAGTCAGATCTCCACAGCACTTTTTAAGCAAGGAACAAAAAACACTCATGGGTTAAACTTCACTGCATCAAACTGCGTCATCCAGCACCCGGTCCAGAACATCCTGATCCACTCACACTTCAGAATACACCACTTTCTGATCACTTGCCATTCCTATGTGCTGCTGGGTAGCATTTTCACACCGTAAAGGATTTTTGCTGCCACTTCAGAACAAATCTGACCAAGAGCAACCAGAATAATGACTGATCCAAGAACATGACTAACGGGGGGCATGACTCTGTTCACAGCTAGTAAATCACTTCTACTCTACAGTTATTCCTGATTCAGTATCACTGGCCACAACAAACTTTTTCCAGCAGAAGTACACTCAAAACTGAGTTATGAAATATCCAAACAAAGATGATGTGCTGAATTACCTCCCCTTGTTTGCAATACTTCTTTTATTCTTAAGGCCAAAAGACATTTTTAAAAATGGGGTTTGAGAATGGGAATGAATCCATACTGGCCAGAAAGTACTGAATTAAGAACAGCTGCTCAGCTCTGGCTGACAAGTACAGTAAACGGATGGGTGACCGGAGACGACCTTTCATCACACTGCAGCTGCCTGTATTCACACATACACTTCAAGACAATACAAACACCTTCTTCACAGTATGACCACATAGGATTCCTAACCTCCAGCATACTATGAGAAGTGTGTGTGGCTGGTATCCTGACAACAGTGCTGGAACCTCTCTCATGCTGGTAGCCTTTGCTGGGAGAGACTTTGGGTCCAGAAGCACAGCATGTTAAAGCAGTTTTCTGAGAAAGTGTCATTCTTCCAGCCAAATGTCTACCGCATTAGCCTGTCTGACGGTACCAAGGTACCAATTACACACACCCACAGTACAAACACTGGGTGGCAGAGAAATAGCTCGGACCAGCTCACAGTTTGTGGCAGGTAACGGCTAGCCTGAGCCCATGCCACACACCCACCATCCACATGCAGAGTAACCCCTGCACCCCTTTGAGATTTCCAACTCGGGCTGCAAGAGAGCTAACAGCTTCTCATAGTAATCTGATCGGTGATCGACAACGGAAGCTCCTGGGGCCATGCCTGTGTTTGAACTGGAACTTTCCACAGAGGCAAGAAGGACAGGTCACCTCGACCTCTCTGAGCACAGCTTACACATCAAGATCAAAGTTGTCATCTTCACATGCATCACTCCCACCCAAAGGGCTAGGTCTCTCTCCAGACAATGATAACTCTCTCATTAAAGTCATAAAGAAGCATTTTAAATTGCTACTATGATTCCACCCAAATAAAGAGCAAAATAAGCCAGCAAGTCACCCTCCCTCTTTTTAAGCACCATATGTCCAGCTTTACACCAGGGAGGTGGGTTAAACTGCAGGGGTTGCCATGGTAAGGCATCACCTGGGATCGTGAGTCACCACATTTACACACACATCCCGATCATACTAGGCAACCGAAGTCAAAACCTAAACGCATCTTCAGATACAAGAACGGTAACGGGTAAATAAACACGGCACAACAAAAGAGCTACCTCTTTATGGAACTTAACTAACCATTACCAGACAAGGCCTGAACACAAAAAAAATCTTCACAAGAAACAATGGAAAACTCATAAAACATTTACGTAATTCATAAGAAGGTAGTTAAAACTGGTGAGCAGCTGAGGCCAGGCGGTAAGAAACTAAGCGTCTGGAAAGACTACTTGAGTGGCACCTTCTCAGCTCGCTTCACTCGAACTACTGTCCTTCAGACACGTATCCAGATAGGCCGTTAGCTTGACCTGACATATTAAACCCCGTTTTACACACCCTCGTGTTACGATGGTGGGACACTCGGCGTACCGCGGAGCACCTTCGCCCTGTGGGGAGCCGCCCGAACCGGAGAGGCACGTTCCGCGGGGACGGCGGCTCGAGCGCAGGGCGCGCGCAGGGCCCGCACTTCGCAGCCCCGAGCCGCCGCCGCTGCGCTCACGCTTAAACGCTCTTAAACGGCGCCACTCACCATTTCTTTGTGCATTCCACCATGAGCTCCTGGTAAGAGGCCACAAACTGGAACTTGGACGCATGCTTCCCAACACGCTGTAATCTTTTCCACACCGAAGCCATATTTCCTTATCCGCCGATATTTTGTGCAATCCTTCGCCTCCCTTTGTTCGGTCGCTTAAAAAAATCTTTGGTTGCCGGCGTTGCAAAAGTATCCAACAATCTTCAATCAGTCGCTGCACGCTCGTCGCTTACATTTTAAAAACATGAAATCAAACGTTCAATGAATCCTATCGTAGGTGATCTCCTCGCTGAGGTGGCATGTCCTCAATGTCTCAGGAGGCCAGTAGATTAAGGGACATGAAATTTCCCCAGCGACGGCAGCCAAAACTGACAGGACCAAGCATGGTTATGGAAGAAAGAACTTTCCCCGATCCTGTATCTTCTAGCCGGCAAGACATTCCTCTCCTCCCCAAAACAACCTGGGATCTCCAACCTAGGGAGGGGAAAACACACACAGTACACTCGATGACAAAGGAAAATAAAGAACAAAAACCCCAATATATTCTTCAAATCTCCGCCTTGGCACAGTTAAGTGACCTAACACGCATCCCTATGTCGGTTTAACTTAATTATCTCCTCGAATAGAGTGAAACGAACATCTCCAGGATTCATTTAATGAGCAATTCATCACATTCTCCTTTTAAACCAGGCACCGTGATTTAAAAACGTAAAGCAACTTCGAGGTTATTAGTCACGGCATTGCCCGAACTTCTGTAGTTTGTATCAAATCTAACGGAATATCACACAAAATGAAACGATCAAAATTAAATCCAGTTCCACTCAGTGCAGCACACAAAGCCGAATTATTATTCTGTGTGTTATTCTGCAAGAATGCAACCAGTTAGCACATCTGGCAGATTGTTATCAGGTTTATCAGATGGCGAGCTGCCTGTATCTAGCGGGCTGTCTGGCAGACGAAGGCACTGATTTGAAGGGGAAAACAGTACACGTCCATTTTTGCCTAAAATGTAACACTCGCGCTGTCAAGCATACAAAAGCAGGCTCGTGATCATCACGTAGAAGACCGATTTTCATCGCTGTCCTCCCCGGAGACCCAGATCCTACAGCCAGTGTAGCACAACCGACAGTTGCTAAATAGACATCGGCTTCCGTTCGTCAACTGGGATACACGCTGATTCATACGCTACTTGTGTGTTGTGGCTGGTTAGCCTAATTCCACGCGACCGACACACTAGATAGTTGTTACTAGTCCGTAGCCGCTAGCTACCCGGCTACAATGAAACTTTATTAAGCCCGCAGCCGAAAGACAAGATTCAGCTGACAGGAGTTCACTTTCCAAAAGCATACACCAATTTAAACATTGATCAGCTTACCTCTTTTTTTAGTTTAATCCGCCCTCTCGCCTCCAGACTTCGTGTCTGGGAGGCAGCTAACTGCCAGCCACTTCTGCAGTATCAGCCATTTAGCGAGCCAGCTAAAAGAAGGCACCCGCAGGAGGAGTCAGCCCACAGACACCGTCCACCCTGTCCGGTAACTTCAGCTGAACGTAAAAGGATTTCTCAGCCAACCGCTTCACAATCAAGACAACATAACCCCAACACCAAGGCTGCAAATTCTAACAAACTCGACAATTAAGCATCCATCCATTTTTCTGTACGTTTAATGAAACGCTAGTTAGCCAGCTAACGCGTACGAAGGACCGCCCCCTGCCTCTCCCATTGGTTCCTTTAGAGTGCCTTTTTGCGAATGTTTACTCGCCCCTCTCATGCAAACGCTCCTTTCACGCCTTAGTTACTGTGCGGCGTTTTGATTGGTAGATCTAAGCGTCCTTCATACTATAAAGCCCGCCCACAATCACCATCATGTTCGCATTACTTCGCCGCAATGTAATTTACCCAGCCACTGCCTTGATTCACCATTGGTCGAATCTCAGAACTAAGGGTAAACTGTTTATGCGATTATAGTTTCCCTGTGGTGGTTTACGATGCCTATCAAAACCGTCCCTGAGGTTTAAAGTGTCCGCAGACTTTGGCGCTCTTGCGGCAGTACGGTGACGGGTGGGTCAACATGCGGTCTACGGTTTAATACCGCTACCCTACAAATTTAGGAGTCAGGCTATAGTAAGTAATTGTAGCAGTATGGTGGTACCGAGGCACAATTTCCACAGTTTACATTTGCGTATGTCTGGAAAATATAACTAGCCATTTTCCCTGTTTGAGCGTTGTCCTGAATTACCTTTTATGTACAGGCTGCATTTAACCTTGCTCCTTAATGTATGAGGTTTGCCTGCCACGAGCTATTGATCTAGATACTATAAAGAGCGCACTAATGCGAATAAAATGTTAATGATCGACCGTAGGATTGTGTCGGTTCTATTGGTGAATTTTAGTCGCGCAGAAAAAATTAAGATAAGTAATACGTAATTAGATTTTACCCCTGCGACCAGGACCAAGATAAGCGCTTTGAAGATGAAAGTATGGATGTATAATGACATTGTACTGCATATTGCTATTTAAGGGGAAAAAAACATTTTTCACCATTAGTTGTTCCAGCACTTGAATGTTAAATCACCAGGAATGTTAAACCAAATTCTTATTTCTAATTTGTTACAGTTAAGAGTCCTAAATGTTTCGGTAGTTGTACACCTGACACATTTTATCCAAAGCAAATTTTTTACATTTATACATTTTACCTGAGAAATTAAGGTTAAATGCCTTGCTTAATGATACTATTGCAGAGCCTCTTTTACGACTTTCGATAGCAGCCTTCAAGATATGAATTTATGTCCTTAACCACCCAACTACAGGCTGCGTCAGGGCAAGGCTTCAGACCCCCTGCACTCGGCTAGAAGGCCATACAGTTCGTATTGTAGGCACTGATACGCACTAATGTGCAAGAATAATTTTCTAACCTGACATTAGGTACTGATGTCATTCTGTGTAAAACGAACGGTGCGTGAAAGTACATGTCTGCATACCCGTTCAAATCGTGCCAATAATTTTGCTTCCTGGAGTCAAATCAGTACTTGAGGAGATTTTTCCCTAACACAATGCAGCTTTTATGACTCATAATGCGGGAGACAGTCCCTGTTTTTGTACCGTCTCTGTTTTGTTTATGAACTTTTATTCCCTGTCATTTTTTAACTGCCCATGTTCCTGTTTCCACCCCATCGAAGCTCTTTGAATCGCTGCTTCGTCGGAAAGGTTTTCCCGGAGTCATTCTCCCTAAACCCGGGTACAAGCAATCAGACATATACTTATAGGCACGCGATTCACATTTGCAGTTTGGTGTTTACTACGGGAGATTGCATGTAATACTTCACTTTGTTTCTATTTAAACAGTTATAAAGGAATCAATATAAAGTGGTTAGGCACGGTAGACAATTCTGTTATCATATATAAAATCGAGGTGTGTGGATGTAGCCGGTTGCTGGCACCCTTTTGTAAAATCGGCAGAAAGATTATCAAATGTCTCGGTATGCATCAAAGAATGCTTTGATCTGACGAGGGTCTCAACCAGAACACTGCCCTTTCTGTGTGAGAGGCAAAGCGCCCCCTTTGATACGCGGTGTCAGAAGGCAGGACGCGCATAGTCAAAAGCATGTAGTGGCCCGATCTTACTGGCACGCAGTAAACAAAGCCCCACCAGTCCCGGAGGAGGTCAAGAGCCTCTTCGCCTCCCGCAAAGGTACATTTCATTATTTATTAGGCCAGTTTCATGCAAAGCACCTCAAATAGCTTACAGTTTTTAGACTTCATGCACATAAACAGCTGTGCATTTTTTTTTTGGAAGAAATTCATTCAACACCTGCCTTGTTGACGGGCTTAACGGCGGGGCTGCTCCTGGGAGACCGCAACGATTTAGTCATACGGCCAGGTGTTTATGAACTATGCCGTTTAATGCTTATGACTGTACCTGTCGACTTTCTCCTTACGGGTTTGCCCATCAACGCGATCAAAGTTGGCACTTCAGCAGTGAGCCTTTTACCCGCCGCTGGTGCTTAGCGTAACTCGCTAAATAATCATCGTGCAGTATGGAATTTAACTTGCCTCCAGGCTGCAGTTGCTCAAGCCGCGCGAAAGGGCCTGGAATTCAGCCAGAGAAACATATTCGTTCATGCTCTACTTTAAAGCAAAAAATATGCGCTTGTATTTCAGGTGACTGATGCTGTTGTTCAGACATAATGTGGTGCTTCATACCTTCACAGAGCTCCTAGATGGACTAAGTGGGACAATGGTTGTGAGTATATGTTTGAAGCGCAAGGATGTGCATCATTTGTGAATGCTTGTTCTTTTCCACATTGAAAGCAAAAAAAATAAGATAAGTAATGTAAGTATTTCACAGGAGATGTACTTATGTAAACAAATGCTCCATTAACAAAGAAGTACATTTTTGCTTGTGGCTGCAAAGCCAGAAGATCTACATTGCAAATGCACTTGAACTATATCAGGCATGGTCTAGTTTACATATATCTGACAATTGTTGTCTTTAAATATCAGTCTAGGTGCATACTACCTTGCAGCTATACCGTATCGCGTTTTTATCCTCCTAGCCCGCCGTTTCCTGTTTGCCTCCCCTCGGTAATACAAGCGTTACACTGGCCTTTAAAGATAAGCATCTTTACAGTAAATGATGCCACATCGAGTCACGACGGGCTCGAGTCTGGCAAGACTCCAGGCCATTCAGGAAGTGGAGGACTCTCAGGCGGGTTCTCCTGCACTCAGGATAGAGGCTGGGGAGGGTTGCATTTATACCGCCTCTCAAATCTGGGAGGGGGGATGGGGAGGCAGCAAACAAAAGATGGGAAACGTAAACCCATTCCAGTAGAGCCTGCGGGTTTGCGCCATAAAAGGGGAAGGAGACCCCCGGGAAAAGATTTCTGCTTTCGATGCTACCAACCAAGACTCTGGAACCGAGAGGACAGAGATGGGTTCGTCTTATAGGATGTCAGCAGTTGCTCCGACTGCCCTCTGACCTCTTTAACAACCTCATTAAAACAACATGACTAGAACAAAGTATGATTTGACAGAGAATATTTATGTATGGAGCAATTTTAAATGTGCTTTTATTTGCAGTGGTTAAGCATAAACCAGAGTAATAGCAGAAAGGCTACGGTTCAATTTTTGTCTCCTTTTTTCCCCCTGTGAAAGTCGATGAGCTTGTAGCTGCTTGTTAATAGCTAGATGGGAAAAGAATGGGTCAAACGAGTTTAAACCACCACAAGACGTGAGAGTCCGAGAAAGAATGGGTATTTTACTGGTGGCTGGTTTTTCCCTTTTTGGGTTACTGGGACAGTGCAGAAATGGGGTCAACGCAAAACCAGTGGGGCATATGCATACAAAAGAAATTTTATATGGGTGTGAGTTAAGAGAAAAAGTTTTAACTCAGGCATGGGCGTGGGGGAGGGGGGTGCTGTCAAGCAAAGGGGGCATGATGACATTCATGGTCAAAGATCTGGTGGGGCTGAGAAAGATTAAACATTTATTTAGGCGACACTTTTCTCCGAAGCAATTTAGATGTGTTGATCAGCGAGTATGGCCAGTCCCTGGAGCAATTGTGGTTAAGTGCCTTGATCAAGGGCCCAATGGTGAAATTTCCTCTGCTAGCCATGTGATGTGAACCAGCAACCTTTTGATCATGGGCTCAAACTGTAATCTGCAGAGCCACTGAGCCGCACACCACCCCACAAACACACATTTACTGTATAGTACTGACACAACTAGGAACCAGTTGACCTGACTGAGCACAGCGCTCCCAGTGACCTGCCCCCCATATCATCATTAATGATCAGCTCTCTTTATTGACACAATGAACTGCGGAGCTACTCTGCAATCATCATTTAATCATCATCAATGTACAAGAGTTGCGCTTTGGAGGTGAGACCACAGAACAGGGCTTTTCAGACAGGAAACCAGGGAAATTGGGAGAGAGCTATGAATGCATCACACAAGTAATTATGAATTAAGTACTGACAGGGTTTAACTTCTTTTCCAGGAATGGGTTCCCCCTTTACTCTTGGCACCAACCTGGAGGATTCTGCTTTATTATTTCATTTTTTTGTGTTGTATGAATCATATGATAATGCCGACATTTCTCTGATTAATGAAGCTTACAAATTGCTTAATGGACCAAAGGTTTGAAAGTCCTGCATCAGAAAATAAAGCCAGAGTCTTGGTATGTGAACAGATCTGTGAGATCTGTCAAGTTTGTCCACAGAAGGTTGGGGGGTTAAAGGGCACTGTGGACACATCTGGAAAGAATTGGAGGCTTGTTTTCTTGACCTACCTTGACTGCAGAGCCACCGGTTGTCTCTCTGGTACCTTGAAAAGTAGTGACTCCCAGTTGAGATTTTTCATCCCCAGAAAGAAAATAGGGAAAAACACAAATAAACAGGGAAAAACAGTAAACGAGCTCAGTCCAACACAGGAAACTCATGTTCCTCTCCCACCCCCCATATAAATATAAATCTAATCACTGGTTGGGCTGGAGCCTCCAAGGAGATGAGAACAAGAGAAATTACAGGGCTCAGTGGGTCCCTCCAGATTTCCCTGGCACTGAACCTTAGGTAACATTCATTGTTTTAATTATCAAATACTGTCAACTGCTGCAGGACAGAAGGACTTGAGAATAGGAGTAGACTGAAGAAATACATAACACACTTCTTTATCTTAAATATCTATTTTTTGTATCTATTCATATATGTATCTTTAAATATGCAAAAATCTGAAGAGAAGCAGGGGGACATGACCCTTGAGAAATTGCAAGCCAGGTCGAGTTTCTGTGCTGTTTAATCGCCACATGCTAATTACATCCCATTGTCTTTCCCGGGTTTTCCAGATGAGGACTCGGCATCCGAGAACCCGCTGGCCCCAGAGCCGCTGCCGAGGGGGGACTCTTGAGCAGCATGCTGGGAAACCTTTCTGTAGCGGCATTAATATTTGGTCAGTGGAGCGATAAGGACGGTTGGGAGGCGGAGTCTCCCTACGAGGTCAGTCCTGGGGAACACATTTATTGGCTGTTGGATATCTTGGGCGGGCTTTAATAGAGGATGCAGGAAACATGCTTTGGGGAGGGAGGCCTATCAGGCATGGGATGCAAAGGCCTCCCTAGGCCTCCCCAGACCAGCAGGAGGTGAATATTACAAAAACACTCCACCTTCAGGTACACCTTGGCCCAGCAGGTCACGTGTCCCACGCTACCAACAGCTCTGATTGTCTGCAGAGCACAGGAGAAGAAAATAATCATTGGGTGAGCAAGATGTGGTGGGGGCGTGGGGGTCGCATTTTAGCTGTCCGAACACGAAAAAACAAAACGCAAAATATGCTGCGGCAGCTCATGAAGACAAAGGCAGCGTGTTTTTCAGGAGGTGGTGAAATTCTTCTCCTGAGGGAGCACATTCATCACAGCATCTGGCCCACGCAGCGTCACATTCCCTAGGGGTGGGTGGGCT
>JAODLD010000069.1:7481120-7503042 GCA_026781065.1 Mormyrops boulengeri
ATTAGTTAAGTTCTCCCCAAACGAGCTTGATGGGCCGAATGGCCTCCTCTCGTTTGTAAATTTCTTATGTTCTTATCCCTGTCTAAGCACAATGACAGCACGGAGCAGGTCTTCACATGGTTTGTTTTGGCTGTGTTTCTGCTCTGAGCGGAGGAGAATGGAGAGTGGGGGAAGCATGAAGGGTCCTGTGGTCTCCACGGAGAAGCTGTACAGGACACTGCTCTTTCCATGGCTCGCAGGTGAAAAAATACAATCTGTGCTGGACGTGAAGTACAGGTAGCGGGCATTTTGACCCAAGCATCTTGGCCCACCATAACACCCAGCATGCCCTACCCTATGCCCCATCCAATAACAATTGTCACCACTTCTGAGCTACAGTCCCAATCTCAGTCTAGAACCTTGGAGATGAAGCGGGAACTGATCCAAGGTTAAGGAGTTCACTTCTCCTTGAAAACATACTTAGTAGTTCAAGCGCTCAATGTAAGAAAGTACAATCAGGAAGATACTGGCTCTTATCAGAACCAAAAGCTTTTCTTGTCATTTTCATGAGTGGTCAGCTTATGTATTGAGTGTATAGAGAAGCTAAACCTCTCCCCTACTTCATCAAATCCATGCTAACCTGTTGAAGAACATATTGTTGCACAAAGCTGGCCTTGGTAATAGATATACTGTATACAGTCATCTGCAGAGCTGTAAGCTCCTCCATCATACAGACTGGACACTGACACATTAGGGAACATCAAAGCTCAACCAAAATGGGCCAGCTGAGATTACTACATAAAAACACAATTAAAACTAAGTTCATGCAAATATTGGCAGGTGAGGGTGGGGGGCCACTGAAATTAATCATTGCTTAAACACTGGATTATCCAAATTCAGATGGATGCATCCGTGTCTTTAAGGCAGTGTTTCTCAATCCCATCCTCGGGGACCACCTGACGGTGCACATTTTTGCTCCCTCCCAGCTCCCAGTATCAACAACGTGGACAGTCTGGGGGTCTCTCAGGACCGGGTTTAGAAACACTGCCTTAAGGAACTCTCTGTTACAGTCTTGCTACCAACTGAAAACAAGGCTATCATGCCAGCCCAAGAATTAAAAGCTGTCCTTATTGGTCCTAGTGTTCAGGTACAGGCCACGGAGTGGTAGCAACCTGCTGGGGATGCTGTCATCAGCTGGGCTGGGGGGCTTTGCTGGACAACTTTCTGGACAGGTTTCTATGGCTCCTGGGTGCCAGTAACAGGAGTGATCATTAATATTTGTAATTAAATCAGCAACAGCATCCCCCTACCAGAGGCCACAGCACATGAACACATAGGCACAGCGTAGGAAGTGAGTCTATCCTACCAACATGCCAACGTTTTTCATTCCTGCTTACTTCCTTTGTGGATAAAATCGTCCATGCTGAGTGCTCTGTTAACCCCAGAGATCCTAATATTCTCTCCTGAATAATTTAACCTACAGTATCAAAGGCAATATTGACCTAAAGTATAGCTGTTGTGGTGGGTGTGTTCTTAATGCCCTCCTGATATGGCCGCTCTCGGGTTAATAATGGCTCGCAAGAGATGTAAAGAGATATGTTGTTTCTCATCATAATGACACAGTCTCTGTCCCAGACTTGTCTAGGAGGAGACCCACATGAGATATTGAAACCGTCGACCCACATCGTTCTCCCCAACTCCCGCCCACTTAACCAGCTGAATAGGGACTATCTCTGTTTCGCATGAAATAAGTAATAACATTTCAGTCAAAAACAAAACAGCCAGAGACATTGAATCTTTGGTGGACAAGTCTTAACTGAGGCAGAAATGTCTGTCTTCAGGCCTGGCCTAGTTCTCGCCACACAAGATGGTTACTGTGGTAGCCCGGCTCTCCTGAAATAGGGGCAAAGTGAAAGATAACAGTAAAAGCATACAAGCATAGTTCCATCCCATTTTTTTTTTTTTTTTTACATCGGGGGGGGGGTTAAGTTGCCTGGCGACCAATTGATAGAATGAATGACTTCTCCATAATAAGCTTACTGATTGACCGAACAGAGCTGATTAGATATGTTGTCATTTAAATGAGGAACATGAAAAGAATACAAACGCAAAAAGTTTCTGTGGTGAGGAGTTGTTTTCACATGCTTGTCAGTCACTTGGAGGGAGAACAATTCTTGTTGAACCATCGCACATGAGGAGACATGGTGCGGCGGTTTATAAGACGCTTCAGCTGTTGTATCTGTTACATTATGGGACTGTGATACACCACATTTTAGATGTGATTGATGTGAGAATAATGAAGGAGCCACAGACAAAGGCACTGTTTATGAACTAGATTAGTGTGTTAAGGGTTGAGTCGGTGCTAATGGTTTTGATCAGTGCAGTTCAGCAAATGTGTAGTGTTCAGGGTATTTATCTATCTCCTTCAGGTCACGTCAGTTTATTTAAATAGCACAGTTTAAATCAACCAGGTGTTGACCAAAGTGCTTTAAACATTAAAAATGTTTTAAAAATGTACAGTGATTAATGGGTAAATCATTAAAACATTTGATGGCGGGAGCTGATCAAACATGGAGAGGGCTAGGACCCAGCAGCAGAGGAAACATGGCTCCCTGTAGGCTTCAATCAGCTGCTTGGGTCGTAAAGCAGCAGCTTACTGGGTGACTTCAGTAGTCACTCATGGGAGTTTTATTTACACAAAAATGATTGGTTCGGAGAGATAACCAATCAGATTGTAGTGAAGGTGGGTCCAAGCACCTAGAGGAGGCAGGACCAACTAATCAGATGTCTCGGTCCTGCCTCCTTTAGTTGCTTGGACCCACCTTCACTACATTCTGATTGGTTATCTCTCCGAACCAATCATTTTTCCTTCTGCCCTCAGATCATTTTTGTGTAAGTAAAACACCCACAAGCTCAATGCTGTAGGACGACAGCAGGGATGTATGAGGTTGTTGAGAATACCTGGAGCTGGCCTGTTCAGAACCTCAAAAACGAGCAATACAATTTTTAAGTCAACCCTATAATTCATTGGTAACCAGTGTAATGATGCTAAAATTGGGGGGGGGGGCAATTGTCTGGGCCCCATAAGCTAATCATACCCAACAGCTGTTGTTCCATTGTCAATGGCCTTGATGGTCAGGACAGCACCCAGTGCTGGGAGCCACGGCAACAGCTCACTGTTTAAACAGCACATCAACATTCCTTTTCTTTACTGGAACCTGGGCACCAGCCAGAAGGTAGCTGCATGAGTGCCAACATAGCGAATGCAAAGTGCCACCTCGCTCCATCGTCTTTCAAAAACGTAGGGCGCAGTGGTTTTACCCCCTGAAGGGCCTCTTTAAGCACGTCTTCACGCATGTCAAGGAGGCAGAACAGGCAGAGTCCCAGGCATCCCCAGGCAGAGTCCCAGGCATCCCCAGGCAGAATCCCAGTCATCCCCAGGCAGAGTCCCAGTCATCCCCAGGCAGAGTCCCAGTCATCCCCAGGCAGAGTCCCAGTCATCCCCAGGCAGAGTCCCAATCATTCCCTGCATGCTCCATCTGCACAAATGAAATTTCAGACTTCAGCGAGGCACCACCAAGTCAAATCGTGGGGAAAACGGGAACCGGGTATGTTGGCACTCCATCAGTCTAGAACACTCCGCCTGGCTTCTTAATTTGTTGTTTTAGTGAAACGCTCTCACCCCCAAACACCACCCCTCCCAAGGAAAACAGAAAACAAAGTGGAGACTAGACCCAGATGTGCAGCACCAAAGTCAGTGTGGTTCGAGGGATTTTCTACAGAGCCGACTTTCTGGATGCTGTGAAGAAAAGATGTGGAGAACCTTTCGTGTGTGCATGTGTGTGTGCATCATCCTGTCAGATAAAAAAAAAATCTACTATTGGCTTCATTGCTAGATACCAATGGGATGAGAAATAGGCTGTTTTGCGCGGTGTTGGAGACCACAATGTGTTGCTTTTAACCTGAGATTTTCACTCAGATTTCGCCTGAGTTCCTCTCAGTCAACACTTACCATTATTATAACTCATTATTAATAGCATGGCTGCATTATTCATTTGATTCACTGCAGCTCTGCCTTGGCACTGGGCAGGGGTTACAGGCAGAGCGCAGATGGGAGGGCTGCAGAGTCCACCCGTCAAGGTGGTCCATGCGTTTGGAACGCAGGAAGCCTTAGGCCTGTTCAGGAGGGGTTTGGCCTTATGCATTGTCACAGAAACCCTTGGCCAGAAGAACAGGCACCTGAAGCATGCTGCTCTCCAAAATCAGCCATAAATCAACCAGTTTACCATGTGGCCCTGACCACATGTTTTTTTAAATACAAGAAAAATACTGATGGAAACCAGTATCCAAGGGGAAATAAGATACAGAAAGATAAATGAGAAGGGCTTATTAAAACCAGTCCTGCTTGGTTCTTGGCCGGCTCCCTGAACTCCAACAGCATTTGTCATAATCTGACACCTACGGAATGAGATCCCAGGACTTTCATTTACATTTCAGAGCCTTAAAAAGCCAAGAGCTAGAGAGGAGTGGTGTGAAAGTGCTGTGAAGACCTCGTTCTTGTCACTCGCTGTTTGTGTGTCGCACTGTGATCCGGGGAGCATTATTTTATGCTACTGTGTACCTGTATATAGATGGTATGATGATAAAGCCCTCTTGACTTGACTTGAGTATTGACAATGACTGGTCCCCATCACTTTGCCCCCAACTGCGACAGCCAGTGTTTGTGTGCTGCCTACGTCGATGGTGATGCTGGCGTCATAATGAGCAACAACCTGCAGCAACTGGAGAATGTTTCACAGTCACGCTGTGCATCGCGGACGCCCCCTGGTGGCAGATAGTTTTCACAACAGCATTAAAAGGCACATGGCGTTCAAACCACGTGACAGCAAAAAAAACCAGGACAAGTGGCCACACCAGTAAATGTACGAAAATTAAAGTGCTGGATAAACATATAAAAACAAACAACTATTACAGGAAGATAGAGACACCTGAACGTTTCAGTCTCTTACTTGTTAAAAATTTAATTGAGCACAATAAAACACATGTCCCACATAACTGGTAAAGACTCATAACAATAATTAAAAAAAATCCATCCTTCCACTAATTGTAAACACTCCTCTAAAAGGCGCTGCCTTCACTCTGGGGTCCATAATACCAGGGTTTCAGAGGAGCTACAGGTGGAGGACAGGGGAGTATGATGGAGGCACTGACTACAGTGTGACACAGTCCTGTAACCCAAATGCACCCCCTGCTGGCAACTCAAGGACAATTGCACTTGAGCAAAATCAAACCAGGACATCCAATGATGGGAAGATTTTCTGACAAATTATAACTTTCTGGATGTAGTCACGCACAGCAGGCAAGAGGATTAAAAAAACTTCCTCAGCGAAACATTTTTTGTATTCAGTTTAACAATCAAATGAAATCGAAGTGCATTACCTTTTCTGTCCAATAGAGGGCACCACCACAAAGCATAAGAGTGAGGTAATTATACATTCAACAGCCACATCATTAGGTACACCTCCGTATTAACGCCAGCAGTCTGCTTCTCCAAACAGCTAATCATCTGGCTGCACCTGGATATATAAGGCACACAGACATGGTTGAGAAGTTCACTTACTGTTTGGCTAGACGTGACGTGTGATTTTAAATGTGGCATAATCGTCGGTGCCAGATGTGGTGGTTCCACGGTCTCAGAAACAGCCACACTTGTGGGATTTTTACATACTACAGTGACTATATTTTATAGAGAACGGAGTGATAAAAAAAAAATCCAGCGAAAGTTTTGCTGCCAGTAACATCTTGTTATTGAGATGTCAGAGGAGAACTGCCAGACTTGTTAAAGGTAATTGGACAGCCATAGATGTAAAAACAGCTCAGTACAACAGGGGTGTGCAGAAAGTCTTCTCTGAAGACTTCCTTGAACAAGTCATCTACCATTTAAGTGGTTCTGAAGTGGGTCCTATCTTGGTATATAATTTACTAATTTTATATTGCGTTTGTCTAAACCAGTGTTTCCCATCCCGGTCCTCTGGGACTCGCAGACAGTCCACCTTGAGCAGGCAGGGAGCAAAAATGTGGGCTGTCTGTCGGTCCTCGAGGACTGGAGTGGGAAACACTGGTCTAAACCCAGTGGAGCATTCAGCTGAGTATGACGAGAACAACCAATTATATGGTAAAACACTTTTATTAATCCAAAATATAAAAACGAAACGCAAAATGCCCAACACACACATTTTAAATACATACAAAAAATGCCAATACTGGGGCAGGAATGGAGACACACAGGCCCTGTTTACACTTTGTTTTAATATGCATCTTGGATGATCAGATCACAAGTAGGCAGCATTAAATACAAGTGTAAATGAGCACCAAGGCACATCATGATCTGATTACTCAAATCATTTGCCAAGGTGGTCTGGGGCACATTTGACTACATTTTTTGTAGTGTAAACCCTAATGTGTCCTGATGCTTCCCCAGCAAAGATGTCACAATGACTGTGCACGATGCAATTTGACCTTCTTGCGGAAGTGACATAGGCAGTGATGAAGTCTGAAAACAAGTGGTCCACTGGACACCTTGGAGAGGTATGATAGACCCACGTGTAAACATCGATGTGTCGCAGCTGTCTGTTTGTGATCCGATCGCCCAAGGCACATTTTACAACCAAGCGTAAACAGTCACACAAACGGCAGGCACTTTGTAAAGGAATGTTTTCATAAGGCAGAATGGAAATGGTGGAAGAATCCTAATGTGTTCATCAGAAGAAGAACTCTAGGTAGAAAGTTGAGAAGCCCAAGTACAATGAACGTTCATGACAAAGAGCAGGTAGGAAAGAAGCCCATACTACTTTTCATGTAAAACAACATCCAAAAAGAGAGGATAAATAACACAAAAAATACAGTAAAGTGATTATAACTAAGGTCTCAGGGAATCTCTTATTCATAACCTAACAACTGAAATTCAGGCTTAACTAATTACTCATTGGTCCAACAACAACAAAGAACATCACAGATGGACGGCTAGCCAGGCAGAACTTCTTACGGAACAGAATTAATTTTACTCATTTTACTTTGCAAAAAAATGTAGTGACTAACACAAAATCACAAAATCATTTTTTTTCCTCCAACAGATGCTACAATGTTACTAAGTCCATTACTAAAGTGACTTTGGACCTGTCCAGCAGGTTTTGGCCAATCCCAACCTTTTCCCCCCAAGTGCAGATCCAATCAGCTTTCAACTTTTGAGCAAACAGCAGGAGTAGTAGTCACACGGTGCAATGGAAACTGCTGAGGCACCCATGCATACAATCACGCATGCGCACACAATTTACATTGATATTCTACCAAAACACCACAGCATACTAAAACGGCATTCCTTTTATGGAATCTGAAACAGAAAATGTATACAGTATACAGAGATACATTCATAAGCCAATTACCTCAAACGCACTACTTTTTAATTGGAAGCCAGAAAATTTTCTAAAACGGCAGCCCTGCAGCTCCTGTTATTATGTAGGCGGCAGAGCCTAATGAACACTTAATTCATTCTCATTCCAAATGGATTTAAATGGCATCTCCATCCACAGTGTAACTTGGCAATGTGGAGACAGATGGTTAA
The DNA here is from genome assembly GCA_026781065.1 of Mormyrops boulengeri. Classification (NCBI taxonomy): domain Eukaryota; kingdom Metazoa; phylum Chordata; class Actinopteri; order Osteoglossiformes; family Mormyridae; genus Mormyrops; species Mormyrops boulengeri. The sequence goes on from JAODLD010000069.1 coordinate 7,488,721, forward strand.
TACTGATGTTCTGTTAAACATACAGCAGTGAAGCCAGTGTTGCATTAAAACAGGCACTGAATAAAAACGTGGAAAAAAGGGCTTAGATGTGAACTATTTTAATGGTCGAATAGAAAACAAAAGATAAATACCCTGAGGGAGTTTTTCAGAACAGGATTGGGGGGAACTATACCCTAAAACTTTCAGCAAGTTAGGTGGGGGTAGTTCCTGTTCCTGGGGTGAAATCAATCATTCAGAAACCTTGGAGTGACCTGTATCAGACAAGGCACCAGTGGAGAGGGTTGCATGTTCCAAAGCTAATCCATTCTGTATGGAAATCCCAGGTCAATACATGGCCCACATACTTATAAATCTCTGTTCTCTTACAAGTTCTTTAAAAGTCAAGTAATAACACTTCAAAAGACCCGTTTTGAAGTTTTCATGTGGATCATAAAGTAGGATTAAACTTTAAAAAAAAAAAAGTTAAGGTCACTTTTAGCGCAGCTTACAATGGAAAGGACCTCAGCTGTCCTAATAAATAATAATATTTAAGTGCTAATTATCGTTGTATCCATAATTAAAATATTATTAGGAGCACTACCATTGTGATGATGATCATCATAATAAAAAGCTGCCAATATCTGCCAAACACTCACAGACACACAAAAACAGGCAACATGGTGATATGCTGATATTCACTGACAGGTCAGCTTTGGGTCCCTAAGCCATTTCCAGATCTGGATCATCTGCTGTGGATTCCGGCTATGCACCAGCATCAGGCTTTGGTAGGCACAGGGGTTGTCTCGGAACTTTTCCTGAATGTCGAAGGTCTTAAAGCCCTGGTGCTTCATAGGAGACAGGCCCAGTTTGCGGAGGCACATGCCCGTGTAAACATCATCGATGGGGTAAAGGGATACCAAGCGGGAAATGTTACGTAGGCGTAGCGCCAGGTCCCCCGAGTAGAGGAATCCCCCACCCCCGGCATATGGTGGATACGACCCCACAAACATGCTCTCGGGGATGTAGTACTTGACCTTCTTGTCCCGGTGTGGGCCGGCGTTCATAATCACATCGCCGACAAACAGGTCTTTGGCTCGGGCTGGGGTCAGGGTGTTGAGGAAGTTTAGGACGCGAGGGGTGTTGACAAAGACGTCGTCGTCTCCCTTGAAGACGAATCTCGCCTCAGGGCAGTGCTGTCCGAACCAGTCCAGAAAGAGCACCTCTTTGATGGTCAGGTTAAAGAAAGAGTCCCTGTAGTCCCAAATCAGGAGGTCTTTGTGCCGGGAACTCTCATACATCAGCATGTCTGAGAGTTGAGGGAAGTAATCCACCTCTGTGGCATTACCCAGGAGAAACACCGTGGCAACTGTATAGTTGGCCATTTGGCCTGCTCGCCCCCAGGATTCCCTGATTGCCTGTCGCCGGTCAAAGTGGGGTGCCAGGGACTTAATTGCCAGCAACAAGAAAGGCTTATCTTTGCATATATGTGGCTGATCCACTACCATCGGGTACAACCTACATTTCATGTACATCAAGAAGTCCTTGAAGCGTTGCGGTAGGGAGTTGTAGTCTTTTATCTTCGTAGCTACGCTTAGGTCTGGGGCACATAGTGCTAAGGAGGCGGTGTTGTTGACCGAGTCGTGCAGAGTGTTGCCGGAAGAATTATCCACCAGCAGGACAGGGTTGTGGGAGTCATCCAGCTTCCGTTGCTCCTTGTTCCAGTAGGCCCCGCTGGGCACAGCTGACCCCCAGAACTTCTCGCTGGGCACGAGCAGCTTGGCGGGACTTTTCTTGTCTCGGCCGCTGTTCCGCGACACGTTGACCATGACGAAAATGAACACGTTCAACATCAGCATCAGACCCAAGAGCCTCAGCTTGCAGCACTGCATGGCGTCTCCTCTCACGACCTGAGCAACGACAGAGAGGTTAATGCCAGGGGTCTCAAAGTCATATAATCCGGGGGGCCTCTGGCTGGGGGGGGGGGGCTTCAGCTTGAGCGAACTTGGTGCCAGCAAATTTTGACACCTCTCATTTGATCTATTATTCTCTGTGGAAGACGATCGATTGATCAGTGAGCAGAATTTAATGATTCAGAAACACGTACTTTGAGACACGTATTGTGAGGTAATTTTTCAGATATGCTGTAGGGCTATTTATCAATCTAGATTATTGTGGTGAGAGTTGCCTAGTTTTGGAAATATAGGCTGTTGGAATATCAGTCTTTTGGCTAATATAATGAGATTGAATGGCATTCTTTATGTGGTTATTAAAGCACCAGAAATACATCTGAAAAAGTCAGCAGCGATGTCTCCTACCAGAAATCATGACAGTTTTACTCAAGATAATCCACAGAATTTGTAGTGAGCAGTTCGATGTAGGAACTGTTTTCTTTCTTCTGAGCTCTACGCACCAACCGTATCACTGTGCAGAAGATGGCTCCAGGGTGTTCCAGCTCCTGACAATGTGACCGGATGTGAACATCAATGGTGTCCTCCTCGGCTGAGCGCTAATGTTAACTAGCATTATCGTTAGCATCAGCTACCAACAATAACAAATAGCAACAATACTATCTTAGTTAATAGTACCGTAATAATACTGCTAACTAGCAATAATAAATAGAAGTAATGAATTAATCTGATGACCCTGCTAGCTCACCGATCACCACTAAGCTTGGCATTAATGTTTACATCTGATCACGCTATCGGGAGGGGGGGGGGGGGGCACAAAGTGATTCAAAACTAGGCAACTGTCACCACAACAATCTGGGTGGATAAATAGCACTACGGTAGATCTGAAAAATAAGTTTTTATGACTTGGGGGGCACTGCCCCTTTAAGGCCTAACAAGACTAACAAGATATATCTTACATGGTGTCTAGCCTCATGATGGCAGTAGTGAGCACCAAAGGAGTAATGTGCGCAGGATTAATATTACACAAATGGCTACCTTAAGTGGCCAAAGCAGTGTTTTCAGATGAATATGTGACTCTGTGAAACCTTCACCGCACTTCCCCATTTCCAGCAACCTCACGACACTAATTACAGCCCCACGTATGACGAAAAGCAAACCTACAAGACAATTTTACATGAGACAAAAAAAATAAAACAAATACAACAAAACTGGCATGACATATGTAACTACGTCACTGATGGTGGTGGCAGTAATACTGTAGTCCTTAAAAAAAAAACGATGAGATATACTACATGTACACAAAACAAAACCTCGAATGTTATTCAGGTAAGATGATAAGTTCTAAACAGGCTTCAAAACTGGATACTCCTCGGATACATTAAACCTACTGACCAATTACAGTGAAGCGTAGTTGAGGGGTGGGGAGAGTCAGTCTGTTTTTGCCAGCATGAGATAATGAAGCAAGCTTTCAGTTTGTAAATACGCCTGAAGGGTGATATATCAAAGCTCTCTTTGAAAAGGGACTGTTTGGTCTGCTGTAGCTGGACCAGAGCTGCAAGCTACACTGAAACTACTCAACAAATGAGAAGAGAAAACGACCCAGCAACCCACAGGGCACTTTTTAATAACAACGACAAAAAAACTGGTTTCTGTGAACCTATATATATAAACAGATGTTCCATTCATACTCAGTCAAATGTGAAATGGGGTCCAATGTGGACAAACTGGCCCTCTGGCCCTTACCTACTGGCTGTACATACGGCACAGGTCACCAATGCTGTACTGGCAGACCTCCCAGTTCCGTTCCACCAGGACCTTACCCCATCCTATTCGCCTGGGGGGCCAACAGCAACCTGGGAGGAGAAGGGGATAACATCAGGGGCACCAATGGCAAACAGAAGGCTCAGGTGGGAGACTGGCTTTATTTACATTTGCAGACCACCCTACCCACCACAAAGGAGAGAACAGCAGCAAAGGCAGCAGTATCCACATCCAGCTCAATTAAGACACAAGTCTGTTAAGGTGCTTGGGGGGGGGGGGGTTATTATGGTAATTTATGGGCTGACTCACAACAGAAGGAGAGGGTGACAGTGAAAAATATATTTACCAAAAAAGCTTTGTTGTGCTGTGGATCTGAGGGGGGCGCTCTGGGAGAGGCCCCTATAGGCTTCTACATAGACCACCCCCCAGGAAAAACAAAGAGAAAAAAACTTCAAAGCTGGGAAACATGACTGAGTCTGTAGATTAGCAGCAGAGGATTAAACATGTCTGGGCCTTCTGCGCTCCTCGACGAAATCGTGGAGGTTTGGCAAAGCTGGGAAGGAATGTTCGTTTTCAGAAAGTTCAGGAAAGCAAGCTGCTTTTGTCGCACTGGCCGGATGCTGCGGACCCAGATTTGGGTGCATTCTAGTCAGCCACCTCATGTGTGTTCAATCACACGTGTTCTGTCTGTGGCTATTTGCATATCCTTCCCCCACTGCAACCATCCATGAATGTTTCCACTTCCTGCGTCTTTTGTCTGTTACTGCACTGCTGTTTGCCCTATTGTCCCCCATGCACCTGTCCCCTCTCCTGCAAATGCGGCATAATTTTACTGTATTCCTCAGAACAAATTGGACAATAAAACTTGAAACTTGAGCTTCAAGTGAATCACCTTAAATGTGAACCAGATAGATCTTTTTCTTTATCTTTCTAATTTAGGGGTGTCAAACATTTTAGTTAATGAGCCAAGTTGGCCCCAATCCAATCTCGTGGGCGGGACCGAGAAAATTGATATGTCCGAGGAATACCTATTAAACATTTGTTTTTCCGGGTTTATTTCAGGCGTAGCACGGTAAGGAAGATTCTGAATGCACAAATGGGTAAAATCACCTAAAATGTTCAATAGACCTAAACACCATATGGAAAAAATTAATTATTTTCAAAATTATGAATGACTTCCCCCACACAAGCTACCTTCCCAATTACAGAACATCATTGGTGGTTAAAGATTACTGGTATAATGCAGGATTAACAATAATATCTCATCATAAACTGTAACTGTGCGAGTGAAAAAGCAAGTACAAGTTCTTGTCGGGAGAACATTTAAAAGTGGATTTGAGGAAGCACTTCTATACACAGCATGTAGTTAGAATATGGAATAGTCTCCATGTTAGTGTAGTGCAAGCTAAAACCCTGGGTTCCTTTAAATCAGAGCTAGATCAGACTTATGGTGATGCGTCACTCGTACACTGGGAAAAGTGCTGTAATAGCTTTAGGAGGGGAGGAAATATATTCCCCCCCCCCATTACTGGTGGATTTGCCTAATTGTTAGCCCCTGTGGACACCAAAGCATGCATAAAACTGTCTAAACCGTATAAAAGTTTTTCCCTTTCATCCCTGGCGAGTGATGGGCTTCACCAACCAACTACAAACACAGAAACAGCATATTCAGCTGGGCAGTCTGATACCTCTTTCTCCATTTATGGTTTTGGAAACCAGTAGGACTGGGCCAGACTACCCAGGCACGGCTAAGCTGTCAAAGTACTGTTAATTAACCACAGGCTTACATTTCTGCTTTTCTAATTTCATCCATTACGAGTTTCCATCAATAGTCGACACGAAACTTCATAAAATATCCAGCACGAGGCAATATGAGTCAGAAGAAGGGCTGGAAGTCTCATCCTCTCACTGTATCACACTCCGATTCCCAGAAAACAGCCTGTCAGTTGAGTTTTTGTTTTTTTTGCTTAGACAGGAAGCTTGTACATTTTGAGTAGGGCTCGGTACAACCTAGAAGTCGGTTGTATGGTGGGACAAAGGACGTGCGACTGTTTGAAGACTGACAGGTGATCAACAGATTTGATTCATTGTTTGCCAACTGATTGGGGCGGGGGGGAGCAGCTGCAAACAGCTGCATTAACAGACATGCAGCAATGATGCAGCTGTCACATGACTTTTTGTTTGCATAAAACCCATGGGGGGGCATTGTGTGACTGGGATTTTAGAACAAAAAGTTTGGCATGGTTCATTAATCTAAGGTAAAATAAGGGGAGTTGATACAGAGCAACTGACAACAATTTCAAGTAAATATTACCCTTGGTAGAAATAATCTCCACCCCCATCTATAATGGTTCTGTGCTGGGCGGTAAGGTACACCGCTGAGTACTAAGGTTAACAGCGCCAAGCGCTAATAGATGTGTGGCACTCCGTGGAGATTTCCGACAACAACAGCTCCTCGTTATTGGACATTCCAGATCTCCTGCTTTGCTGGCCAAAATGTCCTCAGGCTACGGCAGAAGAAATACTGCAAGAGTAAAGAAAGAAACAAACAAAAACAAAAAGAAATTAAAGCGGCAGAAGTTAAAGGAATGAGTAATCAGAGTTCGGTAACCTGACACGCTCAGCACTGCATGGCAGAAGGATCTGAGAAAGGTCCTATTACATGGGGCTAATAGTGAAAGAGGAAGCTTGCTGCCGTGATCACGACAGGATAAACTCTAACCCCAAATAATGGGGTTTAAAAGTGTTTGAGGAACCCCAACATTTCACTTCCCTTCCTGTTTGGAAAATATGACTGACCTGTGAATCCACACTGCTAAAGCATGCAGTTAATAGTTACGAAAGATGTGGAAAGTGGATTTAGCGTGACTGAGCATTTTTATGGCTTGTGCAGCTCCAAAGTGATGTAGAATGATATCCAGCATGAATTTCAGCAGTTAAGAGGAAATGTCTGATACCAGTTTTTAAAGTGAGCTCAAAGCCCAAACAGAGGCCTTCAACATGACATATTTCACGGTCCAGATGGGGCCAGGATGCCCTCAAGCCCTAACCCCACAATCTACTCCACCAGGAGCAAAAACTGTTCAATCGACAGCAAAAAAGCACTTCGTCCTGTTCACATACTCTCAGGGTGGCACCTCCTCTTGCCTGAAACACCACAGATATGTAAATTTATTTGGCAACTTAACTCACAGCCAGGTTCCAGTAAATAAGCCACTACAGCCCAGTCTCGGAAGGCACTGACACCTAAAAGATCAGACTCAAGAGCTCCAAGAGGCCCTGCTAAAATCAATCATGTTATGGCAGTACCATAGCCATAATATCTGACAGCCACAATGGTTAGACAGGTATTAACAAAACATAGTCCATAAGGAGCATAAGGACTAAGAACGCCATTCAAAGGGCTCATAGGAAGGTTCCAAATTTTATAATGATAAAAAAATGCCATCTCTAAGTCGGCTATAGGAACAGGCACTGTCAGAAAGATGCGGGCGCCTGGGGGCGACAGGGCGTGACTTCAGACAGGAGGCCTGTGACGTCACGCTCTGGGTAAAAGCTGCCAGACATCGGAGCATGGGGCAACACCCGATGAGCCACCGTTCGGCAGATGTTTGCGCTCGGTTCTGAAACACTTCGTGTTTTTATCTATGGGCTTATGTTGGTTCAAAGTCAAAAATGACAAGTATGAACTGCTCGATTCATGACACGAGACGAATCACCTTGTTTACTAAGATTTCTTTGAAAGCAGAACACCCATAGTTATCCGGACAATACAATCAGTCATTTGTAGCATATTCTTGAAACATTTTCAGACCGTGATGCTCAATAAATATCCATCCATCCATCCATCCATCCTCTGTAGACCACAATGTTGTCCTGTCGTTATGTAAAATATTTAAATCTGAATGTTTAGATCAACTGAATTTTCCAGGCAAACGTATTCCTTCTGTCGTCAGAATAGCATTTTGTAAAAAGTTTTCTAAACACTTAAAACACATCTTTTACACCCAGACAATAAACGCATCACTCCGTTCTAGTAGCCTACTAGTTCACGCAGGGGGTGTCCACGATATCAAAAACAAGGTATCCTATTTGGTGCTTTTAAAGAACTGATTTTTAAAACCTCATAAACCCTTGGATTGTTTTGCGGACACATTCGTTTGACCACAGTTTATAGAAAATAAACATCTTGACTAATATACTTCGTAATATCCAATATAGCGCCTTACGGTATTAATGAACAATCACTCACGTGCAGCCCTAATCAGACAGCATGCATTTTAATGCACCGCTCCTGGTTTACGGATTAGCGATGCCACTGATGATCTTTTCGAGCCGATTTAATCCGATATCAAGGTCTGACGCGCTAATCTCGACACCGAAATTCGATGTCTGTCTATTTAAATCAGGCTACCAAGTAAAAAAAATCGATATATTAATTTCAGAATAGATACTCAAAATGAAACCTTCATATTTAAAGAATCGATATTTCAGTATAGCTCCGCACACCCTTAATTTATTCACCACCAGAAAGGTTTAAGAAAAAAAGTAACTGGTATATTTTAAATGGTTTCAGTTGCTAAGGCTTTAAATTACAACCCGATAGACAATCCGATCTTCTAATTGTTTTCTGTGCCTCATTTAGTCGGAGCTTACAATATCCTGCCTTTTTTCATTTTAAGGGGTACGAATTATCCTGAAATCACTTAAATCATTCAATCGGCTACAATGAAAACATCGATTAGCATTTATTATTATTTCGTAAAAAACTTAAAATGACAGTACCTCCCCTAACATTATTCCCTTAATTTGCTCCATACATATGACTTTTTAAGGGAATTATTAATTTCCTGTTGTATTGAAAAGTCCCAGTGCCTATTGTTCCTTAGTTGAACGTTGAAAGTTTTTCTTACGCTACCTCTTGTGTCGTCTCTTTACACAGCAGAAAGCAGACTTTGTATCTCTCCGCTCCGAAATAACAAATTATACTGAAACATACGTTTTCATCCAGGGATCCGCAAAAAACACCCTAATACTTGTTTGAAAGAGCAACGAAACTGTACGTGAATAGCACAACTGTCGCTGTTCAGTGATAAGACGCGTTCGAAATGTCTATAAAATAAATAATGTCAAATACCTTGAGAGTTCGGTCAGTTATTCCGCCTGAAAACAGCCGAGGCGACACCGTTTTACGCCGCTCTGCTCCCTTCGCCGTGTAATGCGGAAAACGCCCCTCCTAGGTGTGACGTGAGCCTAAATTTTTGTTTTTGGAAGGGCGGGTATCCGTGTCATTTTCAGTTATACTACCCAAGGAGTTTTATCGTTTCGTAATTCTATCCTGCCGTATAAGGATTCTTTGATATGGACCTAACGGTCTGTACTCAAGATTAAATATAAACTAACATCAAAGAGTACAGAACATGTGGTACCATAAACTGCGATCCATGAGTAATTCAGTTAAATGTTGATTTGCTACAAAAAACTTTCCTGCCTGAAGAAGGCGTGTATTGAGGGATTCTCATGAATTGCAAGTAAAAAAGCATTAGAGTATTATATTATTGTAATTGTACGCCCTGTAATACCATTTTGGTGCATTAAAAGCCAAACTGTCCGTAGAACATGACCAACTCGATTGTTTGAAATGTAATGGAATAGTATAGTCACAGAATTCTCAAAACGATCTGACGGTCCTTTGTTCTGTTCTTGGCACCTGCTGTAGAATTTTCATAATTGGTTTAAATCCGGTAAAAAAATTCTAAACAGGGAACTTTTTGTTTGTATTATTAGAAACAGCACCTGCCTGACTTGTTGCATATTGTACAATGAAAGCCAGCTCTGTAGGTTACTGGGCTCTAAGTCTGACAGATGACACGCAGATATGATACCAAGGTTTGGCCAGTTAGTCATAACTCCTTAAAAAAACTCCAATGTCTCTGAATTCACCACTTGAACCAGAAGTATTGGGGAAGATTATAAAGAACAGATAGGGAACTTCTGAGATTTGATACCATGGAAGCTCTTTGAAAGGGTCCAGTCACTGTCTTTAGAGGTTTTTAGTGTCGGAAAGGGAGTTCCCTGACAATTACCCTGTGATTTCACATTCATGTTGGCACTCTGTGTACCGTTCTTTGTAAAGGAAACTTTTTTCCACTCTTACTTTCAGTGTAGTCTGTATTCTGAATGTCAGCAGTGATGTGTTTCTATATCAACGGGCTTTGGCTTTGACCTTGACCACAGTTTACACCTTGCTTTTAGCAAGCAAGCCCACTATTTCTACTTCCTGTAATCTTAGCATGCCCTGGTTGTGCAGGAGAAGGGGGGAGGTGGGCGGCCAGATGACCTTGGACCCCCAGAGGGCTTTTTTTGTCCCTACTTGGGAGTTTTTGGTTTCTCTCCTCCATTGTCAGCTGGCTTTCTTTCTTTCATTCTTTCTTTCTGCCTTCCCTTTTCCCTGTTTTTGTGTTACACTGTATAAATGTTGTAGTGGTGTATTAAAACACACACTCATGTAAAGCATCTTAGAATGACTATGCTGTGAAAGGCACTATATAAAAATTAATTGATTGTAAAACAGTTACTGGAAATTTTATTGGATACATATTGTTGTTTAAAAAAAGATGATTATGAAAAGGAAAGTGTCACGTCGCGTGCAGGACGAGCGAGCAGGGATCTGGGAAACAGGATCAGGCAGACGGTAGTCCAAACTAATGGAGTTTATTGCTGGCAAACAGGGCACAACACGGAATAGACTGCAATGACAAGACTAGGGAGACAGACTGAACGAAGACTGAAAGACACAGGACTAAACAGGCAAAACAGGAAACAGCTGGTTACAAGCGGGATTGTACACAAGGTTAATGAGTGGGCGTGGCACACGAGAGGGCAGTACAAGCAGGTCATGACAGAAAGGGTTCTCAATCATGCTGTTGATTTGCTACAACGCAACAATCTTTCAATAAAGAATTACATAAATATATGTATATATAATGAATTGAACTGAATGTAACAGCAGGTTCCTGTTTATATGAGTACTTGGCACTGGGCACGTTCTGCATATTGGGGGCTGCAGAAGAGGGTGTGCATCTTAAGGACATGTGGCTGTCCTTGGAGGACCGCCATCCTGCTTACCCTACACCCGCTGCTGCTGGGGACTCAGTCCTGATTAAGTGGGGCCCCTTCTGGTGAGTGCGCACTCTTGTGCAATTAAGGTGGCAAAAAGACAGGGAGAGATGATGGATTGTGCACTTGTGCGTGTCTTTCTGCCCTATAAGACTAGATATGACGTATATATATGAAACAATAACAAGAACAACAGCACTAATAACAATAACAAACACCAGAAACAGATCAAGCTGAGAGTTTATCATTCCCTGCATCCATTAATTTAATATGTAATTGTAATTTATGCAATTTATTTGTGCACAAATCGACATAATCATTTGTAACGAATGTGAGTAAATTCTTATGGAATAGCAGATTCTTTCGGCATATACCTGTACCGTATGTGTAGTTTTTGCCATTTATACATGGACGTGTCTGGCCAGTAGCAGTAGTGTCTTTTGCCTGTCTGCCCGCTGCAGCTCAGATAACATTGCAGCTCGTGGTGACAAAAGGATGCTGAATAGAAATGTCCTGGGGACCTGGGCCGCTCGGGCGAGTGCCTAACAACCACACATGTTATCTCACGTGGCAGTAGAATTCAATAGGTTGCCGGGTCCGTTGCCAGGAAACGGGAGTTATACACAGTGATGCTTCTGCTCCAAAGCATATTCCGTGATGTCAGCAGCGGTCACGTATTTGTTATGGTAGGAGGAGGTCAACATCTGGAAGTCTGACTGGTCGGCTTCATTGTCTGTTAGTGTCCTATTGAAATCTGACAACTTATGAAAGGAGGCTGAGAACTATAGCAGGCTAGCATATTAAGCAAGACATTTGGGAACAGCAGAGGCCCAAAGCGAAACAATAATTAATAATGTAAAGGCTAATGGAGATTACAAATGGAAAGGACGCGTCCATTACAAGCCGCTTTCATCATCATTATGTCCTTTGCAAAGATACCAGACCACTCCACTGTTTATGGATAATGACATAAGGGCCAGTATGGGGACTAGGTGAAGTAGACTGGTGTGTTCTGGTGTGCTTGGGATATAGGTTTTCTAAACATAATAATCTCTGTCTTAATAATAATCTTAATATACAACCAGCATGCCCACATCAACAAACTTAACGATCTCCCACTGCCTTCCATTAGAAATTGTATTCCTACTGCACAAACCAGCCTGAGTCTGGATGTTTGCTATGATGTTACTAAATGTGCACACAAATCCACGATGGTGTTTCTGAGGCTTTACACACAGTTACCTGTTTGTGACGTACAGCCATGTAAAGCTGTCATGAATCCACAGGGCTACTGCTCCGTGGCCCATTTTTCTCCAAGCTGTCATTTGTGCATTTTTATGTCCGCAATAATTAACAGTGCCAATCAATGGTACTTTGAAGTAGCTCCCCGAGGGATCTGACCCATTTTTTGGGCCCTTCTTAATAAGCCAGAGCCAATATCTACGATTTTCGAAAATACATTGGGAGAAATTTTTAAACATAAATTTTGAAGTAAAAGGTCACATTTTAAAAGAAAACCAAGGCAGAGATGTTTTGAAGCATAATTTATTGACATTTTTCGCAAACAGTTAATAATGACTTAGGACTTAGGGTTTAATTCTGTTTTAATTCTACTACCATATGTTAAAATAAAATATAATTTGCATTTTGTTCCATAGCGGAAAACGCATCTACCCTGCAATTACACACTCCACATATTTAAGTGACTGATTAGTCCAGAAAAAGAAACTAATTAATAAAAAACGGTTTTGATCTCAATTGTTTCCGTAATGTACCAAGTATAAGTTAACAGAGTGGTAGTTAATGCCTCTCAACCTAATAGCTGTTTACAGGGAACTGACCATTAAACATTATCAGAGCACTTTTTGCTGAAAACAACTTAGTTTAGTTTAGTTTGGAAAAGCGTCCAATAAACAACCCATGGACCTCTTTTAAACCATTTTGCTAAAAAAATCAAAACATTGTGGTCATACCAAAGAGGCAAAACATTATGACCACCTCCACATGACGCAAATAATGTTGATTATCTTGCAAAAACAGCACATGTCAAGGTCTGTGATTTATTAGACCCTGTTTACACTTGCATGTTGGGCGATTGGATCGCAGGTGGGCAGTGCTAAATACGAGGGTAAACAATTATCAAGATACATTGTGACCCGATCACTGAAACCACTCGCCAAGGTGCTCTGGGATGCATGTGACTGCAAAGCTTTTATCCGACAATGATGGTACAATTACTGCATGGGGCAGTAATGAAATCTGAGCATAAGTTGTCAGCTGGTTACCTTGGACACACACAATAGACACAAGTGTAAATGGTGACGTGTCTCGGCTGTCTGCTTGTGATCCGATCACCCAAGACAGAAAACCAAGTGTAAACAGAGCCTTAAATGGTTGCCAACATTCAGTAAGCATGGGCAGTCTGACTGACCTATTGCTATGCAAGCCGGCCCAGGGATGAATGCACTGTGCGCCATGACACATCTCTTCCAGACCGTCATGGACGTCTGCGGTTTGTGTCCCTCTCTTGCTTTGTATCAGACAAGACAGCCTTTGCTCACGTCTTGCATCACAAATCTTTGCCACTCCACACCCTGTTATCAAAGTCATTCAGATCTTTACCCCAAAACAAGATTTTTCCCGATATAGTTAACGTTACACACTTCACGTAGGGGTGGCCAAAATGTTACTGCATTTGTTCATTTTCTTTGAGCTCATGGTTCCAATTTCCATTCAGTTTTTATCAGAACTGAAAAGAAATACCCTTTTCCTGTTACTATAAAAAGTGTTTTTAAATATCAACTTAAATTTTACGCAATAAATTCCTTTCCAAAAATAGCAGCAGTAAGAATATTTTTTTAAGCAGTTATGGCTTTGAAATGGTGAGAAAATTTCTACTGTAGTGGACTGATGTAGTAGTAGCATTAAACATTAAATTGACTCGGTTAATTTGGGGCATGTAACTATGCATTTTTAGGACTAAAAAGTATCCTCAAAATAAATTTAAATTAATTAATGAAATGCAGTAATGTAACTCACAGTAATAATTTACGAGACCAAAACACCAAATCTATGTATGACTATATACTACGCAATACATTAATACATACAGTGGCATGCAAAAGTCTGGGCACCGCTGGTAAAAATTTCTGTTACTCTGAGTAACAAAGCATGTAAAAGCTGACTGGATTTCCAAGAGGAATAAAATTACACAACACATTTCTGCAATATTTTATGCAAGATTACTTTTTTATTTCCATCTTTTACAGGTTCAAAATAACAGAGAGGGAAATGGCCTGAAGCCATGTGTGCATTCCCTGCATGATCAGTATGGAGTAACACCCCCTTTGGCAAGTAGCCAGCTAAGAGCCTTCCAGTTCTTGTCTGGGCATTTTCGCCCATTCCTCCTTGCAAAAAGCCGCCCTGGGAGATTCCTGGGCCGTCTTGCACGCTCTATTCACCTGATGTCTACCGACAGATTTTTGATGATGTTTAGGTCCAGCGACTGAAGGCCATGCCAAAGCCTTCAGCTTGCACCTTGAGGTGGCCCATT
>JAODLD010000069.1:7529865-7557779 GCA_026781065.1 Mormyrops boulengeri
CCCCCCCCCCCCGCCCCCCCCCCCCCCCCCCCCCCCCCCCCCCCCCCCCCCCCCCCCCCCCCCCCCCCCCCCGCCCGGGGGAGCAGCGAAGATGGCGGCGGGGGACAGCCATGGCGCGGCGCGCAAACTGCAGGCTGCTCAGCGTCTCGGAGACACACGACGGGTTGGGAGACACTGTCACAATCAGGGACGTCCGGCAGTCTCCCCCTAAACTTAACCGTGCATGGGTAGGTGGGCAAACAAGGGGGGCGCTTAGTAGATCAATATACACCAAGCTAGCAGAAATCATGTGACATGTATAACCATGACAGGAAATGCCTTCGGCTCAAATGAAGCAAGAGGAGACTGGTACCCCTCACCAGTCTCTCAAAATCCTGGTGAGCTTGGACTCCCTGTATGGCACATGCTCACGGCCCGCAGTGCTGAGGGCGAAAATCACCTAAAGCGGGAAATGATGTTTGGCGATGAGTGGAAAGCAGGCATCTCGCCCCCAACGCAGCCTAAACACGAGACCGTCTGCTATAAATACCCTAATGACCGTTTGCCAACACATTCAGGTATTTCAATAAGGAGATTAACTTGCATAAACATACATGCTTTTGGGAGTCACATTACAGGCAATAATAACTGCAGAATGGCCATCTAGGCAATTTATTCCCATTTTGGCTCATTCCTTTGCCATTTAGCCCCTCCCATATCCACTAACCTTCAATCTACCAGTCAAGAGTTTATAGCTAAAAGTGTGCCTTTGATCCTTGACATAGTTTGGTTAAATCCATCACCTCTGAGGAGAACTGAAGTGCTACTGCTGAGAAGATGACTTCAGTTCTTCTTTTCTTTCTTTTCTATACACTCCCTCAGGTATGAAGGTATCTCCTCGAATTTGAGAAGGTGCACACTCTGGAGAGCTCGTTCATTAAGAATGGGAAAGAATCTCTACTGCGGGATCATTGTTAGCTCATGGTTACCATGGCGCCGGGGTACAGAATGAAGGATTGAGACATTTAGCCTTGATGGCTCTGGTGAGATTTAATGGTCATAAATCATACAGGCAAGAAGTTTAAAAGTTTTAAGGGATTTAAGGTGAATGAAGGGGGCAGGGCAATGGTTCAAATAGTGAGAGATGAAACACAGGGTATGATGACTGTGAGGACTTGACTTGCGTTTCCAAATATTGTGAGGGAGCGTTTGAGCATCTTGACTTCCTGGGCGTTTTCCTGAGTCGCCTGGAAACCTCTCCTCACATCTGGAACGGGACCACAGCGGGGGGGCGCCTGCAAGGATGGAGATCAGCACAACATTACATGTTCATTCCCCCAAAATGATTTTTACACCAGACCACACCTTCCATAACATCCTTTAAAAACTCTTTATAAATAGATGCTTTGACAATTCTGAGATCATTCACAATGTGTCCATTGTTGGTAAAGAAAGAAAAAACCTAAAGCTCACAAGGAAACATTTTCAACACTGAAACTTTGATCTGCAGATGAACTCTCCTTAATGTGGACCATAATATGCATCTGTGGGATGACAGCCATTCACACCTTGGCTGAGCTGGCCAGGTCCACCTGAGAACAAGAGATTAACAGTTAACAAAAAGGGCTAATGAGACATTTAGACAGAACCAAACTGCAGACATCATGACCTAATTGTCCATCCATTTTCTGTAACCACTTGTCCTATTAAGGGTCATGGGGGTCCGGAGCCTATCCTGGAGGCTACGGGCGCACGGCAGGGAACAACCCAGGGTGGGACACCAAGCCATCGCAGGGCACACTCACACACCATTCACTCTCACATGCACACCTCCGGGCAATTTGGTAACTCCGATCAGCCTCAGCATGATTTTAGATTTTGGGGGGGGAACCAGAGTACCTGGAGGAAACCCTACGATGACACGGGGAGAACATGCAAACTCTATACATGGAGCTGTGGCAGAGACTCGAACCCAGGGCCCAGAGGTATGAGGCGACAGTGCTATCCACAGCCCCACCACGGCACCCCTGCCCTAATTGTGAAGGACAATAATAACCATCTTACTAAAAGGCTCACCAGCGTTAGCTTGCAAGTAGTCAAAAGTCCCTCCTGACCTAAGACAAATACACAGCAGAAGTTTAATTCCTATTCCACACACCATGATGTACCCATCATGCCAAAAATAAAACAAGGTACCACACATGCAATATTAAACACAGTACAGTACAGTAACCCGATTAAAGCTAGCGATAGCAAAGAAGCTGTCTGCCTTACCGCTCTTAGCCTTGGGCATTTGCAAGGCTACGGTGATGTTAAAAATGATGTGGCTTTTGCCGGCAAATTCACCCCTGGAAGCACCTATTAATGAGGGGAACACAGGAACAGCAACAATAACCATAACAGCAATGACGACGATGTAGTGCAAATATGTCAGGGCTGGATGCCACACAATGGAATAATTGTTAACTGTGTTTATGCTGGCTTATTGAACATATGTGTTGGCTGTGAAGCAGCACCTTTCTAATGAATGGCCCACAGGGCTAAAAATTGGCCCTGGACTTTGGGGTCTCCCTGGGCACCATGGGAAATTTTGCCAAGCAATGGGGGGGAGGTCCCAACAATAAAATTTGTTGATCCGGAGTGGTTTCCCCCTGGACTTTGGGGTCCCCCATGGCACCATGGGAAATTTTGCCTAGCGGTGGGGGGGAGGTCCTGCCAGTATAATGTGTCAATTGGGGGGGTTCCCCCAAACTAACTTTAACCAAGTGATACATTTTGCCGACTAGGCTGGGGTTGCACACATCCAAATGCCTACCGGGAAAATGACCGGTATGCCAGATAGCCTGTCTATCTCTCAAGGCGGATAACCTTAGGCCTACCTTAAGAGGTGCGTGCCTCTTTCTGAATAGCCCACTTCCATTTCTCACTGTGACCCCGAGGGAATCCGTCAGTGCTAATCACACACCTGAAAGACGGTTTCCAGCCCCACGCCGGTACAGCTGCAGCACCCCCTGGGGAGACTCCACCTCCACCTCCGTCAGCCCCTCCAGCAGCACGGCGCCCCCTCCCTCACGGATGCGGCACACTTCCGCAGACTGGCTCTCCTGTAAGGAAAGCATACGGGCCTCACCAGCACACCCTTCCACAAGGAAAGGAAGAAAAAAATGGCTGAGAATTCTTTTTTGAGTAGAGGTGAGATCTAACCAGAAGATCATATATCTTCTCATTGGAAACCTGGATGAAGGAGACTTTGATCTTGCAGTTCAGGGATTCTGGGGCTTTAAGGAAGTCAAAGGTCGAACTCTCCTTCATACACAGGGCTGAACACTATTCCAACGGGGGGCATTGCGAAGGACTTAAAAAAAACTGCATCTCTGTGATCCAAGTGGGTTAGGGTCTTTCAAAAGCAACAGCTTTACAGTGCATGTTCCATAATCTGACCTGCAATAAGAAATGACTAATACTGAAACATAGAAACCAAAATAGCACAGAGCCAAGGACTCAAGGCTGATCTACTCTAGTTGAAAATGATCTGCATTGAATTACAATGCCATTAATAAATGTCTTTGCCAATTTCCCTCCATTATGAAAATGACCCACCTTACAAATTATTATTTATACCTCGATTCCCATGCTTTTACTGTCGTGAGAAGCCCCACCCTCCTACCCAGGACACAGAGAAGAAGGGATACAGCTGAAAATGTCCTCAGCGGCCCTGCTGACGATGCCCTGCTGGGCGCCAGCAACGCCGCCATCTCCCAGCAGGCTGTGTGACGACCTCCCGCTGGCTGGTGAGCTGTAGGTAATAACGCAGCCGTTGTAGCCGTGCAGCAGGGACTCCACCAGGGGCTGGAGGCCGGGTGCAGCACCGGCGGTAGAATCATGGGGGCGATGGTGAGCCTCAATTAAGCGTTTGCAGTCAGGATGTTTGTTCAAATCCACAGGGCATCGCTGCTGATTTACCCTGGTGATTCACCTTATATCACTCTTTACATAAATGTCTTTCTATATGACTGGGCAAAATGCAGAATTGTGAAATTTGCCGTAGTCCTCCTCATAGTCCAAGGAGACATCAATCAATCATGTGACTGATGTACTAGAACGCCATGTGTCACTACATCTTCTCAAGCAAGATTCATCAGATCCATGGCCTTACCTCGATAAGCAACTATTCTATCGATCTATTAATTGGAAAATCTATCAATTAATTCCCTGTCTTCACTTTTGTGAAGAAAACATTTAGCAGAATATCTCATCTAACCTGCAGCAGCAATGCCCCACTGAATGAATAACACTTAATTCATTAATTAATTAAAATTCAAATATGCATAATTTTAAACTGCTTAAAAATATTAGCATTACAAATGTAGCAAATAAAGCAGAATTACAAATTGTTGTCTTTGGCACCAGCTGTGCCCTGTGCTACAGTAAAGCTCGTGCAAATCAATGGGATTCTCACAAAACGATGCACTTCCAATAAAAACAGGTGCATGTTGTAAGCCTGTGAATGCAGGGCACCTCATGGCCATCGGAAGCAGGAAGTGCGGATTACCTTGGCTGCCGATTCGTAGACCTCCTTCTGGGTGGCCGTCTCGTCCCAAACGGCACTGAACTCCAGAGTCTGGGGTGGGTGGCCCTGGATTCAAGATGTAAGGTCACTGGTGACGAAAAGCACTCTTGTGGTGCCTAAGAATAAGGCTATAAATCGTGCTATATAAGGGACAGTCTAACAGGATCATTTTCTAGAGATTTATATTCTGAAGTAAAGGAGACCTATAAATCAGTGTATCCCAACCTGGTCCACAGGGACTTCCAGAAGGTCCACGTTTTTTCTCCTTCCCAGCTACCTTTAAAATGTGGACTGTCTGGGGGTCCCCCAGGCATGGTTTGAGACACCCTGCTAATGATTCCTACCTGACCATGCTGCCGTAGATGCACGTCTAAATGACCGGCCTGCTCAAAAAGAAGTAACAGCGCTTCACCCTTTTCAATAGACAGATTCATAGTCGCTACATCTCTCATTCAGCCCATTCAGGCCTGGTCTTTTCCTCATTACTGATTGGCCGCTCAACCTGTCACTCATCCAAATTCAAGGTCACCTACCCAATCGCCACATTGAAACGCCAGCCTCATGTTCACTCACCCTTCCTGTGTCAACAACCACCTGATTGGGTCTCTTCACCTTTATAAAGCCCCTTGCTTCTTCTGTGAGAAAATGTAATGTTTTTAAATAATATTCAAACCTTTAACCAATATATTACAAAATATCTCTTACATAAGTTTGCCACACTTTAATACAGTGTTTGGATCCTATACTAATGGTTATTAAAGAAAATAAGCAATAGTTAATGTCTATTACATTTTCTTGGATTAAACACAATGTCTTCCACCCATCTTCTGGACCTTCCTGTCCTGTTCAGGGTAGAGACTCAAACCCCTGTCTCAGAAGTCTGAGGCAAATGTGCTAACCATCTACCACCACGCGCATATCTTATGTGTTCATATTTACTAATAAGAATTAACACTCCCAGTAAATGAGCACCAATTCTCCAATGTCTCTTAGTCTATTCAAAACCAGCCCTTTTTATGTAGATGGTATAAAGAATAAAGATGTACACATACCAAACAACATCATATAGTTGCAAAGCAAAGACTGTAATTTGCATTAAAAACAGATTATTTTGCTGCAAAGCTTGCTATTCTACAGAAACAAACTTTGTCAATAGCTCATGAAGAATGCAACTATTAGGGCTTATAAACACGTATATACAATGAGGTGATACACACACCTGTCGGGGGGTCCCGCTGCTCCTCGGGACACTGTCGGATAAACACCCGAAAGCTCTTGTTCGGATTCTCGCCCCTCTCCTCTACGGTGCCACCTCTGGGCTTGGTGGCCTCACTGCAGAAATGAGGGAGAGAAACACCTTCCTTGTAGACCAAACTACCTAAAACACCAATACCACAAGAAGTCTGCCATGCACACATCAGAAAAATCCCTAAGTAATGTTATAACCAATGGGTTTCAATTTATTTGCATGCATGCATTTTATAAGCTAAACTCGAAGCACATAGATCCGGAAAAATAAAAGCAGCATATTTAAAAAAAGTTTACGTTCCAACTTCTTGCGATCCCGTTAAGAGGTAAGTAAAAAATTCACTCAACTCAAATGCTACCATTCCGCTGTTTGGAGCGCTGGGAATTCACACTCCTGAAAATTATTATGTCCACTGGAAAGAGAAATGAAAGGACGTGCTAATTACGTTTGGAAACGTTATGATAACAGTGTAATTGATAATGATTTACAGAATCCCCAGGGATGTCCCGTTTTTACATCGAGAAGTCCTGTGAAGGCTACTTGCTGCACGAAAGCTCAGACCGCGGTCACACCAGCCGCACATTCTTTAAACACTGAATTTTGATACATTTCCCTAATTTCTAGTCTGTCTAAATACTGAATAACAAATATGCAATGTATAAATAAACGAATTACATTACCGTATCGTACTAAAATGGCTCTAGAGGAGTTTGGAAAACAGCTTGGCGAGTCCGAAAAAGGTTTTCTTTCTGCCACCGTTAAGGGTTAGGGTGACCCGAGCGCTCACCTCCCCTCCCACCGGAAGATGTTTCTGAAACTGGCAATTATTAAGCACCACCCTACAACGGGGATGCTTCAAGTCATACTTGTATCAGTTAAACACGGAGTTTCCATTGGCAGCAGTGCAAATATTTCCTGACAATACTAGACTGTAATAAACTACTAAAATATTTTGAAGTTCTTATGAATGTACCTTATGAATAAAGAAAAACAAAATCTCTCATTTCGCTTATGTACAGTTACCGAAAGCCTACTGCCCTTATTATACTAAGAATATAGGCCGATCCACCATAACATTAAAACCACTGACAGGTGAAGTGAACGACATTGATTATCTCGTTACAATGGCCATTATATATTAGGCAAGTGAACAGTCACTTCTTGAAGTTGATGTGTTGGAAGCAGGAAAAATTAGTAAACGTAAAGGTGATAATTCACAGGGCAACTTCCTAAGCAATGTTACTGGGCAACTGCCAATCAGGTAAGACAGAGGACATCTTTAGATCTGGATGATTGCAAAAATTAGCCTGCTGCCAATCAAAGTTTATCAGGTAGAAAAATGTTGCCTAATATTAATGGGAAAATGCTCAAACAGCATTTGTGAGCAGCATTGCCTGGCAACATTGCTCAAAAAATTGCCCTCTGTAGTCTATATCATTACTCTAAGGATCTGAGTAACTTTGACAAGGGTCAAATCTAAGAATTTAGAGAATTTAGAGATTAACTTGTGATGGCTAGAAGACAGAGCATCTCTAAACCTGAAGATCTTGTGGGATGTTCCGGTTATGCAGTGGTCAGTACCTACCAAAAATGGTCCAAAGAAGGCCAACCAGTGAACCAGCAATGGGTGCCCAAGGCTGATTGATGCACAAGGGCAGGGTAGGCTAGCCCGTCTGGGCCGATCGCACAGAAGACCGACTGTAGCATAAATTGCAGAAAAAGTTAATGCTGGCTATGATAGAAATGTGTCAGAACACACAGTGCATCATAGCTTGGTGCGTATGGGGGGTGCATAGCCACAGACCAATCAGAGCGCCCATGCTGATTCCTGTCCACTGCCGAAGGCGTCTACAATGAGAGCATCAGAACTGGACCATGGAGCAAAGGAAGAAGGTGGCCTGGTCTGATGACCCACGTTTTCAGTTACATCATGTGGACGGCTGGGTGCACATGCATGACTTACTAGGGGAAGAGATGGAACCAGGATGCACTATGGGAAGAAGGCAGGCCAGCAGAAGCAGTGTGATGCTCTGGGTAATGTTCTGCTCGGAAACCTAGGTTCTGGCATTCTTGTAGATGTTACTTTGACATGTACCACACCATAAACACTGTTGCAGACCAAGTGTTGCATGATGGCCTTTCTCAGCAGGATAATGCGCCCTGCCACAGTGCAAAAAGAGTTCAGGAATGGCTTAAGGAACATGAAATAGAGCTCAAAATATTGACTTGGCCTTCAAATTCATCAAAGCTCAATCTAATTGAGCATCTGTGGGATTTTCTGGACAAACAAGTCCAGTCCATGGAGGCCCCACCTCACAACTTACAAGACTTAAAAGATCTGCTGCCAACATCTTGGTGGCAGATGGCACAGGACACCTTCAGAGGTCTTGTGGAGTCCATGGGTCAGAGCTGTTTTGGTGGTGAAGGGGCACCTACACCAAACAGGCAGGTGCTTTTAACGTTGTGGCTGATCAGTGTATCCTCCCTCATATATTTTATGGTGTATATTGCAGATGATGTGAATATTATAGGATTACCCTGCATAACACAAAGAGCTATGATTGTTGGTACTTCTTGACACATATGGTATTACGGTATGTTTGAGTTTAGTCAGCACTCCAGATGTTTACGCTAAACATCTATTTAAAATTATAACGTTGTTTTAAACATTTTAAATTTGCATTTTATGGATTATTTTCCCGTGACTGAGCCTAACCATATGTTAAACCCACCAACAGCTTCATACTCAGACAATTTTGTGTCAGCTGCTGGTGATAAACATCACTTTGCAAGGGCTATAAGCAATATTTTAAAAGCCTAAGGTGACCTTTAGCATACCAGGCATATTCATTTTATAGACTGTTTTACAGTCAACTCCATGTCAACTAGCTATTTGGAACGGCAGTATGAAAGAAAGACTACCAGAGCAGGACCCCAGATTTCATTGCCTGAACATTGCCAAGAGTCACTGGAAGATTTCACTGGGTGTGTGCTCTGGGGGCTCTTTTGTGATCCACTATTGTTAAACCATTAACAAGCTCTTGTTAAAGATCAATGGCATAATGAATCGCATTAAGTACCAGGATATTTTCACCCAAATCCTAGTTGCCTCTGTCAGGAGTTTGACACTGTTAATGTACAATTATTTTTGGCTCATTTTCATGAAGGGTGTAAAGGTTCACTCATGTGACTTTTACTTACACAAAAATGTTCTGAGGGCAGATGGAAAACTTATTGGTTCAGGGAGATAACCAGTCAGATTGGAGAGGAGGTGGGTTCCAGCAATTAGAGGTGGCGGGACCAACCAATCGGATGTCTTAGTCCCCGCCTCCTCTAGTTGCTTGGACCCACCACCGCTACAATCTGATTGGTTCAGAGAGATAACCAATCATTGTTTCTTCTTCCTTCAGAACATTTTTGTGTAAGTATAACTCCCACGAGCTAGAAGTTCTTGAGCTGACAGTATTTTGTATACACCTTTACATATGACTATTGCCTTGGTCTTTTGTCTGTGAATGCGAATAGATTTGCATTTCATTCATTTAGTTGATGTTTTTATCCAGGGCAACTTACAGTATAGGGCAGAGTGACAATTTGTGTGCTCATTGGGATTAGAATGTACAACATTTGTGTTGTTTGCACAGTGCTGTACATGTTGAACTACAAGAACTATTTCATATTGGAGGGGAGACCAATATTGGATCTCACATTATCACATATCATAGGTATATTTAGATATATAATAAGTTCTAACTGTACAGCTCTGGAAAAAATTAAGAGACCTCTATTTTTAAACAAATCTGCATTTTTAAATCCTGGATTAATCCTGGTTCTGCTGGCAGAAGGCTACGCTGTGAGGCAGGCTACTTCCAGGCTCAAAGTTTCTTAGACAGCAGTACACAAGAATAAGGTGAAGCAGGAGACACTGGGAATGACCAGAAACCAGCCAGGTAAAGGGTAGAAGTAACTTTTCTAATGCCAGAGATGAACTTATCTGACAGTTTCTCATGAATCGCAGGATGAGATCAAGTGACCGTTAGAAATAATAGGACATATTAAGTGTAGGTGTGAAGTGCACTGCTAGGACAGTTTGTATCAGAAAGCAGGACTGAGGTCCTGTAAAGCAAGAAGAAGCCCTTCATTAATGAGAAACAGGGAAGAACCAGGCTGCAGTTTACAAAAAATATATATAGATTATTCACAAACGCACATTCGTAAATTAAGAAATGGTGAAAAAAAAATCGTGCTGTGGTCTCAGTTTTTTCAAGAACTGTATATGGTGACTTCACAAGAATAGGTGATGTCACAATGCTGCCCGACGGTACGGAGCCAGAGTATTCATGGATGTTACCTCCGGGCAGATACCGGACCAGGGGCACTAAGTGGCAGGTTCTTTTCCCATTTTTTCATCCCCTCCCTTCACGAGACGCTGAGTATTCACCGCATTAAATTTGACATTCCCAGCATCCCCTCTTTGCACTACATGTCTCCTAAAGGAAGAGCGAGAAGAACAAAAAAAAAGGAGGATAGTGAGTGCGACTGTGGACTCTCTATTCTCCAGACGTAGGCCAGTAATATTGGGGTCTCTGAGGTATACAAAAGGCTTTTGTCCTTGGCGATGGCCAGTGACAGACACGGAGCAGGGAGCATCTGTCCAACTGAAAGCACCCACTAAGGACACAGGGGTTAATTTATGGCTGGCAAGAGCAGCAGAGATTACCCAGGCAGATACGCACAGCAGTTAGAGCCTGACAGTGCCAGATGTGGAACAGTGACAAATGGCCTGAGCTTCTGGTCTTTAGCCTCCTGCCACAGTCCCTATGACAAGGACACCGCACCAGTATACTATTACTCAGCACTGGGTTCCAGGCAGGAGCAGGCCACTAGGTGCTTCACAGTTCCATTTTTGGGGTTAATTAAAAATTTATGAAACATACTTGACTGATACTCGCCAGTGCAGAGTGAGGCTGTCAACCAGGTTTGTTTTTTTTATGGAATCAGATTTGTGCCAATATTATCAAGCAAAACTTTTTAACATGAACCAAAAATAAACATTTGTGAGAGAATAAAACTCACTGAAGCAAAAAAGTAATACCAAAAGTAAAATTTATAACTTGCAAACAAATTATCTGACTATATAGCCAGGTGTGTTTCTGAATGCATTGTTTGATTCAAGGAAATGTTGTCTGTCATAAAGTAGCGTATACCTTATATTCATTTAAAAATGGCATTACAATATTAACGCTTCTTAAAATCTAGTGGAATTTTTGCAAGAGGTTCTTTAAGTTGCCTGAATACTGATCATCAAGGCATGTTTCATTGTCCCTAGCAGGATTCATCTGTGCTATACCGTACTTTATTAAAGGAGACCAGGAGCAATATGCTAAAATCTACTTCTCAGCAATGCGGTGCCTAAATCGAATGTTGCCAGCTACTTTCAATGGAAAGTAGCTAAAGCCTGTTTGAAAACTCGCTAAATGTCGCTAGATGACACCATGCGCTAATTAGCATATCGGTTGCGTCATTGTGTCGCGTTTGCGTTGTCAGATGTTACATCTGTTTGCTTCTCTCCTGCTCTCTGCCCTCACATATAGGCCCACTGTATTTTAATACAGCCGATTTCCCATTAAAGCTGTTCTCATTTACTTTTTTCTGTTTCTGTTGTTAGCAAAGGTTTGCCACAAAAAAAAAGTCGTTCGATTTTTCGCTAGTCACTTTTTTGAAAGAAAAAGGGGGGTCTAAAAAATCACTACGTTGGCTGCACTGCCTAAATCAAACTTAGTGTCCTCTGTTTAAGCACGAGAGGGGTCAGGGAGTAGTGTCAATGGTCAGGATCCACCTCAGGTTTCCCAGATCGAATTCAGACTCAGAAATTTTACATACTGGATGCAGGCCTACTCTGCCTTGGGAATCAGGCTTCCATGGTTAGGGTTTGGTCTGTCATAGTTCTCATTGTGTAGATTTGCATTCCCTAATTGCACGAATGGAAAAACAGGATGTTGTATTTGAGGCACTTTTAATCTTGAGCAGAATCTAGCCACTGACATCCCTGAGAGGCCTAAACATTGAGGCTCCTTGTTTTCAGAGTACTGGAACACACCTCTCAGTCATTGAATTCAGGTGTTTCATTCAGATTCATTGCCACTGGTGTATAAAACATCTAGCACCTAGCCATACAGTCAGGTTTACAAACATTTCTGAAAGCATGGACTGTTCTGAAGAGCTCAGTGAATTCAAGTGTGGTACTGTCATAGGATGCCACCTTTCACCATGTCACCAACACTCTGTTGACTCAGTAGCTGCAGAGTTGGAAACTGTCTGGCCCCCCAGTTGAAATGGTCTAAAACCTCCACTGATTGTGAGTCAAGCCTTCATGTCCAACATCAGTGTCTGACCTCACAAATGCTCTTCTGGATGAATGGGCAAAAAATTCCACAGACACACCCCAAAATCTTGTGGAAAGCCTTCCCAGATGAATGGCAGCTGTTATAGCTGCAAAGGGGAACCAACTCCATACTGATGTCTATGGATTTAGAATGGGATGTCATAAAACTTCATGTAGGTGTACTGGCCAGGTGTCCCAATACTTTTGTCCATATAGTGTACCTATTGTAGTAGGCCTAATTTTAAAATAATGTATCTTGACTTCTATTAAATTTGAATTATTTTTACATGTCGTGTGTACGTGTATATACAGTATATAAACTTTTCACAGGCGTCCTCCCTTAGCAGGAAGCTATTAAGAACCAGTGCGCTTTCGATCACTAGATGGCGCAAGTTCTTTACATTATTTTAAATGTCCAGTTACTACAGTTGTTACGTAACGTCAGTCGACGATGAATTCGTTTACACATGGCATACTCAGCCATTTGTTTAAGAATGAACATCAACTTATCAAGAGATAATCCATATTCTTTAAAAAAAAAAACACATTTGCTTTACTTCTGACCCTTCATCCAACATTGGCTGGTATTTTCGAAGCAGAACATTTCCTGGATACGGATCGACGTCATACATATTAATCTTTATTGCCAGAGATTTTAAATATAGATGCTAAAAGCATGTACAACCTATTTTAAATTGCAATTCATGGTACTGGTTATTTATCTTTTCCCCTTCGATAAGCATTATTTAACACCTCTTTGTATGTCGTTTCTGTTGATATACTTAGTGCATATGTAAAGACACTACTCAAAGTTCCTCGCTGATAATAAAAATGCTAAAGTAGCAAAACGAGGCACTGGGTGAGTGAGGGCAGCGTCTGATGTAACGATAATATATGTAAATAGGCAGCCGGGACCAGATGAAACGGGATTCGACCAGCCTGATCCTGAACAACGTACCTCTGTTGTCACACGTGTGTGTGTGGCAAAGAATCTGCAAGCCCTTTAAAAGAAAAGAGTCAAAAGGCTGACACGCTGGCCAGAGGGCTCTCTAGTGAACTGATGCGTAATTTTAGCAGCGGATCCCTGTTTTTCTAGAATGTCTGGAATCAGTGGGATCACGTTTTACATCTCAAACACGTTCAACGCTTATTTGTGGAACAAATGTTTACCGAATTCGAAGTGTATAAAGGGTTGTAAATGTCTGTAAAATTCAAGGGTCTTCAAAGCAATAAAGACAAACTGTGGGTGAATAACTGTCATGACCTATATATAATGGTAATGACTGCGTAAGATTAAGTTTAATTAGTTTTTTGTGTACTGTACCCGAAGAATTACACATCCCTAAGTTGTAATGGAAAGCAGTGCATACGGAGGGGCAAACCTCCTAAAACAGAAGGACGTTTTCACTGCCAGCCCTGGTTCTTTGGAGATGCAAATGATGAAGCAAGCGTTTGACTTTCTAAAAATATGAAGTAGTAACTATTTGCACTCAGCATGTTTACGTTTCCATTCGCGTTGTGACAGCACTGTCCTGCCTCACCCCAGCAATTCCGCGTCTGTTGCCTTAACGCGCTTTATGTGCCACGAGGTCCAGCTACACAGTCGCTCTCCCTCCGACTGCCTCTTTATCATCACACAATACAAGCTGATAGTGCAGCTTTGGCGTCTTATTCCAGAACATCACAAGCGTTAAATAGCAAACAAAAGCACAGAAAAATGTTACTGGCCACAAAAACGTCTTATTCGTTTATTATAACTTTCGAGCTCAGACAGCAGACTTTGGCTCCACTAGGATGACACTGCCCTGAGTTTTTGGGAAAAAAATAAATATATGTTTTTCTGGATGGCAAAGTTAGACAACGAGGATATGGTAACTTAGACTGCTAAAATCGATAGCTATCCATGAAACTCAGGTACATACTCTTTCAGTGAGGATGGAAAGTGATTATATCGGCTATTGGCAGCATTCTCAATAGGGTGTGGTGGAAATTTCACATATGTAATTTATTATTGTATAGCTATTGTCTAGCCTTTAGCAATGCGATATAAATGTACATGTGGAATGCATGGCGAAGCTATTAAATGAAAAATTACCACACATTGATTAAACATTTAATTCTTTTTTAGATTACTGAAAAATAATCTTGTTTAGGTGGGTAAATAAGAGGCTTTGTCATTTTCATTTATTTCTGTTAAAGTTTGTAAATTTCTTATGTTCTTATGTTCTTATGTAAGTGATATAAAAGTCAGTAAAATGAGTAGCCTATAGAAATAGGTTAATGAACACAATGTGTTTATGAACTACAGCGACATATTCCTAAGATAAATACAAAAACAATACCAAACTGCTTGTGTATAACTAGCAGAACGGCATTCCTTCAGTGTTTCTGGGATAAAGTGCAGTTTTTCATGTTGTAAGTCTGTTGAAAGCATAATCCACAGTTCAGTGTTGAAGGGAACTCATTACAACACCATAGAAACAAGCCACAAAACATATAAACATGTGATTGATTTAATTTATCTATATGCTACCCTTTTACCCAGTTATATAGTCAGTTAGACCCAAAAGATCTTAACATTTTAATTATTTGAACTAATTCTTTATACCTTATTCTCTAATGACTTTATACCATATAACTAGTTTGTAATGTATATTGCAGGTATTTTGCAAAAAGAGTTTAGCATTTTGTTATTGTCAGTATTCAGGCAAAATGTCAGTGGTTAATGGTTACCTATAGGTTATTGACCAATATGATCTTTTAAAAGAAATATACTGACTTATTTTTGGAGATTACATTCAACTGCACGGATTGGTAGACAGCGACACAATTAGGAAAGCAAAATGGCACAAACTGTATTGGGATAGTATTTCTTTAACAATGAATATGTATAATATCTAAAGGATATAACAAAGTTGCAAGATAAACTGAAAATGTACTCTATTCACAATAAGAATAGGCTACTGATTTACAGTGGCTAGTCTCTTCAGTCCAGTATTTTTCCATCAAGTTGCGCTGAGTCACATGACCACCGAGAAAAAAAAACACACGCAGTTCCTTGCCCAATACAGGGGCACTTAACCTGCAATATTTCGAATTATCGCTTTAAAATATTTGTGTACTTTTCACTTTCCGAGTGTTTTCAAATGCACGCTGATTTTCTTTCGTATATTATATGAAAGAGACAGTTTTCTTTGTGTGCTATTGCTTCGTGCCATGCGCCTATCATACCCCGTTACTATACAACCACTCCCCTTCGCGGCAAGTGGAAAATTACCAGGTTAGAAGCGCCACAAACTGAAGATCGCGGTTTTATTTTCGCATAAGCTGTGTTCTTAGGACAGCACGGACAAATGCGATACATGAGACACGTTATGTGATTTTGTTTCATTTATAATATCGCTATCTATTAACATTAACTTGGGTTTTTCTTTACACGTTATATTTTGCATCGTGAAACCTAAATTTCAAAATGTCAATCATGTATTTTAAGCCAATAGAAACGACACTTGGCAACTTGCAGATTCATTGTAACTAACACGCGGATTTAGGTAACAACAAATTGACAGCACTGTGTACCATTCAGAATAGTTGAAACGAGGGCTTCGTTTCACTTTGATCCCGCCTTCTTTTTCCGTCCAAGGGCGGAGCGGTCGCGTGTGCGCCTGCAAGAATTGAAATTGATTGACAAGTGGCCTGGCCTGTAGAATGGCACCTAGGTGTTTGGTAATTGGACTCGGGCCAATCGTAGCCGACGATGGGCGTGACGTTCGTCCAAACTTTCCGCGGCGCCATCGGCTGAAAACTAAACCGAGATGGAATCTCCCAGTCTGAACCGGTTTCAACCGGTTATGAGTTTGTTGCTTGAGAGGAGAAGAAGCACAGGCTTGCATTCTCTTAAGCCGCCCCGCTGCATAAAATATTTCAGTAAAGAACTAAATTGTAAATCAAGGGACTATCTAATTTCGTAAAATGAATCGGATTAACAAATTACATAGCGTGCCGTGATTATTGTTGGAGAACCCATATCAGTGGTCCTTTTCCACTAGCAGCTAACAATACTCACTCTATTGGAACAGGGCTAACGTTAGCCACAGAAAATTCTCAACTAGCAGCAACGGTACTGAATTCAATCTAGGCTCTGGCAAACGCCTCACTTCTTTCATTCAAAGGGTTGGAATTTTTGGCAGGTAATTATTGACTGTGTACCAGTCACAAAACATTTTACTCGCCTTCATATTTGCAGAATTATATAAAAAAGAAATTTATTGTATTCTAATTAACTGTTGCTGGAATTAAAACGAAAGGAGGGGAAGAGTGATTAAACGTAGGTAAGTAAACCGCTCATAGGCAGTTATAGATTTTTCGCAGTCGAGAGGATGGTGCCGTTTGACACGAGAGCTCATGTCATGCATGGGTGTCTGGAGCGATATTGAAAGTGAAGGCCCGATCCGGGATTGAATGAAGTCATGCCTCCCACTAATAACAGCGCCCGTGGCGTGAGCTTAACGCAAACTGTAGTAGCATTAGGCGCGCTGCAAAATCATTTAGATAGGAAATCGGCCAGCTAGCCGTGTCGCTCTTCCGAACGACAAGTGAGCCTCGGGGATGGTTTAACTTAAGAGTGAAATTTAGTGGCGGCGCCTCGGATAGTTATTTTGCCAGTAAAATCAGGCAGAGAGTTGAGCGCAGGAAGCTAACGTGCTTATGCCCTCGTTGCGATGGCTAGCATGCTAGCAGCTAGCTATGTGGGAGGGGTTATTCTTCCCGGGAGAGCGGTTTTCTGGATGGAGGGGCGATTATAAGGTACATCATAAACATGTTTGTCGTACGATTGTGACGCTGGTAATCAATTCAGTTCCATAGTCAGTTGAGTAGCTCATTGCAATGGAAACTGAATAGTAAAAGTAATTTATCATCGTTTTGGTAGCGGCATTAGTTGGCTATCTCAAGTTCAGGTACATGATCGGATGGCTAATAATTGCACAGTTAGCTCATTTGAATACGTCTCGTGTTTCGCGCATCGTTAGCGATGAACTCGAGGCGACCAAGAATGATTTATAACGAGGGGAATTTGCTTTTATCGTAGTAGTTGAAACTACAAGCCAGCTAACACATATAGCTGTGACGTTGGGTTATACGGAACCTTTTTAAGTGGCTTGTGTTCTCTGATATAGCTTTTGTAATGATCGATATTGTGTATTAACGCGACTGGTCAAAATATACATGGCACGGGGCATGCATTGTCCCCTAGGTGACAGTGTCATGTCCTATGAATCGGTCATAAACGTTGCGTGTTTAAGCCATTTTTTTTTTTGATAATTCATTTATTCTTAACATGACCTACTAGCTGTAATGTATTGCAGCATTGTAAAACTATAATGTATTATAAACCGTTCTTACCCAACCCCTTTGACACATTATATCGATTTGTAGTCATAACTAGCGTTACACAGCTAGCTGTATCGTTCTCCTGCTCGCCTTGTAGCTATGGTCGGCTGGATAAATTAAATATCAACAGGTTATGGTGTAAAAAGGCAGTCAGCGATTTTCTGTTCATTCACGTTAACTAGCTAATACGTCGGAGGATATACGGCTCGCCGCCGTCTCGCATTATTCATTAAGAGTTCTGCCATGATGTCATTTTTTATGGCTTTTAAATATATCTTGGTCAGTATATTAAGGACGTTCGTACAGCGACGATTAAGTCCCATTTTCTCCACAACAGTCAGGTGTAAACAGTGTGACGTAGAAAATCGTGTAATGGGATCGCGCCACACACGTGGTTTGCTATTATATAATTCTCGCTTATCGCGTTCTCTTTCTGTTTCAAAAGCTAATATTTAGCTTTGGAATAAAATATAAAAAAGAAGCAATTACTGCTTTGATTTGGTCTTCTGTGTTATTTCAGGATGAGTACTAGAGCGATATTTAGAGTACAAACTTAGTTTTTCGCACCACATAAGTTTGTGGTGTTTAACATACCAGCAATTTTTATGTTTTTTACTGATATTTGAGTTGTGCGCAAAATAACGTTGAAAGCGTCTCACAAAGTGGGGGCCTAAGTCTCTTTGATACTGCAGATTGTATGGGGAGGAGGGGACTTGATTTTTCAGCTGTCTGCTGATCACCATTTAATTCACGTGACTTTGCCTGTCGGATATTCTTTTTTGTACCCCTCCCCTCCCCGCTACTGCAGAGCTCTATGCCAGCAATTATGACAATGTTAGCAGACCATGCAGCTAGACAGCTGCTGGACTTCAGCCAGAAACTGGACATTAACCTGCTGGACAACGTGGTGAATTGTCTGTACCATGGAGAAGGGCCCCAGGTATGGCAATATTAAATAAATCTGTAGATTTTAGGGTATATATGAGTGTTTTGCAGTTTATACCACACATTGTTTTTTTTTTTAATGTATTCATTCTACCATTTAAATGTTTCCAATTATCTGCAACCAAACGAGGTATTATCTATTAGAATTAAGTACATTTTTCTCTCTAGTATACTGTTTAGTAATTATTATTTTGTTTATTAACTGTACTCCATTACACCGTATCCATGGAATGTCTCTCTTTGAATGAATGGCCCATCAGTCATAGCTGTCAGCTGACAACCTGCAAGCCTTTGACTAGTCTGTAGGAGGTGCTTTTGTTCAGATTCTCTGGCCAAAGAGCTTTCCGGAGTGTAGTCTAAAGAGGCACTTAGCAATAAATATCTTACCTTTAAAAGAATTACTGAGCCGTGCATTGGAAATTTAAATGATTTGATTTAGTTTTACTGGTGCCATTTCTTTAAGACAAAGTGACTGTTGCCTAAGCAGCAATCTGTAATTTGCATTTATTCCTCCCCTGTAGCAAAGAATGGCGCAGGAGGTGTTGACCCATTTGAAAGAGCACCCAGATGCATGGACGAGAGTTGACACCATTCTGGAGTTCTCGCAGAACATGAACACCAAAGTAAGCTACATCGGGTTTGTGCCATGGACAGGATTTAACTTTGTACTTTGAGGAAGTCCAGTAAAAGCTTATTTACATGGACGAAATGAAACCAGCACAGTTTGGATACGTCTGCTGAGCCCTGTTGTTTTCCCCTTTGTCACAAACACTTCCTGCTTTTTTTTTTTTTTATTTGTTTCTTTGGTGACATTAATGTGGAGTGGTAACACTGAAGCACTCTGTTACCTTGTTTCGACTCCCCCTGCTCTGTTCCAGCTTACTCTTGAAACTCCACCATTTAGAATGAAACGCCTTTGCTCTGGCGATTCTCCTTTAGAATTACTTCATGACCTTGTAAATACCTGTTGCTCATGTCAAAAGACAATTGGCTTACACTAATTAATAGCAATATTTCCAATTCCAGTTATTTCAAATGGTACATGAATTATTAGCTGTGATTAATGGGTGACTTGAATCCGAGAGACTTTCGGGTGTCTGGTGCCCATGTGCAAACTGGATGCAGTTTTGATCTTGGTATGTAATATACCCCAGGCTTTGACTTCCTCAAAGTAACGGTAAATCAGTTTGCCTTTTTTTTTGCTTGCCTGTAAATTTGCTCTTCCCACTGACAGTCATTACTAATCTTTGAGTTGATTTATCAACAGTACTTAAATACTCAAATTTCTAACTTGCCAAAAGTGAGGTCATTAGAGGAACAGAAAGAAAACAAAAGGTAACCACCTCTTAAATTTATCTAAATTCTTCGTTAATTTATTTAGAGATTTTTAAAATGGCACATTACCTAAAGCACTTAAACATTTTGGCTTTTCATTTTTTTTTCTAATTTAATTCCAATTGTTAATATTTGATATTAATCTTACTGTTCCATTATGTTGATTGCTTGTAATAGGAAGAAAAGGGGTGTGTCTTCCTGTGCA
The DNA here is from genome assembly GCA_026781065.1 of Mormyrops boulengeri. Lineage (NCBI taxonomy): Eukaryota > Metazoa > Chordata > Actinopteri > Osteoglossiformes > Mormyridae > Mormyrops > Mormyrops boulengeri. Next base: position 7,549,925 of record JAODLD010000069.1, read on the forward strand.
CCTTGACACAGCTAGGCTTTGGCGGCAGGCCTCCACAAGGTCTACCCTTTTGATTCCCTTTGACTGAATTCTGTTCATCAGTTTCTATTGCATTTGTCTCTCTGGGAGGAGGGAGGGTTCAGACTGTAGTCTTAACCTCAGTCATAAAGAGAAGTGTGGCAGCAGGTATTTCCCCTGTAGGGATCATGAACGGCTCTTTATTTCTTTGTGCTTATCTTACGGCGGTCTCTCTTCTTTTTAATCCATGTATTTTTTTTTTTATTAACGAAACAAGTCTTGCACTAAAACTGGCACTTGTCGGAAGGTTTGCAAGGCTTGGTTTTGTTTCTGGGTTTTAATTTAATCTGTGTGTTAAAGGTGCAGCCAATGGGAATCTATAATATATTTAAGCTTTGGAGAAAAACTGACGTGCCAGTAGATGCTTCATATAAAATGGGAGTCCGCTTGAGTTCACCATTAATGACTTGCTTGCTTTGACATTTTAACATCTTGCATTGTGTTCCTCCTTTCCCTAAGCTATTTTTTGTGTTTCCTCAACTCCCCACCCTTATTTATTTAGTTGTGTATTTATTTTGAGTTAATGATCCCTACAGTTGAAATACTGGTGATCTCAGTGATACGAACCGTATAAGAGAAGTACCTATAAAGCGTACATTGAATATAATTGATCATAAAATGCTTTAAAAAGCAAGTAGTATAGAAGTTAAAGTAAACCTGTGGTTTGTCTTGCTGTTCCTTGAGAGGCACACCAGTTCAAGGTGAAAACAGTTTTTATTTTTTCTCCCCCAGTTTTGTTGACGTATAATTCGGTATCAAGAAACCCTGTGTGTCTGTGTGTGTGTCTGTGTGTGTGTGTGTGCGCGCGTGTGTTTGTGTGTTTGCGCATGTGCTTCGGTTGTGTTTGTTGACTTAAACAGGGTCAGTAAGGTTAGCTGTGTTCTTTGGTGATTTCTTGAGGCCAATGCTACATCCCCTCCGTATCTATTGAGTCCGATGTCCCTCTTGCAGTAACTTTTATGAACAGGCATTAGTGAATATAAGGATATTTATTCCCCCCCCCTCCCCCCTCTGTCTTTCACTGTCTGGTGTGATACTGGGAAAAACAGCAGGACGTCTACAGGGTTGCATCCAAATCTCCGTACTTAGTAGAGCAAAAAGGAGAGAAGGAAAAGCCTAATTTGAATGCATGAAATGTGTATCAGAGTGTGTTTTTATCTTTTTTTTTTTTTTTTTTTGGTCTTAATTTTTTAGTTGCCTATCGGTTTCTTAAAACGTATGTTTTAATAAAATTTCAGGGAGGCACAATTCAGAGCAAATGTATTCTTCCTCATTTAAATGCATAACATTGGTAATAGATGCAGTGAAAGGTCTGAAGTTGTACCCCACGTCCCTAACGTCTACTTCTCCTCATGCATTACAGTATTATGCACTGCAGATTCTGGAAACGGTTATTAAAACGAGATGGAAGATTCTTCCCCGCAATCAGTGTGAAGGTAAGCCTGCTTCCTCTGTCATCATTTGTCTTGGGTCATCTTTTACGTTAATCCACAAACCAAAAGCGAGTTGCCATTGATCATTGTCTTGCATACCAATTCACCCCACACTGCATTTTGCTGTGTTGTTCTATTTTGCTAAAAATCTTGATTAAATGTCATCTTGTCAGTAAGTTCCTGTCTAATGGTATAAAATGCTGTAATGGATTTGTTGGATTTGCCTGATTTAAAAAAAAATAAATAAATAATAATAATAAAAAAATTAAGCTTTGTATTTGTGAAGTGCAAAAGGGCAGTTTTTTATGGAATGAGTATAGCAGCTTAGACATTGCCTTAAGATTTGTACTTGCCTTCATGAAATTCTTATTTTGTCATCGCTGCATGCTTTTGCCAAGTGTCATGTGACCAGGTACCTTGCAAAGCCTGCTGGTTTGTGTGGCATTTGGCTAGGTCGAGTCCATGTTGAAATATTGCTTGAGGCTAAGCATCTGATCTTCACCGTATGGCATTGAGAGAGAAACCATCATGTGTTTGTATCCGTATCATCTGGGCCAGACTGATTATAGAGACATGTTGCATTGAAAGGGAACTGATTCGTATGAAGGAAAGCTATTCTGTCTGAGATGTGAAACAGCCAGTGTGTTTGATGGCGACGGGGCTCTACGTCTAGAGACCTGAGAGTGCTCTGTGGTGTTATTGCTCAGTGTTAGTGTGGGAGTGTGATTCTGTGATGTCTTTGTCTACCAGTGCCCCTGTTTTACAGACTTGGTGTTATTTATCTGGCTTCATTTGGCAGTCCTTATGTTTGTAGTCTCCAAAGCAAGGTTAGCATTGCAAACAGCCTTGCTTTCCATTCGTCAAATGTAGGCTTAAGATTACAGATTTTGTCTCACCATTGGTGGTTTCGCACAAAGAGAAGATTACCGCAATCCTACTGCTCTTTCTTTTGTGCCGAATTGTTGTTGAACCTTTCTGTCTTACAAGTCTGTTGCTCATCTCTGCAGCTGTTTGGATGGGAATTAAGAAGTTGTAAATTGGTCGTAAGGTATCCAAGCAACATCCTTAGCTTAACTACAGTTTGACCCTTTAGTAGCTTTGACCTTCTGTCAGTGACATTCTGGTTTTGTCGTAGTGAGGAGGTGCAAGTGACACAAGGTCACCCAAGTGCACTCAGGTTCTTGCTGAAATGGCATCCTTTCATTTTGTCGGCACAAGGTTTTAAATGCATAGTACTGCACTATTGCCAAATAACCACTTGGGGTGTAATCTTGAGCTTCATTTTTGCAAGTCTGGTTCATGGTGTCCTGGTGGTAATCCTGTAAGTACTGATATTGGGTGCCGTAGCTGTTCCGGGTGTGGCTGCTGTCAGTGCTGTGCAAACCAGTTGGTGCTCCCTGTCATTACTTCTCATTGATAGGTGCTTTGCCTATAAACTCTTATCTGCATCTATCTCCTGTTTTGCCTAAAGCAATTTCCTTAACACCTGGTTGTTGATCGTTGCAGAATTTTTAGACTTTTGTCAAGTGTTTCACTTCTAGTATTTATTTTTCACTGATCCAAATGTTTCGCAGGCTAGTCTCTACTGTACATTTTGATCGTGCCAAACTGTCGACACTCTTCAGTGACATTAATGTCTGACCAGTCAGCCTGTACTTCGATATTAGTCACTGACCAATCAAAGTCAGCCAGATGATCCTCAGTCCTCCAGGGAGCACAGAGGATTGACTTGGTATTCGCTGCCATTTAATTCTCTACGAGCTGAACATCTGTGTCTTCTCTATTTCACGAATTTCCACTCTGTGGTCCTGTTCCAAGCTGCCTCACCACTTACTATTAAGTTCCCTTCTGGCTTGTCAGAAGTTTTGTTGCATATATAAGGATATGATGATGTGTAAGTATTGATCAATATCATGAGCTCTTTTCCCCATTTTAATCTTGGCTGAGGTGACTATCAAATGTTTCTTTCTGCAGGTGTTTTACTTATAAAAGACCTCAGTCTTCTGACTGTAGATGTGTAAGTGGTAAACCAGAGCAGAGGGTCCTTTGAAATACCCTTAGTTCTCTTGAATTCCAACCTGTTCACTATGCTTTATACCCCATAGTTGCTTCTCACATTTTGCAGTGCTTTTTCTTTCTTTGAACAGAGTTGGTACACAAGTGTTCATAAAATTAAATTTTTAGTACTGAAAATGCATCTTTCAAGGTTTGTATTGCTCTAAAATCTCTGTGCACACAATGTTTTTCTGCTGGGCAACAACCAGGAGGAAAATCATTTGTTAAATACTAAAATGTTTTTAAATGTTGGTTTTTGTTTGTTTCTAGGAATAAAAAAATATGTTGTTGGTCTTATTATCAAGACCTCATCGGATGCTACGAATGTAGAGGTACGTTTTTGCGGTAGTAATTCATTTAATCCTTAATTTAGACAATTTTAAAATGTGTGTATATAGTGCAAAATGTATTTGTCCACTGTGCAGACATTGTTTTTTTTTGTCTGTTAAACAGAAGGAGAAGGTGTACATTGGAAAGCTCAACATGATTCTGGTCCAGGTAAGTGAGGGTTTATTACATTTAATAGAAATCGGACGGATACACAGATCCGCATTCCAGCTGAGGTGCATGGACTTTATGAGCCGGAGACTTTATCAGTCATTGATACCATCACTTAAGCAGGAATCGGATGACAAAATGAAGTGTCCCATGTGGCATGGTTTAAAATAGTGACTGATTCTTTTTTTTGTGCATTAGAATTTATGGTCGATGAATGTCATGCAGATGGGTAGATTTCAGCATGAGTTTTGAAATGATTGCGTTGTAGTAACCTGTTCCCACCTGGGTCGTTCAGATCTTGAAGCAGGAGTGGCCGAAGCACTGGCCGACCTTCATCAGTGACATCGTGGGAGCCAGCCGCACCAGTGAGAGCCTGTGTCAGAACAACATGATCATCCTCAAGCTGCTCAGTGAGGAGGTTTTCGACTTCTCCAGCGGCCAGATGACGCAAGTCAAGGCTAAGCACCTGAAAGACAGGTGGGTTGCTTGCACGAATCGGGCTAACTTCGAGTGACATGAGGATGTAGTATCTGCTGTAGGGGGGCGAGGGGATATTTGCATCACCCATGTGTTTATGGAAGAGATCCCTTCTGATGAATCCTGTAGTTTTAATCGTCTAATTGTTTTGTATCCCTGTCAGCATGTGCAATGAATTCTCGCAGATATTCCAGCTCTGCCAGTTTGTCATGGTAAGTATAGGTTATTGTCGCATCATCCATGAAGCAATGCATTCTGGGTTCTTTTTTAAACATTCCTAATCTTCTTTTAGCAAACATTTTAATATTGATTTTTTTTGTTGTTTTTTTTTTTAACAGGAAAACTCACAGAACGCCCCGCTGGTCCATGCCACACTGGAAACTCTGCTGCGGTTCCTGAACTGGATTCCCCTGGGTTACATATTTGAAACTAAACTCATCAGTACACTTGTGTATAAGGTACCACACTATTGATTACGATACTTAGGAGCCTTAGAGTCTTATATTGTATCAGCCTGGCATGTCACAGTTACATACGTAATGAAGTTTCTTTCATATTAATACCATCCTCCCACAAAGGCGTACTTGCATTGGATTGCTTGCAAGTGCGTAAGAACTGGAGGCATACTGAAATGAATGATGAGCTTATAAATGCTTACTGTGCTGGCAGTTAGTGAGTCAACATTCATACATTTCGAAGCGTGCCATAAACTTAGGAATGAATAGATCTTTGTGAGCAAATGTGTAAATGCATTGGCAAAGACTGTAACCCATTTAATTAATAGTGTGCTGATTCTGAAAATGCATAGCCGCTATAGTTCCCCCTAAGGAGCATCGCTGGTGTCTGGAAGCCATATTAATGAGAGCAGTGCTGTTGGGCGACTGTGCCAGTAACCCATTCCCTTGTGTACCCCCCCAGTTTTTGAATGTGCCCATGTTCCGCAACGTGACCCTGAAGTGTCTGACGGAGATCGCCGGTGTGAGCGTGAGCCAGTACGAGGAGCAATTCGTCACACTCTTCACTCTCACCATGATGCAGCTGAAGCAGGTATTCCTGAAGCAGCGCACTGTCTGCTTAGGCTGTGGTGTGTGCTGCTGCTGAGGGTGTCGGCCACTGGATGCTTCGTGTGTTTGCTACTCTTCCAAGGGCTCATGGTACAGTGGCCAGCTTGACTTTAATTATATTTTACACATGTGAAAGTGGAGCATTTGAGAGAAGGTAGGAAGGTATCTTCTGAACAAATATTTGATGCATGGTTGAGTTAGTCAATGGCTGTGAAAATGAATCCATCTGTCTCCTTAGATTTTACAGGTAGACTTGTGGAATATTCTGTGTCCCCTGGCCGTCTCTCTAAAATTGCCCTCTCCCCGTGATGCAGATGCTTCCTCTGAACACTAACATCCGCTTGGCGTACTCCAATGGCAAGGATGATGAGCAGAACTTCATCCAGAACCTGAGCCTCTTCCTGTGCACCTTCCTGAAGGAGCATGGCCAGTTGATCGAGAAGAGGTTAAACCTGAGGGAGACCCTAATGGAGGTCAGTTTCCTGAGGTTGTGTAATATAGCTGTGAAGGAACTCCAATATGATATGCAGCGTGAAGCTTTTGGAGAACAGCTGTTCTTGGGCTCTTGGTAGGAGTAACCTGAAGTAACATATTTTGATGAAATTACTGAGCCCTGTATATGTATGAGTAAAGAATGCTGGGTGACTGCCTAGCTTCACCATTAAAGGTCACTACTTGGTACACTGATGCTTCCCAGGTCAAGGTGCTGGATGGGCGCTGCTGTACTAGTTATGTTGAAAAAGAACACTGTACAAGTCGACAAGTTAGTTGCTATGGATAAAAGCACCTTGTCAAAATACTTGCGTCTTGTATAAGTTAGATTGGTGTAATAGTACTGATTACAATAGTTGGCGATTGGATGTCCTTGTCTGTGCGGAGGGAGATGACACGTGAGGCCAGTTCCAAACATTCATATTGTTTTTCTATTCATCCCCCAGGCTTTGCATTACATGCTTCTGGTGTCAGAAGTAGAAGAAACGGAGATCTTCAAGATTTGTCTAGAGTATTGGAACCACCTGGCAGCAGAGCTGTACCGAGAGAGCCCATTCTCCACCTCCACGTCCCCACTGCTTTCTGGGAGCCAACACTTTGACGTGCCCCCCCGCAGACAGCTCTACCTACCTGTGCTCTCCAAGGTGAACTTATCCAGCCATCCTCAGTGGCCTCCGCCCCCAGGAGCTGGTCCTTCTGCCCTGCCTTATTGTGTCGTCCCGATTCTGGCAGGTCCGTCTGCTGATGGTCAGCCGCATGGCAAAGCCTGAGGAGGTGTTGGTTGTAGAGAATGACCAGGGAGAGGTAGTCAGAGAGTTCATGAAGGACACCGACTCCATAAACCTCTACAAGAACATGAGGGAGACGCTCGGTAAGTCCCAGCTCAGGCTGTGTTCCTCACCATGGATGTGCGAGTCTGGCCACCAGAGGGCACGCGCACACACACACACCCTCATCCTGTGATAATACTGCATTTTCTGCCCTGCAGTGTATCTCACACACTTGGACTATGCAGACACGGAGCGAATAATGACAGAGAAGTTGCATAATCAGGTTAACGGCACAGAATGGTCCTGGAAGAACCTCAACACTCTGTGTTGGGCAATTGGATCCATTAGCGGGGCTATGCACGAAGAGGATGAGAAGAGATTCCTGGTGACCGTCATAAAGGTAAGTCTGAATTCTTCTACTCTCTTTTGTAATTCACAGTCCTCCCACAAAGGTGTGCTTACATTTGTTTGCTTGTAAGTGCATAAGAACTGGAGGGATATTGAAGTGAATGGTGAGCTCATATACTTCCTGCTCTAGCAGTTGGTAATTCAGCATTCATACATTTTGTCAATCCAATGTGCAGCCTTTTGGGAAAAGGGGATTTTCATGGTTTTAGGTTTGAGGATTTGGCTGATGCAAGTTCACGTTATTGCAGGACCTCCTGGGACTTTGTGAACAGAAGCGGGGCAAGGACAACAAGGCCATCATCGCCTCCAACATCATGTACATCGTAGGCCAGTACCCTCGCTTCCTGCGGGCCCACTGGAAGTTCCTGAAAACTGTAGTTAACAAGCTCTTTGAATTCATGCATGGTGAGTGAAATCATTGTACTGGTTGGAATGGCATTTCTGCACAATGGAGTTGAGCTGAACACCAGGATTCGGTCGTAGTAATTACACATTACTGGGCAGTGGTGGCTTAATGGTTAGGGACATAAGAAATTTACAAACGAGAGGAGGCCATTCGGCCCTTCAAGCTCGTTTGGGGAGAACTTAACTAATAGCTCAG
>JAODLD010000069.1:7562926-7589510 GCA_026781065.1 Mormyrops boulengeri
CCCCCCCCCCCCCCCCCCCCGCGGCGGCGCCCCCCCCCCCCCCCCCCCCCCCCCCCCCCCCCCCCCCCCCCCCCCCCCCCCCCCCAGATGAATCACAAACAGAAATGCTGATCAGGAGCCAGTTATTTAAGCGCCAGCCTTATTCAAGGGTGGGATTATTAATTTATTTTTTTTTCTCCCTGACATCGGGAGTAATGGCTGTTTCCTCAGCTGTAAGATTGGTGAAGCGTCTGCACAGGTGTGGTGCCCAGAATGTGCTGTCGGGCTCAGAGCACCGTGTGACTTATTGGGACCTGGGGGATGTCCGCCTTGCATCCTTGATTCTGAGTCTTGTGTTCTAAGAAGCCTAATATGCAAACCTTATTTTAACACAACCTGAAGTGACCTGTACTGCTGTCTAATGTATGGTCTCATTTTGGACCAATATCTGCTGGTATGATTTGCGTGAGGGACTGACATTTGCACCTCGTTGTCATTATTATGAAAGTGGCTCCGGAGAGTGTGAATCCAACAGGTCGTTCACCTCCATAAACATTCGGTTTTAAAAATCCCATTTCAAAATGTGTATATGCACCCCTGGGAGGTGACCGAAAATGGGTCCGCAGATCGACGCTTTGTACATGCACAGATGCAAGCAGTGAAAGCAAAACCTATAGCGAAAAAAGCCCTATATCTGCTTATTATAAATCTATTGCGAAAGGACAGCAGGTGATTTGAGTCATCCTAGCGGCTAGTCAGTATCTGCACTGTAAATTACTCTGGCGCTAAGGAGCATTAGCAAATATGCAGATAAGTGGATTGTAATGTGTTGGGGTTTCATTAAATGAGCACACTCTCTTAAACTGTCATAAGGTTGTTGAGGATGCCTTTTTACAGTATCTAACAATAGCGTAAAATTTAGTTACTAGTCAGATGAGTCATTTGCTAGCAGCTTAACATTTAATGTCGAACAGTCACTTTTAAGTATTAGTAACACCTTCACACGAGAACAGGTTAAAAACAATTCCTGCTGACTTTGGTGTCGCAGGTAATTGTGAAAGTGAAATGGGCAGATTGTCAGTTTTACCCCGTTTTTCTCTCAATTCCCTTCACCTGGAGAACCTTGTCGCAGAGCCGGTTGGAGGAAAGTGACTGGAAATAAGAAGCTGGAAGAATTCCATACACAGAATCAATCTTGCTTGAAAAGTGATACATTAAGAGCAGGGCCATCGCTGAACCAGTGAACCCAATGACCATCTTTAAATGGCACCCTCCACTTCAACAAGGGACATATGAACCATGAGTATAGGCTTGACACTCTAGGAAAGTTTCAGCGCGGCATTTATTTTCCCCTTTCTCCTCTCTTGTCGCTGGTAACATATACCAGGGTTTGGAATGTAACACTTGCGTTGGTGAAAAACGACACAAGTGCCACCTGTGACTGTTTTTTGGAAGTCAGCCGGGCTCCATTCAGTGCCAAAGCTGTGCCGATGCCCACCCAAAGGGGCAGCTCCTGCCAGCACGTTATCCCACGAGACTGCGGGCAGTGACTGCTTTCTCCAGCCTGAGGGGCGCAGGCTTGACAGAAGTCTACCTGAGGGCCCCTCCTTACAGCCACAAGAGGACGCTCTTTAACCACCAAGTCCCAAAGAGCGAGGAACCCTTTCGGCAGATGTCACAAAGATTAGAAACCTGTGGTTGCCCAGTGACTCACAATACAGTTCAGAACTAGAGTCTGCTAGTGCTGTTAGAAGAGGCGGTGATTTAAAAAAAAAAAAAAAAAAAATTGTATTATTACAGACGCTCCTCTACCTAGGAACTTTCAACTTACGAACTTTCAGATACACGAAGAGGACTGCAAGTCCAAATTGTGTTCATTGGGCTCCCGTTTCCTGTCCGCAACATCAATTTTTTTTTTCCTGCGTGACAGTTCCGCCTAGTACGTCTTCTGGCCGCTACTCCTGCCACGTAGCAGCGTAGCGTGCATACTCCCAGTATCCTAGTTCTTTGTACTTGACTATACTCTTAAAATGATGTTGAATAACGACTTACGAACATTCCAAGTTACGAACGGCCGTTTGGAACGTATCTGGTTCACAAGTAGAGGAGCATCTATACTTATAGATCATCAGGGGCCCTTTATAACTGCAGAAGGTCAGAGGTATGACTGCATCCAACTCCAGGACCTACATTGGCAGGCAGTCCTGGCATTTTTTGCTCATATTAATTCCAGATGTGATTAAAAACAAATGCTGAAAACACTGGAATTGAAAACAATTCACTGCAGCCTGCGTATATACTTTGTATAGGAAGTCATGGTGTCATTGTACTAAAATACTGTACATTTTCTATGCTTTTTGAAAGAAGTCTTTGTTCTCTCCTCACACAGCCGCCCCAAATGTTTTCATTAAGGCCACTTAGTCACATACAGTATTTAGGCTATTGCTATAATAGCAATCTCAAACTCCGCCCCCACCACATGCAAAAATTCTGAAATGTCAGATACTGACTTGCAAATGATGCTATACTTGATTAGGAAACGCAGTCGTTTGACACGGATTACAAGGGCGCACCATTTGCTTCACTAATGACGGCTGGCGGTAAGCTTTGTCCCCTGGGTGAGTCACAGCGCGTTTTGAAATTTCTCCATCGCCGCAGAGATAGAGATTCAGATTGGGAGACTTCCACGGGAAAAGGGTCTTCCTCTTCGCTTGTATTTCACGTGTGAGTTTGACGTCTTTTAACTAAAAGATGCAGGTTTTAGACATGCCTTCTGTCGCTGACTCACCGATTACAGCGTCAGCACCGGCTCCTGCAAAATGCAGCGTCACGAGGGGGCTGCAGCACTAGCGCTCGCACAGAGCGAGTCATTGTAGCGCGCTAGATTTGACACGCACACTCAAGAAATAAGCTATATTTAATCATCGGAAGCAGGTGATTCCCTCTGATAAGAAATGTAGAGTTCGCTTCCCTCGGTGTAATCTGTGCAGTAATGTATCTACGCAGGGAGTTACCAACAACACGGATAACAGAGTTTGTTCCCCTCTGGACCTCCCCCAGGATGTCTATGATGGTTCCTGCCGCCTCCTGTTTCTGCAGTTTACACACGTGTGTCTGTTTGTGTGTGTATATGTACGTATATATGTGTATATAAAAATATATATATCTGTGTGTGTGTGTATATATATATTTATGGATATATATTATGCTCTGGAAAAAACTGAGACGAGTATTTTTTATTAATTTTTTTTTTTACAAAAATCTACATTTTTAAATCCTGGTTTAATCCTGGTTCTGCTGGCAGAAGACTATGCTGAGCCTCAGGCTGCTTCCAGTTTCTAAGACAGCAGTACACAAGAACACAGTGAATCAGGAGACACTGACCAAAAACCAGCCAGGTAGAGGGCAAAAGCAATTTTCTAATGCCAGAGATAACCGTCAACTTATCCGGCAGTGCCTCATAAATCAGAGGATGACCTCACGTGACCTACAAAAGGAATGGGAAACAGTAAGTGGTGTGAAATGCACTCCTAGGACAGTTTGTATCAGGCTCCTAGAAGCAGGACTGAAGTCCCATAAAGCAAGGAAGAAGCCCTTCATTAATGAGAAGCAGGGAAGAGCCAGGCTGCAGTCTGCAAAAAAAAAACATATTTTACACAGGCGCATACCCATAAACTGAGAAGTGAGTGAAACTGAAAATTTTGCTGTGGTCTCATTTTTTTCCAGAGCACGTTATATACATAGTGCTTCTTTGTAAAATTGTACTTGTACTTGTTGACATGCAATTAAAATGAATGCAACTAAGGTAAACAATGGCTTACTCACCTATTTAGCTGAAAAGGAAATACAAATTTTAGTACATGGATTTAATGGTAAACTTGGCATAAAAATGGCATTAAAACAATATGTACAAAGAAATATCTTTAGACCAAATGTGTTAAACTTTCTGGAATGTTCTTAGGACACGCCTCTGCAGAAGGCATCCCTCAAGGCTCCCTTAACCTTAACTGGTTTAGGCTAGTACTGCCACGTTATTAATAGACCGATGCTACTACCTATATGAGTCATTCATTCTAGTTCTTGGAACCAAATCTTTTGTACAGACACACTATCCTTTGGAAAACAGACAAAATTCTGAACTGCTAAGATATATTAATTATGAAAATCTGTTTGCATGCCTGCAGTCTTACTGACCTTGAATCCTCCGTCTTGTATTCACCTATATTGGGCTTATATCTGGCAATCTGAGAGATGTCTAAAAACACAACTGATTTACGGAAGGTGAAGTCTAGTTGCAGGACTTGACGTAAAATACATTTAGACAGAAATACATTCATATTATGGGTTAGTTGAACTTAACTATGATAGAACTGAGCTGTAAAGTTAATATCATAGTTACAAAATTAATTTGTCAAAAATATTAATTACAATGCTATTGATACTACAGAGTTTTTAGAGGCCTTCTTACTTTTATTAAGCACCAATCAGTTGAACTGTACTATGGCAACATAATAGACTACAGTATTTACATAATACATAACACGGCAAACTACCACAATTTTCTGTATTCTGGAAACTGAATTTCCTTTCAGCACTGCAGCATCATTCAATAATTCAAACAACAAACAAATCTTACCTTTGTGTGAAAGAATGCTGGATACTCACCGAGTGGGAGTCACATTTTTTTCCCTTCAAGTTATAGCATTTTCTGCAATGCAAAATGAATAATTTTGGTCAGTTTCAATACTTAGACATGCATCATTTTGTTCTTTAGTACCATGGCTACAGTTAAGATCTAGCCTCATATTTCAAGGTTGAGTTCCTGTTTTTCACACCACTGAGGTTTATTTAATATGACTTCAGTAGCTGAATGTCGTTTCTTCAACATTTTTCTCCACAAAGTCACACTTCTCCCCATCCTCCATCCCCAGCTGGGGCATCACGCTTTTCTGCTCACTTTGCATCTTGCTACAGAAACGCGGGGGAGGAGGGAGGGCGGCTGCATGGTATGACCTGCATGAAATGACACACTACAAAAGACATACCCAACAACAACACTGCCTGAGCCGTGTACCTCCTGATGTTCTCAGGAGTCCCGCTCCAGAGGTCAGAGGCGGTGACACTCATTCAGGTCGCCTCCATACTCCTGGTGAACCTTATGATGCTGGTGACATCGATGACATTGATATTCCTGCTCGCCTCCTGCTTCAACCTTTAGGCAGATAAACAGAACGAGAACAACCCTCTCCCTTATAAATCGATTTTTTCTGGTATGTTTTTTACTGTAAAAGATTCAGTATGGCAGCCGGGAAGGTAAATACCGCCACCTACTCCCTGGCACGTTGCTGCAAAGCTAATACTGACAGCTTTGTTGTGATTTCTTTGGGGTTGCACTCATTTTCTGTGGTGTGACAGCAGCATTTTCCATATATTCTACATATCGACTGTTACAAATGCTGAATGAAAACTCAAAAGTATATTTCAGTTGTCTGAATTCCTGCTCAATAACCGGGTCACGTTTTCACAGGCAGTCAAGATCTTTGCAGATATCACCTTCACAAACCACGTAGGCACTAAAAATAAAGACCGAGACACACAAGACATAACAATGGAGTCAGTTGGTGCCATTTTTATTTTCAAAATGGATCAAGGAATGCTGAGTCAGTCATGCCTTATTTGAATGTTGTCCTGTGCAGTAAAGCTTGAAATCTCATATAGCCGCTGACAAGTCACACACATGTCCGTGGAAGGGAGTACTCTCCTAAAGTGGCCTAAGTATCTATGATGGGATTAATTTACCATTCCAGACCAGGTGGGAAACAAAGGATGATGTACAATAATGTTAATTCCAAGGAAGGGAAATCAAACCTATAATTAAGGTACTAATTAGAGGCTAGGAGATCTTGAGATACAATAGAGAACAATACAGTCCTATTCCTGGGATCCATATAAATAGTAATCACTGAATTCCTAATGATCCCTCTTCCGACCTCATATTCAGTATGGGGTTTTGGTGAGCCAGAAGCCTTGGAAATACTTTGGAGAGCATGCTAGTCCCTCACAGGGCACCAACACAATCACACACTATTGGCAGCTGCAGGCTCCCACCGCCGAAGCTGCGAAGTTCCCGCGCTGTTCATGTGATCACTGCACACTGCACTGCACTTCAGTACTGAATTTGCAGTCTTTTGGGTTTCCGGTGTTTTAGGAGGCGCTTTATAATATAAAGTCGTAGACTATACTGAAGTTGCTGAATAGGTGGCATTACGGGCTCACACCCCCAGAGCTGGGGGTTCGATTCCCAGTTTAGTTTGTGTGGAGCTGATTTCCCACTGTTGTGTGGGTTTACTCCAGTGTGCGTGTCCTGCAGTGGACTGGTATCCCATTCTGTACACCAGCTTTGTGTCCAGGGATGATTCTAGAGTTTTTTGAGGGGGCATAATTCATAGAGGGGTTAACCTCATCATTAGCCAATCATATGTTTTGAATTAATGTGGGGGGGTGGGGCACTCCGGGGGCCAATCAGCTTTCAGTTGGGGCCAATGCCTATAAAGCCCCCGGTGACCCTGAGGAGAAGTGCTTAGAAGAATCTTACATTCTATGGGAACAAGTTCAGAATAACCAGCTGCAAACACTTTTTGTTAAAACTGTGCTACACCCATTTGAGAAAATGTGTTGCTTTCATTACCTCATAATATTATTTGACATATGAGTAATTTAATAGACAATAATTTACTCATCATTTTTTCTCCTGAAACAATTTGGGTTCAGTCACCGTCTCAAAAGCACTATCATTATTGTTTAACACTTGCATTTAGGTGACCTTTCGGTGTTGTTTATTTAACTGGATACTGTACATGAGGAATGGGAGTCCATCTCCAGAGGATGAAACATTGTGGGTCGTCCCTCCTGATAACTGATACTGGTACCTTTACAGCAGCCATCTGGTTATAAGTATGTGTTCTTAGCTAACGATGAACCAGTTCTGCTGTCTGGTGAGCAACAAACAGGGGTTTAAGGCAACAGAGACATACCTTGCAAAACACATCACCATAATGCATATTATTTAACAAAAATACTGAAGTTAGACCATCAGGCAGTATTTTACAAAAGTAAGAATAGAGCAAATTCTTCTAAACATATAACTGCATCATTAAATTGTATGAAATCATTTACCTTGGAGGCAATCATCAAATGAGTAGGTAATGTTTTGTGTGATTTATTGTAGAAATAAACACTTACCAGGAAATCCTTCATTCCTCATCGCTCCCTGAGACGCAGAGCACTGGCAAAGCCTCTGGAACAGGATAAACACAAACTTAAAATTTGGTTGGCTTCAGAAAGCAGGGGCTCATTATACCATAGAGTGCTTGTGATAATCAAATGAATTCTCAGCTTTCCACAGGTAGAGGATGTCCAGCCCCTGCTCCAGGAAACAAGGCTTCGAGGTGGCTAATCTTTGTTCGTTATGCCTCACAGCTGCAACGGCCAGCCAAAGCCCTCATTTGCTGCTGTACGATTGGCCTGATTGACTACTTGAGATTCAGCTCTACAACTAGCAAACCATGAAACTCTGCTCGACCCACCTCCTTAGTATCAGTTGATGCAGGCGACCGAAGCTCTGGGTTTAGATCAGAGTTAATAGTGACCTTTTGATAGAGGTGAAGGCATCCATATTTTAGTGGCTTAAGTATTCATGTATCAAACTGGACTCTATCAAATACACGTATAAACGTGATGAAAACAGGAGCATCCCATGATGATGTGCAGTAAGATGCTCTCAGCTATCCCCATGGGTAAGATCACAGCCTAGTTGGCTCCAGCCTGACTAGGTCTATAGCTATGGTTCAAGACTGCTGACACTCTAGTCATCAGAGCAGAAAACAGCAAACACCTTGCTTTTTCCTATTAGTAATATTTCATTCATTTCTAAGACTTGTCATTCTTTCATAAAGCCGTACATGGTGCTGGGGATAGACTGTCGACGCAGGCTAACTAAGGGACAACCGGCTAAAGTCAGTACAGCTCCACTTTGGTGCAACTTACGCTTCAGTGTCTCATTCCTGAATAAATCATCCGGGAGCATCTGGGTGAAGCCGTCAGGTTTGATTTTCTCCTACGGCAAAGGCATTACAGAAAATTGAAACACAGAGAAGTGTAATGAAAACACAAGCGCAGATACAGCCTGGAAAGGGGGGCAGGTCCTGCTCTTTGGTGCCATTTAATAATTCATGTTACTCAATATTCTATATTCTTAAGTATCGAGACAAAAACATCTGCAGATCTTCAAACCAAGCATGTACAATCCTGAAACGAAATATTTTGGATGATGACATAAAATTTTTAAATGACTATTTGGATATAGAAACAGCAGAACACCAGGACTTCAGGGCTACCTTTCATAGATGACTTTAAGATAGTACAATAGCTAATGGGTAACAGGCTTGGATAATCAAAGGGTGGGGGGCTCTTGAAGCCAGAAAATGATACATTTCAGGGATCACAGTGATTACAGACTTTATATTATTTTATATTGTCAAAAATCATCTTGAAGATCATCTTCATTCTGAACACTTAAATGTTTCATTGTGCCAAATGCCTGCAATCCAGTAAATAAAAAAGTGAACACAGGAAATATAGAAACAACCCAAAGAAAGTAATTTTAAGTTTTATTAGTGGAATATTAGTGCAATCTGAGTACATGACATCTTCAACAATTCTACATACTTTAACCAGAGTATTGATATACTCAGCTTCAGGTTAGTCTGTTACATCATTACCTAAAACTAAACCAGGAGTAAATGGTCACAAGCTGAACCCAGTTATATACGTCTTCATAGAAGGGCTGAAAAAATTCAAAATAAAAGTAAAAACACACATCTAAGTATGGAATTAGGATTAAACTGTGACCAACAGTAAGATCAGTTTTGCCCTTCTTTACACACCCGGTGATTTCCCATCATCTTTGTCCTGAGGGCGCCGGTATGGACTTAGGTTTGCTCCCGTTTTTTTTAAAAGCAGCTCTAGCTGTAATGTTAATCCCCAGTGCTGAGTTCTGGGGAGCGGTGCACCACAGCGGGCCAGGGAGAAGATCCAGGCGAGAAGCTGACGGGAGGCGAGTGTTACAAAGTCACCTGAGTCGGCCTGAGAGGGCTGCGGGTCTCTGGCTGAAACCAGGCCACGCGAGGCGAAGCTGGGCAGGGAACCTGAGGACAGGGGATAGCCTGGGGGTGGAGGGGTGGGGGCGGGGGAGGAGACTTGGCCTCAGGCACCTTCCGGGGAGAGATCCTGGGAGCGGCTACAAGGAGCACCAGGCCACTGCTGGTCCTCCTTCTCTAGGTGGGTCTTCCCTGTGTAAGACGTGCCTTTGCTCTAAAGAGATCATACAGTGATTAAGACTAAAGGGTGAACAGCTGGACATACACTGCAGTTTGCAGTAGCATGATTTCACAGCCCTCGATGCTGCTCAGACCTTCAAATGGTCCATCCTTACTTGAGGGTCTTTTCTGAGCTGGACTGTCTGCTGCTGGCCTGGGCCATGATCTGGGCCTCCAGCCTGGAGTAGATCCCTCCCGCATGCTACAAGAACAGCGGCAGTAACAATCCTGCTCGCATCTCATCTCCACCAGATCACATCAGTTTTGAGCAAAGCCTGAAATTCCATCATGTATAGTGTATTCATGTATTCCACTTCTTCTACAGCGGAAACGAGCAGTTTGACAATACTTATAAAACATCATATACCTTGTAACACATGAACTCCAGTGATGCCCTTAGATAGTATTTTGCAGTGTATAAAAACACTGGCTTTTGGAAATGCCAGGGACTCGCCTCAGTTTCCTTTGCTTTGCTCTGCTCCAAGTCACCGAATCTGAGCTTGGTGAGATGCTCAATGATTTCAACCATCCTTCGCTGATCTGCCGTGTTTCAGGGGGTAAAACAACAGCGTGTAAGTCGGGGGTTATGGGCAACATTAGACAGCTTTTCGTCTACAGTGGGGGGCGATGCTGTGTGTCTTTCTTACAAACTTTGTCTCACCTTCTTCTCGTTGGGCGTCTTGGTTAAATCGCATGGAGCGGCTGCTGTCCCATTTGCTCTTCTGAAGGCTCACTCTGTGAAAAATCAGCCCAGTGCAGATCCCACGTTACAGCAAGAGCTTTACGTGCCAGAAATGGGCCGTGCCTCAGTGCCTCCCATCCCGTCATGCCAAAGCAGGCATCTGGCTCAAAGACGTACAAGTTTTTAACCCCAAAGCTACAAAAAATTACAAATACCCTTTCAGTAAGACTGCCTATGCTATTATTGTCACGGTGATTCAGAGCTCATTCTGAGAGGAGCTGGGCGTGACCTTAGACACAATCACCTACGTGGGCATCCAGGGAAATCTGAGTCACGGATTCACGTGAACTCATGTCACTGGACTGCGGGAGGAGGAACGTTCGGAAAGAATTCCAGCTGAACCCTGTGAAACACCAGGCGGACTCACGTGAACGGCGTCGTGTCCCGGGAAGGTGCCTAAAACAGGACAGGAGCTGCTGGTTACGGAAGGGCACGACACGCAGGCCGAGGAGATACATGAAACCACGGCACCATCCTGCAGAAAGGCATCCCACCTTTTCTGGCCTCCGCTCCTTCCGCTGGAAACGGGGCGATGACATTTGCCTCTTCAGAGGTTTGCTCGGCCTCTTGGCTTTCTTCGCACCTGTGCACATTTCATCTTGTTCTTACCTAATAGATTAGACCCTTGGCACTATCTCTAGCAATCTGATTAGCAGCATGCATTATTTAAAAACCCGAGGGAATACAAGCATGCTGTACGCATAGCAAAAGCTGCAGTCAGTGAGAAAAGAGAACTGAGTAATGCAAGAGCGAATATTTACTAAATGACCCATATATTGCATGGAAACATATATAGAGCAAAGTTCAAATATTTAACAGGGTCCATTGCTTTTCATGTAAACAGTGTGTGCCTAGCAGGTTCGGTGTAGCTGCTCTTAAGAAAAAGTGAAAATGCTGCCACCTATTGGTGTTATATACACCAGACCTTTTTCTTGTTTCTTGGACACCTCCTCTTCGTCCCCAACCTCATCCTCCGTCACCTCGGAGCCAGTGGTGTATTCTTCGTCTTCAGAGAGCAGGGACTGCTGCCTCTGCGTGACGAAGCAAGGTGTTAACTGGGCTTACTGGAATCCAACAGTGTCCCATAGGATCCTTTACATTCCATAACAAATACTCCTCTACATTTTTTTGACATACCAGCTGTAAGCTCCAGTTTTTCAACAGTGAAAACTGTAAACATATGAAAAAACATAATTAGAGGTTCAATTCCATATGAAACGTAAAAGTACCTGCTAATACATATTAAAGTCACATAATAAGTCACACAATCTTTAATTCCAGGACAAACACAAGCAGGGACTGAAGAATTACAATAATCAATATGGAGTCCTCCGTATGTGACGTAGCCATAACGCCTCCCTAAACCCGTGGCCATGACCTCACCGTTGTGATGTCGCCGGGTTTGGGAACCCGTAGGGTGCCAGGCTCCAGCAGGATGTCACAGTCCTGGGGTCGATCCCCTCCGGCAGGGGGGTCCTCCGCACTGAGGTCACATCAAACCAAACACGGCCACAGGAGAGTCGGCAGGGAAATTTCCATAGCCCTTAGCTCTTCATTGCTTCTTATTAAACAACTTATAATATGAGTTGCATTTTATATGATGCCGTATTATAAATGACATGATAATACCAATTAAGTAAATGCACTTCAGTTTTAGGCCACAAGGGAAATCTGCGCCTGCTTCATGTCCAGCTTCTGATCTGGTATGAAGTGTCTCTCAGTTTTATTGGTCACTTTCCTGGCCCTGCTGGGGTATTCTGGGTAAGCTTATTGGGCGGCCCCCGTGCCAAGCGGTACATGTGGGTACTAGTGTGGCTTACCAATCAGGCACTTGGGAGCTGGGTATGCACACCGCCTCTCTATGCAGAAGGAGGTCCTCAAACACTCGTGCCTGACCTGAGCTCAGTTGGGGATCACCGCAGTTGGCCTCCTCAGCCACAAAATGATCCTTCATCTTACAGCCCTTACAAACACAAGCGAAAATCGCTTCAACATGGTTGAACGCTATTTTTTGTTTATCATATGTTATGATATAGCCATTAACCTGTATGGCTGTACAGGTCGCTGTCGACTTACGGCCGCAATCGGATCCAACTGACTGGTTGCGCGACGATTTGGTAGTCAGTTGGCCCTTTATTTTCTATGCAAAAATGATCATATGTATAGTATACTGTATAATAAAATTATATCATCTTTAAGTCACATTGTTTGGCATTTTTATCCTTTTCATCACCATTTTCTTAGTTCATTGCTGCCGGCAGTTGGTGTGAAAACTGTCACTCGCACTGCCAGACATAGCGCAGTTGTGACCGCATATTTCTGGTCTCGGAGCAGTTGTAAAGTCAATCAGTCATAAGTCACATAGGTGGCAAGTCGACGACTACCTGTACCATCAGTCTGTAGGCTAGCTGCAGGGAGTCCAGCATGTTTGTGTATGCAGACTACCTTAGGCAGGCCGGTGGGGTCGAAGCGCAGCACCCTGTGGTTGCAGCAGGGGTAGAGGCCGGTCCCATGCCATGTGGGCTCTGACCCCAAGGAAGGGTACACCACAGCTTCTGGGTGATATCTGCACTGTGACAGCTCGGTGCAGAGAAACGCCTGCCAGCAGAGGGTGTCATCACAACTCACACAAACCAGTGCAGAGGAAGGGTAGTTAGCAGTGATGAACAAAATGATGCTTCATGAACCATTTGCTGTATTTATTTGACCACACTAGATGGTGCTCTTGGGTTGCTTTGGGGCATGCTTTGTGCTCTTTTATGAACAGAGCACCATCTAGTGGGGTGAAAAAATACAGCAAACGGTTCACAACGCATCATTTTGTCCATCACTAGTAATGTGTGTGGACATCCAAGGAAAAAAATTACGTAATTGCTTCTGTTTTTCCACCTGTATTATAGGGTGTAGACCTAACAGCCATTTGCCATCCAGATTTTTTAAACATCTATCTGGGGGATCAAAATAATAAGTGGAGAAACATGGTCAGTTTGTTCCTAATACTACCAGTAGGGCATTAGTAGGTGAGGGTAAATGATTAAATGTAAAAAGCTTTGAGGGAGATTAAAACCAGGAGTCATAAAATGACAATGCAACAGCCTAGGACACACAATCCCTTACCAGCCTGCAGGAGGCGCAGGTGAGGAAGTTCACAGTGCCCCAGATCCTCCAGTAGACAAGTTCCCAGGATTTGAGCTCCTCGTACAGACCGTTGATGTAGTCATGGACATCCCAGTTCTTCTGCCTTAGGATCAATGCACACAAAAGAGACATGAAACTGGAGCCATTACAGCATTTTGGTGGAGGTTCTCTCTTTTGCAGTGAGGTGCGATTACCTGCTATGACGGTATACGATGTTTCCAGTGGGATCAACGTTAATTTTTCCAGGGATGCAGGAAATCTTTCTCTCTGTTTCTTTGGTTAGAAGTTTATTGCACAAGCTGCACCTGTGGAGGGAAGGGTCATCTTAGAGAGGCCGGCAGAGGGAGCGGCTTCACTCCTGCGGCTGAACTCACCTGTACAAGGTAGACGCATTCCCCGGGGAGTCAGGATTCTTGTAATCTGGGTCAAAAAGCCTCTCGATTTTCTTCTGGAACAATTTGCTAGATGAAGAAAGAACATTAAAGATATTATTGCATATTTATTTCTAGACAAACCCAAAAAGAAGTATTAACAGAACAATTGTATATTTTCAAAGTAATTACATGAAATATTTAATTTGTCAATGAAGTTATGTCCATATATTTTCTTTAACCACTTATCCCATTCAGGGTCATGGGGGGTCCGGAGTCTATCCCGGTGGCTACGGGTGCAAGGCAGGGAACCACCCAGGATGGGGTGACAACCCATCACAGGGCACACTCATACACCTGTCAGTCGCACATGCACACCTATGGGCAATTTGGCAACTCCAATTAACCATGGGGAGTAAACCAGAGTACCTAGAGGAAACCCCACAACGACACAGGGTGAACATGCAAACTCCACACATGGAACCCTGCCAGAGACTCGAACCCAGGTCCCAGAGGTGTAAAGCAACAGTGCTAACCACTGCACCACTTTTTTTTTTTTCTTTTCTACATAAATCTAAATAAACCCAATGTAGTATAAACAGAATAATTGTATACTTTGAAAATGACAGTAGTATTAAATGATGATCACCAGCTCAGCTACTGAACCCTGGACTGGCACAATGTTGCAGCGACTCATTCTGCCCCCCAATCACCTTTTAAACTTGTCCTTCTTGTCCTTGATCTCGTCTGCCTCTCTGTGGCTGAAGAGGTCTGCTATGCGCGTGGTGAGGTTGTTGTTAATGCAGCTCATGTTGCACGGCGTGGCCACGATGGCGCTCATGTGTCCGTGACAATACTGCACGCATTCCTCAACCTGGGGTGGGGTGGGGTGTCCATCCAGACCATAGCCATGAGCAAGCTCCTGACAGACTGCATAGCTACTCTACTACAATACATCATGTTTACCCTAGCCATGTCGACATGCACACAAATCAATTCAAACAAACATGGCCGCCCTCCAGATGACTGCACAAAGAACGCACACTTCATGCAGCATGCTGTAGACTCACAGCCTCACTACACAACACTTACTAAAGTCTCCATCTTCAAGAACTCGGAGGAGATCAGGATTGAGATCACATTGCTGGGTTCTGAAACCAACAAACACCACATAACACACTGCCAGATACCACTGTAGACGAAAAAAAAAAACACGTGACGAAATAAACCAACGCAACCATCCAAAACACAGTCAGTACAGGCCGAGCCACTCCTGCATTCCTGACTTTTGGTACCTGCACTTTATTCCCACAGGGGGGCGTTACAAACCCCCATGGGAGGAGCCACCCGTCTGATGTTTACCTAGCTTCGGCCTGTCCTCGCTGTCACTCATCTGCCTCCTGACGTAGTTCATGAGCCAGTCAAAAATCTGGATGTCGCAGTGCACCGAGATGTCCACCTCCTCCCAGCGTTGGGCGTTAGTGGACAGGTACTCAGCAAAGTACTTCATCTCGCTCACCAGGAGGTCTCGTGGGCACATGAAGTCCTGCTTCAGGTTCTTGGCCTCGTCACAGACATGGATAACCATGTTAGGCCTGTAAATGACAGAGAAAACCTGTATTATAATCCAGTAATTAATATAATAATAATAACAACAATAATACATCATTTGACTATTTTTCACAGTAATTTTCTATTGTTTTTCTATTATTATTATTTTATTTTATTTTAGACTTTATTGCTTTTTTGATTATTTATTATCTTCTTATACTGTTGCTTTTCTTTGTATTGCATAGTTCCTTCAGCACAATCCAGAGAGCAGGTGGAGAAAACACTGAAGATGAATAACAGGCACTATAGTGATCCTTTTTTAAATTGCCATTTGCACAGGTATGAGTTCAGGTACATCTGAGTGTTTTTTCCCCCACATATGCCATCTTGCTGTCCTTTGAGACACACACACATAATTCTGCTGAGACTCAAACCGGTGACCTTCTGATTACGGACACAGGAGGCTTAACCTGCAGAGCCACACAACACCCCCCCCCATAGCCACGTATGTTACCCTATGCTAACTTATAAAACTTGCGATGTACATTTATGACATCACAACAACAGAAAAAGGACTGTGAGTAGTATGAGATATACAGATACATTTATCATTACTCCAAGTATTAAAATGCTTTACAGTATGTTAAGACAGGGGACAGTGTATGACACAATGTTCAAGCAGGTGATAAATTCATAAACATTTGGGAAGAGATCCCTGAGGTGCCTCCAGATTACACTCTATTTCAGGATGGTGCATGGCCTACCCCTTATCCCCATCGACCTTCTCTTCCTCAGGTGAGATGCCGCAGTCGCTGTCAGCCCCTGAACATCTCCCTGTAGGGGTCACAGACAGACCTGTGGATGCACAGAAAAGTTAGAAGAAGAAAAAGATTTGAGAAAGGAATCCAGGGACTTTAAAGGGAGCACTGGAGCATCAGAGCTGACATCCATGTGTGAGCAACTAACATAGCACTGGAAAGCACCTGCAGTGTGTGTAACAGCCATAACAACTATCAAGGGCAAAAGCTATCTATCTATCTATCTATCTATCTATCTATCTATCTATCTATCCATCCATCTATCTATATATTTATCTATGTCTCTCTGTCTTTCTAACATCCATCCATCCATCCATCCATCCATCCGTCTATCTATCTATCATTGAAATGACAAAGAATAATGGAAACTGAAAAACGAGCACAGTGCTAACAACACCCAGTGCTAAAGTCAGTGCCCTCACCGGTCACTGAGATGTTGCTTGGGCTGACCAGCATCTCCCCCCCTTTCACGTCTGGTTCCAAGAAAGCAGACTTGATGCTGGGGGACAGTGTGTCAGAGGACATGCCGCCCCCTACTGTTATGGGGTTGCACTGGTTGTCCACATGATAGAAGCTCCCGGAATTCTTCAGTTCCTCGAATCTCCTTGCACACTACTCACCATTTAAAAAATGAAGTAAAAAAAAAACAAACAAAAAACAACAAAAGCCAATTTATGACCGCATAATGTTAAATGCCCAGCAGAAAAATAAAACGGTTTCTTTTGGACAGCATCCAATCAGGTAGTTTATTGCAGTGCCTGGCTAGGATGGGGACAAGCAGGCGCTTAAACACGTCGCACGTAATTTACACCAATGGGAAGATTGTATGTGGGGAAGTTTACCTCTTTGGGCGTAAATCCAGGTACGAGTCGAGCAACATTCTCCCAGTCAATCGGCTGTGGGACGCTCCAGAGGGAACTCAGGACCATATCCAAGACGAGGATGTGGTTATCATAGGGGAAATTGTTGTTAACAGAGCAAAAACGACTCATGTCTAAAGGGAGAAAGACAGCAAATATCATAGATTGACATCAACAGTAAGACAGAACGTCAGCACAGAAAGCTGATGCTAAAAGAAAACATCAACACGTTTAACAGTTACGAGGGTTCATCGTTAGATGTGTCTGACATGGCTTCAGGATAACTATCTTTATTAATTGTTATCAGTCCTTTTCAAAATGATCTTCAGAATAATTCCAAGAACGTTTATTCAGGGCCCTTTCAATCCATTAGGCGACGTAGGCAGCCGCCTAGGGCGCCATCTCCTGAGGTGGCGCTGCATTAACAAGCCAATTTCAAGCTTTCATGTTTTGTCGTCGACGGGGGTGGGGGGACGTGGGGATGAGTTGCATACAGTAGGTGATAAATATTTTCCATATGCAACATGCCCATGGTTGCTCTCCCATTAATTACCTGCAACGATGTCATTTTGTATTGCAGTATGCATACCCCCGCGGAATAGTCACATTTCTTTGCAGTGGGTTACATTTTTGTTTGGTTGAGTTCTGTTTGACCACATAATAAATGTAGTTAACGATTATGCTGCAAGATGTTAGCAATCCTCTCACAAATACCCGCCCAGTCGTGAAAAGTCAACACAGCATTTCTTTTAACGAAGAGAATCGTATAACTACCAAATCACGATTATCGAGATCTGACCTTAGCCAAGCATGCTTAAGCGGTTCTACATTATAAATGAATACGTGTCATTGTCTAATTTGATATAGGCGTAGGTGCGACAAATAAGCAAATATAAGGAATCCAGAACGTATCTATTAGGATCAAACATAAAACTAGTTTTCCCAAGTCCACCCTTATTCGTTTTGAAAACGCATCCCATAAAACAAAAGGTACAACCACAAAGCCATGTTCCTTGGCTAAAAAGGCCATTGCCGCAGAACAGTTCAGTATTAGGTTATAGAAAAACGAAATGTTGTACTACAGAAATTATGGACCAGACATCATAATTAACATTGCTATGGATTTACTAACTAAACAAAGCATGCGCGATACATATTACCATACACATACTTTTCAAACGTAACCGATATTTGTCTTCATTCGGGAAGTTCCTCTTCTGTGAAATGTTTCACCAAATTAAACATCATGCTGCGACAAAATTAAACGCGTAAAACCTTTCAGTGCTACTGAACACGTTATCTAAAAGAAGAGCATTTGGTGTGCAGAGTTATTTTTATTGGCAAACAATTTTTTCCATCTTTTTTCCGGTAGGGGGGATTCACCGGCGAGCGTTAAAATGTTCATCACAAGCACTTTTCACTCCTGGTACAGGAGCTCTCTGCAGCAATTGAAGGAACAGCTATGGCCCACCCCCTTAGATGACTTTATAGTGGGATGATTTGATCGGTTGACGAGCCGTGCAATCAGAACCGGACGTGGGGCGACGGTAAGCTCCAGTGACCGAAATACAGCCACCGTCGCCGAATCAGCATGTCGTGGGCGGGCAGCCGGCTTGCTGGATCGGCTCGGCATTCTGTTCCCTTCCGGTGCCGCAGTGCAGCAGGTGCAACAAAGCGTCCCCGTTGCTAGGTGACGGCCGAGACCAATTGCAGATGGTCACCAGGGTGGTACATTTTTTTTTTTTCTTTACAATTTTATTATAGCTATTTTTCGTATTGTAAATCGTTAATTTCATCACAAGCTTTGCTTCAGTGACAGGCTACCGTGTTCGCATTTTTCTTTGTTTTACTGTGCGGTCACGTAGGATATATTTGTGTCCTTGGGTGCCAGCGCCGCAAAGGTTGTACAGGGGAATTAAATGTGGACACGCATCCATCGGTCACGTCTCTGCAAGTAAGGGTGGGGGTGCTGGTGGTGCGGTCACGCCCCGTTTTTGCACGCCTCCGGGAGTGACGTCATGCACATTTGCGATAAACCCTTTCTGAATTTCAGTTGCACAAATGAAGTGAAAGCAATCTATCGGAAAACGAATCCCTACGTATCTTTTTCGAAGTGCACGTCAGATACGCCCCCCTAAAACAGCTTTTCTGTAAACGGAAAATATAAGTATACCGTGGAATGAAACGGCCAACGATTTAACGGAAACACTTCCCCTCATTCGGAGAGCGTCCACAAATGAGATTTACCTACCTCAAGAATTAGTACGTTTAAGTTCACTTTCGGTATTAATCACACTGCAAATTTTTTAACATTTTATTGCCATAACCATCACCCAAAAATGTCTTTCTGAATTTAAAACTGATAAAACGGATATTTCCAAGGTCCACTGTGATGTATGGATACAGAACATAACCACTCACACACATCCAGAAAACAGCAAATTAATATATAAACCACGAAAGGTTGTGGAAATCCAATTAAACTTAAGAGTGGTTTCATAAACTAAATGTGAAGCTTTTTCAAAACTATAATAGCAACAAGGATCATGGGAAAGGTAAGAGAATTACCTGTACAACCCCCCAATCAGTTTAGTTAATTTAATGAAGAAAAGATGTTATTCAAATAATTAAGGACAGTTTTACAAACCGACAAAATTTGCGTCTCCCACATTAAATATTTTGGTATTGAACCATATACACGTCATTAAAAAAAATCATAATTGATACATTCTTCTAACACGACAGAGCAGACTTCATGCAGTACCACCCATTGACCTAATAACTTAAAATACATCCGTCTGCTCTAATCGTTTTTTCTAGTAACCATAATGCAAGGACCCGTCAAAAATTAGTCTCTTTAAAATCCTCGTGTTATGGCTTTGTATGTCAGACCAAACTAAGAAATTTGAGAAATGAGTACGTGTTCACAAGGTCTACTGACATTCTTTGACTTAAATGAACATAATTCAGTTCAAATGATTAACTCCGTATTCTAAGTTCATTTAATGCCAATGACCTTGACTATTACAAAATCGTGTCATTTCCACAAATGATTTTTTTAACTTGTTTCCTAACTCACAATGTGACCATTCTCAGCTGACAAATCGTGAATAATTTTTCTTTAAATTACCCATGTAAACACCCAGAAGAAAACGAGATTAACCAAAAACAAACAGATAGGTGTGAAATGATCCGTCTACTTAAGCCCAGTCTGTTCAGTTTTATCAGTTTTCCGTGAATGAGCACATATTTACCATTTTGGGTTTTTGATCAGAACCCCCTTGCAAGCTCTAAGTGGTACATTCCAGGTTTTTGTAAGAACACCGAAACTGCAGCATGAATTCAGTCACCAAGGTAGCAGATGACCAGTGCCATGAGATGTTGAGAGGATGAAAAATTTCAGAGCATATGTGCAGTCAGCCTCTGTTTACATCTATGTGGCCTACTGAAACACTCCCCCTCCCCAAAAACATGAATGTCACGGGTCGATCCTCTTAGGTACAGTAACTACAGAAGTGTTAGAGGTGGAAGTTGACTGAAATGACCCGTCATCCGACAGAATGGGCATCTCCCTGTACACAGACTCAAACACCACCTCAGGGTCCCCAAGGGTAACAGAGGTATTCATAGACCCAGCTGTCTGGGCTGGTACAGGCGGCGGGTTCTGGAAGGCTTGCTGCTGCCGCCGCTGCTCCTCCACCCTGTCCTGCTCAGCCTGCCTCCTCCCTCTCCTCCTTCCAAGGATCTTCACATAGTTGGCGGGGACCAGTCCTGTGGTCTGCCCATCCAGGCTAGCCAGGAGCCAACCCCGGATGCGTGGCTGTTGTTCTGTCGAAGTGAAGGTAGAGATGGAAACAGAATGATGTGGTCATGATATTTCTGTTTTTAACATATGTACAGTACTGTGCAGAAAAAATATTTAAAGCTATTTATCTATGTAGTAGCTGTATATTTGCTCATAACAAAAACACTATTTTACATGGAGCATAGGCAAATTAAGAGTAACACAAAAACTAACAAGAATTTCTCCTGTTCTCCCAAAAGTCACTGATTTCTTTCTTGGATAGACAGATAAATACCTCTTCTCCTGCCAAACTTCTCTTTAAGGGGCACCTCAGACATTCCACATATTTATTAAATTTCACCACCAGCTCTCTTAATTAATTTCATTACTTACATAACTTGATAGGGTATTGATCAGCCAAACATGGTATGCTAGTGGTTGAGTCAAAAAAATGCACCAATGCGTTGGATGGTTCCTCCAAATGCTATGGTGACTTTAGGTCAGGTTTTGAAACGGCTTAGCTGACATATTTTGATAGACATAATATAGTTTTACACCAACATGTAGATAAGACTGACATTTTCTTTGACTGCCTAAGACTTGTGCACTGTACTGTATTTACAGTTTATAGTTATTTTTGTTTATCAGATTAAAATTCATTAGTACTGTTGTTAAAATCAAATCTACTGTCTGAATAAGGGCAAGCAAGAAAGAATTATACAGTAAAAAAAAAAAAAAAACATTCAAACTGTAAACTGAACAAAAGGCACCAAATAATGACCATCCAAGGAGACCAGAGGTGGGTAGTTCGGGTCTGGAAAGTAAAAGTCCAGACCGAGATTTTATTTCAACCAACCAGTTGAGAACTCCATGACTCTTTATACTCACCTGGTTGGTTTAAACAAGATACCGGTCTGGACTTTCACTCTCTGGACCTGAATTACCCACCTCTGAACGTACAGCATGCACAGAACGCCCCCAACCCCAGCACCAGGATCTCTTACCCTTTGGTGCCAGGTTCAGCATATCCCCAGCCTGGACTGAGATCTCCTCCTCAGATGCTGCAGCAAAGTCAAAATCTGCTCTGGCCACCACGTGGTCGTCATCTCCGTTGGCCCAGCTAGTGGCTGCAGCGGGATTTAAACTGGCAAATTAGAGAGCCTACAAACTGGACCCCTATGGATAACAGCTCTCCTAGTATAGCTAACTGTATGTCTGGCATACAGACCAAAAAATCAGTTTTCCTCCTTCTCACAAAATTTTAACATTGTCTGTCAACTGCTAGGATGTCTGTTTATGCTGCAAGGAGGACAGGGGCAAAATGATAGCTTAGAGAGATTTGCTGGCAGCACGGTGTGTAGCACTGATGCCTCATGTATCCTGGATTGGTGGGCGTATCCTGACTCCGCTTTGGGTTTCCTTCCAAAGTCCAAAGATTTTCATTTAAGCAAAGGTGTCCCTAAATTGTCTAAAGGGCATGAATGTTTGTGTGACCTATGCTGCCTGGGAGAATCTCCACCCCCCCACTGTGACCCCGACCAGGATAAGCAGCTAGAAGTTGGATGAATTTCAGTCTGCCCCCTTACCCCACAACCTCTCCCTGCCAGCCCCACCACAATGGTCCTCACCTCTCTCCTCCTCTCCTTCAGCAGACCTCAGAAGCTTCCAGATAAGATAGGGCCCGCCGAGGATGACGGCGAAAAAGAGGAAGATGGGCCATGACTTGACCGAGCCAGTGAAGGGATCGTCTGCCGCTGCACCTCCTGCTGCCACAGCGGCAACTGCCGTCCCAGCACTGTCGGCCCACAGATCCTCAACCTCTGAATTGCGCCGCAGGCCCATCATCCTTTGCAGCCTCCGGTAGAGGTAACGCAGGGAGCGGACGAGGGCAAACGCTGAAAGCACTTTTGTGAAGTGCACCCTGAGGCGTGAGAAGTGGTTGGCCACATCCAGAACGGCACGGAAGCTGTTGTACACGGCAGAGAACGTGGCATCTAGCATCATGCTGACAGACGAGAAGGCATGCACGATGCTTTCAATGGACTGGAAGGCTCCGCGGCTGCTCTCCTCTGCCTGCTGAACGAAGCGACTTGGGGGGACATCCTCCATGTGGAAGCGGTTGTAGCCCAGCCCACCCCCAAGCCCGTACCCCCCATAACCATAGGGACTGTAGCCTCCGAAAAGAGAGGTCCCATAAGGACTGTATGAGGATGAGTAGGAGCTGTAGGCAGGGCGGAATGTTGACAAGCTGCCTACGCCCGATTGCTGGACTGGTCGTGGGGGAACTGGTGGTGCAACACGGGTCAAAGCCGGAGGGCCTGGTCTCGACAGTCCAGAAGACCCAAACTCTGTAGATCTGTTTCCAAGACAGAAGGAAGCAACATGGCTACCATTACAGTCCAATCACCAACTTTCCACAACCAATATAAGCTCTCTCCTAAATAACACTGCTTTTGTTCAGCTTATACATTTAACGTTGCATGAAACGCATGTTAAATAGTGTAAGATCACCGGACCAAAACGGTAGAGCGAAGTTCGGAGTTTGACTGGTAAAAAAATAGCTGGACCTTTGACCTAAAACGTGCAGAGCAAGTAGATAGCTCAGAAATACACTTATACGCCTAGCCGATACGTGCTACGTTGGTAGACGATCAACAACGTCTTATTTTAACCGAATAAATAATTTAAGGCATTCTTCACAGCATGCCAATGACGATAAAATGCTTTTCGTTCGCGTTGTCCGCGGTCTCTCGAAATTGCCACTGAAGGTTTATCAAGACAAACAACACTTTCAAAATTAACCGGAGAGGTCTGTCGACAGAATGATGAGTGCTCAAACTAAACTGATATCCCTTGTTTAAGTAAAAAAAAGAAAAAAGTTAGGCGCACGTTGTTAGAACAGGCCTAAATCACCCCAGGCAACATATGCAGCTAGCCAGCTAACTCGCGTAATAGCTGTCAGCTACGCGCAGATGAAGAAAATGTGTATGTCATAAAAAATACCGATAGTTAGCGGGAGCTGGGATGGTTCCCGGAATGCGCCTTTCCCACGGTTTCTGGGGAGGCTGCGACGCCATCCTTGAAACCCAAGACACCAACAGATCTTCCGGAAGTGGCCTGGGTAAAGGAGCAGCGCGAGACTGCCTTATGTGGCTAGACAAGAGCAATCGATCGAAATCGGCACAGTATAACGCGCAACCCACCGTTTTGTTTGTTTGTTTCAGTCGCTCTACTCATTGGGAAGTTTTTGGTAATTAATATTCATTATTTATGATGGAGTTTGTATTTATTAACTGTAAGTGGTTAATGTTTAAATTGTTAACTTGTTCAAATTGAAATAAATCCATATTTCGCAAATCTGCTACTTATACCTAGTAATGAAAAATGGCAGGTAAATGATGTTGGTGGCAATACATGGAAATACTGCCATAAGAACATTATTTTACCCGTCGTATTGTTCAGATGACGTCCCTCAGGTCATATTTTCTTTAATTTTTTCATAGAAATTTTATGAGATGAATTACATTTACATTGCTTTTGTTTATACATTGAACTTTATATGCGTTAAACCTACGAGTTGAACAGCAAATAAAAACACGATTTGCCAGCCTTAATTTTCCTTAATCTATTTAATTTGTTACACTGAGATCTTATATGGCAGATACCGATACAATATTATTCAGCGTAATTTTATCTTTGGCCAGAAGGGGTCCCCTTCACACTATTAAATGATACCTCAGCTCTATTATTATATCAAATACTCCGAAGAGGTAGAGAAACATACTGTTTTTCAATGACTACTTTTATACTTTTATAACTTTAGCATAAGCAATCAGTAAGGCAAATAAAGTAAAGTATTTCCAGGTTTCTTTTTACGCGTTGATGCGTTTTATACTGTGTTTGTAGTTTCTGATTATTTTTTCTCTCTTTCGAATTCGGATTTCATTCGGATTAAATGTTTGTGTGAAATGGCTTGCTATTTTTAAAGGGAAAAATAAAAAAAATATATATATAAAAAGAGTAAGACAGATGATCCGTGCAACCCATGCAAGCGTTTTTTTTTTTTTTGAGAAAAAAGGAAACTGCCATTGTTTAAGTTCCCCTTTGTCTCAGGCGACGAAAAGCAGAAGTGAAGCATGGGATTGCTGTCTGGCTATAGGGAGAGAACTTAATCAGTGGCTGTGGCAATGAGGAACAACTCGTAGTTCCACATGAGCGCCCTACCCCCTCCTCACATGTACGGAGGTTTAAAGGTGTGTGACGTCAGCACATGAGTGGCCGTGGTCCAGGCACCAGTCGCACCGTGACCTTTTTTTTTTTTTTTTTTTCCCTTACCGCCCACCCTAACCCATTTATATACCCGAGGGCCTGATGTCCACCACCCCACCTACACCGTCCTATCCCCATGTTCACTAAGTGCTCAAGTGGAACAAATGAGAAAGTCGAGCTTTGTCAGAGCTGTCCTGCACCGTGGTCCTCAGCCATCTCACCCAGAGTATCTTCTCGCAAGTCAAGGGTCAGAAAGAGAAGATGGTCTCGTCGGAAGAGGATAAATGGTCTTTTTATACACCATCCTTCGCCTTCTTAGCACGCTTGTGTGCCAGCTACTCTCTTCCTCTTTTTTTTTTTTCTTTTCAGTTTCTTAAAAAGGAAGTGAGGTATGCAACTGTGCTACTGAACAATCACACGCTCTTTCAGGAAGGGAAACCAGATGCATCTGAACTCTGAGCTGTTTATCAAAGAGACAAAACTTCACGGTCTACCCCGATTTGATTGTGTATCTTGTTTCAAAATGAACCCAGTCTAGTTGCCCCTTAATTTGTAAACCCTGTATGATTGTGAAGTCAGGTTGCATAGATCTACACGTTGTCTTGGCTGACCAGAGTGAGCTACGACAAGAAGATGCTGGGACATAGATACGCAAGCAAAACGAAGCCAGATTAAAGGCACCTGTGTGTGCTTGTTGTATGAACCTTGTATTTGACACACATAGCCAGTGGCGATGCTAGAGATTTTAGACCCCATGAAAGTATGTTGTATTGGGCCCCCAACCCAGAACAATCCAATTATAATTTTATAGGGCCCCTGTCCATGGAATCATCCAGTACGAAGCAGCAGTGTCAGAAATTAATCAGAGTGTGAGAACTCTACAGGGTGGGGCAAATATGTGTCAGGTCCGGAAATTTCCTTATTTATCAGATCAAAAACTGGCACAAATACAATAAATCAATAATCTGCCTGAATGTCATGTGTGTATAACTGTCATCAAGGACTGTTTAGTTGTTTTATTGTTTGACGAATGCTAACATGTTTAGAAGCATCCATCCTGAATCTAAACACATAATTGTTATATTCCATCATTTATGATTCTTCTTGATGATTTAAAGTCCTACAGCGGCCCACATTAATGTGTCTAACTGAACAACTAATCAAAAGATGTACGAAATATGTTTGGGGTCTGAGATATAATGTAAATGACACAAACCTAATCTGTTCAATATGAACAAACGCAACGGTAACACGTGGGAAGAAAAAGATATTTTTAATGATGGAATGTGAATAGCCTTTAAGCACACAGTTTGTAGTACACGCTAATACAGTGGGCAGTGGTGGCTTAATGGTTAGGGACGTGCACTTGTAATTGAAAGATTGCAGGTTCGAATTCCTGACCAGCGAGGTACCCTGAGCAAGGTACTGCCCCCTGCTATGTCACATTGTCACATATGGGTTAAATGCAGAGGACACGTTTTGTTGTTGTGTGCTGTGGTGTAGGGATGGATACCGAAACCCGGTACTTAATCGGTCCCGGTGCCTAATTATAAAAGACAGAAGTATCGATAAGCTCTGACGTTAACGGTTCTGCTGTCGGTACTGGAGAAATCAAAGAATAAATTTCCTATTTATTATTGTTAAACATTACCTAGCATATTTTACCTGACCAGCCTTTTGTAATTTGCGATAATA
>JAODLD010000069.1:7589919-7617756 GCA_026781065.1 Mormyrops boulengeri
CAATAAGCCAAGAGAGGTCCCGACTTCTGCCAGAAAAGGCCAATATGTTGATTTTTCTCCAGAAGAATGGTTAAAAGGTAAAATATGCTAGGTAATGTTTAACAATAATAAATAGGAAATGTATTCTTTGATTTCTCCAGTACCGACAGCAGAACCGTTAATGTCAGAGCTTATCGATACTTCTGTCTTTTATAATTAGGCACCGGGACCGATTAAGTACCGGGTTTCAGTACCCATCCCTAGTAATATGGCATGAAGATGAGTTGCCCCTCTACTCATGATATCACACATCTGGGAATTAGGTTCTAGCAGTGTCTGTATAGCTCTTACTTAAGAAATGCAATGTAAACCAGTATCACCCAAGAGAGAATTTAATAAGAGCAAAGTCTTAAGTGCAACATACCCAAACTGACAAGCTTCATTAGTCATTCACACAGGTGTATATAGGTGCGTTGGAGGGGAATGGGTACCTTGGTAGATTTAGGGGGCCCAGCACTTGACAGAGGCCCTTGAACATTTAAGATTGGATGGGGGGCTTAACATGACATGTTGTTAGATTATAGATATGCCCCAGGGTGTATAGGAACTTCTTAGTTTTCACATATGTAATCTTGCTCTCCTTAGAGACATACACACATATATATAGCTGTGGAAAAAATTAAGAGACCACTCCACATATATATATGTATTTTATAAATAAAAATCTGTATTTTTAAATCCTGGTTCTGCTGGCAGAACGCTACACTGTGAGGCAGGCTGCTTCCAGGCTCAAAGTTTCTAAGACGGCAGTACACAAGAACAAAGTGAATCAGGAGACACTGACGATGACCAGCAACAAGTCAGGTAGCAGATAGAAGCAACTTTCTAATGCCAGAGATGACCGTCAACTTATCCAGCAGTGCCTCATAAATTGGAGGATGACCTCAAGTGACCTTCAAAAAGAACGGGAAACATTAAGTGATGTGAAGTGCACTGTTAGTACAGTTCATATCAGGCTCCTAGAAGCAGGACTTAAGTCCTATAAAGCAAGGACGAACCCCTTCATTAATGAGAAGTAGGGGAGAGCCAGGCTGGAGTTTGCAAAAAATGCATTTTTTACACATGCACATAGCCATAGAGAAATGAGTGAAACTGAAAATTTTGCTGTGGTCTTTTAATTTGCTTCCCAAGCTGTATATAAACACTATATGGAGAAAAGTATTGGGACACCTGGCATTGCACCTACAGGATCTTTTATATCTTATTCTAAATCCATAGGCATCAATATGGAGTTGGTCTCCCCTTTGCAGCTATAACAGCTGCCACTCTTCTAGGAAGGCTTTCCACAAGATTTTAGAGTGTGTCTGTGGAAATTGTTACCCATTCATCCAGAAGAGCACTAGGGAGGTCTGGCTTGCAATCTCAATTGAAGTTCATCCCAAGGGTGTTGAGGTCTGGGCTCTGTGTGGGCCAGTCAAGTTCTTCCACACCAAACTCACCCAACCATGTCTTTATGGACCTTGTTATGTGCACTGGGGTACAGTCATGTTGGAACAGAACAGAGCCTTCCCCAAACTGTTCCTGCAAAGTTGGAAACACAGAATCTTCCAAAATGTTTTGGTATGCTGAAGCATTAAGGGGCTCAAGCCAAACCCTTGAAAAAAAAGCCCCATACCATTATCCCTCCTCCACTAAACTCTACAGTTGGCATAATGCAGTCAGACAGGTAATGTTCTCCTGGCATCTGCCAAACCCAGACTCCTCCATTAGACTGTCTGACAGAGAAATGTGATTCGTCATTTCACAGAATACATTTCCACTGCTCCAGAGTCCAGTGGCAGTGTGCTTAACACCACTCCATCCGACACTTGACATTGTGCTTGGTGATGTGAGGCTTGCATGCAGTTGCTTGGCCATGGAAGCCCTTTCCATGAAGCTCCCAGCACAGAGTTTTTGTGCTGTGGTTCATGCCAGAGGAAGTTTGGAACTCTGCAGTTATTGTGTCAAAAGGGCATTAGCGACTTGACCCCTCTGTTACTTTACATGGTCGACCACTTTGTTGCTGAATGTCTGTTGCTCCTAAATGGTTCCACTTTGCAATAATACCACTTACAGCTGACTGTGGAATATCTAGCAGTGAAATTTCACAAACTGACTTATTGCAAAGATGGCATCCTTTGACAGTACCATGCTTGATTTCACTCAGCTCTTCATGTTTGTAAACCTGACTGCATCTCTAGGTGCTTGATTTTATACACCTGTGGCAATGGGTCTGAATGAAACACCTGAATTAAACGAATAAGTGGTGGGACCCAATACTTTTGTCCATATAGTGTAGGTGTGAACAAAGCTTGGGGACAGAGCACTGGGTCAGCCATTGTTCCAGCTCCCCTAGAGCTTTCCCCAGGAGGGGTTAAGACCCTTGCTCAAGTTTCCAATGATAATGTGATTATTCCACCAGTCACAAGATTCAAACCAAGAACCTTCTGATCATGGACGCTGATACCAAACCTGCTGAGTCACCCCCAGTGCTATGCAAACCACTTCAATGGAACAAGTTAATCACAGCCATGAGGGAGGGTGAGGGTCAGTGGTTGGGGGTGAGGTTAATTTGTGGGGAGAACAACGTCTTTCCATAACACATGGGTCTTAATGTGTTTGTTGAAGGTCATGAGGGACTTGGCAGAATGGCTGTAATTGGACAGCTCGTTCTAGTGTTGCGGGACCATGTGTGTGTAATGTCTAGTATGAGACTTGCTTTTCTGAGCCAGGATGGAACATAGGCCCAAACAGGCATGGAAGGGATGCCAGTCCGCAGGCGCCATAAAGAGTGGGAAGGTTAGGATGATTCCAGGGGCTTCTAAGTGACAGGGGCCCTAAAAAATGTGTGTGAAAGTGTGATTTCTCTAGTAGCATTCCTGTCATTTCATCAACGGGCCCCCGCCCCCCAAGCTGTCGATAAAAGCTGTTGACTGGGAGGGAAAGTGACAACGGTTAAAGTTGTGGGGTGAGGATTGAGGGGGAGGTCTGGCCCCTGCGGTTTGCTAAGTCAGCACGCCCCACAAGGTGCCGCCCTGGGCGCTTTGCCCAGCTTGGCTTTGCCAGGTTCCACCACTGCAAGCACATATACACTAAGAGAGATCTGCACCCAAATTTATACCTTCATATTGCAGGAGGAAACTGGAGAACCCAGAGGAAGCTTACACAACAAAAACAGACATCAGGGCTGGAGATGAACAAAGTTATGATCACATTCACCTCATTGAGTTGCCCAAAAATAAGTTACTCATTCAGTTCATCAAAGTGCTAAGGAAAACATTTCCACACCACAAATTGTAGTTGTAGGAAAATCCTCAGAAATTGCAGATTCAAGGGTTTCAACTCAGTTCTGCCCCATATAGGAAACAAACAACTGATATGCAGCCTTCAAAGAAAGACAGAACTACCCTGGTACTGGCGTACTACAATCCCTGATTCCAGTTGCAGAGAAGTCTACCACTTAAATCTGACGTGATATTGTAGATGTGACTGAAAAGATAGGCAATTCGCAGCAGGTATCAGCGCTTCACAAACCGGACCGATCTGGCAGGGACCGAACCCTGAAGACTCACTTCACTGTGACTGAAAAGCTTCTATGACGACAAATTCTCCAGCATGGTTCCACCTTAGAAAAAAATATTTACAAGTTCCAGCAAATCAAGGCCATGCCGGTCAGCTTTGACGTGAGCCTGTGAGGCCACATCCTTCTACGTGTCACCCCTTTTTTCTTTACTTTCTCTTTATTCTCTTGATTTACACTCATTTCATTCGTTTATCTCTGCACCCAGTCCTAGCTGGTTTGGCTGTGGCGAAGGCTTTTGAAGAGATAAAGAGAGGATATCCGTGCCTGGAGTCACGTGACGTTTGACATGAGCAGCAGAAATTTTCTCAGCAAGATGACTGTATCAACCACTTGCTGGAGGAAAGGAATGAGAGCATTAGCTGGTGGTTACTGTTTATGGGCACAAGACTGGTGTCACACCCTGCATTCCTTTTCTCCTCATTCTCTCCATTGTGTAGCTCTAACAAGCCACACTGTTATTTGTTTAATCTCTCCTGTAAGTTGTCCATAGCAAGTGAGGTTTTGTGCATGTGGGTGTATGTGCCTGGCGACAGGGGAGCATCTGACCCCGGGTGTTCCTCTGACTCACGCCTGGTGTTTTTGGGCAGAGACCCCCAAGCTTATAATTACCCTGTACTAGGTAGATGGTTGTAGAAGATTAATTGAATCATTAGCATCAAATCTGTTTCCCTGGTCATTGGAAACAGGCACATGGACAACTTTACAGGTGT
This sequence comes from Mormyrops boulengeri, assembly GCA_026781065.1. NCBI lineage: Eukaryota > Metazoa > Chordata > Actinopteri > Osteoglossiformes > Mormyridae > Mormyrops > Mormyrops boulengeri. Next base: position 7,594,231 of record JAODLD010000069.1, read on the forward strand.
GGCAAGACTTTTCATATTTCACAGATTATTAGATATTATTTGAATCATAGTACCACTTCTTGCTATGCACCTTTAATGCTACGTCGTTCGTAAGTTATGTGTTAAAAGATAGAACTTACGAACGACGTAGCGTTAAGGCGGCTTCGGGAAACTCTCCGTAAGCTATTAGATACTTTTTTATTGATTGCATGCAGCTGCATTTTATCTGAATACATTATTTTGGATAAATATTAGCTGTAGCAGTACATAGATTCATGATTTTCAGTTTGGTATGCCAAATAAAATGAATGAATACATATATTGACATGGATGGAACCTATTTCACAAGTAGATGTGCCACACAAAAAACACTATGCTAATTGTGGCTGTGAGCTAGTTATGGCTAATGCTTGTTGCAGTAAGTTGTACTCAGTCAAACTCTGAGTTCAATATGAATGTTGTAATATTAATATTTTATTATTTTATTTATTTTTAAATAATTACCTTTACAATGTGAATAAACGTCTTAGACTTTGTTATTCAGACGCTGACATGTGATGACATAGCCTAGGTTAATGTTACCTACATGGCCAAGCTACTGTTTGGTGCCAACTAGTCCAGAAAGGTCACGCTGTAGACTGTCAGCAATCGGTGAGGTACCGTTCTTTGTTACAGTTGCATCTGTATTACAATGACCAGATGACAGTAATGAAAATGATCTCTATCAGTTGGTTAATGTTGGCCCAGGATCCCAGAATAAACTGGCTGCCCACCACCAGTGACGAGCCTGGGTGTATGGGAGTTTATTTCCTTAAGTGTTGACTGAGTTCAGTGACTTTTTAAAGTGTCAAATAAGTTCTTACTTACCTCATGTCAATCCTTATAAGAAAATAAGTTTAGACCCGTAAAATTCATCCTGATTAAATTTACCTTTCAAATTAAATCCGTCCGTCAATAAATGGCTATGGAAGATGGTTGGATGGATAGTGCTTATTTAGTATGTTTTTGTTGTTACTAATTCCTTACCTTTTAAGTAACTGGACTATATATTGTTCACAATGTACCAGTAATAGCGTGGAAGTCACGGCAGCTTGGTGGAGAGTAGTGTCGTGTCATACCTCTGGGATTTTAATTACCGCCCACAGCAAATTCTTAATTTGTTGCTCGGGGTTGCATTTCTGGGCCCACACCCTGTACTGATTAAGCTTTTGGAATACAGATGCTTAATAGATTATGCATCTGATTTACAGTGTCTCTGTATTATTCATACTGAATTGGCTAAGATGTGTTTGCTGTTATGTTGTCAGCTATCTACATGAAACATTGAGGATTGCTGAACCGGTCAGGTCACACATGGTACTTTGGTTGAACCGACAGGTATGTGTGATCTACTCGTAAGTGATCATTTAGACCAGTAAAGAGTCATTTCAGTTGGAACTTCCACCATTATTAGATGGAGTTTGATTCACCATTAAATATAACTAGCATTTAAAAGACTGAGCGATATTTCAGAGATTAGCATCATCTGGCTAACTTTCAGAGCCCTGTCTTCCTATATACCCTATATAACTGTTATCCTAAGGGCCATATAAACATCACACTCTAGATGTAGCTCCCTCCAGTAAGACATGAACACAAGAGTTAGTTCTTTGGTTTTAACTGATTGATGGTTTATTCTGAAGCGGGATCACCTTCGTCATCATCACCATCAATGGCACAAGTGAGAACTAAACAGAGATGAATAAAACTATACATCTGTATTGTTCTTTGTTTAAACATGTCATGTAATATTTGCCGTTTAGTTTACCATTGCTTAATCTTCACTGAAGCGTCCATTTCCTTCAGCAGCAAGATGTTTGAGTTCATAGTTGGCACAACCTGGCAATGAAGCTGCACCAAACAGTTGAACCTTCATTTTGTAAACTTTCAAGATCTAGAATCTCAACCCTTTTTCCCACCGCAGGAATCTCAGATAGTCTTGGTCTTCTACTTTCACATGGAACTGGTGGAACATGCACTCTATGTCGCACATAATTGCTACCGGATACTTCCGAAAATGACACAGGACACCCACCACAGTGTTTGTCATCTCTGGACCCGTGAGGAGATGATCATTCAAAGATGTGTCTTGATACGTGGCAGAACAGTCAATGTGTATTTTCCCAGGCTTCTGTGGGTGATACACCCCATGGTGAGGGATATACCATACTGAATGCTTGTCAGTTTCTGTGTCTGGGACCCTTTCAACATCTCCACGGGTTATGGTCTCATCCATGAAGGCTGTGTAGTCCTTATAGTATTGTTTGTTCCTCTTAAGCTTTCTTTCAAGGCACTTGAGCTTCTGCTGCCCCTTTAAGAATGAAAGTGGTGTCGCTCTGAGTATCAAGAAGAGCGTACAAGAGGACTTCACGATCCAGTTCACTTGTAGTTAATACCCATACTGGTATAAGTGTAGAGGAGTAAGTGTTGTTAGTATCCCTTGAAACTCTTTGTTCCTTTATCTTGTGTGGACTCCGTCTTCCTTTCTTTGGACTTTTCACCTTGCTTTGGTTGTTTAGACTTTGATACCTTCCTTTCTCCCCTAGGATCTTCATGGAGACAGGTTGGATGTTTTTTCTGACGTCACAGACATTCCTGTTCTCACAGTCCTTTGAGCGGTGACCAGACTTCAAGCAGCCAAAGCACAACGCCTTATCTTGAACAAACTTAATTCGCTCAGCAACATTCCTTGTCAAAAACTTACAACACATATGGAGAGTGTGGCCTGCTCTTTCACAAAGGGCACAACTTGTTGTAGAAGTTTTCTCAGAGTTAGTTGCAAGTGTCTTCGCTCTAGTGCCTCTATTCCTTGGTGTCTTAACCTTCTCACCATTGCTTGGCTTCAAAGCATAAAGGGATGTCACAGGGTTGCAAGCAATCTTGGCTTCCCTTGTGTACAAACTGACTGAAGCTAGGACCTTACGATTCCATCTTGATGTTAGCCAATCAGGGCACTTTGCAAGGATCTTTTGGTTTTCAATGCAGTCACTGAGTACTTCAAGGCCATTAATCTGAGGAATGGCAGCCTCACAGCTGCGCAGAAAATCCACAAACTCTCTAAGTTCCAAACTATCCTTGGGACCTATCTTAGGCCATGCATGAAGTTTGTCCCTGAAGGCCTTGGCAATAAGGAATGGGTTCCCATATCTTTCTTCTAAAATGGCCCACGCAGCATGGTAAGCTGACTCTGTACCCAGCAGGAAGTAGCTTTCTATTGCCTTCTTAGCTGCCCCTCCTACATACTTACATAGATAGTAAATTTTCTCTTCTGCTGGTATGTTCTTCCTGTCTATAAAAGTCTGAAAGGAAACTTTCCAATCATTAAACCTGAGTGGGTCACCACTGAATGTGACTGGTTCTGGTATAGGGAGATGGCTTGCACTAATGGATTCTGCTGACATCTTGACATGAGCTGTGGTGCCATCGTCTTCTTGCTGTAGATTCAACGCAGTTCGCTGAGACGGAGAGGGTTGAGGTGTGTGGTTTCTCATTTGGAACCTTTCCTTCACCTTCACAGATGCACAGTCACAAAGTAGCTTTTCTATCTCATCTTCGGAGTCTTCACTCTTCTCATATACTTGCATTCTTGACTTAGCAGCATTTAGTTTCTCTCTTTGCGCTTGTCTTCTAACGTCCTTTGTCTTGCAGCATTCTCTACCTCCAGCACAGCTCTCAGCCTAGCTTCGTCTTCGTTGCGTTTAAAGGCTTCAGCTTCTTCCTCAGCTATTCTTTTCTTTCTTCCGCTTCAAGCCTCTGAGGCTCTTCTGATTGCCGTCCTTGTTCTAATAAGACTTCCAGAGTTGCTTCGTTAGCAGCTACTTCAGCAGTAGCCTCTTGTCCCTTGACATATGAAAGACTTGAGCATGTGGAGGTGGCTCTTGAGTAACTTTGTGAGTGAATGGAAGCCCCTGAATGCTTCCAACTGAAGCTTGACTCATGTGACCTCAAAGTTAGGGACACAGATTCCGTTTCCTTCCCATCCAGTTCTTCCCTCTGGTGCCTCTGGCTATCTCCCTTGAGACAACTCTGTGCAGTTTCTACAACTGCCCTTGCAACTGATTCGCAGGTATCTACTCTGCGGCATGTGGTTTGGTCAGGAATCTCAATTTGACGTATTTCTTCATAAACCTGATTTAGATCTGCCGAGGCCTTACTAACCTTTACTACTACTCCTTGCAGCAGGTCACTGAGCAGTGTTCAGTCATCAGTCGTCTAGCATCCTTAACAAGAGCCTTCCACCTTTCATAACTTACTGTGAAGCGATGTTCAAGACCTTTCAATCATTCATTGTGCAGTTCTCTTCACCCCTTTCAGTTTAGCTTGCAGATCCGCTGGCTTCTTTTTGGCGCTTCTTGAGGCAGCATCCTGCTGGCAGTTACTAATGGCTGTGGTTCTAAAACTTGACCTATGTTCTCTATGTCATTGTCATTTTGGTTTGGTTTAACTTAATAAATGTGTTTTAATAAATAACCCACTGTATGAACATAAATGAAACACATTAATTCTCAAAAAACTACCCTTAAAGAATAATCACTTAGGTAGACTACTGCTACTATAATGAAACTTGCTTATAGCTGTGCTTACTCTTTGCATTTCTTGGTAATGCCAATACCACAACAGCAACAAACTGGACACAGAAAAGGTAAGTACATAATACCAGCATGTCTTATAAAGGCACAAAAAAAAAAAAATCAGCAGATGACAGTGTCCAGTGAAACCTGCAGATTATTTGCAGCGGAGTTACCACTGGCTGCAGTCTTCTTTCTCTTCCACTCTTGTCGAGCAGTCGAGTTTTCTATGTAGCTCCCTCCAGTAAGACACGAGCACAAAAGTTGTTTGGTTTTAACTGATGATGGTTTATTCCGAAGCAGGATCACCTTGATCATCAATCACCATCAATTGCACACGTGAGAACTAAATACAGATAAATAAAACGTAAAACTATACATCTGTTTTGTTCCTTGTTTAAACTTGCCACCTAACATTTGCCGTCTATGCTATACAAATCAATCTAAATAAACCTTGAGGCTTTGGCGCGCTTATTACATTCATTTAAAGGGAACACAAATCCATGCGAATTTACTTACGATATTAACCAAACAATATACTTAAATTTAAATGAAAGATAAACATAAAATAACAGTAAATATAACTGTTTGCTTGTACATCTTATTTACATTATCATTTATTGATAATAACGAAACGTACAGTGTATATGAATTCGCTAAGCTAACCTCATAGTTAGCATTTACGCAGCTAAATACAACTTAAAATTATACTGAAGTTAATAAAATACACATACCTCGTTGGCTACTTACGGAAAGGATTTAACCTTTATCTTAACCTTCTATTCCTTTGTCCTTAGATGACAAGCACACAAAGCTGGACCCGTTAGCAACCGAACTGGACATGGGAGAACACGTGCTTCCTTCTAACGTACCTCAATAATAGCGGACGTCTGAACAACAGTTCCGCGCTATTATTTAGTTCCGTTTAATTATGCTAAGCCTATAACACGTAAAAGTAAAACAACACAAATGAGAACAAATTTAGACTGACAGATTAACGTCAGTTACACTAGAGACTGACAGGGCTGTGGCAGCCGGCTTGTCTGGATTCAGAGAGGTAGTGATGGTCTAAATCCATCACATAACATAAAGGTCGGCATGTAAAGGATATTACTCTGGATAACTGCACCTGAAATGAACTCTTACTAGTAGACTGGTTCAGATTTTTATGGCTCTCTTGGTTGTAAATGCAATATACTGGAATTTTCTTTTATAAAGAGGAAAAAATTATTGAGAAATATTTTTGCCCATAAAAATGGTCTGGTAGTCTGCAAATTAAATATTGCATATGTAATACAAACATTGTCAGATAACACAGTACATATAAAACTCGTATATAAAAATAAATCAAATAAGCACCTATTAAAAAGCATATACACTGATATTTTAATTAACAGTGTCATAAGTCAAAGAAAAAAGGAGCAGTTGATTTAAAGAGCAAAGAAACACATCGTTATGATGCACACCATTGTACTTTGAAACAAAAAAAGCTGTTGGTGAAGCCCTTTTACACAACCCAACCCAGGAGAATGATTAATTCCATGGGACACTGAGAATTTTGGGTAGTGAAGGGTTTAAAAATGGCATAGCCATTGTACAATATAGCTTCCCTCTCACTTCCTCTTCAGAAATGGAAGATGGAGGAATATACTTCACTTTGAAACTTTGCTTTCGAGAAACTCTGAAAGGTGCACTGCCTTGATCTCTCGTCCCCCAGTGGGGTGGCCACGTTTGGCTAGCGGTCACCACCAAGAGCGCGATACATTCAAATCCTGGTGCTGCTGGCAAAAGATGCCAGAAAAGCCCATTTAGATCACGTGGGTCGCGCACCAGCCATCTGCGAGGTGGCAGGTTGTCTCGGCTGGTTGTGGGTTTACATCCCAGAGGATGGTGGAGGTCTTGTCTTCACTCGGCATAGAACTGTGGCCAGCTTAGGGTGTCTTCGCCACTGATGCCATTGACTGCAAAGTTGTTCTGTAGGGTGGGGCCGGGACTGCTGGAGGCCTCTCCCATAGCCTGTTTTAGGGCTTCCATGGAGCTCCCATTGTTCACCTGGTGGGGAGGCATCAGTGCAGTGTAGGTGCAGCTGGAGGAGGGCATATTGGTGGGCACTTCCTGTCCCATGGCGCCGGTTTCCTGCTTGAGCTGGAAGCCCGGCTGGTCAGTGAAGCTCTGCAGGATGTCCTCGCTTTCCATGACATCCATGTAGTTGAAGGGCATGGTCAGTGGCAGACAGGCATCTCCATTCATCGAGCCAGCGGCACCAGGCGGGATGTTGTAACCTAGCCAGGCGGACTGCATGTTTGACGCCTCTGTGGCGGCCTCCTTCCTGTGGGTCCCACGCTGGGCCTGCTGTTGCTGGTGGGGAGGTGGCCGCCAGGTCTGGGCCTCGGACATCTGGGCCTCCGTCATCAGGCACTGCAGGTCCCGCTCCGTCAGCCGCGGCAGGCCGGCTGCACTGCCGTCCACCGGGCCAGGTAATGCCATGCTGGGCTGCAGGCTGCTGACGGTGGTGTCGCGACTTGACTGTATGCGGATGGTGTCCAGGGAGAGCGCAGGGCTGCTATGGGACCATGGGTTGCTCATGGGCACTGTGCGCTGGAGGGAAGCCTGTGAGGGCATCACTGGGGGCTGCTGACTAGGCTGGTACACGGAGCCGTCGTACATTCCAGATGGGGTTGGAACCATGCGGCTAGACAACGCTGGCTTCATGTACGTGTTGTGCGGCTCTGGGGGACACAAACCAAGCAGTGAATGAATGTGATGTCAAGCTACTCGACAGATACATATAACATCCAATGAAAACCAAATACGTCCTCTGTTTACTGCAGATGAAATATACTCATTCTCCTCTGTCTACCAATAGCGTTTGACATCTAATTGACCAAAGAAAAGAAAGATGTCTTATGAAGTTATCTATTTATATTGATTAACATTTGCATTCATGATGATCGTTTTCTATGGATCACTTTATATTGCTAATTTGAACAACTTAACATTGATAGCTAGATAGCTAACAGACATCATTGTAAATTGTGAATTTAAAGCTAGATAAGTTTGTATCTTGTTAATACTGATATATTTGCCTCACTGACATTAATCCATGTAAGTCCATTTAAAACATTCATCTGTCCACTGGTGGCTGCCATCTGTTCACTGGTGGTTTCTATCTGTCCACTGGTGGTTTCTATCTGTGGTGCTAAGGGTGGCTCTTAATGTAGTTTTACGTTTATTTTGTAAAGCAGTTCCTGAAATAATGGATTTTTGAAGATAACTGTTTTTCATGAGACAGCAACGATATTGTGAATGGAACAGATTGTATACAGACAATAGCACTGGGTTTCCTACCTTTTTTGACGGCATGGAGAATCCGTCCAGACATCTTGGGTCTGTTTGCTGTACTCATAACTGCTTGGGAATTAAAAGACAGACAAGTTTGTCTCAGAGCAGCGTCCCCGTCTGAGTGACATATGCCGTCTCGCCTGTGGCACGGTTACCACGCCTTACCAGGGAGGCTGGGAAAGGACTTCATCAGGTCTTCCCTTCTCCTCTTCTTCTCCTGGCAGCCATAGGGGTCTGCGATGAAAGCACACGCATCCACAGACAGTGAGTATCCATTCACTGTGATCACTGGTGCTTAAATCTCAGGATTTAAGGCCCTTCGATCAACTATATTTTCCCATATAGTTTAATCGGCAATTGACACGTTAATCAAGAATCTATTGAATCGGTTCTCAGACTTCCCCAGACAGGCCCCGCCCACTGCTCACCTTTGTCATCGGGCAGGTAGCGGAACTCCATGGGCTCACTGACCTCCTGGTCAGTGGGCCGGCGGAGCTGCATGTGCACAGTGACGGGGGATGTGATGGAGGAGTCATAATACGGGGGGGTTTTGAAGACGATCGCCACCTGCCGGTGCACGTCGGCCTGGGAGAAGGAGCCTTTGGCCTCCCAGCTCTGCATGAAGAAGCGGACCTCGATGTCGTCTGCGGTGATGAGCAGCAAGGGGACACATGGTGGAAAATGGAAGAATGAGAAATAGAATTACGTGTCTTTTGTGAACAGATTAATGGATGAATGAATGACAGAAATAAATCTGAAAATCATTATTGTCATAATTGCAGATTCTTTCATTCGGTGTCATTTATATCTTATAAAAATATATGCTTATGTAAAGGGCAAAGTAGAATTTGGGGAAGTAATCCTAGTTCCTTCTCCACAATACAGCCTCCTGTCTTTGTTTTTTAAAAAAATCTGTAGGGAGCAGCCATGACCTTACCTTTCTGCACCTTATCGCAAAGCAAGAAGATCTCGTCCCCGCCCAACACACTGCCGCTGTTCTTGTTGACGCGACAGATTCGCAGCTCTGCCGTGTTGGGGGCTCCTGATTGGCCGTGAACAGAGATCAAGGGTCACGCCGGGAAGGAGCGTACAGACAGCATTACCGCACTGATTATGTTCATGATTTCGCATTTTGTGTGTGTTACTTAATAGGTTTATCATGCCACGCAGAAATGAGTTGTTCTATTCAAATTATACAACTTCATGGTATAATTATCAAGGCAGTCGAAAGAAATATTTGATGCATGGTGCTTTGTTATCATGTGATACTTTCATTGAAGTGTATAGATAAGTAGTTAGCATTTGGGATAATGTTAACACTCCCATGGACAGGTTGCAGTAGTTTAAGTAAATCCAGCCAATACAAGGCAATTACAAACAACACACTGTGTTCAAGTATTAAACAGTGCTGTGGATGCAGGATCTCAATTAGAGAGCAGATTTTCATTAGAGGAAGTGATAATCTATGTTTACTGTTGAGAGATTTAAAAAAAAAAAAAAAAAGGAACTACCGCAACTTCCTTTTTTGCTATGAGCGAGAGGCGGAACAAGTGTGGTGACTGAATGCAGCTTGGGGGGCAACCATCAGAGCGCGCGCGTAGCAGTAAACCCCAAATGGAAACCTAGCCGTTTTTTTTTGTTGTTGAAGTCACATTCACAGCTCCAGCCGGTAGCTCATGCCTTGCACTGAGCATGCCCAAGCCCCACCAACTCTACTTGGGCGGAGCCTGCAATCCAGCACGGCTTCTTGTTTGAGACTTTTCTTTGTGGTGGTTAGAGCATATTTGCTTTTGGTTTCCCCCCCCCCCCCCCCACTTATTCTGGTTTCTGGGCTGGTGTTAGCTACTCACGGTTATCATAGATTGGGTTGGAGACAATGGGGGAAAGCCTTCGTGTGTACTGTCCCGCCTGGTCCTGCAGAATGACTTGGAAGCAGAGGCGCACCACGTTGAGGTCATAGTCCTCTGTCTGCAGCAGCTGTTCCCGGGATGCTGCAGGGACAGGGTGTGACTGTTAAGAGCCGTACACTGCAGGGGCAGGGCGCGACAGCTGAGAGCCGTACACTGCAGGGCGCGACAGCTGAGAGCCGCACACCGCAGGGGCAGGGCGCGACAGCTGAGAGCCGTACACTGGAGGGACAGGGCGCGACAGCTAGCACCCGTACACTGGAGGGAAAGGGATGCGACAGCTAGCACCCGTACACTGGAGGGACAGGGATGTGACAGCTAGCACCCGTACACTGGAGGGACAGGGATGCGACAGCTAGCACCCGTACACTGGAGGGACAGAGCGCGACAGCTAACAGCCGTACACTGGAGGGACAGCCGTAGACAACCCAACAGCCTACTCTTAGGACTTGTACACAACTCAAGAAAAGGAGAACAGAAAACAAATGGCACCTGCTATACAGGGCCCAGCAGCCCACAAGCAGCCTCGCCGTTTGTCATTTGACAGCAGTGGGCAGACAGGGGTGTCTGATGGGGCAGAGATGGCGTTGAAGTGTCAGAGTGACATCAGGAAGGAAGATGTGCAGAGATTGGTGGAAGAAGAAGTTAAACAATTTAAGAGCTCGAGGCTGTGACTGATAGCCTGTAGGATCGCCCCTGATGTCACCAGAGACACACACACACTGGCACATGCATGTATGTGCACACACATGTCCCTGTGCGTCCTTGCTCGCCCACATCAGGAGTCAGTTTTTTTTTTTGTTTCGACAGCCCAGCTCGCCTACTGATGGTGTATCTGGCTTCTCGCTGATGCCTTTATAGGAGGGCTAACTGCGGGGGAGCTAACTGGGGTAGAATGCAGTGAGAAAGGCTGACAAAGCCCACTGCCCCCAGACTAACCAGTATACCAACCAGCGAAAAGAACCATGACGAGAGAGGCGTCTGCTGGGGGGAGAGAGAGAGAGAGAGAGAGCGTGAGAGAGAGCGAGAGAGAGAGAGCGGGTGATAGCGTGTCACCGCAGGTGACACTGCATGGTGTGTGGGGGGAAAAAAAAAACAGCAAAAAAGTGAGTGCAGGTGGTGAAGTGACAGCGACATGGTGTGCAATGAGGAGAGAGCAGAGGGTGGATGATGGAGAAAGAGTGTGACTGTTCCGTGGGTTGAGGTACAGCACTTCACACCATCCCCCTCATTGGTGACTCACGGCTCATTTCATGGCCTTTACTGGCCCCGTCGTGTTGTTCTTTATTTCTTGTTTAGCCCTGGTTTTCAAATCGGGGGATGACGTTAGTAGCTTAAAATGACAAACCTTACACACTTGGCCCGATAACCTTTCGAACGGCCAGAAATGGTTAGACGCGGCAACCTCTCAGCGACCCCAAGACCGCCGATTGTTCGAGAATCCCAGTAAAGTGATGGTGTGTGACACGTGCCCTGATCACCGAGCACCAATCGACACTCTACAAGCTCGGCTCTCTTCGGTGTGTCTCAACACAAGTACAATGACACATGTGAGTGACTTTGAGATGCAAATCAACACTCACCAAAAAAAGAAAGATGAGCTAAGAACAGAATCTTCATATTGAACAACTACACTTAAGGTCAGTGCAGGGACTTCTCTAGGACTGAGAATTTTGCCCCCTTGACTAAAAGGTGGAATAGGAGATAAAGAATTATAATATCTGGTCTGTATTTTAATTCTGTACCTACAGTCTCTGTAGACATCTTTTACAAAACCTATCACTTTTAAGATAACATATCAATTCTGGTTTGCAAAAATGGTAACCACACTTGACCAAACGGCGAGAAAATTTACTTTAACGAGCTTGAGAATGTGAGACTTCCTCTCAATCTAAGAGTTTCAAGTTTCACACAAACCACCATTATTAATATCTATAGCTAAAATTACAACAACAACAATTATTATTATTACTGGCATGCCAGCAATATGTTCTTTTTCAGAATTCATTCAGAAAGACAAAAAAGCCCTTGCAATAAGCGTGCTGATTGTGAAATGACTGTTTATCAACACTGAGCACAACTAATGTAACTTGGAGATGTCCCTAGCAATCAGACTCATGCACTCCAGTTTCGGGAAGTTGGACTTGTGGCATACATGGTGCCGGAAGCAGCTGGGTTTCGCTGCAGAAGTGAGACACAATCTTTCCTCATCCTGTGACAAGCACTGCAATGGATAGGCGGGACAACAAGGTCTCTCAAGAAGAAATCCTAGGGTGGCCATATGGCTAGGTCTTCAGTTGGACACCATAACAATTCATAATCCTGACCACGTTTATTCAATGACTGTTCTCAAGTTCTCCCCTTTGGGAAACTTTGTAAAACCTAAATAGTTCTTCAAAAATCACATGGATATCTCAGTAAAACATAAGAAAGTAGTACAAACTATTAGCTAACTTCTTGGGCCGTCTTTCAGGATACCTTTTTTGGCTAGTTGCAATGTCCCCAATTGACAGCGGTAGCATTTAGAATATCTTCTAAGTCTAACCCCCACAGCTACAGGGAGAAGTGAGATCTAAACCAAGAAAGTAGTCAATTATACCAGTGCTGTACTTGTGGCAGACATATAAGTCATATGACAGAGCTGATTGGCTATTGTGTCGTTATGGTAACAGGCGGAGAGAAATTCAGGTCAACGCTTTCACTAATGCTGTATTACTCAGCAGTGTTTAGTAGCGTTCAAGCATCGTTTCCACCTTTGTCATTCACATTAACCAGTAAAACATCAAAAGCTGCTAAATGATGTGCATTGTTTTCTATTCACCCAGCTTTGGGATGTCCTGAGCAAAGTACCCTCCTGAGTGAGCCTGAGAACTATGGCACGTCACTAAGAAAACAGTCAGCGATGAAAGGTTCTCCAAGATGAAGGATAAAGAACCAGGTCCACTGCACATCATTCTTGGACTCGGACAGAATTACTACTACTGGGCCCCACAATGAGCAACCCCTTCCACCTGGACCTTCATCCAGCCACCCAGTCCCCCCCTCCCCGGACAATTTGCTCAGCTATCCTCCAGAGATGGTGGATCTGTGAAGAACAGTCTAGACTGACTAAGCGGAATTAGGGAAAACTTGTGTAAATGTCCATTGGCCAGAGGCTTAAACCAAAAGGACTAAATCCCAGTATTAATTCAATGATGAGGGAGAGCTTCATTCCAGCAACTGGACACGCCTAGCATCTGAAAAGGGAAATGAACAAAGGGCCATTTTCTCACCTTCAAATGGGTTGATACAGCGGTTCACTCTCTGCATGATGGCGTCCTTGACCTCTCTCCTCCTCACACACTGGATACCCAGGTTCTGGAACCTGGAACAGAACCATAGTTAGGCCTCACTGTATTGCACCTGTTTCCAACCACTCAGTTCACACGAACCGCAAACATGACCTAGAATGTGGTCTACAGACAGCTATGAAGCTAACCACGAGGCTGGCAGCTGTGTGGGGATGGTTCGCGGGGACTGCAAGCTTGGCTGTGGTGACTCCACTGCCCCCACACCGCTCCGGCTCATGTGCTCTGGAAGCTTCGTGAGCTACCCTGATCTTTGCGAAGGGGAAACCCTTCTTTCTCAAACACATGAAAGTAGCGCAGGGACTGAGACTGGAGGTGTGTGGATGGGGACAGTCATGGCATCACAGCATACAAGACACCATACACAACTGCTCAACGCAAGGTTAAAGGACCCCTTAAGGCAGTGTTTCCCAACCCGGTCCTTGGGGACCCCTGGACAATCCACATTTCTGTCCTGTCCTGCTGGGAGCTGGCAGGGAGCAAAAATGTGGACTGCCTGGCAGGGAGCTGGGTGGGAGCAAAAACATGGAACTGAAGGTCCACACCGACCTGACAGCTATCTCACCATGGCAACGTCTACTGCTTGTAACCGTTTATAATGTCTAAAGTTTATAACTAATTTAATTTCCAAAATGTCATACTTGTTAACCCCATTGTATACTGCAAGGCCTATACCCAGAAACAAGGTTAATATACTTTAGCAACACTTTTGGACCATCTCTTCTCTGTGTTAGGATGTCAAGCAAAAGAAGGGGGTGCAGCATGTTGGCATGGGAGAGGAGAACTTACGCAATAACCCTGCGGTCGGGACCAAACTCTGTCTCGTAGTAGCCATCCCTGCAGTCCTTGCCAACCAAGTCATGGGGGTGTGGCTTGTAGGGCTCATTCTTTGTGACCAGTGACACCCTCACCTTGCCTTTTCCACAGTAGTTGAGGATCTTGAAAGTAAAGCAACAGAGAAAAATGTGTGGAAGTCTCTTTCACTGACTCAAGAAGTGGAGCCTTTCCTACAGGCTGTGAAAGGAAGAAGGCTTATTGATTCATTTAACGTGAAATGATCAGCGACCAGGGGCAAGTGACCTACATATCTAGGTCTCCAATAAACAGTCACACACACTGAAGTAGAGACACTCAGTTTGGAGACTGCAGAAAGGAGAATGTGAGTTTGGGTCTGTGTCAAACACCAGAGATGATGATGTGGTGGTTTCTTGCAGGTCATTCCCTGTAAACGGGACTTACCCCCCCCCCCCCCCAGAGACTCACACCTGGTGCGGTCAAGCTAGCTTCCCTGATAGCCCCCCCATTGGGGGCTTCTGTGAAACATGACCACAAGGTGCTGCATATTGCATGAGAATTTTTTCACTGAGGTGGTGGGAACCGAAAGAACCAGGTCTAACCAAACTGTTACCAACTCGTATGAGAAACTCAAACAAGCAATACAGGTATTGTGCTTATTTTTTAAATAAACTCTCTTATTTTCATTTCAACTTAATTTGCCCCTTAATTTGCCCCTCTCTATCTACACTAGTGGCTAAAATTCTGGAAATGCTTCCCATTTTTAGCGATTGCATAACTTTATTCCAGTTACTTATTTAATCGTCCAATGTATGATATATGTAACATTCTTTGATTGTTTATAAACATTATCGCCAATATCCATGTAGTAATTTTTAAAGCGTAATGCCAAAAATGCTGGGTGTCTCCAATTTTGGCCACTAGTGCGACACTTCATTCATCCATCTTCCAATCGCCAATCCTACACAGTTACATAGAGCCAGGAGCTTGTACCAGACAGGAGAGGGAACAGTTATGGTAGATGCCAGTCTATTGCAAGGCACCTTTTATCCAAACCAATTACACTTATAATAAGTTGAAACTGTACATTATGTCATTACATTATTTAATATTTTGTAAACTTTTATATTTTGTAAGAGGCAATCATTGAAGCAATACTTCACTAGTGACCCGCATTAGACAAAAACACAGATAAGTCTACTTCCTTAACAACTACGTCACCTCATGTCAACAACCCCAAAAAACGTTAACTGTCCTTTGATGCCCAGTTGTGAGAGACTGACAAGTGTCTATGACATGAGACCAATAGTGGGTGAGAACAGGGCAGAAGGGTGTGTCCCACTCACCTGTATGCTGGGGTAGGTCCTGTTGCTGTCGGTGCTCCTCTCTCCAGGAATGCTCCCAGCTGAACGACCCTCACACTTGTACCTGAAGCGCATTCCCCTCTGCTTGGGTTCCTCAAAGATCTGAACATGAGGCTCCGCCACTATGGGGTGAAATGGAGACGATCAGTCGGGATGCCGGAATCTACACTGACACAGGATTTACCGTGCCAGCTGACTTCTGGTGTGAATCTTATACCTACTTCTGTATAAATGTGTCATGACGCCAAATAAAGTTATGTTAAACTGAAGACTGCACCATCTTTAGTTACCCAGATGACCACGAATGACGTCACATTTTATGCTGGAAAAGGTGTGTAATAGGTCAATACTGGGCGTGGTAACAGGCTCCTCAGTTTGTTTATGCGCCTGTAAGGTACCAATGTTCCAGAAACTAGATTTGACTTCAAAATTCGCTCCAAAACACACCCCTTTACAATGATTGGGGTTCGTCCTGTATTACCTACCGAACAAATGGGGGACCCTGATCAGTTGAAGCAGGGAGACTCGGAATATGAATTCAAATAATAGACGAATGACCGATCGTACCGTAAAATATCTAAAATGAACAACCACTTGTGAGTGCTTGGTATATTGACGGTAGGTGTTCTACTAGCTAACTTTCTTTAGCGTTTTAACCACTGCATTAATTTAGATATCAGTTAATATATCAATGAGAACAGAAATACACAGTACGTAACTGAAAACTGAAAGGGGGTTCGTCAAAAAATATCGAAAACACAATTCTTCACCTACAGTCTGCCTACATAATTTTCCTTCCGCCTTCAGTCTGTCGGTTTCGCTGTATATGTGTGAATAGGTGTCAATAGAATTCGACCAATTCACGAAACCATAAACTCAATACGTAACCAGTGTACTATACAAAAATGTAACACATGTCAACATAACAACTTAAACGAACAATACACGCCGATATTTGCATCTTATTTTGTTTTACAATGGTAATTAAAGTGCACGCAATGACAGCATGGAACAGAAAGTATGGTGTATATAAATAAAGATGAATGTTTTTTAGAACTCGGAAAGCAAAGATTACGGCAGACGTATTATTTGGCCGACCTATCACAGCTCAACTCAAACGCAGATTGTTAACGTAGCAGTCAACTACTCATATATTCATGTATTATTCATTCTGTACGCATAAGACATAAACGCCAAGATACAAGCACGGTTTTAAAAGACGAAAAAAAAACTTCGAAAGTGCATTCGTCTAAATTCTAAATGCCGAAATGCAAAAGTTTAAAGAGGATGTTACTCACCATCCATATTGTGATACATCCTGATCACCGATTGCTATTAGAATGAGAGTTTATTAAGAGAAACTAGAGCACTAATGTAGGCTATTTATTTAACCGGGGGAGGGGGGGACATTGACACCGCTTGGGAATTCCCCGCTTACTCCTCCCTCCTGGGCGTGATATAGTGACGACACATATAAGTGTTACAACGTATCTGCAACGACAATACATTTGCGGTAAATTCAAATATTGAGCATATGAATAGAATGTCATTTTTCGAATTCTCCCTTTAGAGCATTTTTTAGTTTGTTTTTCACATTCAAGATGACGCCAGTTAATTTTTCTGGGAAGGTGCTACGAGTTTCACAGGTTTCAGACTCTAATTACTTTGCATTTTGTGGCATCTTAATTTTATTTATATCGAATTATTAGCAGGCTAACGGACACTTATTTGGAGACTACACACGTTCATGGTCTAAAGGACAAAAAGCTCTGATATTTGATAGGCCTATCTGCAAAGTAATAATAATAATAATAATAATAATAATAAATATATGGCCCAAAAACATATTTCAATTTTTTTTACGTTTTACATTTGAATCGAGGGAGCAGAACTTTATGAGACCAGAATCTCTAGGCTATATAGCCTACTTTTTCTGTAAGAGGTTGATATAGGCTATCGCACCATTTAAACATTGTGTATTTAAAACCAACAAAATGAGAATCTATTTTGTTTAATGCACATATATTATGTAATGCAACTATTTATGAAGTACCAAAGAATTATTTAGTTTAATAACATCCATCGCAAATATGTCACAAAAGAGAAATACCGGAGCTATTAATTTCTTACATGTAGGCACGTATACATCACTCCCGATTAATAATGATACAAATACGAGTCAATGGTTAAATTTAAGTAATGTTTCGGTGAGAGACTTTTTGGATTCCTAATTTATCATTATGTACCTAAGTTCGTATGAATTTTGATTAACTCTAAATATACAAAAATGTCTCAAAATGAGATCATCGATAAAAGAACCTAAGCATCTCCATATAAGTACCATCATGTAAAATACTTGTTTTGTTTACATGCTTACGTTCTTATTTTTCTGGGTAATCCCCATGTGAGAGTTTAGCCGCCTATAGAGGCACAGGTTGGGAATCTCCCAAAACCGATGAGAACAAACCGTTTCTCTTAGAAGAAAAGCAAACACTGTCCGTGCTATATGTTTACAATCAGCAAAACGTCAGATTAAACTTGGTCAAAAGCAGAAACGACAGGAATCTGTAGAATTAAGAAATTTTGTTTTAATTAAGCACCACAGTCATTTCCTTCAGGTACTCGGAGTTCAAGTTATGAGATTTAAACCTGCAATATCAGAGAAGAAACAGAGGTAAGAACGAAACTGTTGAATTCATACAGGCTAAATAACGATCTTAATTCTAATTTATTGGGATTTAAAAGACGGATGGGTGTTTTTTTTTTAATATTAATCAACTATCATAAGTTAACTGCATCGTTGTGATCGCTTTCTCCGACTCATGGATATGCTCCGCAATCCATGCATCGACCTATTCCAGTGCAGTTATACCGGAGACACTCAGCTTTTGCTTAGCCCCAGGGGGACCCGCAGCTCCAAGACACATGGATGGTAACCTTGCCTTGTAAAGTTCTGTTTTATTATCATATGATGAATCGGCGTATGTCAAACAATATGAAACTCGAACTGGGGATGCACCCTCACCTTATGTGAGAAGTTTAATATCTTGGGATTAGCGGTTTATAAGGACAACTCTACACTGGGGATTGAGCATGTGTAACCAAGTTGGTACCTTACATGGCAAGAAGGACCAGCAAAGACACACCACTAAATGGTTGTTCTGAGTGGGTTAGAGTAACTCTCATAGCTGTCGACAGCCAATGTAAGCCCGGCGCCGAGAGGGGGCGTGGGTGGAAGTGAGCGAATGGGGCCACCCTCGGGGCGATGGACGGAGCCCGAAGAGCGAGAACGAGGTGGGAGGCTGACGGCGCATGCGTCGGCGCTACCCACCGCAAGCGTTACCCAGCACTCTGCGTAGGCGTCGCGTGCTGAGGGGGAGAACCGTGTGTCCTCGAACCGGGGCGAAACCTCTGTTTTGGAAAAGGGCGTCACCATCACCAAGCCCGCGTCAATCTTTACCCTATCAGCCGCTGCTGCAGTCTACCACATTGAGCTGTTTGACGTCCCAAGCTTGAAATTTAACGCACATCGCATACAAATCAACCTCAGCCAATTTACTAACCCACTCTCGTCTCGAAAATTTCACTGAAATTTGTCAAAGTGCGTTAAACAAACAACTGGTGAAACAGAGCCAGTTTTACAGAAATCAGCAGTCAACTGGAGGCATGTGGACAGTTGGTAAAATACTGCCAACTCGCCCCCACAGACACAATTTTAAAAACACAAGTATTATTGTCCTTTTTGGGGATTTTGTGCGCCACCAAAATTAAATCAAAATTTGAACGTAAAAGGACAAGCAGGCAACCTACAGCATATTGCTGAAGACACAGTAATACAAGAAAGGATGACAGGTTTTAATTTTAGATACACACACAGTGTCAAAGCCTTGGACACAAAAACATTTCTGCTTCCAAGGTGTTGGATTCCTGCATCCATCCTGGGTGACATTCAGCAAACGCACGTCAAAACGGAAAAGGGGAAAAAAAAAAAAAAAAAAGACAAGCCGTTTGGGGTTTTAAGTGTTTTATGGTCATATTTTAAGGTGGAAATATTATACGTGACATACAAAAATACATTTGAAATACAATTAAACTGCCCTACAAAAGAATTCTTTACCGATACCCCCCTCCCCGACAAACTGCAAAGAATGGATGCCAGTCATCTGGCCGCCCTGTGTGGGGTGTTTGGGTGGTGGGGGGCTGGGACCAGGGAACTGAAAATGGCGATGGTTCTGATGAATATAAAAAGTACACTGTACAAATGGGCAAAATGTGAATAAAACGATAAGAACCTCAAGGAGAGGATGAGCTTTAAATACAGTGTTGCTCTGTGTACAGCTGAGCTGAGCGTACCGGGGCGGTCAGGTCACCACTCAGCGACGACACGGTCTGCGCTGGCTAACGACCTCCATGGGAGGTGAACTGGCTTGGTGCCCCACAGTAACCGTGGCAACAACACTACACACCAAGGAGAGAGAGGAAGAGAAGGGAAAACAAAACAAACATAAAAAAAACAAACCCATCTTCGACAAAAACAAACTTCGGAAAGGACAAACTCCAGCATCCGTTGGTTAACTTAGGGAAAAACTGGGCCCCCAGCATGTGAATCTGGAGGTGGTTCAGTCATCCAGATTGCCCAGGGTCAGATATCATACTGGAGCACTTTTCAACAGGGAAATGGGAGACGTGGTCTACAGCGGCTAACAACCTGACAGACTTTTTTTTTTTGATTTTTTTTTTTTTTTTTTTTTTTTTAAGGTTTTAGTTAAAAGCTACAATTCAGAAAGACAAGCGAATTTAAAGACAATTATGTTCAACTACATGTACTTTGCCCGATTATTATCCCCCAACAGGCTGAAACCTTAATGAAACTGGAAAGGAAATAAAGAAAATAGCAAACAAATAACACAAAAATAACCAATAACCTTCCGTCAGAGGAGGTCATGTGATCCCCAGGAGTGACCTGGAAACCCCTGAGGACAAAGGATGAGCTGGGGAAACATTTAACAGGTACTTGGCTTGTTTCCTGCAGCAGTCTTACTCTGGGGCCCTCAGCAAGCACATGCTCCTAGAGGCTTGTCCGGGTCATGAAGCAGGAGCCACCTGTGCTGAAGGGCCAGGGAGGGAGTAAGCGGGTATTCCGGTCGCACTACCGGTTCAGCGTGAGTCGTATGGAGTTCTTCTTCACGCGGATATTGTTGGTGGGGAGGGGTGAGGAAGGGTCCGGTAACTCTTTACTGGGCAGCCTCTGGATCAGTGGTGGCACCGATGGGTGTGGATTTTTAGCAAGAAAGAAAAAAAAAATGCACTTAGAAATCATGTTTCTTAAACAGGTCCAGTTTTTGAACTTTCCAGTTTCCAGCTGGACCTACCTGAGATCGGCCCATGTCAATGGTCGGGATCGGCATGGCTTTAGTCCCACCCAGAGTTTCCTGTTGAAAGAGGAAGATGCGTGCCTTTTAATGAACAGTCTCCAGATAATGGGTCGGCTGGTCGAGCCCCCACGCCGGCCACCAACCTGGCCATCGCCATGGTCCTGCCCTTTGCTCAGTGGCAGGAGTGGCTCCTTAAATGCAGAAGCTTCTGGAAACAGTAACTGTACGGGAACAGAATGGGTGCAGAACATGAAAGGCGCCTTCTTGTGCATCAAGAAGACACATTTACACAACCCATACAAACTTACAACACCAACGGGACTACCTGGGACCAGCCATTTTTACAACATTCAGATGATCGATTTATTTGTAACAGTGTATTAGTCCCTAAAAGTAATTAGGTAAACTCAGCTTCGGCAAATACCTTCTCCGCCTCCTTTAGTTTCTTTGGGGACTCCTCTAGGGAGGGGGAGTGCGGCCGTTTTAGCGTAGAGCCATTGGAAGCCAGCACACAGACCTGGGCGGCACTGGGATGGCCAGGACGAGTCACCACGCTCCTGCCTACCACTGTTGGTATGGTGCTCCCAGTAGGGGGAGCCACAGGCTCTGGAGGAAGGAGAGGACATGGTGTCGGAGGAGCTCACGTGCTACTCTGCAGTTCTCGGGAAGTGCGAGGATGGCGGATAGCTACTCACTTGAGCCGATGACAGGGATGGACATTCCTTGCTCAGCTTTCTGCTGAGGGACCTCACTGACCAGTGGACTATCCAGCAGTGGGGGGGGCGAGATGCTGCAGGCCAGCAATTGGTTAGTGGAAGTGCAGACAGAAAAATGAGAAAAAAAAAAAAAAAAAAAAAAACCCATACACACCCCCCTGTAAGATGCCTTACCTGCCATCCAATTCGGAGGCAGGTCTGTTGGGCCGGACGGCAGGAGTCGGGGAGCAGATGGGTGTGCCAGAGTCCGTGTCGTGGGAGCTGTCCAGCACACTCCCGTCCAGCGAGGAATGTTTCGGACCGCCGCCGCTGGAAGTGCGGTTCGCCTCTGCAATGCTCTGCAAGAGGACGACGGCCCAGGACATTACAACACGGGTAGCAGTGCTCCAAATACCCCCTGACGTCCCCCAGACTCACAGAAAGTGAAGTGGTAAAAGGCCACTTACAAACTGAGTATTCCTCACCTTTTTCTTCTTCTGCACAAGCTCTGGAGGCAAGTACTGGTGTAGCTGCCTCTTCTTCACGTGTGTGGCTTCAATCTTCATCCCTTCCTTCAGCATGCTAATGTTGTTCGCTTGTCTGTACACTGGGTAAGATGTGGCAGTGGCACGCTTAAGCTACAACAGCTAAACTCTGTCACAACCAAAGCAAAATGTATTCCCAGCCCTAAACCAAGAACTCCATTGTCAAATTCCAACAGTGAGAGGTAGACCTCAACGGAGCTTGGATATAAACACATCCAGTTGGGCAAGTTTACAGAAATCAACTTCTCGGTTGAAGTCTGACGGACAGGGAAACTTTGACAACGCCACAACACACTAGGGCAATGAGAGCTCTAACCAGTATCTGTGAAGGCCTGAATGTCGTAGGTCAAATCGATGTTCACGCTCTCAGAGTTTTCCACCTTCTTGAAGATTATCCCAATGAACCACATTGAAACGAAGTCACTCCTGTTCAAACAAGCATGAAATGTCAATTTGTGCCGAAAAGGGAGTCCCCTTCCACCAAATCGTCCACAAAATTGAAGAGTCATGAAATCTGGAAACGCCAATCAAACTCATCACTGGTCTCATCCTACCTCAATGCATGACGTTCTTGCTGGGGGGTGAAGACCAGCAAAGACCTCTGACATGTGACCTGTCAACCACCCCCCACCCCCACCCCGAGGTCTGAAAATTGCATAAGTGCCATTTTCAGTTTCTATCCACAGTGCTGTAGGTGCTCATTTGAAACCAATTTTCCAGAAACAGAAATTCTGCCAATATGAATCAAGTGCACTACATTCTAGAATCTACCTAAGAGTATAATTGGACAAAATACTATCTGCAGTTTCTCCTTCCTAATTTTACTATAAACTGGAGAAAATGCAGTCCAAATACCAGTACCTTTAAAAACTGAAACACACTCAAGTTGCAAAGCAGAACTTGCCATCTCCAGTGGAGCAATGTCGCCCCCTTGTGGTAATGCTTTAAAAGCACCACATTCAAGGCACAAGAACCTCATCCTCACTTACTCGCTATGGTTTTCCTTGGACCCGGGGAAAGACTGTGGATTGACGTGAGCCAGGGTGATGAACTCATTCCGCTCCAAATTGCCGACCAGAACTCTGATTTTGGATTCGACTAGGCCTATCCTGCAAAGAGCACAGAGCCATCGTAAAAACCAATTTACTCAACTATTACAGTATCAGTCAAAAACCCTGGACATACCTGCTTTAAATGCATTTTTCTGTACTTTAGCTGTAATTCACCTTATAGTAAAAGGCTTCAAAGCAATGACAATACATATCAAACATCGCAACAACCAAGGGAAGTGACTGTACAAAAGCGCCCCCTTTTGGTTCAAAGACAGCATTGCAGGCTCTCGGCATTCTTTGAACCAGCTTCCAGATGGAGAAGCATTCCAGGTGGCTACAACTAGGGCTGCAACTAACGACTATTTTGATAGTCGACTAGTCATCGACTATTAAAACGATCAGTCGACTAATCGGATTATAAATTGCATAATTATAAAACGACTCCTATTTAGCTACCAGCTTTTACATTTAGCATGAGGTTATTTAAATTATGTGGTAAAATAATAAACACAAGAAAC
>JAODLD010000069.1:7619818-7661246 GCA_026781065.1 Mormyrops boulengeri
ACGGAAAACTTTAATCCATGTGTCCCAGACTTTAGAGCGTTTAATACGCGATGACGCCTGATTTGTGGCCGCCATTCTTCTACCTGTCGCTGAATGAAATTGCGCAAGAGCGAATCTCAGCAGAGTGTCGCGTATTGGTGCACTATTGGAAAGTGGCAGTATTGCACAGGTAGAAAGGAAGGAAAACGTCTCACTCCATTTAAAAATATGTCTGGCGACAATTATCGACAATGAAATTCGTCGGCGACTATTTTTGTCAACAATGTCGAATAATCCTTGCACCCCTAGCTACAACAGTCTTGAAGGAGTTTCCACAGGTTCTGACCACAAGTTGGCTACCTTGCTCTTAACTCTTCGACCCAGCTCATCCCAAACCAGCTGTATAGGGTTTAGGTGGGGGGGGGGGCTGTGGGTCATCTGTCACAGGACTCCATCTCTTTCCTTGCTCACAGGATAATACAGTACGTACATAACCTTGAGGTGCGCTTGGGGTGGTTATCTTGTCAAAAAACAAATGATTTTTGACACTCGTTTTCAGACTTCTGACTGGTACTGTGTATTCCAAAAAAAGTTCCAGTGAGGAGAGGGGATGGCTCGGAGGCAAGGATGCCATTCACCAGTGCAGCCTAATGTGCTTGAAGTCAACAGTAAGTTTTGCCAGTGAAAACTACACTTCACAAGTGTACGTTAAAGGAATCAAGATGTCAAACACACTCACCATTCCAAATGGTTGTCCTCTGTTGACGCGCTGGCGGTCAGAACGATGTAATGCCTAGTTGAAAAAGAAAAAAAAAAAAAAAAAAACAGTAACTAAAAACCAACCTTAAACCCAGCAAATACCATACAAACCTTCAGTATTCTGTTATATTCTACACAGTGATAATTCATTTCATTGTGCATGTGCACAGGTTGACTGACTTGACAAAGTTTTCTTCACAAACCTGAATTTAACATAAAAACAAAGGTATGCACTTGCTTCTACACCGTACGTACTTGTACTTCTGAAAAAAGTTGGGCGGTTCGAAAAGCTTCGACCAGTCAGCTTTGCCGAGGAGAATTTCGTCTGTGATGCTGAGACCTGAGGACAACATGACATGAGCCAAGCAGATGGACACCAAGATAACTGTGACCGCACTCCCAGGGCCACACACCACACACCAGTTTTGAATTCCTCGGTCATGATGGTGCGCGTGGAGGTGGAGACGTTGTAGGTGGAGTTCTGCTGCGGGTAGGCGGGCGTGATGATGGGCATGAGGTGGTACCTGTCCGCAGGATTCACCTTTTGACAAGGAAGGAGGAGAGAATTAAATCCTGGTTTCAGGCAGACACACACTTCACTATGGCAACGCACAAAGGGAGACTCACCCGTGGGTCCCAGACAGGAAGATTGAGGTTGCTCTCTTCTGGCTGCTTCAGAAGCACCGGATTAGGCCACTCCCTACAGGGACATGAGGAGAAAAGGGGGACAAGGCAGAATGATCTCCATACTGCTCTGAATTAGACCCATCACATGCAGCCTCTCAAAGGATTTTACAAGGTTTTCATGGAGATACAAAACAAACTAAATGTTCAGTCACACGTTGCAGTGGTTTGATTTGAATTCAAACAGGGGAGACCCTCTAGGACAGCGGTTCTTAAACTTTTCTCTGGAGATGCCCCAAAACATTGGTCAAGGTCTTACACCCCCTTTTGATATGATAAACTTTACAGATTAAGGTGGTGGGGGGGAGGGGGGTGTGTGTGAATGACTAAAAACATAGACCGACTGTGGGTCCCTGAACACTGGACTGGGAAACTAGTCCATAGTCCGAAAAGAGTGCTGGTAAATGTTTGCTGCAAGATGGACAACAGTAGGAAATTTTATTAAAAATAAAAACTCAAATGTTTAAAGCAGTACCACCACAAGAGCAAACAAAATCATTGCAGAAACCGGTGATTTACTTTCACTCAATGGACATAAGCTGTACTTGATAAGGACTCTTATTATTACCTGAAACTACATTAATAAATGAATATCTTCCTGGTCACTTCATTTAGCCCTTTTCTTGCTCTGGGACATTTGCACCATGACTCACCACTTGGAAAAGACGAGGAAGAACTTGTGTACCAGTGTGGAGGCCACGGCGTTGGGGTACAGCTGGCAAGTCCGTGCCACCAGCATGGCCCAGGACACGCCCCCCAGGAAGCCCAGCATGTTGGAATAGATCCCACGGCCTGGGCACAAAGAGTCACCACAAAGCAACGCCATGATTCAGCGAGAAGTGTCGGCATCAGGGTCGGCCTGGTGCGGCTTGCCAGCGGCTTCTGACTCACGTTTCGCCCAAAGCTTAATGGCTCTCAGGGTCAGGCGAAAGTTCTCCGTGTTTGGCACCAGATGTAGGATTTCATCTGTGACTCTACAACCTGTCCAAGGGCACGATACAGAGCAAATAAATAGTCAGACCTACAGGTCTCCGTTTCTGGGGGCGTCAGCGGTAGGAGCCCTTGTCAGTTTTACCGTTCAAGCTGCGGATGCATCGAATGTCCAGGTTCCTCAGGAGGGAGTCTCCCAGCAGGTTCAGGTTGTCTGGAATAGACTGGTGAGCCAGCCTCGCAAACAGCAGGTCAATCTGCATGGAAGCAGTGGTTGGTTTTTGTGGAAAGAAATTAAGAATTGGCACGCTACTCATATAACTGCAGGCAGGATGCCTTATAGCCAAAAAAAAAATAAACAAGCTTTACCTCAATCCCGTAAAACTTGAATTTGATAACGGGCACAAAAGCGTCTTCTACAGCCTAGGACAAAAGAAACAAAGTTCATCTCTACATTTAGATGCGTCTCTAACATGCCATTATGATCCAAAATTCTGGAAAAGAACATATGCTAACATACTGGGTAGATTCCAGTCAGGCTTCCGTCAGGGACACCGCACTGAAATTGTCTTAACTAAGGTCGTAAATACAAAAACATAAAGCAACCGATACTGACAAAGTGACTGGGCTCATGCTTCTAGACCTTGGTGTGGCCACACGGATGACCATTCTACTCTATTACATGGACTAGAATTTGACATTGGGTTATGTGGAATGGTTGTGAAGTGGTTTAAATTCTAAAAGACTAATCGATATCAATATGTTCAGGTGTTGAATAACCGCACTCCATCATCAATGTTACCAGTCAAATATGGAGTACCACATGGATCAATGTTTGGTCCTTTTTTGTTGTTTTCTCTCTACATGCTGCCATTAGGCAACATAACGAAAAAATATGTTAATTATCAGTCCTATGCCAAAGACACCAAAAGATACAGGTCAATTACTCATAAATGACACCGTAAATAGTCACTTTAGCCAATTACTTTGTTAAAGTTAAGACCTGCATGAGTGAAAACTGTCACTAAATGCGGAGAAAACTGAGGTTCTGTTGTGTTTAAGCAAACCCACAGATATGCTATTATCTCTGTACTCTACTCTGAGGGGCTCCACATTTCCCTCAGCAGCTCAGCTCATAACTTAGACGTCACCTGAGGTCAAGCCGCTCATTCAAAGGGCATATGGATGCAGTATCGAAGGTGTGCTTCCTACAGCTACGTGATACTGCCAAACTACAATGTTTCCATCCTATTCAAGATACTGAGAAACTAATATATGGTTTTGTATACTGTAGGTTAGACTACTGTAATCCTCTGTTATCTGGGGGCACACAATGCGCATTAAATACCTTGCAGTGTATTCAAAATGCAGCCACTCGAATTGTCACAAGGAGCAGGAAGTTTGAACACATAACCCCTGTTCTTAGTTCCCTACACTGGCATCCTGTTAGGTTCTCCTACGTACATATAAGGCGCTTAAAGGTCCAGCACATGCCCACCTGACAGAACTACTTCAAGTTTACAAGCCATACCTTCCACTCAGATCACAGAATGCAGGTTTCCTTGCCATTCCACATACAAATAAAGTAGCAGCTGCCTATAAACATTCTGCTACAGGGCCCCCTTATTGTGAAATGGTTCACCAGCTCATGTTTGGGATGCCAAATCAATCTCAGTCCGTAAATCTCGACTGAAGACCTGTTACTCCAGTTTCTTACCTGCAACTTAACACATAATACATTATAACTATGGCTGCTGGTGCTCCTATACATGCCATTTTTATCTACTATGCTTTTCCATTAGTGTGTCTGTGCATGTTCTGACCCCATGCTCTCTGCCTCCCATCCCACATGTCCGGAGATTGCTGGGGGGGGGCACCATCTGAGCTGGAGTCCTGGTTCAGTCCCATGGATGAATGACATCGTGGGTGTGAGTTACAAACTAACACTGCGGGTACGAACTTCAGCCTGCCACACATCGCAGGCTGGCATGGAGAACTGATGCGTTGATGGACCTTGACCACAGTCTACACCTTGCTTTTAGCAGGCACATTTGCTCTTTTTCTATAATGTTAGCCTGCCGGGGAGGTGGGGGGGGAGGCAGTCTTTTTTCCCCTGCTAGTTTGGAATTTTTGTTCCTCTCCTCCGTTGTCTTCTGGATTTCATTTTTCATTTCTTTGTCTTCCTTTTTCCCTGTTTTTGAATTATTCTGCATAAATGATGCAGAGATGTACCAGAACATGCCCATGTAAAGCACCTTGGAACGACTCTTATGAAAGGCGCTATACTAAACAAATTGAAGAAAACTGCAGCGCAAGTATGACAACTATCCACTCCTCTGACTAAAACATCATGTTCTAGGAGTCTGCTTTTGTACCTTTGAGGAAACATACGAATTACAAACATGCTTAAGTGAAATGACCATCATTAAAAAAATATGCGCTATGAGAGAACGCTGGGCAAATACAAACAGCACACTTAGCATTTAAGAGAGTGAGCCACTATAGATACCATGAGCCTGTATTAGATAAGTTGGAAGATGGATGGTCTGTAAAGATGTGAGCATCTTCTGTCCCCCATGGCCAACACTCACCCGAAGGTCTTTGATCCCCTCATGCTGCTTCAGCTTCTCAAAAAAGGACTGGAAGAAGTCAACCCTCTCCACGTGGCGGGGAGCCACGCACAAGGCGTCGATATCCGCCCCTGAAAACAGGCACAAACCCCGCAGTTCAGAGGCTCTGTCTCAGTCCCTTAAGCTCCTAGCGGCTAGTTCATACTTCACTTTTCCACGTGTGCATTCAGGCTGCGGACGATCATACATGTGGAAGCTTCTGTTCGTATGACATTTATCTGTGCAAACGGATGGGGGCAGTGGGCTCACACCTCCACCAGTGATATTCCACCAGACCATCAGAGGGCAGATTTATTGTAACAAACACAAATTCGAGCAACGTAATGAAATGGGTGAACTTTTATGAACAGTTTTAAAGTTAGTAGTCTAGGCTTGGACAGTATTAAAGTAACACTGCATACTGTGGCATTTTTGAATTCCTAATCCTTATGACAAAATAAGCAAGGAGTCCTCTCCCTCCCCCCAGGACTAAATTTCATCTTCACATACTTCCGGACCTCCTAAACCAATTCTCCTACTTGGGCTGGTTGCCCACTGCTCTGTGAAAGTCACTGCGGTCACCTACAGCTAAAATCAACTTAAGTTCCTCGCACATGCGCAGTCAATGCGCACGGACAAGCTTGATCTCCGCCAGCCGCCCAGTGCAAATTCCTGATGATAAAATTTGCGTTACCTCACCCTGTGCTCGACCGAAAGCACATACAGAACAGTGAAGTATGAACTGGCCTCATGGTGAGTTAAGGCCAAGCTGACAAATCAGTGCAAACAGATCACTAGAAAAACACACTGTTCAAATTGCCACTACATCCAAACACCCTACTTCTAGGTTAACCTCAAATGCATCTTTTATGTGTAAGCATGCTGAGAGTTTGTTTAGAGCGTGGTCTTTTTTTTATTTATCTGTTGTGCCTACATTTACATTATGCATTTAGCAGGCGCTTTCGTCCAAAGTGACATACAATGAGACAAATAAGCTGTAACTTGTCAAGTGTTTATCTATAGTCTGGAGATAATATGCAAGCATTTTACTGTACTATATATGGGCCACAGAACTTTGAAAATAAAAGCTGTGGTTGGTGCACACATTTAGACACGCAGATTTAATCTGCCATACCTTTGGTATGCACCCCCAGCCGATAGGAGCCAAATGTAAAGATTTTTCCTCCAACGTCCTCTACCACTGAAAGGGGATGATTCTGATGGGGGTTGGGGGGAATAAAAGCCATTTAGCCACTAACAAACATGAATAGCAGAGTAAAATTTCAGAGAAGACACTGAAAAGGAACAGAAATGCTTACCTTTGATTCACTGATCTCCTTTATCCACTCTTTAACAAGCAAGTTAAGTTTGCTTAGGACATCCAATCTGTAACAAGCAAACATGAAACATCTGTTACACAAGGACCAGGAAAAATAGCATAGCATACTGTATGCTAGCTCTACCTTCACTAAAACAGGTATGTAGCTACAAGAAACCCAAAGCTGTTATTCTGCTGTTACACCTGTGGTTCAGCTCATCTTCATCCTCAAAGACCCCAAATGGTTTCAAAGCCTCTATAAGCTTCTGGG
The DNA here is from genome assembly GCA_026781065.1 of Mormyrops boulengeri. Taxonomy (NCBI): domain Eukaryota; kingdom Metazoa; phylum Chordata; class Actinopteri; order Osteoglossiformes; family Mormyridae; genus Mormyrops; species Mormyrops boulengeri. The sequence goes on from JAODLD010000069.1 coordinate 7,626,369, forward strand.
TGTGCATGTGGTCAATCTCTCTGGGTAATGCCAGGCTGATGGAAGAGGTGATGCCATAATGTTTCTGAGGCTGCTGCCCGCCAAGCATACTGTTATTGGTCCTGCAAAGTACAAGAAAAATGCAAGAACACTGACACTATATTCTTTTAATTACTTTCATTAAATGCACAGTAGGGTCTCCAATGCACGTACTACGATCCAGCATGCTAAACATTAGAACAATTAAGAATGACAGGACCTATATGCAGGTCAGAAGCAACTAGACGACCAACAGGAAGTCACATTTTCGGAGGCGGGATGCAAATACTGACTTCCGGTCGTCTTACTGACTTTTTGGCGTGCGTGCTGGGTTACAATTACAATTATTATTCATTGACACTGATGTGTACCTTGAAACAAAGTTACGGTTCCTTAACCAGTTTTGAAGCTGCATTATCTTAATACGCGGGAATAACTACACAAGCGGATCCTCACGACTGATGCGCCTATCAGCAATCAACGCAATGCCGTGCACGCTTAAGTACCAAAACATAGCCTCTTATCGCAAACCCATTAACGTTTTCTGTAAACATTATAAAATACATCCATTTTCTGACAATGCATATCAGCATTCGGCAGTTATGTATGTTCCCACTGAACGTGCTCGCATGCACGTTGTCACAATATTACATGCACAAAAATGACAGCCAGTTCGCAAGCTACGACAGGCCAACGGTTACCTTTTTATTAAATCATACATTTCAGCAAAACCACACTATACTATACATGCATACATAAAGTTGCGACCTCACCGACCATTATAAAAATGTGACTAATAACTTTAGACATACTTGGGAAAACTATTGTAATGAAAGATCTTCACTTATTTCTCGCGCTAAAACACACAAATGCAAACACAAAACCTCATCGGTAAAGACACACAAATCGGGTCAACACTGCTCAATCTCTTGAAGAGACTTTCGGAGTTGGACAAGGTTTATTCCCGATTAAATCAGTATGACAGAAAAATAACTTGTAGCGGGACATAGCCAACTAATCTACTTACTTCACCGGAAGCTCTGCAATCACTGTCAATCCACGGGCTGCTCTTTTATTTCCCCAAAATATAACATTATGCGCGAAACCGACTTGAAACGATAGCCAGTTTGCAAATGCATATGCGATAGTGACAAACTAAATGCTAAATAAAATCGAATCATGCTCCGTGCAAACCTTGCAGGCCTTAGTCGAGCCTAAATTCGCCGGCTAATCGGTTAGCTGTGTATCCCTTCACAACAAACGCAGCCACATAGCTAAATGACCGATCTGCCCATTTTCAATATGCTCCCAACTTACGCTGACATTTCTTTCATGACCCCTCGGTAAACTTTGTTTATATTACTCAGGTGTAATTCCTTGAAAACATGTAAAAATCAGCCAGCAGCAGCCTCGATCCCTATTTATAACAATAGTTATACTCCAATATGGCGACCACCAGCTCTACATATCCCGGCAACCTTTGCGCTGCCTAGCAGCGAGGCCGCTATTGGAAGGGCGTCTATTCAAACTCACTGTAATTATAATAAGAATGAATTTCACTATAGTTTCTATAATAATGTGTCTAGTTACTGCTGTTTATTTAAAAATCCCCCGTGCTTTAATGTATACTACAATTATATCTTACACTTTTTTGCAAACTTAGTATTCCCTCGTTTTTTTAACATCGACAGTTTCGTGAGCATTCAGTGCTTTAATATACTCATCCTTTTAAACACTAACAATTTTAATATATGGTGGAATTTACAAAGGCAACAGTTATGACTATTACTGTATGTAACATTTACATACATGTACTGAATTTGGGCACTGAATTTGGGAAGTAATGCATTCAGCGCCATCTGCTGGACTTTTGGGAACGAACACACCGACTAGAACAGAATTATGCTGTGTAATGAAAACCTGGTTCACACAGGTTCAACACTATGATAAAACACCATTTTAAAGAATTCAAATAGATATCTGGGTCTTTATGAGAGTGTGGTAGTGTATCCATCCATCATTTTTCTACAACTTCTTTTACAGTTAAGGGTTCCGGTTGGCATGAGCCTACGTGAGTAAACACATGAATCGTTTGACAGTTCATAAATGGACATACACTATGAGCAATTTTAAGATGCCAGTTTATCTAAACCACAGGTGTCAGACTCCAGTCCTGGGGGGCCAGAGCCCTGCACATTTTTGGGTTTCCCCTCGTTTAACACACCTGATTCAACTTCTTGTGCTAATTACCACACAGCTGTTGAGCTGAATCATTTGTGGTATAACAGGGAAAGAACTAAGCTACACAGGGCTCCGGCCCTCCAGGACTGCAGTTTGACACCCCTGATCTAAACTGACTCTTTGAAATCTGTGAGGAAAAGCATGAATACGTACAGCTACCTTCACACACAGTATGTCAAGGCTGGGATTCGAACACACAACCCTGGAGGTGTGAAACTGCGGTGTTAATCATGGAGCTGCAGTATTCCCACTCGAATCTTACCAGGATGTGTCACCGACGTGTTGAAGGCAATTCCAAACTTGTCTTCAGTGTGTGTCTATTTTTGTCTTTGCTGTTTGTCAGTTTTGGTGTTAGCCAGACAACGTTTAATCACCGGAGAACAAGGTGGATGATCTCAGATGGAGATTAACGTCAGAAAGGAAATGAGGAATATACACCGGACTTCACAACCCAGCTGAACGGCTTCAGAATTTGCAACTGGAGTGTATTATCCAGGAACAAAAGAAGGTGGGCCGTATGTTTTCATATAATCGACACAAAGAGCACAGATGTGAAACTGTTGCACAACAGTACTTTCTTTAGTTTGGATACCTGATGATCGAGTGCCAAACGTCTATTATCAGTTTATGACTTGTGATTCCTGCACAAGGAAACAACACCGGCATGCTGAGCAAACCAAGCGTCATCATCAAGTTAAGCCCAGGAACATGTTTCCTCCTTCCTAATAGCAAAATACCGGACACTGGAGTCAGAGCAAAGACATGATTACAGGTCTGCTTCTAATAAGTGGAGTGATGCATGTTTTGAAGACAGACTTTTCGAGTGCAAGTGCTCAAACGGGGGCGTGGCTTATGATAGATTTTGCCGGCCAGGGGGGTTCTGCCCTGCTGTAAATTCAATCATTGAAAAGGGCCACTGATACCCTCATAAGGGGACACTGTCAGTCCTCAGGGCAAAAAAGTGGTGGTATTCAGGCACCCTTCCCCCCCTTCTCCCGCACGTGCTTGCTTCTGAGTGTATTCTCACGAAGACAAGCCGCAGAAATACGCAGGTATATAGGCCTACAAGTAATTCAGGTAGGTCTCTGGAAAGCAATAAAGCGAGCGAAACTAGAATATCAGAGTAAAGTGTAAACACAGTATACTAGCTAATACCAACATCAAATACCACATAAATGTAGCATGGCATTCCCAGTTTCACAGGCTACATACCAGAGATGGTCATGTCCATTGAGACTGCTCTCCCAGACAACTTTCAAATGCATTTTTATGCTCACCTAGATCTTGCAAAGACATAAAAGAGAATGAAAAAACAAAAGTGCATGCGAGCTTGCGTATCACCCAATGATGCCTCCTTCTGTCTTGGAGAGAGCCCTATTGCCATGCAGTGTTTTGAGGGATTCCTCTTTGGACAAACAAAAAGGAATGTCGTGGGCAGGTTAGGTTTAACCTTGGCTTACACAGTACCACAAGGACCCACTGAGGATGCCATCTCGTTGTTATTTTGTTCCACTGTGGCTCGTTCAGAAAATAAAACCTCCAACTCAGCTACTGCGTACATTATGGATTTCTGCACTGGACACTGTGATCCTTTTGAGGTTGCAATGTTCTCGGACTTGGGACTTAGATGCACCTGGACTGTAGACTTTCTCGCTAGCAGATTCCGGCATGGGCGAGTGGAAAGTAACCCCCCCCACCCCAGCAATGGCGAGTCATCCTACAGGGATCTTGGTTAGGGTCCTAGTGCCAGGAGAACATCATCTCTCTTAACATCAGCAGCATCAAGGAGCTGGTCATTTATTCCTGGAAGGAGGGGCAGACCATGTTCCTACTGACGTCAGCAGGGTAGCTGTGGGGAGGGTCACCATCACAGTTGACCTGACCTGGTCATCTCAGCTGCAAAGAAGAAGGTCACCAAAGATCTTTGTACCTCACGAGAGAAAGGTCCAAATCTCACCATCAGCTCACACCAGCCTCTGTAGGTGAAGGATGGCATGTACCCTTACTGATGCATTACATTGCTGTATGGCTATTGGTGGCTTGAATTGGCAGAGTGCTGAACATGGTGGCAAAGGCTATCAGGCTGTTATCAGCATCACGCAGCCCTCGTCCCTTACGGCAGCTGGTATAGAAACATTAACAATTGAACCACAGAGTTAAGTAACAGTTTCTACCCACAAGCCATAAGGATACTTCAAAAGACATACAGGCAGTGTTTTCACACATACAGTGGTGAGTCATCAGTGCTCTCATTTGCCACAATTCATTTGATTTGGGGCACAATCCTTTCATTATATATTGTTCAGCATCAATTAATGTTAGTGTTATCTGTGTTATCTACTGTTGCCTTGGTCACTATTATCTGACCTAGGATGTCTGTTAAATGGTTCATGAACTGTACTGCGTACATGTTTTTGCTCTTGTGTGAATCACTGCTGTTGACTGTTATTCAAGTCGTATCCTTTGGCTAGTCTCTGTCGGGCCCTTAAGCAAGGATCTTAATCCGCCTTGCATCAGGGAGACTGTCTCACCCTCACCTGTACATCATTTTGGGCAAAAGAATCTGAAAAACAAATGTAAATGTTAATGTGCTATTAACTGGCCGTCCACAGAGGGCACACTGGTGAGCATCTAATTATAATCAGTACACATGACAATAAACTTGAACGCTAGTTTGAAACTAATGAGATTTACCTTCCATAAAAGTGGTTTAAATATCAGGTATGGTTCATGGTTATAATAAGATCCATCCAGGATTTATCTTTTATATCACTGGGACAGATCCTATCTGGGAATGCTACTTGAATTTAGTTTTTTTATTTCTGTTTCTCAGTATATGGTGCCTCAGTGGTTAATGGTGATGTGCCACATCCCCAGAGTCACTGGTTTGATTCCCGATACTCCCAAAGTATGGAAGCTTGTTTGTAAGCTGATGGTTTTGAATATGTGCTCTGAAATGGCCTGGCTTCCCATTTGGGATATTTTCCTTCCTTGTGCCCAGTGCATCCTGGGATAGGGTGCTGCCTTACCAGGACCCACCGCTGCCACAGTCCCGAGCGTGCCTCAGATGGATTTAGAAGTTATTTCCAGGCCAAAAGAGATGAACAGCTTTTATCTTCAAGAACATCCATAACCTTCTCAGCTTTGGTGATCTGTATGCCATACTACTGACCATATTTTCTTATAGATACCATATATATAAATGAAAAGCGCAAATATTTATTAGTTATGTACTACAGATAAGAAAAAAATGATGCCATCTTTCTTTGTGTAGGACCAATGGTCATAGTGTGAGCTCAACCCTAACATAGAGAAACACAGACTCTTGGCTCGTCTGTCAGTTAATGCATAATAGATTTGCTTAGTTTTTTTTTTTTAAATGACCAGACAGAAACCAGCAGGGTGAAACAATCACTTTTATTGAAAGTTCATTACATTGTCCTTATTTGTTTGCAATGCTAGTCTAATAAATAGATGACATTATATATAAAACCATACTGCACATATGAAGAGAAATGCTTGGAAAAACACACTGTGTGTTTATAATTAAAATTCATGCATTGACTTGGTAATTTATTCTTATTATCTGTCTCTTAATTATAGATTGTCTAATTGTTGCTTTTATTTAATTTGACAGAATATGCATTCTCAGTATTGGTACATCTGCAACTTTTAGAAATAAATGCTTATTATATACATCAATATTTATTAACGATGACTTTTAAATTAGTTTAATTACTTTATAAGATTTAACATTTTTCCAATAATAACATAACTTGTAAAAGTGTAAATATGACTTATATACAGATTTAAAAGCATGGATAAAAACTACGTACACGTCTTTATTTTAAAAAGTCATTCAGGTGGATATATCAGGTTCTGTTCAAAAACAGTATCTTTTATCGTATAGCTGTCAGAATTATACTAGATGTCGACTCCTGGCAGCCATAGATATTCTGCATTCCGTCTGGGTTTTAGGCTTCCACTGTCATGTTCATTTTTGTGATGGAGAACATATATGCCACATTATAGAGTGGCTGACCACCTATGATATCTAATAAAGGGTTCATGAAATGTATGGCGTACACGTTTTTGCTCTTGTGTGAATCGTTGCGCTACCTTCAATCAAACACACTTGAAATTTAACTTTGAATAGACGTATCTATCAAGATACTCAGGGTACAAATACCTGATAATATCTAGAAAAAGTGTTGATCCTCTCCGGGTAAGGGATCCGTTACTTCTGCCGGTGATACTCGGTCCAGCTGCAATGCCTGCGTACCCGGCGATGCACACACTCACCAGCGGATTCAGATCAGATGCACGAGGGAGAGGCCTTAAGCTGAGCGCGCGCCTGCTCGAGGGGTCCTTGGAGGCTGCCCAAACGCTCGAGATGGATCGTTTGCTGGGGGCATAATTCCGATGCACTCTGCAATCGAGCAATTAGAGGTTTGTTGTTTGTCTTTGTTTGCACCCCCTGCCCCCCCCCAAAAAACCATACACATACACCCTAGTGCTTACAGCATGCTTCACACATCGATTATAGTGAAATTTCTTATGTTTAAAGGTACAAGCTTTGCAGTAAACTTATTGCTTCTTCGGGCATTTTCTGCGTTTTTCCCCCACAATGAATCATTAGAAGAATGCAAAGGTGGAAAAAAAACAGTATAAACAGAGCAGAGAAGATAGCTATAATACTACAATTGTGCACCATACTGCGGCCTATTAACCACAACACCGTGCTTGTAAAAAAGAAAATATGACAGGAGATACAATAAGACAAGCTCACGCCACTAGATCTAGACGTTTAAGTTTGTTCGACTTTTAAAAATATGGTTATGGCAAAGCTGTTTTTTTAGGGAGTCCCCCCTAAAGGTAATGAATAATTCATGTGGAAAGGTAGCAAAATACTAGAAAAGCGGAGCGACTACTACCGTCAGGAAGTGTTTTAGCTGAGAGCCCAGATCGAAAGCGGAACGCAGGGGTAGTATTCCCGTGTGATATGTTACGCTCGGCGCTCTCCATGGTTCTGAAGCGAATAAAACGCGGTGCAACAGGAGATATGCGCTTTTTGATTCCCTTGTTATATCGAAGGTAAACAATCAAAACTGTATAAAAGTATAACTTCGAAATATACATTTTAACCATGCACTTAGATATTACCTCAAAACTGTTAGCATCTTAATCATAGTTGGCTGGAAGTTTCAGGAGGTGTTTCTGTTGTAGTAAAAAAAAAAAATCTTCCGCCTTCTTTAGCGAGCGATACATTCAATTGTTTAATCCTGCTGAATCGCAAAGTAAGTTATTGAACGCTCTACATTTGTGACTTGTACACAGATTACCATTAATTAGGCCTAGGGGCTACTTTATTCGTTATTACTCGACTGTCAGTGTAAATACGATTATTCTAAATTACCAAAATGTACAGGTAGATTAATTTTCCTTACCAGATTAGGTATGTTATTGGACAAATGTTGTTTTCTGTGGCCAAAAATTTAACAGACGTGTACAACAATAACTACTTTTTGAATCTCTTTTTGTCTGATATACAATTAATTTTGCGAAGTGAAGAATTGCTCCCATTTAACAATAAAGATGGTATCAAGCGGGCGATGATGTCAAATCCGTTTTTAGTTGGCGCTAATAATTTAAAGCAAATGAACTAAATACATAGGCAGTTCATTAAATCATTAAAACAGTCTGGAATAATACTCTTAGAGTCATTATAACGCTATTCCCTAGTCAGCGAGGTACGCTTGCCTTAAGCACAGTTTAATCAAATTAGATAGCAAGCAATGTCATGGGCTTTCGCCTATTGGTATTCATTAAAAATAAATTTATCACTAATCTCTTTAAGGTATGTCCCATTCGTGCGAAGGTAATGGATGCCTTGAAAAAGTATAAATAGTTAAATAATTTATCTACAGCAGTACAATAGGCTATGTGAATACGCAAAATATTTTAAGCCATTGGTTATTTTATCTATTGAATGCATAGCAGTATAAAAGCACCACATGAGAACATTATCATTCAGTCACTGAACCCTTTTTTTGAATATGAATATATACAACAAACTGGCAGTAACCACTTCAGTGTGCATGATAAAGCCTACTATACCGGATTGCTACACAAACTGTTTCGACTTTGCACAATCATTGAAATTTACTGCTTTGTATTCTAGAATTACTTGTTTATCATAAAAATCCCAGGAACTACTGAATTCCTCAAGCTGCTAAAACAATGATATATTTCATGACGATGTCGAATTAACATTAGCCAAGTATTTTTTCTTAACCAGAATATTTTATTGGGCTTAATTATACAGTCTTTTTAAACTTGATTAAGATTTGACGTATAATATTCATATAGATTTTCTGTTGCACAAGTAAATTAATCGTTTTCCATTCATTACTTTCTGGTTTAAGAAATTCACTACGGATATACAGATTGATGGTGATTTTTTTGAAATACGCAATTACGAGATTGACACAGAGTCTCAAAGTGCAAATCCAACAACCGCTCCTCCATTTTCTCACATAATATTATTTTTTAATCGTTTTCTTTATCAAGTAATCTAATCTAAATCTAAAATATATATTGGGTCTGTTGCAGTGTGTATATACTTAACAACAACAACAACAACAATAATAATAATAATAATAATAATAATAATAATAATAATAATAACGGCTAACACACCCCAATATGTTGGTTTGTATTCAGACACTAGAGGGAGCACTTAGGCTGAATGCACCATATACGTATAACGTAATCGTCAGAAATTTTGTGAACTATGAGAAACATTTTGGTCATGTGAGCGGGAAGGGGATATTAGGTTGAGGTAAATAAATAATAAAACGCACACAAAGGTCAAACCATGGAAAACATCTAATGAATATGGACAAATATTTCAGTTCACATATTTTTTTATCCAATAATAGATTGTTTTGTTACAAGAACAGCTTTATTTATCGAATGCATGAAATCGTCGATTATTCGAGATGGAATACACCTGTTCATTTTTTCACAGTAGGTCCTATGAGTTTGTTGGCGCAAGATAATGTTGAAAAATGTAACAAAAGAAAACTAAATAGAATTAAATGCCAAGAAATAAAATAAAAACTTAGTCTTCGTCTACAGTAATCGTCCACATGCAACTAATAAAAATGAATTTGAATATTTGGCAAGTACAAACATTACCCGCATGTAAATTTAATCAATTGCAAAATGAAAATATTAATGAAAATGAAATCTACGAGAATCATCATTCAAGCAGAAATATAGTACTGAAATAATCCACTTATAAAGCATTAAATGGATGTGTTCATTTTGAGATTTGACGTGCAGTAAAGATATCTGTACACTGGCGCAACAAATATTTCTTACAGCTAATTTACAGTTGACTGATTAATGTGAAGAAATCCATCATTGAAGTAAACTATTTATGTCTTTATAATTCACGCTCCCATTAAACAGTTTACACATTCTTTTAATCAGAACGGCGTGACCCCGATTGATCTGGTTACATTTTTAAATATTCAAGAAAAAGCAATAAAAGTGCATGTCGTTAAGTGTGCGTCATAATATTGCGTTGCCTTTTATAAAATGTCTTGTGTTGTTTTTCGTTTGCTTGATTTTTGAAGTATTTTACGAGTAAAACGTGAAATAACTTTATAAATAAGGTCCAATATTCGTAATTATAAAAAGCAATAAAAGTTCATATCGTTAAGTGTGCGTCATCATATTTTGTTGCTTTTTATAAAATGTCTTGTGTTGTTTTTCGTTTGCTTGATTTTTAGGTATTTTTCGAGTAAGACGTAAAATAACTTTATAAATAAGGTCCACTATTCGTAATTATAAAATCACATCTTGTCTATGATTTTCATGGGCACAAGAGCACAGTTTGTATAAAACTAGGGTTTTACAAAAGGGAGTTATCATGTTTTCCTTATATGGGGAATATTAATAACATGACATATATCTAGGAATCCAAACTACCTGGAAGAATAATACAAGCATTTTTCAAGCTCACTAGCGATTCATTTTCATGTTTGACCTCAAGGTGGCACCCATTCATTACAATATAAAATACTAATTAAAACTTAGAGGGAATGCATCTAGGAGAGGCGTATACAAACCAGAAGACGGATGAAATCTTGTATACTCTGCTTATATAATTTACGGGGACATACATTTTACACATTTCACCTTCAAAATGTAACTTCCTTGTTTTTCCAACTTGCATTACACACACACAAAGTTACAAAGTTCCACTAACCATAGGTCTGAAAATGGATATTAAGAGGCTTTTGGCGTAGAGGTGGTACGATCTTTTGCAACCCTGACCGTAACAGTTAAAATTTTAATATGCTAAAATAAAACGGGACTTACAGTTCAACGGATAAATAGCTAATGTCCCCTGTGAACCATCTTAGCCGTCTCATTCATCATCATAACAACCGTTTAGTGTAAAATTAACAACGACTTAACTACTACAGCAATAAACATGGTCACGCATTACCAAAGATTGATGAAGATCGCGCAGAGCATTCCACAAACCTTACGCGAAGATAGGCCACAGAAACAAACCTGTCAGTGTAGTTGGCTTGCGTCTACGTGTCTGAATATAAGCAGAGACGTTATGTACCTACAGTTTATGCTAATGCAAATTACTGAAAAATACGCCCTAATTAACCGAAATGACACAGTACACCAAACAGACACATATGCCTCTCTCTATATATATATATATATATATATATATATATGTACACGCACATATAAAAAGCCTAACCAGTTCTGGTTTATAATTTCGCCCATAGCCAAGTAATCCCTTTGATTATATCTAATGCCTGCCAAAACCCAGATGGCATGCTAACCCATCTCACAGGGTGATAACGGCACATTGTGAAATCTACCCATTAATATTAATTGTCAGCCTGTGAATCTGTCTGAACTACTAAAGCTTGAAATTCCCCCGAAAAAGACAGGGCCCGACTTACAGGGGATTGTAGAATAATTCCTGTTTTTTCTCTCTCTTTTTTTAACAATTCACTTTTTTTTCATCTCACTGTTTTGTCCAGCAGCATGCAGAGGTTAGTGTATGAAAGCACTGTTATCATTTTCATTAACACGGAACAACATCTACCTTGGCTCGTCATCACATCTACAAAGATAGTAAGTCAAGATGGTCTCTTCGTAAAAACCCAGGCAGGCAACAAAATAAAGGCTGAAAATAACAAAAATGTATATACTTTCTGACTAATTATAAAACTTGGTGCGTTGGAGAAAACAGCATCGACAAAATGCACGATTATTGGACCCGAAATGTTAAGATACCCTTTTAATCTCTTCGGTTGTAGTTTGCAGGTGAAACAAGCCTCGTTTGTATAGACTACATGTCTAACTATAGCGAAGTTAAAACCGAGAAAAGTAACTATCTCTAAATCGCTTTTGAATGTTTCCTAATCTAAACACTCACTGTGATTGGTCCGGAGCAAACAAGACGGCTACAATAAAAATGTTGGCATCGGTATCTATGGGAAGCTTGGCTTGGTATTATACGACTAGCGAGACGGCCAGAGTGATTTAATTCTGCCATGAAAGGTCAGTGCGGGGTCTGGCCAAACTCACCTTCCATTTGTTCGCACGTCAATACTTCGGTACAGGCCACAAACAAACTAGTGGTTTGGAAGAGCTCAATGACCATTGCGTTTGTCAACAAAATAATTTAGTGCCTGCAATCGCCCAAGTGCCGTGAATACCAGATGATTATGGACTGTTTTCACCTCATCGTATTGTGAATAAAACCGCAAGAAATGCCACACTAAAATACGTCTTTCACTGCAGAATTTAAAAGCTTTGTAGTGGCAATAATATCCCAGATTAGAAGGGAATTTATGTACACGATGTTTAAGGATGCATCCATGGTTTTGTGCATATTGCCATTTTTGGCAGATTGCACAGATCAGTGTGCATATACGATTGGTATAACCGAGAAAGCATTCATAAGTTACGGAGACGTAGAGATCATTGGCCTGAAATCAGCTGAAAAATAAGCAGCGGCGCCTTCTCTTACATTACACGCAAGACGACTATAATCCATGCAGTTGCGGACAAAACAAACATGAAATGAAACGAAATGAAATCTCTATACGATTACCGAAGTAAAAAATCAGCATGAGTCTTAAGAATGTATAGAATTCCGCAATGTTAATGCAAACTGAAGAGAATATGGTTAAATATGTTTATTCGTTCATTCAACGTTTTCACAGGGTAAAGGAACCCAGATAAATTTAATTCCTTAGAGGTGGGTTGGGTTTCTTTTCTTTAATAAAGGTTCCGATAACGAGAACTGACATGCAGATCAAAATAAACGCACCAGGCCTGGAAATTGCAAGCAGAGGAATGCCATGTTAGACAGCATCGCCAAAACTCCCATCCGGAAGACTGTTCAATAACCAAAAATCAGTTTAAATGGTTATGGGCTCCTGACAGCAATATAACGTTGAAATTTTACATATATTTTAACTGTATAATTAAGGCGGAATATAGAAATAGTAACACCTAACCTAGAATGTATGTCTCAATTCATCCTTTTTCTCATGTCACGTTTTATGCGAGGTGGTGCCCCAATGTGATTGAGAATTAATTAACAACTTTGGTATGACAGGCTTTTACAATTTCTAGATAAAAACCTAAGGAAAATCCAATAAACGACGCGTTATTATTCAGTAATGTTTGCCTCAAGGTTATCCAATGACACATACATACTAGCACACACATGAAAGCGCCGTATCAACGTAAATATACATATTTAGCCTACTAAGAAATCTAAAGTGCGGGGTTGCTGTATGGTTTTAAAAATACCGTATTGTTAAAACAAAGCAGGAAAAAGATAACCCACAAACCAGCGACCCAACAGAGCAGACGAATAGGGAGAGGAATAATGAAAAAACGAAGCAGAAGGAGAAAAATGACAAAGTGTTGAGCGCTGATTTATCACACGAGCCCCTGGTCATTTCCATATATTGAAATGCGCCCAAGCGGCCAGTCAGTCAATTTTCTCCGAGCTGCTGCCCGCGGAAGGCGTGCACGTGACCGTCCCGCATTCCCTTCACTCCTCTTCCTCTTCAGGCGATATTTATTTATTTATTGTCACACATTTGTTGAACTCTCACAGAATACGACGTGCACCGTCGGGCAGCCGGACATTAAACTCCTTTTGTGGAATATTATCCCTAATCAATCTATGACTAGAAGGGACAGTGTAATTTGCCTCTCCGTATTCTTATGATTGTGCAGTCGTTTGACCATTTCCTATAAGAATATTAGGCAAACGAAACAGCAACGCAGCCAGCATCACATAAAATGTTTTACTTCCGAACTGGACGTGACAGCGTTGCGGTATTAACATGGTCAGTTAAACACATTTTAATTCCCCCTGTCCATCATTCATCTCACGAGCGAGTCCCTTTGCGCGCACACGTGACAAAAATGGGTGATACATGACAGAATGCTCAGGTTCTTAGATGGATACTCCAATATATTTAAGAGCGACTGGGTGATTTATGATTGCATCAGTCCCACCTTCGTTTACATATTGAGATTCGCCTTGTCCACGCGAGGTTATGGCTGTCGCGGAATCAACGCTATTGAAGGTGGTGCTTTGATCAATATTGACTGTAAAGGAAGAAAGTAAATGGGAAAGGGGGTGGGGGACGCTTTGTGCCAGCAGATGGAGAGGGGTCTAGGGAGAGGTCAGGGTTAGCGCTCTCTGCTATTGAATCGGCCGCAGCCCCCGAGATAGTTCCGTGGCTGGGAGGCATCTACAGGGCTATTCATAATCAGACCAAGTACAATATAAGCAGTCACAGAGCAAGGCGTCATCTGAATACGAAAAATGTCATTACCGTGATACCTTATACGCAGCGCACGTGATCTCAGTAGATGTTTTTTTACAATAATGCGTTTGATGTTTACTGGTAAATATGTAAGTAGCCTCCCGTGATTCATTAAACAAGCAAGATATACAACTTCATTTTCAGATTCCTCTTTAGTTATAGAGTGTATAAGGAGTGTTTAGAGAGTATAAGATGGAATTTCTCTTCGTTATCTTTTGCTCGGTATTAATCATTCTTAACCCTGTTGGGAGTTTCAGTGTCCCTTACAACGATACCTTTGGATACAGCCAATTCAGTAGATATATGTTCAAAGAGTTTGCACTTATCGTTTTTTTGCGTCTCCCAACGGGGATAATTCTTGGAAAAGGGAAAGCTGGGGCAATATTATCATTGTGTTTTTCTATACAAATTGTATTTCCCGATTTCTACACGTCATCAGCATTCATTTGCATTTCAAAATTGTACTCTTAAATGAAGGGGCATTTTTGACATATAATTCAATAGATAACGTTACTGAAAGCGTCATATTTCTCACTGGCGTCTAAAGTGTTCTCAGCTCTATTCATTTCATTTTCCCAGCGGCACATATACGGGATGCAAGCTTTCTTAAACACCTTCGCCTGTATACAGCGGTTATTTTTTACAGATTACATTTGTCGAGGTCTAGTTGTTGAAGTAACAGCACAAGAGAGGAGTGAACTTCATATCTCAGCTGACCTCTTATATTGCTGTATGACATCCTCTTATAAGTGGGGACATTCGTGCCCTTGTCAAAACTCGGCTGAAAACACTTTCTGCTTAGCGGATGTCCACATGTCAACTTTAACAACAGTTTAACATCTGCATTAATTTCATATCCAGAGTTTCTTTCTAACCACTTTATATACCGATATCGTGGATCTTTACACAGCAACAAACTCTTGATAAATCATATTATGAGGCAACCTAATTAACTGATAAAAGCTGCTCCATGGTTGGACTTAGTTCTGTAAGTTCCTAACATGATAAATTGGCGATAAAGGATTAGTGATACATAATTAGTGTGTTTTGTTTGCACCAGGAAATGTCTCTTGTAGGCACACAGCCTGTTTATTACTTAGAAAGTTCCATGATTCTCAGTTAGTTGTTGTTGCCTATACTCGTACATACAGATACACTGCCTTCACAGCAAGTTTTAAGAGTTTCAGTTAATTATAGTGTTTAATAAATGAAACAGAGAAATGCTTCACAGATTATTGTGCAAACGACTTTTTTGACATTCTGCAAGTGAAAACAAAAAAAATATTTTTAATCCGAGCTAAGACGAAGTATAAACACATTTATTGTCTCCTGTTCTGTAGAATAACTTAAATGTGTGGTTTCAAATAACACGTATACTATACGCGGCGAGCCGATTTTGGGGCGAAATACGTTCGCCTAAATATTCAGGTCTGGAGTAGTCATACTGCAGACACTCAGTGCTTTAGATGATACAAAGGTATTAATTTAAATTATGCACGAAATGCAGCTCAGAGACTTCATGTTTATGGAAAGTCGAGAGTGGTGTACTAAACTTATCCGCACGACATGCGACAGAAAGAACCGACTCGATGGTTTCAGTTGTCAATGAAGAGAGCAACGTAACGATTTGCGTAACCGCGAACGATGAGGAAAAAAAAGCATAGATGTACGCTTACAGGTCATCCGGTTCGGGTGTCTTTTTAGGTAATTATATGACTTTAACACCATAAAATATACGGCACGACGTAAATTACGAAACGGCCATTAATATTACATTTAATTACCTGTCGTATATATCATCCATATGAAGTGAAACCACAATGAACGTTTTAATACGGTTTTGTTATATTTTATTTGCTTAATAATTGATGCTGCAAAATGCACTTATTTTTATCCAGGTGATAAAAGAAGTCCCTCCAGTCCGCGCACAACACTAAATAGTAATGCATTTTTTTGGCATTGACGTTAGCGCATTACATTGCGATGCATAGGCATCGCGTTCATTTATTTCCGCCAAGTAACGCAAGAAATCCTCTAAGCCCCCCCAACTTTGAAGCCCCGCAAAAGGCACAGAAAGAAGACACGGCAAAGCACTAACACACCGAACTTGACCGGGAAACGAATAAACTGACCTTGACCCGGCAAATATTTTCACTCACTCACTGTTCGCTTTTTTTCTCCGGCGCCCAGTTTCATCTCCTCTTATTCCCTCCATATAGCTCTCCCCTTCCCCCGCGCTGTACCAGTCCGCGTCTACAGCTCCTGGCTGCTACAGCACGGCAATCCGCTCCTGTGATTCACTCACTCAGCCACTAGTGCAGTCGTAGTTTTATTACTTGACTCGAGTGTTTTTCACCCCGTCTCATTTCATAGCAAAGCAGCTGCGATCATGTCATCGCTTTTGTTATTTTCCTAGTGTCTCTTTAAGGTGTCATTATTTAGTCTGATCAGACAGTGTTTTTTTCTCTCTTAAATTTCTATATCCATTTCATGAGTATATGTACACCCCCCCCCCACATACTGTCCCAACCTGAACACATCTGAAACTTATTACAGCGACCTCCTTCCAGGGGGCTGATCTCTTGATCTTTAATGCGCTTTGTTTAAAACAACGCATCTATACCACAACGGTCGGGGCAGCATAATTTCACACGCATATTCTCGTGAACTTGAATTTCACTCGTTGCTTTTCACTCCCTCGCCGTTCTTCCCAGACACTTTTCCCCCCACATGATCACCTTGTCTGACTATACCTTTGCCTCCCTTCCCGTCACACTGTCCAACCCCTCTGCCCTCCTACGGAACCTGTCTGTCCTGTTCAGGCAACCCGATCATTTCTCGCGTTTGGTTTCGTTTCAACGCGGCTTCCCCTTTGTATGTCTTCCACAGTCACCACTTGACTGTTTGACCACAGTGTGTTTTTTCACCGCCACTATGTTACTGCCCCACATCCCCGATCAATGTCCACTACGAATTGCTTAGCTATATGAAACGCTTCGCCCGCCCCCCCTTTAGTATTAAATGTCCAGCCCACTCGAATCTCCTGTCCATTGGCTTTTCTTGGTCTGTTTTCCTACGTCCACCACTACCCCCACCCCCCGCCACACCACTGCACATTGCTTTCATTAGACAGCTCCCCCCCCCTCTCTCTCTCTCGCGCGCTCTCTCCTGTGCCTCTTGTCCGGCCCCCTGATCTTTCTGTCCATTGGCTTCTGTGGGTCTATATTTCATGTCCAGCCCCTAATGAGTGTCCATTGGTTTTTTTATTTCCATTCCCTCCTCCCACTCCCCGGCTTTGCCCTGCCCATGTTTTGTATGTCTGTGTCCATCCATCTCCTGACGTTCAAGTTCGCGGGGACGTCACGTCCGCACTTGAACTTGCTGCTCAGGGGGGCTTTTGCCATTTTTTCATCTCTCTCTCTCTTTTCAAAAAAGCCATGACGGCTATCCCACAATCCATCTTCCCTGCGCCATCTTTGTATTATTTCTAATTTATTTTGGATGTCAAAGGCATTGATGAAGATATTTTCTCTGGAGTCTCCCTTGTAACCCGGCTCTCCCGATGTGAACCGAGCTGAAAGCCACCACCGACCACCATGTCTCGCCGCAAGCAAGGCAAGCCTCAGCACTTAAGCAAACGGGATTTTTCGCGTAAGTAGAATAAAATTGCAATTTACACTCCTTTTCCACACTTTCCTCCGGCACACGGTCATATCTGTTCGGTAAGGAGCGAAAGCTGTAACGAGGAGCGCAATTCTTGGTGAATGCACGCTGGACACTGGACTGCAAGGATCGTGGTCAAGTGGACTTCAGTGAAAAACGTGGAGAAAAAAAGATTTTCATCTAGGAAACGCATCTAGGAGTGTCTTCCCTTCATTGCATTTGAGCAGAAAAAGTTTTGCTTTTCCAGCATGCAACCTTTTTATATCGGAATACTTTACAGTCCGAATTTCCTAACGTGCATATACCTTGGCTTTAGTGCCCCAGTAGCCTCAGCCACTTACGTGCATATGCGAAGGTAGGATACTGTTCTTGGTATGTGCGCTTTAGGTATTTAGGATATCTAGTGGACTATCCCGTAACACTCTCTATTTATGATCCGGAGAGGATTTCCCTCCTCTCGTACTATTTTTGGAAGATTTTCAAAAAACTGGAAGTGGATTTTGATTGGGAAAATCTCGTGTTCGACTGTTTACAAGCACCGCGTGTGCGTAACCCGCTGCCAACAGTGTCAAAAAGCGGCGGAAAGAAGGAAAAATAAACCAGCATTTTCGTTTCTCAGATATCTGCACGATTGGTAGTGAATCAAGCGGAATGGTTTGCATTTAGTCTGTTGTAAGGTGTTATTTTCGAGAAGAGAAAATATGCGTATAAGCGACTCCCGTAGTAATTGGAGGTGAGATTTCATAAAGAGCAACAGGAACGCGGTCAGTATTTTGCTGCTGGTTTTCTTTCCTTGCTTCGCCGGCTTTTTCTTTAAAAATAAACACAAACGCCTTCATTTTACGCATGCACATAAGTGGGAAACTCGCCTTCTTTATCTTAATTCAAGGCGTCCCGATCTTTTTCCTTTATGAAGCCAACACAACGCTGTTTCACAAAGCCGTAATATAGTTACTGACTCGTGTAATATTTCTTGTATCTAGGCCTTCTATACATATATTTAATTTCATTTCAAAGACACGGTAAAATGCTCCCCTGGAGAAAGAATGGGGTACTGATAATTCTACCCTCGATTTTTCTCGTTGTTGCATACGGGCGGATTTGTCGGAATACGATACTTTGTCTGTTAAACATAAGTGCAAGGGATAATTTCCGAAATCGCAATGGCACTGTAACTTACATATATCGTAACGTTTCCGTGGTCTGTGACCCGTGTTTAGAAATGTTGGTCAGGAGAACAGGCATCCTTCGCAAGTTGCGGTGAAGTCCCGGTTGTGCGTGTCTGGGCTTCGTCGCTAGGAGGCAGAAGACGATCATAAACTGGAAATGAACTTGAACCTGATCAATTTCAGAGCCACCTCAATCTACATATTCTGACGATATGTTTGGAATAAAAGGAAACGTATAATACGAGGTTATGGCTCTTTCGTTTCCCCTCCTTCTTACTCCCCCCGCCTCAAATACTGTGCCTTTCTATGAGTATTTAAGTTAAACGAATTCTCACAAAATTGTCAACGTATTGTGCACCATGAGATCCTTAAATGATCTTTAAAATGTTAAATTGCTATCAGAATCCTGCATGTTCTGTTCCTCAGCTAGAAAAGAAACGAAAAATCGCTTCGAATGAAAGACAGACTATTTTGTAGCTATTTTAGGTGAATGTTGTATGCAAAACAATTCACATCTTATTGTATGCTAAAAGACTGGTTATGACGACTCTTATTTTAAGGTTAGTTCTCATATCTTTTATACAATTCTCAATTTAAATGCAATTATATTATTTTTTTAAGTTGAGGTTTAAAAAACAATAGACTGCATAGTTTACTAAAATTTAACTGAATGTGTTTTCATTTTCTAAAGAAAGGAAACAAAAACCAATAGCGTTTTTTCTCTCTTTCAACCTTTTAAACGCATTGCGATCCAAAGAGTGGAGAGCGCAACTGTGTAAGTTGCTCCTTCTTGGTTTTGATCTTGGTTTTAGTTGCACTGCATGTTACTCACGATTTTGTTTTAGGGATGCTTGTTCGATGTGCACAAAATTCGCCTTCATTTGATGATGCGCGTCTAATCAGCTCCATACAAACGTACTAAATTTGTGTGTCAGCACGGTGTGTTTTGTTGTCATATTTTATTTTTATAGATTATATTTTGGGTGTAAATATTTTTAAATCAATAGCGTTAATATCAGCTGTGCATGTCGGCATTTTTTCCTCATTAAACATGAACGCTAATCAATTTTAAAGAAGATGAATAATTAAGTAAGAGCTTCCTTTAAAATACAGGGTCAGCAGCCGTAAAAATATTTGTCAGTATGTTTGAAAAAAACAACAAAATTAAATGTTTTAGCATATATTGGCCAGCCATAGTTAAATGTTTTTAAGCATGCATACGTAAAACTAAACAGAAAAAATAAATCGCCTAAAAATGTGTCAAATCTGAAGTTAACTAAATCATTCGTTCGTCAATTTATAAACGTAAAAATGTATTAGAAGTTTTTCCCCCGTGCCCCTCCAAAAATTAGTTTACTTTGATGGGGGCTGTGATAATATCGTTTTTCGGTAACACAAACAAACAAACAAACAGCGACCAACACGGGAAAAAAAAACATCCACTGTGGCCAAAGAGAGAAAGGGAAAATAATATCATTCATCAAATACAGGAATCACCTGGGATTAAAAGGAGATCCAATTCCACAGCCACTGATGTGGTCAGTGCTGGGGGGTCATCCCGGAGCTATTGTACGCAAACCGAGATCCCAGCTCATCGATTATGATTATCTAAAGCGTCTGAAAGGGCAGGGGTGTTATATAACCCGCAGAATTCCAGTGTCTGGCCTTACATGAAATTAAGCATAGGAATTTTTCACGTTATCTCAGTGTCCTAGTTCGGGTATCGATGTCGCGTGGCGCTGCTCTATCCGAGCGATATCGCCTCGCAGGCACGTCTGGGAGCTAGTCTACATACGCCCCTCAATATGTGGTCTAGGTTGGGCTAAAATAAATTTAACCTCAGTTCATAAGATCCCAGCACTTTTTATCAAAAATCTGTCCCAATCAACGCTGAACTCAAATTAAAATCTATTTTTTGATTCTCAGTGGTTTTAAGTTCATTAAAATGTGAAATTGGCAGCTTAGTAAAGAAGGTCAAGTTGTTTAACCATTAGGAGTGCTTTCACCTCTGTACAGTATGATTTCAGTTTAACTGGGCATTTACTGCAGCCACCGACACTAGATATGCATTTTCCTTCAGTGCCTTTGAAATGTTCGTCCGATTCTCTCAACCCGCGTAGCTCGGGAGCTGTAACATACAGCTGGGTACACGTTTGTATCTGTTAAACGACTGAACTTCCTAATCCGGTATCCTCTGCAAACCACCTTTTCTTGCAAACTCGTTTCCGGCTGCGAACCTGCAAATAAAAGTGAAGCGAGAGGAAAGGAGTCAGTGATACTATTTTCGTAATAAAATTCATTGGGTCTTCCCAGCCTACACATGTGTTTAGCACATTTTAATCATTCCTCTTTTAGATCAGGACGTTTGGACTAAACGAGGGAGAGGGAGGGAGGGAGGGAGGGAGAGGAAGAAGAAAAATATTTTAAAGGAGGAGTGCCTGAAAGCAATTTATTTTAATTCGCATATCCCGCGTGGGTACTTAACTGCAATTTTTCTATGTGCACATCATACAATGACCGTCTTGTCTGTAAACTGGTGTATGTATTTCACATATAAAAACTTTATACAACAATTCACTTTTCTTCGGGAACTTTTTGCAAGATTTATACACACTGGTCCGCAAGAATTCAGACAACGCCAAGTAACTCCTGCATAGCAATACATGCTAAGGGCATGCGATTCTGTTTGTTAAATCACGTAAAATTATATTATGTGGCAGTGCTTTAAGTACAGCAATATTTGTGAGATTTAATTCTTTTAAGTAATATATAGGCCTATGCATTCAAAAACAACAAGGAGAAATAGGTTATAGTAACAGAGCTGTAAGTTTCTTGCAGTGCAAATCCCAGTGCTTTAGTCCTTCTTCATTCGTTCCCAGATTTATGACTTAAGAAATTCCTTGCATCAGATGTCAACTCTCCGAGTAGGAAGCGGAGGATCAGCGCAGCGTATTAGGATATTTACACTTAGGAGCGCACTGTTGTCTGCTGCCGTCTAACCCCTGCTCCGGAAAACGGCCCAACGTTTCACGCATACGGTTTTTTTTGGGGGGGGTGATTATGGCTCCTTGGTCCTGGTGTCTGTTGTGAGTGTGTAACGTCTCCCTTGTCTCTTCTTTTCTCTGCCCCCCACCCTCTGGCCGGCGACGGCGTGGCGCACAGCCGAGCCCCTGGCTGCCATCGTCCCGGAGGAGCAGCCGGCGCACCAAGGGCTAGCACAGGTGGCTCCCGATGGGGACCAGGACCTCCTCACCTGTGGCCAATGCCAGATGAACTTCCCTCTGGGGGATATCCTTGTTTTCATCGAGCACAAGAGGAAACAATGCAGCAGCAACCTGTGCATGGACAAGCTGGTGGATAGGCCGCCCTCACCCCTGCTCCCGCCGCCTCACGGCCAGCTGCGGAGATCGTCCAACCCAGTGGAGGTGGGCGTCCAGGTCACGCCGGATGACGACGATTGCTTGTCCACGTCCTCCCGTGGAATTTGCCCAAAGCAGGAGAACGTACCAGGTAAGCCAGGGCCCCCCAGTCGGTAACGCGGAGGCGCGCGCGCGCGTCCGTGCAAGCGAGCCGGAGGGGGATCTGGCTTATGACGGCACCGCGTGCTCCCAGGGTGGGGGCTGCTGTCTCGGAGACACAAGCGGCCTGGATCCCGGCGGTTCGCGAGGAATCCAGCTGTCTGTCTGGCGGTAGAGAGGAATGCAGGGCCCGCTTCAGTTTGAGCTGTGAAAATAAAAACCATATCGAGGATTTAAAAAAGCTGCAAATTTAACTCAGCCGTGTGTCCACTTCAAACTTTGACGTTTTCTCATTCTGGATAAAAGTAACAAAACGCTTGTCTGAGGAGTGGGAAAAATCAGATGAAATATGGATTTTAGTCCGGTAGTGTAATTGCTTACCGTAAATTGTTAGAGGAGTATTTATTTATTTAAGAAAATGTTTTATTTATTTACTAACAGGCTGAGGGCACAAATCTTTACATTAGTGTTTAGACGTTTTCCACAGTGTTTATCTTTGCTTTAATTTATTGTAAGGTAGACAGAGTCTGGCAGAGTCTGATACGGTCCAGTAGAGGTGAAATGGTTAAGTCAGTTCATTGTCCATCCCTAGATACATACAGTTTTTAAAAATTATTATTATTATTTTACCGCAGTAATCAAATACAGCCCTGTGGCAAAGTCACACTCCAGACCTGGACTCTGAGTTGCTGTGTGTGACTGGCTGGGCCAGAGTAGTCAGGGTGGGTCACCGCTTGGGCACTGCCCAAATGGAGAGGTTGGTGAGCTTAGGGGCTGGCAGGGAGGTGTGGGGGAGGGACAATGTTACCGGGGAAGCCATCTACAGCAGTACGTCGTCCCGGCCCGGCGAGGGACGCGGTTCCGTGCAAAGCCCCCAGCTCTCAGATGTGGTCTGGACAGATGTATCTCCATTTCCTTGTGGTCGCATGCAGCCGCATCACAGGCCGTGTAAATGTGGGACTGCAGACTCTCACTTTCTCGCTGGGAAAAAAGGAACAGGACAAGAGGAGAAGGCTTTCGATTATTTTCAGTTGTCAAGGAAAAGTAATTTATTTAAGGAAACGTAACTGCACTAATTATTCGTTAGAGTTTTTTTTAAATTATGTTGAGCTCTTTGTGGTTTGACTTCCAGCAATAAATAAAGAAAAAAGACAAGGAGTGAGGGAAACAAAGAGGAAAACAAGAAAATTAGTCACTCCGCTGTAAACAAGCACACGAGTAGTCGTCGGAGTGAAGGGGCTTAAAGTGCGATCGGGGAGACGCTGGGTGTCCTGATCCAGGCACCGCGGTGCGCATTTGGGGCATATTCAGGGGTGGCCCCACACAGGTGACTTACGGCCTCCCTTTGGCCTCCCGTCAGCCCATAGAGGAAGGCGGCCCAGTTTGGGGGCACGCCCGGGGCTGTGTTTTTTTGCCCGCTTGGGCTAGTGGAGTGTGTGTGAGTGGCATAACGGGCATTCGGGCCCCTGCTGCCGTCAGATCCCGTTCAGAGCACTTGCCGGATGTCAGTGGGTGCCGGTATTAACTGGGGTCGCGGCCATTTAGTTAACCCCCCCCCCCACCTTGTTTTAAAGACAGTACTGCCTTTTCAGCACAAAGTACACAACGCGTGTAAGAATGCTATCACATGTATGCCTTGGCTCAGTCAGTAGCTCTGTGCGGTTATTAGGCTCATTTACATTATAATGTGCAAAGCGTTCCTGCGATAGCGTGGGGTCGCGGCCCGCCAGGCTGTGTTTTTTTATATATATAAAAAAATAACCGTTTGGTGGGAAGTCAATGGAGATGGGTCTCGATGGATAACCCCCCCTCCTGGGCCACTGGCATTAGAGGTGTGTTAGGATGTCATCGTCTTTTTGCTCCCCAGAACCCCCCAATTGGAATGCGGAACAAGAGCTGGTCTGGTGACTCATGGGGTCTCGAATGTTCCGAGGCCTTCTTGGGGCTCAGGCAGGTCTACTGGGGGCCCCCGCTTGCCATTTCACCACACCTCTAGGAGCACAGCGACCTTGTGTAAAAGACACAATGTGTTATCATTACTGTTCACAGAATATGGCCTTATTATGATATTACCTCTGTTGATATTTTTCTTATTGTGGTGTTTTCCATACTTAACGTTATTTTCATGTGATTCTGTTTTGCTTGCGTTTTCATCATGCGGATTATTATAGGGGACACAATGGCAATCAAAGAGGCTCTGGTGGTATGATTAATGACATGCGGTGCTGCGCGGATGGGGGGCACACGGCAGAGCCCTCCGCCATCCCAGAGCAGGGCCACATTGCCAAATATGGCGCGGAATTGGCGTGATGTAACAATGCTATTTACATATTGGAGCGGCTCTGTTCTGGGATGACGAAAGACAGGACCTGTCACGGCGGAACGGGGTGTCCAGCAAAGCCGTCCCAGGGGGCCGTACGGCCAGGCCAGGGATAGAAGCTGCACAACGCACCGTCACCGGTTCTGTTTCTTTTTTGGAGTTCAGGAAAAAAAAACATGTTATTATTTATGTTTAATTCTTTTTTTGAGCGCAAAATTTAGGAGCCTGAGGTGTACAGGTCAGGTGTAAGATGTTGTTCGTTTCAAACAGGGATGCGCAAAACTCGTAAAGTCGCAATAAAGCTGACGTGCGTCGGAGTCTGCCACTTTCTCTCTTCTTGATGGATCGTTTTTGACAGGATGCAGGAAAAAAAGAGAGAGGGAAAAAAATACACGAATGCTACGTGGTTATTGCCCGCGACCTCCTGTTTGAGGCACAACGCCCAAAAAGATGTCAGGATGACGGATTGGATTTGCGTCGGCCATATAACGCGGATATCGGTTCACAGCAATGCCCCCCTCCCCACTCCCCGCACCCCACCTTCTCCTCCACACTCAATTTGCATAACAAACGTTTTCAAGTCCTCAATTGCCGCGGCGTCCCTTTAAAAAAAAAAAAGCAGAAAACCCAGACCGTCCCGAAATAGGCCCTGGCGATTAGTCCAGACGAACGCTGCCGTAGCTGTGCGTAGCCAGGCCTTGACGCGGATAATTGTTTTTTAAATGCCGATGTCAGGCTATTCCAAGGATGGCCGCATTGTCTCAGCGACGGCTGCGTAGTCGATAAATCAGGCTGCTTTCAATTATATCGGGTGGCTAATGGTGCTGTGTGCGGGACGCGTTTTACATCTATGGCTGTATCGGGGGATTTATTTTGATTTTTGTTCCCGTGAGACAGTGGCCCTCGTTAGCTAAGCGTGCCGTTATCTCCTGGCCCGTGCCAGTCTTCTTGGGGTCTGCAGACTCTTTAGTGATGTTGAGTCAGACCTGTTGTGCCAGCGGCAAACGTTTCACCACAAAACGTGCAGTGCATTGTGGGAGATTCAGACTTCTTGGGGCACCCACGCATGCGTGCGTGATGGCATCTGACCAGCATCATGCAGTGTTGAGAAAAAGTTAGGTCACTGTCCCGAGTTGACAGCAGAATGTATTTTGTTAATGTGTCAACAATGTCTTTCGGTGTGGTGGTCGTGCTGATACCCCCATCTCTTCCCTCTAGTTTCTATCCACTTTGCTTACTAGAGACTACAATCTGGACCAGTAGCTTTACAGGAGGTCTGTATGCCCCCCCCCCCCACCAAACACCTACTTACAGTAGGGTCCCATGCTCGAGGATGGTGGGAATCACCTCAGGATAAGGTTGGCGATGGCCTGTTGAAATCCCCTCAGAGTGTTACCCCCCCAGCATAATGAGGCCTGGCTTGCATGGTTCTGTGAAGGACAGGCTGCTGGGGAGGGTCTGCAAAGCGGGTCGCTCTGCTTTATACATGTACAGTTCAGTGCATTATTTTCTGCTTTCATTTTGAGCTGGAACAAATTGGTCTTTCGAGCATTAAAGCACTTTGGTGGATTTATTTTTCCAGACGTTAATTCTTTTTTACTTTTTTTGTCCGAGGCTGGGGTAGGAATGATGCTACACCTCCCATACCCACCCATGCAGGAGAGTTTGATTCGGATGCCCACGATGTCGATTGCAAATTTGGTGGATTTCTCTTCACCTTTACCCCCCCACACTATAACTCAGAAGGTATGTCTTTCGCGTACCTGCATTCTGTGGAAATCTGCCCGCTGAAACAGAGGTGCTTAGTGGTCTGCCTTGCCTGACACCGTGCCACCCCCGCCTCCGCCCTGCCCTTACCCCCCCGTGAGAGACTGGTGCAGTGACACACACCCTCTGTCAGCTACTCACTCTCCGCAGAGGGTCCACTAGGCAGGGTTTTTTTTCCGAAACCCTTCAAATCGAGGTTTATCGTTCGTCGTTTGTTTCCTCATTCGAATGCGCATAATCCAGGTTGTTAGGATTTGTTTGTTCCTTCATTTGTTTGTTTTAATTTTTAACACCGTTCTGGTGTTCCAGTTTACACGAGGTGTGGGGGTGCAGCTCTGGAATGGGGATTAGCAGATGGGCGTCTGTGTGAGGGTGCGTCACACACTGGGGTCGGGAACCGCAGACGGGGGGGCCCTTTTTTTCCAGTCCCCCGTATTGAGGTGGAGGGGCTGGTTTGTGCAAGTCCCTCCCTCCCCTTCACTGCAGAGCTCTCAAATTATGTCTGATGTTTTATAAAACATGTTCATAAAACTGTTTATATGCTACAAAGCTTATTTATAAATCCCAGCGGATTACAGGCCGGTGTTTTATAAACACGGGCGCTGGGTTTTTTTGTGCTTGGGTGTGTGTCCGTGTGTGTTTATGTGTTTGTGCATGCATGTATGGCATGATTATGTGTCCGTGCACCTATGCTGGCATGTGTATGCGTGGATGTGTGTGTGTGTGTGTGTGAGTGCGCGTGCTGTTTGCCAGCCCTTCTTTGGCATGGCCCCCAGAGGGACGTCCTCCAGTGCGGCTGCCAGCCCCCGGTCCTCCTCTCATGTTCCCCCGTCACCGCGGCACTGTTTCCCGGCAACGTTGTTCTAACGACCTGCCCGGGACCGGCGGTGTGCCGGGAACATGGAGCGGCACCTCTGCCTGCCACCCTCCTTGTCACATGTGCCGCGGTGCTGTGCAGCATGTTCACACACGCCGGCGACTTGGTTCAGCATGCTGGCGTCCCATGAGTCCTGTCCGTCGCTGATGGCCATCGCTCCCCTGGATCCATGGATCCCCTGGATCCCTCCTGTGTTGACTTTGTGGAGAGTGAAGCTGTGATTTTCCCCTGAGGTCAGAGGTTGGGGGCCAAGCTCTCCCTGCCACTGCTCTGCTCAGTTTCGCCTTTTTTAAGATGTGAGGTAGAGTGTCATGGCTGGACTGAATCTGCTTTGGAGTATAAACTTGCTTTTAAAGTTTAAATTGGTGGGGTGGTATTTTTTAGATGCGTACCTCCTGCTTAGCTTAAACCGCCCCCCCTCCCATGGGGTGCCGAGGCCCAGTCCGCGGGGGGATTTGCTGGGAGTGCCCAGGACGGCTTTGGCGATGATGAGAGCGGCGTGGCTCCCTTTCCGGAGCGGGGGGGGGGCTGTCGGGAAGCTTGTTGAGCAGGATGGCTTCCGCTGTGGAAACGCCGGCCCGTGCCTAGCTTCCTGCCCCCCCGGGGGGGCAGGGGGGTGGGGAGGGCAAGCGCTTGTCATGGAGCTTGGAGGAGCTCAGAGTTTCCTCAGAAGGAAAGAGACATTTTGCTGTGTGTGGTTTTCGTGTTTCTCTGTTCCCTGTTTTTGAACATTATGGGTAATCCTGCTACTAGCAACTGCAAAAGAATAATAATCGAGATTATATTAGCATGATTGTAATTGCATAAAAATCATACATTGTAATCTTTACATCCTTTATTCATAATATATAAGTGTACAAAGAGTATTTAGTATTGGTAAAATAAAAATAATTACATAAATAATATAATTTTTTTTGTAATATTTATTACAAAAATAAAGATAATTAATTACATCAAATTAAACACAAGGTGTTAAAATATGAAGTATTAGTTGCTAAAATGTAATTTTTAATGCTGATTTTGAGAAGCCTCAAGTTGTCAGATTTTTTTTGGGGGGGGGTTGTTCTGTGCTTTTCAGATCAGCTGCCTTTCTCTGCAAATACCGACACAAAAGTTCTGTGTGCTGGCCAACACACGCGCGTGGAGACGCCGGCACACACACACACACACACACACACACACACACACGCTCAAGCATTAAAAAAAGCGCCTCACTTCCTGACTGAATCTTACTAATAATTTACTCGGCCTCATTTGAATTTTAAGCACTTCTTTAATCTTCAAAGCCTAAATTGCTTTATGAATATGCATGATGTGGGCAGACTTTAGTTCATTACCTAGTTGTAAATTCTAATGACCATTAGGCCCTCTCAGTAATTGCCAATTGTTTTGCATTTTTGATTGGCCTATTACCATGTGCATTCGCAGCACATCAGCGCGGCGTGTCAGAGAGCAGCGGAGTGTGTTTGTGCTGAAGTGAGGTGGGGGGGTTGGCAGGGACCGCGTATATTGCTTATACTTTTGCGATTTAGGACTGGGGGGGGGAATTTCGAATGCAAGTGAAAGGCTTCTTTTGCGAGCTGAGAGCCCGCGGTGAGTGTGAAGAGAGTCCGGCGTCCTCCATTCGCACGCTGGCTTGGCGTTTCCTGCCGAACACTCTCCACTCGTTGAAGGCACCGTTAATCACTTCCGACTGGACTGAGAAGGGTGCTGTGGTACCAGGCAGAGCAGGCCCTCAATGTGCCTCTCCGGGGTCCCTGCCAGATTTTGCGGACTGACCCCCAGGTTTTTTTTTAGAAAACCTATTTGCATTCTGGAGGCCCAATAAAATTCACAGCGGCCAAACTCACAGGTTAAGGGGTGGGGTGTGTGTGTGGCGGGGGGGTCAGGCTGTGGCTGTCAGCTCCGCATTTCTTCTTCCACCTCTCGCTCTCTTTGAGGAAACAGATGTTGAACCCCCGCAGCCCCCGCCCTCCATCCGTGCTACCCTGCTCTGATCTGAATGATTTAGTAATTCGGGAGGTAATTTGTTTCACTAAGCGTGTTGCTCTATGAACATGGGAAAAAGCGTCATGTTGTAGCGGAGAAAAAATAAAATACGAGCGCAATAAATCTGTAAGGTGTAGGAGACGGGCGGAGCTGGGTGTAAACAGACGGCGAACCCCGCTTTGCACGTCCAGACATTTAAAGGAGGAGAAACAGACACAGACAAACACAGACACACACGCATGCTGGAATGAACTGAGATGGAAAGCAGACTGATAAACACACACATTCATATTCAGTGCAGTTTTAATCTCTGATTCCTCCCCCATCTAAAAAAAACTGCTATATTTATAATTCATCTCTGCAGCAGAGGCTGAAAGTTGTCACAAGGAAGAAACTCCATCAAACGAATGAATAAGTAAATATGCTCGCAAGCGATAATGAGCCGAGACAATTAAAAACAAAACAAAACAAAAATAAAGGAAAGTGGCAAAACAAACGTCTGTTGGTTTCCACAAGGGGGCCTGCCTTCTCCCGTGTTTCGTTCACTGCTTGTTGTGGTTATTTTTTGTTTTGTTTTTTCTCCCTTCTTCCCGGCTCCTGCGAAGCGCTTCAAGGGAATGCCGAAACCGGCACTGTGATAAAAAGGAATTTTAAATGACGGGAAAAAAAGAAGTTGTCGAAAATTGTTCTCTAATGGAAAACGTTGGGAAGGGGTGGGGGGTGCAGGGAGGAGGTGCGGTTTGCAATGTAGTCCCCCGTGGGGGCCCACCAGATCCTCCTTCCCTGGGACCCCATCAGACCTGCACCCCCTCGCTTCAAAGTTGTTAATATTCAGCCGGGAAACCGTATCCAGAGCGCAGATAAATTATTAAGGCCGCAAACTTTTTAGGCAGTAAGATGAACTGATGACACACATCTGTGGGGGCCGGGGGGGGGGCGGCGGCGATCTCGGCCTGGCTGCCTCCCGAGCCCCCCCTCTTTCCGACCAGCCGCATGCATAATTGATCCCGCGCGCCGGCATCATTTTCTTGATGTAATTGCTTTAGTAAGATATGATGAAATCTAATCGATAATTTATCGGCCCAAAATGGGCAGAGAAACAGTAAATGTCGACGGATGTGACCCCCCCTCCGCCGCCCTTGCTTCCGACAGACGCAGGGGGATGTTGTAATAAAGTGTTACCAGGATAGTGTGCAAATGGGCCGCAGTATTACGTTAGGGCCCCCCCCCCCTGCCTCCCGCATGCCCACTGTCGGCCCCCCCGTGTGAGACGTTAGACGCTGATTAGCCTGCTCTCGCCTATGATTAGTTGACGAGGAAAAAAAGGCCATGTCTCTCCGCCTCTCTCTCTTCCTCTCTGTTTCGTTCTCTCTTTCTCTCTCTCTTCCTCCCTCCTCTGAGTACTCACAGGCAGCTGACAGAGTGAGGGGAGACCTGTGGAAATCATTATCGTGCAACAGACCGACGGGGGGGAAGGTTTGCATCTGAGGACTGGCTGTTGAAATGCTTTTATGGCTGGCGGTTCTGTCCTCATGTCGACGCAGTCAGTACTGGCCCGCGCCTGCTGATTGGCGAGCGGCTCGTTTATTTAGACCGATTCGCTTTATCTGCGGGGTCCAGTTTATTTAAGAGCAACTTTGGAAAATTCACTCCAATTCCAGTCCATTATTTGTTATGTTAGAGATGACACCGCCAATGACCTATAATCAGGCTTCCTAATCATATGTTACAGGGCTGGGACCCAAAACTTACTCAGTCCTCGTGTAATGCAATGTAGAACTTTTGTTAAATTTCCAAAAAAGTCCACAGAAATGGTACTTGCCTACAACTCAGCTTATGGAGATTTACTCTTCAGTCCTGATGGGTGATAGTGGGGGGTGAGGCGGGGAGGGGGGGTGTTATTTCAATGCTGAATGTACGTCTTAATCTCTGGCATAACCTTTTGGTGCTGAGGGCTGTCAGGGGACCCTGCGGCGATCTGGTTCCTCCTGGCATGGCCCCGCGGTGCCCGTCCACGCGGGGGGTTCTGTACCTGTCCGCCTGGACTCACGCTACACCGATACGATCTCTCGCTTGCAGGCTGCCCTGCAGAACGCCGCAGTCACCTGGACGGGAGGCAGTGTCCGCTGGATGAAAGGATGAGGCTGGGACACGAGGCCCCCTGTTGGTGCAGAAGCTCCCATGCCAAATGTAGCACGTTTGTCAGCAGTGGGCAGCGGCAGAGTGGCAGAGCCTGTGTGTGTGTGTGTCAGGGGTCTTTACCGGAAAAAGCAGTTTAAGGTCTTGCCTCTATTCCCGTTTCAACCTACGGTCACTGTGATAAAAGATCTTGGAAGCGTGTTTTATTCACCCTGTGAGTGCTGTTTATTAGTTACTGCTTTGTGATGAGAGATTTTGGAAGAACCGGAATGTGACTTTTCTCTAAGAGATGCACCAGACATGAACATAAATGCCAAACTTTGTGTACGGTAAGACTCCTTTATACCCGCAGAAATACCCTTTGTACTCATACTCTGCTGTTAGTTCTCACCCCCCGGTAGAAGTTTCTATGTCTTCCCTGCCTTGGTCCTTCCCTCTGATGCAGGAATGTGTGCTCGCATGGCCAGCAGGACTGTGGCTGTCCCTGGCTGGCTGATGTGTTGTTTTAATCATTAATATTTCTTAAACTTGTTTCTTCTGGGTTGTCGTCTTGTCTGGAGTGGGTCTGGAGGGGGTGGGTGGGGGTACCCTTGTCTCTAGCCAGACTGGTCAAGCACCTCGGTGTCTGCAAAGGGGGCAAAGGAATTGGGGTGGTGGGGGGCTGGGGTTGCAGAATAGAAGGGGAGGGGGCAGGAACACAAAGGGAAAATTGTACACTGGAACCATTAGTCTCTGCAGCCTCGGTGTGGCCGAACTGGTTCTGCCAGACAGAATGATAGATTGCTTTGTTAAGGGTCCCAGGGTGTACCCTGAACTTGAAGCACTTTGTTTATCTGGAATTGAAAGGGAAAGGCAGGGGAATAATCTACGTCTGGCTTACAGAGGCCTGAGAGGGAGGGGGGTAGAAATGTGAATGGAAGGCGGGTGGGGGGTCAGAGCGTAGGTCGTCAGCTGGAGGAGGGGTAGGGAGCCCATGGTGGTTGTCCATTAACAGATGAACTTGGCCGAGTTCCAGCTGTTTGATGGGGCTGTGTCACTGTCTGTCTTTCCTGGTCTCCCTCTATGTCTCTATGCTTCTGTTCCACCCCCCCCCCATCTCTACCTGAATGTACATCAGATGCTTCCAGGTTATTTTCTGGCTCGAAGCGAGAAATGTGTCCCCCCTGCCCCCTGCCTGCCCCCTGCCTGCCCCCGCCATGCCAGAACCAGTACAGACCGGTTGGTTAGCCTTGTAGTCAGTCTCTGTCATCAGTCCTGGTTTGGAGGAGTTCTTGAGAGAGAGAGAGGGAGAGAAACAGTGAAAAAGAGGGAGAAGAAAAACTAAAAAGAAAACCTTCTTCTGATGAAACCAGTAACCTGAAGGTCTCGGACAATGAGTTAAAGAATAAAGTCACATGATAGGAACAAGGGGAGAGGGCATATTCAAGTGAACAAGGATTTATATAAAAACTCGAGAAAAGTTAGCCAGAGATGAGGGGGGTTCAGTGTCTGAATGGACTAGCGAAGGCTGGCTAAGCGACAGAGAAAGGAGGCCGTGGCCTCTCCTCCCTGTCTTTTTCGTTACCTGTCTATCAGCCCCACCCGTGCCATGTCCTGCTTCACTTGCAACAGCCCGCTGATATATGAACTGGTTAGCCGCCACGGATGGAGGACAGCATCGATTTCTCTATCTTCCAACTTGAAGAATGGCTATTGAACCCTTGTCTGATGCGGGTCGGGGATGTGCCATTCATCACCCCCTCCCCCTCCAAAAAGTCTGGACACGTTCCTTCTAATAAAGGAGCTCCTTTAACTGCTTCCTGACCCCCTTCATTGACGACCAGGTTCTGCAGATTTGACGGGGAACTAAGTGCAAGCAAACGTGTACTCTTGGTGTCAAGGGTAAATTCACCCCTTGTGATGTTTAGCATAGGGTCTATACGTTATTGCAAACGCCTCTTTTTGGGCTCCTGTCAGCATAAACCCAGCTGTCAGTCTGAAACTGGAAGAGTTGAGTTTCTCTTGCTCTTGTGTGGCAACGTTGACCTGCTCCTTTTCAGGAACAAAGGGAGGGGCATGTTTTCTAAAGTCAGGCCCAGGGGCTAATTCCAGAGCGGGGCCACATTTCGCTGTGTCCATCATGGCCGCCCTCTCAAAGGACTCTTGTTTTGCAAGACTCTCCTTATCTCGGCCACATCCCCGATTGCCATCTGTGGTATCAAAGGTGACGTAAATAGTCTTGGAGATGTCCCCTCCCTGTTGACCCGCATAGTCCTCACTTAGACTCATGTCTCCATGAGTGCTCCGTGCAGGTGTCACAAGACAGGTGTGTGTTTCTCAGAAAGCGTGGAGTTGTAATTGTGGAAAACTGTCTCTGTGCAGGTGCTGTCCTGCAAGTCTGGACATGGTCTTGGGCCCCGTGGGTGTAGACATCACACCCGAAGGTCCTATGGGAATTTTTCTGGGCCTGCTTCAAGGGTGGAATGACAGTAAAGAGAGGTTAGATGTTGATGTGCTAATGGGTGCCGGGCTGGTGACCTTTCATCCAAATCCACTACCATGCCAGTTCGTGGAGAAACATCCATTTATAATCTACCTGGTGTCATGTTGTGTGTCAAAGTTTCAAGAGAGTGGTGTCTTCTCAAGGTTAAATCTCGGCAACCCCTTATGGCCATTGGTACCGCCATCAGCAAAATGCTTAGAGTCCAACTTCACCATGGGCTACCATCTCTTTTTCTGTAACCACACGAGCTGCATTCACTGAAAGAGTTGGGGCCAGCTACAGGTTATGATTTGCGGTATATGGCAGATCCCATGCATTAGCTCTCACCCTACGTGAGATGTTGGAGCAACGGGGTCGCAGCCACAGACCGCTTTATGTAGAGGCACGCTTCATCCATTCTAGAAAGAACGGTTAACCGATTAACCGCGGTGGTGGGAAAGCATAGCATTAAAGGTACAACATTTTTAATGCATGGATTTGACCCAAACCTCTATGCTTCTTCAGGTCATCTTAGTACTGTCACAATTTAGCCACTTTGCTCTGTTGGTGGCTTGCGGCTGGCTACGACGATGGAAAGTCTGTCACGCCATTTTTGGCCAGTCTTTTGCAGCTTTCAGAGCCTCGTCTGTGATACAAAGACGTGTCCCGCTCTGTCTAGAGGCAGCCGGGGGGTAGGGGGGAATGAGGTGGGAGTGGAGGATGGGGACAAGTTCGCCGGGGCCCCGTATCCTATTTCTAGAGCATTGTCCGAACGTCTCGTCTTTTGTGTTGTTAATGTCGGGTGGGCTGGTC
>JAODLD010000069.1:7661346-7673162 GCA_026781065.1 Mormyrops boulengeri
CACCTCCCCCCCCCCGGCCCCCCCCCCCGCCCGGGGGGGTCCGCCCGGCCGGCCGGCCCCCCCCCCCCCCCCCCCCCCCCCCCGGCCAACGGGCCCCGGGGCGGGGGCCGGGGGGGGTCAGACTGTGATGTATGGAGTATGTTTACCGTGCCATATTTTGTTTGTGAGCCAGACTGAGAGATCGGCGTGGATGATGGATGAAGATGCCCACCCCAGATTTGCGCAAGTTCCCGCGGTCACCCCCGCTCCCCGAAGCGGAAGACAGGGCCCTGCTCCGTAATGCCAAGGCGTTTATGGAAATATAATTGGCTTAGGCGAGCTAAAGTTTTTTCACTCCCCCTACCCCCCCGCCCTTGAGTGTGATCCGCCGTCTGTCCGCTTCACAACATCGACTGACGATCTGGTGAATAATTGATCTGTGTCACTTAGGAATATTAATGGCTATATTTTCACTGCCGCTGAACTGGGAGGAAGCTGTATGTTTTGCTGCAGCCCGAGCCAGTGGCAGGCTGGATTCAGGGCCGAGACATGGTCATTTATTTATTTATGCACATAGCTTCCCTTGACTTCAACCTCACCTTGTGTCCCAGAGAGTGCTGGCTTGTGCTAACATTGCGCCCTGAGCTTAGTGGTGTAGTGCTTTATTGGTCGACAGTGCCCATGGCTGGACATTTTCCCATCTCCAGAGAGATACCCCTGGCAGTACGCCACTCTGGCTGGTCAGGGTCCTGTTGGTTGTCCATGCAAACCGCACTAACCTGCCGAGAGGGAATTTCATGGCCTTGGGGTTTAATCAGAATTCCGTTGGGAATGGGAAGGTTTGTTTCTGTGGGGGCAGGTGCTGGTTTCCAGTGGCCATAGGGGAGAGGTGAAAGCTATGCCATTCCTCTGATCTGACCTTGCTGACCTTGTGTTGAGGAAACAATGCAGCCAAATGGGGTGGTACCGGAAGAGGGGAATGCATTCCATTTCAAAACTAACCATCTGAATTCAGTTCAAAACCTGAAATCAGGCTGCATTATGCTTACCCCGTGTACCAATTCATACGAAATACTGCGCCACCTTTGCCTGTTTGCCCAGGTGTGACAGTTATGTTTACATTTGATTTAAAAAACAAAAAACCGACACCAGGCATGAGATCTGTCAGTTTGTGTCTTCTTCCTTCTTCATTTCTTCACGTCCCCATATGTCCTGCTGGTATAACCAGTGACACTCAGGAATGCGTGTGCATGTGTGTGTATTACTACATTTTGCATTCCATTTAATAGACTCCATAGTTTCCATTTGATCCGTTAAATAGGGAGACATGTGTGTCAAAATTCAGTTCAGCGGACCTCCTTGTGGATCTGCACTCACGAATCAATAGAGGCAGCACCCCTGAAACCAAGTTTCTTGTTTTGTCCGTACCTCTCCCCGGATGGGGAGGGGAAAAAAAAGCACCATTTTAGCTGCTGATGCCGGAGGCTAATGTTTCTCCTCTGTCAGTGTGCCAGCGCTTAGTCTGTTTCTCACATGTTTTACAGTTCAGGCCCCCCCAACTTGGAGAGCCCTGTGTGGGTGTTTTCCATTTTTATAACTCTGCTGTTAAGCACCTTGACTTGGGCTGGCTAAATCGTGCCACGCCACAGCTCAGTGGTGACCACATGAACTATGACCCACGAAGACTTTACAGCCCGCAACAAAAGTTCTGGCCACGATAAGGCTCACATTGTCACCTTGTGCTCCAGAGCCATTGGTGACAAGTGGCCTCCCAGGATCTCGGCCACACACATGGGTCCTCGGTGATCGTGCACCCCCTCCGTTCCTACTGGTGTCGGCATCTTGCGGTATGTGAATGTCCGTTTGGGTTGAATACTGCACCATGTCACAAGGCTAGCTTACCAATCTGTCCCTGAGGTGGCTTCTCCACATGAGTGAGGCGATTCAGATGCTCTGCTGCTAACGGACCGGCAAAGGGCTAGGAGGACATGATCCCGGGGCCTTAACACTAGTGCTCTGTGACAGAAACCGGAGGGTTTTGCGTGTGGTACAGCATTCAACGCGCTGTCCCACCGCTCTGGACCAGCTGTTCAAACACAGAGGCTTGTCAGCATGGCAGTGGCCTCTACCCCATCCCAGGGTTCCTCTCTCCTGGTGCTGGTTTGTCCGTGGGCTGTGGACGTAAACGGATTTTACTGTCAACGGCATGTAGGTCTGAAGCCTCACATGACTGCCTCTCTTGGTTGCTGTGGGGCTTTCCTCTCCTCTGTGTGTGTGTGTTGTATTTCAGTGCTGTTTTCCCCTCATCCCTACCCGCCCCCCCAACACCTCACATTTTGTTTTTAGCCTGTTTGTTCTATTAAACCCCCCTTGCTACCAGACACAGATGTACCTTTATACTTGACCAGGCAGCACAGGGCTGCCAGCTGAGAGCGCTGGTCCCTTGTGACCTCCCCCCCCTCCCCCTTCTGCTCCCAACCCCTGAGTCCAAAGGGCTGACTAATTTCTGCCATCTCTTCCTCTTTTTCATCTAGCCTGTCCTTGTTTTCTTCATACTTATTTGCTTCTGTTCTTCAATATGTAGATGCTATCTTTCGATTGAAAAGACCCCTTTTCTGGCTCCCAGCATTAGGGTGTTTACGGTATTCATTCTGGCATGTTTAGTTGCTGCCAGACTTTCGCGTGTGGTATTGTCGATTGGAGGTGACTGGTAGAAGGGAACTTGGGCTGGGGGACCTCAGTGTCTCTTACACTGTGATGCCCTTCATTTGGTAGCATCGGTCAGGAATAGCCAGACGCTCAGGTGGATTACCACAGCTTACTGGGTATATCTACTTGTTTGGCAAGTATGTGCGGATTCCAAGCTGAAAAGCTACTGGAGTGAAGACTTTCACCCGTTTGCTAACAGAGCAGTGATGACCCAGGTCTCGTTGCTACCGCCTGCAGTCTCGAGCGGGGGCCTTTTGATTTTCGACCATGTCACTGGAGGAACGGGAGCCTTGTGAAAGGTCTTCCTGCTTCGAGCTGGCTATGAGCGCTCATGCGGCTGACGGAGCCGCGAGGCGACACCAGTCATGCCTGCTACGCATGCTTGCGGAGAGCGGCTGCTTTAACGGCAAGAGGAACTCCCACTGTTCGCGAGTCAATCATCAGACGCACTCCAACAAATCTATGTTCTGTATGGCATAACCTATTACATGTGTAAATACATTCAGCCCAATTTCACTCGCCTCATTAGTGCGTATGCGCTGCATTTTAAATTTCACCCCCCACTTTATGTACCCCCTCCCCCCCCATTTCTACCCCTCCCCTTGTGAACACAATCTGCCAAGTTTGAAGGGCAGATTGCCAGTGATAGGCCTGCAATTTGTCTCTTGCCATTTCGGCTGCACCGCGCAAAGCGACCCACTAAGGTACCGGGGGGAGAAACGACACCCCCCCAAGACGAGTGGGCTCATTTGCATAACACGCCTCCCCCCCCGCCCAGACCTCGCAGCCTGCAAGAGGTCAGCCCCGGCTTCACTCACTTCTCCTATTCTATAAACAGCTGAACAGTCTCAGGAGGACTGGGGTGGGGGGGGGGTGCATCGTAACGGAACGCGTCTAAGCTGTGGAACATACGCTGAGGGCCTACTGTCTGATTCCACACACTTGAAGTAACAAGAAATATTAGCAAGAAAAAGGCCGAGATCGTCAAGCAAGACGCAAGGGGACCGGACCTACATTTTTAATCCTCGGCGGTGATGTGGTTGGCTCCGTCGCATCCGTCTGCACGCGCCGCCAGCGCAGTAGCTCCAGCGAGTTGTTGGTTTGCCTGGTTCATTTGCTCGGCTCTCCTGAGGCTCGGTATTCGGGGGGGGGGGACCGGCGGGCTGGCTCATCCCCAGGGAGCCACGTGGTGGGGAGGGGCAGCGTACTCCAAGTGCTTATAGGTAAAGAACCACCAGTGTGGGGGTCCCTTTCTGGATTTTGGAGGATAAGGTAGCCTGCCTGGAGGCCCAATCTCTGACCACTCCCATGTCATTATCTGAAGCACACGGGGGGGCAGGGGGGTTTCGCTGGCCCACCCGTGAGCTCTGTAATCACACAGCACACGGCCCTTCCCCTGTGCCCCTCTGCTAATTTGGACATGTTTATAGGCCTAGTGTCTTTAGCTACTCCGCTCCTAGCGTGGGCCCCCAATGAATTAAGGCCATGTCATCATCAGGGGTGGGGTTCTGTGCGGCAGCTTGGGGGGGGCGGGGGGGAGGTGGTTAGACCTGAGCTTGAAGCCCCTCCGGACATGCAGCCGAAAACAGACCGAGAAAGGGGTAGCGAGAAAACCGAGAGCTGTGTTTGCTGAAGCAGAACCATATTTTTTTCCCTTCTTGTTGTTTTCTTGTTTTCTTATTCCTGTCACCGGGTATTACCTTCTAAAAATACTCACCCAGTAAAACTCTCCGGGGCCCAGTGCAGCCGTATGAGCGGCACACAGCACCCTCTCTCTCTCTCTCTCTCTCTCTCTCTCTTTCTCTCTCTCTGCCCTGCTCACACTGGAGTGCCTACCTGCTGGGTGTGGTTTCAGATTCTCCGGTTGGGCGTGTAGGGGCCTCACTGCACACCAGAGTGATCCCAGTTGTCTAACCTGTCCTCGAAGCACCTGCCCCCCCCCCCAGCCTACAAGAGGCCAGCCCAGTGCGAGGACTTTAAGGGGGAAATAGGATCAAGGTGTCCCATAGCCCTGGCTGAGTCCCCCTTCCCCACTGCACACGAAAGATGCCCCTCGGATGAGAAGCAGAGTCATGGCCGCTGTTATCGGGTCCTACTTGCACGTGGGAGGACCTGGTCACTCACTCCCCGGCATCAATCCTCTTCAGGTCAACAAAATGTATCCTCCTAGCTTCTCTGCTGCAGAGGGGTTTGGGGGGGTGTGTGGCTGAGTGGCAGGGGGGTGGGGGGCTATTATTAGCCCTTTGTCCAGTGGTGATCTGACCGAGGTGTGGGCTTTCTAGCGGACTGGGGGAGATTTGGGTGCGTCAGAGAAAGCGCCAGACCCAAACTACTCTACTATTTACATTCCCGGTGTCAGTGGCAGCCTCGGACCCCATCAGGCAGCGTTACCCCCCCATTATTTCCCTCACTTTTCTGTCACCTCCTTGTTATCCTAGCTGCTTCTCAGCAGGGATTAACAGACCTCCTGGCTCCATTTATGTTTGTGCAAAAGCTGTGCGCATGGGTTTAGGGTACAGAGACAATAGGTGGACCAGGGGAGATTGTGGGCTGTGGTTCCTCTTAGCCACACAACGCAGTTAAACCGCTCCAAGTAAAATATAAATAACCCAAGGTGTGAAACTGTGACCCCCTTTACGTAAAAGGTTCAACTCTGCAATGCATAATGATAAATAATAACGCATAGCATGGCCATTTTTTCCGGAAGTACCTAATGTGTGACCCACTAAAGCCTTTAAGCTTTGCTCAGAGTGCAGTTTCCCAGCATGCACCACTGATGGAGGGCTCTCCTGAACGCACAGGGCAGTAGAAGTAATGACAGGTACAGTTTTAGAGAGTGTGTGCACGAGTGCTTTTAGTCCTGCTTGTTTCCGTGTGTGTGACTGCAGCTGTCACGCCGCCAGTTGCTCAGTGGGGCCCGTTGGGTGCCCTCCCTCCCTCCCCGCCGCTTCTCGGACCCCTGTCCTTTCCTGCTTAGCACGCGGGAAAGCTGTGAAAAAAAAAATGGACATTCGGCAGTGAGATAGAGAACCGCTGATAATCTCGTTGGTCTCCATCAGCACGTCAATTTATTTCTTGCACGGCAGGACCCCAGTGAAGCTGTATCCCACCGCTGCTCGGCCGGTCGCCATGTCGATGCAATTTTTTTTTTTTAAATGTGTCTGTCCTACTTGACAAAACAGTTTAACTGAGATCAAAGTATGGCCTCTGTGAGTCTTAAGAGGCTGCAAGCTGCAGGGACTCTGAGCGCAACTAATTATTTAACTCGGCTGAAATTACAGTTTGAAGACATTATTTGCTTTGCAGATACCTCCAGATTCTGGACTAAGACATTTGTACGCTGTAAAACTGTCGGAGTAAAATCCAGTCCGAGGGACTCTGCTTGACCCATGAGAATTTATCGCGTACAAGTGCACGCTCAGTGATTACGTTAAAATTCCTGAGCGGCCCGTTTGGATTTCTCCGCACGGAGAAAGCCGCTGCTGACTGACACGCCACGGCGAGGACTCGAACCCGAGACCGGGTGACAAATCCTCGTTCCTGCTCACCGAATGCCTCTGCCCACACAGCCTGGTTACGAAACACCCTTCTGTTTGAACCGCTGCTCGGTAAACGTGGGGTGCTCCGACTTTAACGAGGACGCGCTTTCTCGCTGGAGTGTGTCCGCTTGTGTGTGCATGTCTCTGACTCCGCTCCTTCTGGGTCGGTCCCTCATGCAGAGGGCCGCTGGGTCAGAGAGGTGTTCTGCAGCTGTGCAAATGTAAATCAGCCTGTCACCTATGGAAAGCAGCCTTCCCTTTAAATGTCTTCTACTGGGTTTTATTTTTAAGCAAACTCTACCACTGAGTCCTCCTTGGTGGATTTGTTTCTTTAAGTGTGGTGTGTGCTTCTTTTTGTTTGTTTATTGTTACAAGTACGGAACATTCAGTGATGTTTTTGATGTTTGGCCACTTGAGATAAGTATCTCAGATATGTTCAATCAACCCAGATGACCTCACGGAAAACACGCCCCCCCCCAACCTTTCACTCCTACGCTCTCTGGCTCTTCCTATACGTCGTCTGATCTATAGGGCTCGAATGGATTTTTGGCAGGGCGTCCCGGGGTGACGTTCCAGCATGCTCCTCTGTGTTAGGACCTGATTTATTGACTTCAGCTGCTCGCTGCTCGCAGGTACACCGCCTAATTAACATTTATTTTATGCCGGTTGCGTAACCATCTTGGACGAAGATGGATCAGGTGTGAGCAGTTAATGTGCGCCTTGGAATGTGCAGGCAGGCTGCATTATTGCTTATAATAAGTTATATAAAGAGGTATTATGTGACTGGGTGTCCATGTACTGCTGTAAAATAATAAATAATATTAATGTCTCCTTATGTATGTGGTTTGCATCCTGGGGATGTGGCATCCTGTAATAAGGCTTGATGTTGCGGTCCACATCAGGAGTGCTCTGTTGAATTATCGATGCAGATGGGGGGAGTAGCGCCCCCATGAGGATTCGGGGTGAATGACATCTGCTAGGGCTGGCTGCATGAAACATGGATCCCAAAGTGTGTAAGGGTTGGTAGTCATCACCCTTTGGGATTAACAAAGTATTTTTTTTTCATTTTGCAGTAGCATGGCTCAGCTTGGAGTGTCAGGGGCGGCTTAAAGGCTTGTGGTGGCTGGGTTTGGCATGTCCCAGAAGGCCGCGTGTCTCCTTCCACTAATGGCATTGCCTTGGGTCAGCTCACGCCAGGCAGGGGTCAGCCTGAATTTTTAATGCAAATAGACTCAGGGCCTGGAATGTGCCTCTGATGATGAATATATAATTCCAGATTGTCATGGCGACATGTGACGCCCACCCCCTAACCCCCTCCCCCAGCACCCCTCACATCCATCGCTCTTGTAGCTCTCACCCCTTTAGGTTCTGGCCACTCCACTGCCCGCTTCATTGTTCTGATTAATACTTCCTGCCGTAGTCCGGCCAGCAGGCGCTCTTTCAACAACAGCTGTCACTGACCATGATTCTGAGGGCGCTGTTACTTCCTGCGTTTATGTATTTCTTGAGAGGAGGGGGGGTGTTGGTGGTGACAAAAACCCAGACAGTGAACACAGCCAACATGTCTGACATATTAACCGCAGTACTTACAGCTAAGCGTCCGTCTCAGGTGGGAAACTTCCACATGTCTGAACCGCTTCATGATCTCCCGAGGTGAACATGGTAGCCATTGTCGTAGTGTTAGCGCAGCATTAGCATTAGCATTATATCATTAGTGTTGGTTGTTCAGTTTGGTTCTCACCCTGATTCTCCAGCACTCTCAACACCCCCACATATGAGCCCGCGGTCCCCCGACAGTGTGACTCTTACACCCGTCCTCTTCTTCAGACACGTCCATGCCTGACTCAGTGTTTCTGAGAGCTGTGGGGCACGTACTCATAACTGACGGACGAGGCTGTCGGAGGCTAGTCGCCTCTTTCTGTCAAATTCGGATTATAAAAGGTTTGTGTCACAGCTCGAGGGAACGTAGGGCGTGCAAATGAAGCTTTTTTTTTTATTTGGTCAGAAAGCACAGAAGCTCTGGGGTGGTGGAGCAAGCTTGGAAGTTGCCCCA
The DNA here is from genome assembly GCA_026781065.1 of Mormyrops boulengeri. NCBI lineage: Eukaryota > Metazoa > Chordata > Actinopteri > Osteoglossiformes > Mormyridae > Mormyrops > Mormyrops boulengeri. Next base: position 7,669,627 of record JAODLD010000069.1, read on the forward strand.
GATCCGCACTTGGTGGGGCTCCTGTTTAGGTATACCGTTCCCCTTGGCTTGGCCCTGCAGTACTTTGTGACAGAGATGAGGAGGAGGAAAGGAGTGTGGAAGGTATATTACAGAGAAAACTAGAAAGTGGCCTGGAGCAAGAACTGGAATTCTCCAGAATCCTCCTTTGGCTGAGAAGCAGTGCTCGGCGAGACTGGTACAGCTGGAAGACTTTGCACGAACCTGCTTTTAATTAATGTCTGCTTCAACGGTCGTCCCTGGTCCTTTGCGCAGCCTTACAAAACTCACTCAACAACCACGCCAAAAAGTCACTTTGATAGCCACCACAGGGTGTGTTTTTTTATTATTATTTTTTATTTCTTACTCAGAAGGGCGCGGGGCACCCAGAATGGGCCCGTAGCCACGGCCCGGCGGAGTTCCCTGAAATGGACTCTCATCCCTTGGTTTAATGGCGCAGAAAGCATTTCCCGAACAGGCTCCCTCATTTAAGCGGCCTCAAAAACTAGCGTGTTGCCTTTCTGATCAGAGTAATTAGCGTGCCTGTTGTGCTTTGGGAGAAACAACAAAAAAAAACAACCCAACCGATAATGACTATCCTGCTCTAATTTGGCTGTGCGATGTTTCGGGCCCGGCTAAAAGGCGCTGGCCGTTCCTCAAAGGGAAGCTTTCGGGGGCCGGTGGCCACGGTGTGCTCGGAAAGGCGGGCTGTAAATGTACATCATAGCACTTAGGCTCCTGCTTTATGGGAACATTAGCTGCATTAGGTGGCTCTCAGAAAGCCTAATGGAGCTCCTCTCACACACCCTGCAAGAGGTTTGCAAATATTTCTGGAACTTCCTTTTATTAATTTATTTGTTCCCAAACTAGAAGTTGGTGATCATTGCTTCCACCTCAGTCAACTGTTGCCAGTAAGATGAACAAACTGGTAGACATCTGCGAAGACTGCAGCGAAGATGGCGAAAGATTTTATCATTTCATCTGAGGGGTATCCTTCAAGTTCCTGGTGTTTTATGATTCGACGTCTCTAGGAGAAGTCGGGCAGAGGTGGTTCTCCGGTGCTTTTTCCAATAGCCGCTAACCTGCCGAGTGGCTCGCTCAAATTTTCTTACGAAGATAAAGTTCCCTTCCATATATTTTACCGCGCCTTGTGCGCACGGCCAACCTGGGCCAAAAGTTAGGACTTCCTGTGAGATGTTTGGACTTCTTGTGAAAAGTTTGGACTTCTGAAGTTTGGATGGCTTTTGTTTCTTCGGGTCTAACCGTTGTCTTCATTTCCAATTCGAGAGTCAAGACACAGCTGTGATGAAGGCCCCTTTATATATGTTAACCGTCATGTGTATTACCCTACGACATGTACAACAGCTTCTTGTAGCAAGCTATAAATGGATGTATAGGCAGCAGAAAAGAGAAGCTCCTCCTCACAGGCTTCCCACTGTAGATAACTTGCTAGACCTCTTATAGATCTCCTTGTTTATTTGCTATAGGACTTGACCCTTTGCCCAGGAAATAGACTGGGACTGTTATCCGTATGTGCTTGCCAGTTATAATCCATATATCTTCGGGTATGCAGGAGATGTTAACTGTAAATAACCTTCTTTGGCTGAAGTATCGCAGTAATGAATCAAGATAAACCATGTATAACAGCAGCAGAACTGGAGAAGGGAAAAAAATTGGAGGATTTTTTTTTATTTGCTTCCATTTTTCTGGCATGTTTTCCAACTTGGGCACGGGACGAGGCCTAGGTATCGATCAGAGCAGTTCTCCGTTAGCGGGGGTGGTTTCTTGGGGAATGGTGCAATGCAGCGCTCTGGGGGCTCTGCTCTTTTGCAACCCCCCTGCTGCCACACGTCTACACCAAAGTCCATACCCCACAGAGCACCTGCACCTTTCCTGCTCCAGCCCCATGGGTACAATGTGGAACCAGGAGGAAAGCGTTTATCATAGCACTGGGTCTTATACACGCTCCCCCTCCGCCCCCGCTACTACCGCCATCTCCATAAAAGGTTTTTATTCATAATTAAATTGTAGTTCTGAATTGCACTTGAGAAAAAGCTCTATTTGTTTGTTGTATTGGTGGGTAAGGGCGGGCTGACTGTCACGGAAGCTCTCAGTGTTGGTTAGGAGCAAGAACGAGAGACAGGGGGGTTGGTGGGGGGGGGTGTCTTGGCGGAAGCCATGCCAAGAGCTCGCGCTGTTAGAGCTGCTGTTTTCATGTCGGCAAAGGAGAGCCTCAAACCCTTTTCCCTTCCTTCCTGTCCTCTTTTCTTTCTGCCCGTCGGTTATCTTAAGAGTGAATCTCCCACATTTCTACAGCCAGTGAGGGGGTTAGAGGTAGCAGGGTTCCTGCTTCTCTGAAGTGTCGCTGATCTGGATAGGAAGGTGGGGTGCTGGGAGGTCGGGGGTGTAATGTGGGTCCGCGCTTTGCCAGATGCCAACTAGGAGGCCAGGAACCGCAAATGCCTTCGTTAGCTACTCAGGGTGCCATAGGTTTGGCTGTAGGTGTGATCCTGAGGAGCTCGGTTTGTTCGGTAATCTTCAGTCTGTCTGTCAGAGCACAAGGAGACAGAACGGCTTTTGTTTGCGCATTAAAAGTGCGTGCGAAGGTGTGCCGCCGCGCTTGGGCGAGGATGTGTGAAATGTGGGCATGGGCGCGGGAGTGTGTCTCTAAGTGTCCCTTACTAGCTGGCTGCAGTGTCAGTTTCGGGTCGTCCACAGCTGCAGGAGCTGCTGGCGCGTGGAGGTTCTGCCCCCCTGCACACCTTCTGTTTCCTGTGTGCGGGCTGGCCCAGGTTCGATCCGTCCACACCTCTCACCCCACTCGGACAGAGTCGGTGGGTGTTGGCTTGCAGGCTGCTGCCGATCATGACGCACCCGGCATATTTTTGTTTTCTTTAACGTTTGTTTGTGTGTCTGTCGTTGGCCACATATGGCATCCCGGAGCACGCCCAGCCAGCATCTAGCGCCAAAGGGAAAGGAAAATCGGCTGGATGGGCCCGCAAATGCTCCCTGAGATGTCAGATGTTCAGGTGTGAAAGGGATTACAGTTTGTTTAAAGGGAAGATGGGGAGGATAGTGTACCCCCAGCATAGGTGCAACGGGCTGCCTTTGAGAGACGAGAGACGGGAGGGGGCAGGATTTTAAGGTGCTGGCAGTGTGGGATGGGGTGCGGGGGGGGGGGCGTCTTGCATCTGGCACTTCAGTTAAAATGGCTACTTGTGTCAGTCAGGTGCTGACGAGTTGCAGGCAGAGGACCGCGTCCTGCTGTGATCTGGTCTAAGTTTGGGATTGTGTTGGGGGTGGGGGCTGGTGTGGGGGCCAGACAGGGCCTCTCAGTGCATCAGTTCCTCTCTCAGATTTCCTGGGCCTGCAGGTGTGTAAGAAAGCGGCCACTAACTGGTCTGTGCCGGTGTAGCTTTCTGGCCACCAGAACATTCTGAGAAGTAGTCTGGTCAAGTTAACAGTTTCAGTGCCTTGCAAACTATATATCTACTCTTAAAAGTTTGGTGATTCTCTGCCACCCCATGGTGACTGGCAAG
>JAODLD010000069.1:7718178-7729765 GCA_026781065.1 Mormyrops boulengeri
CCCCCCCCCCCCCCCCCCCCCCCCCCCCCCCCCCCCCCCGCCCCCGCCCGCGCCCCCCCCCCCCCGCCCCGCCCGGGCCGCCCCCCCCCCCCCACTGTGCTCAGGCGGAGGGTGTGGGGTGGGGGAGAATCTACTACTTACCACCCCAAACTGGGAATGTGTCACAACAAAGTTTGGGGACGGGAGACACCTATTCTGGGAGGGGAAATAAATGGCGTTTTGCTAAATCTCTGCTGACAGCCCTGGCCGTGCAATTGGCTGAGCCGTCGACAGGGTCTGCGGCAGCGCGCAAGGCGCTATAGGGGCGCATACAATGCAGTTCTAACGTGATTTGCTGGGGTTTAGCCGGGTCTGCAGCGTATATGATTACACGTACAGCTGTGTTAAGTTAGGGGATTTTTACCGCGCGCCCTCCCCATCCCCATGTTTCGTAAGCTCCTCCGTGCATCTCTCTTCAGACTCCTTAAGCGCTTTTGAAGAATCTCAAGTACACGCTGCACATATTTCTTCACCGAGGAAGCATATCCAATATGCAGAAATCTGTTTTTCCCTACAAGGCCTTTTCTGCTTCCCGTTCGAAAACTTCATGTCGGGTTCTTATTAGCCCAGTTCTGAGGGCAGCCCCCCCCCCTCCCCACCAGAAGATAATCAGGAAAAAGTTTGTGGGCACACATGGCGTTTCAGGCTGGAGTGGAAGGGGCTTTACGGGAGGCATCCTCGTTTCAGTGGGAATGCTGTGGCTGCCCAAATCCAGCTCTGAGGGGAGTGCGGAGAGTCCGGGGGAGCGATCGTCTCCCGGCGCCCTGCTCCTTCTCAGCTCCTCACTCTCATCCTTCCTCGGAGCCCCGGCTGCTGCTGACTCCCTCTCCTTCGTCCTGCCTGCACCGGGAGGCTCTCCTTCCCGCCAGTGCCTGGCGGTGTGGTGCGTCTCCAGCAACACCGGCATCTGCCGAGGGCTTTTGTGTTCAAAAGATTCAATTAAAAAATAATTACCAAAAGATTAGTGGTAGAGGAACATGGCTGTGTTGTTCGAACTGATGTTTCCTTTCATCCACTTTAATAATAGACTGTTTCCTTAATTAGAATGAAGGGAGCAGTGGAGTATTCTATGACTGAACAAAAGTTTGTTTGATGTGTTGAAAATTAAATATATTTTTTTGATCTAACAAATTAATTTTTCCACTCTCCCTCTCCTTTTTTCTGTGAGAGATAAAGACAATTTAATTTAGATACCAGTGGGTAAAACAAACCGTTCCCCAAGCTTTGGTCAACGAATGAGCCATAAAACTAAAAGCCAGAACAATTAATCGCCATGGCAGTTTGTCTGCAAGCGAGGGGTAACGGATGCGAGGACGTGAAACTGCATATATGTTTCATAATCACATTTCAGATAATCACAGAGGCTTTTCTTCTTAAACGGCCTTCAGTGGGGTGATCCATGCTGCTGCAGCAATTGCTTCAGCCCTGCTGGGTGTGTGGTGAATGCAGGATTCCTGTGTTTGTGTTCTCCACCCTCAGACCATGTCACCTCCATGTTTGTCTTCTCCACCCTCAGATTGTGTCACCCCCATGTTTGTGTCCTCCACCCTCAGACTGTACCACGCCGTGTCTGTTTTCTCCACCCTCAGACTGTACCACGCCGTGTCTGTTTTCTCCACCCTCAGACTGTACCACCCCTTTGCATGCTGAATGGCTGCCACCGCCAACACACATGGAGTTTGCACTGTCAGGAACGCCGGTAACTGTCACAGTTGACCACTCTGGGGGAGTAAGAGCAGGAATGTCTGACCACTGCTTGACCTTGTGTTTGTTTTTCACGCTTGGTCCAGCTTCTAGGAAGGGGGGATGTTAAAAGCGCCTTTTCCCGCGAGGGCACACCAGGGCCCCAGTCTCATCCCCTTATTAGTTCTGAATGTGGGCGCATTATAAATTAATTCTGTCGTATATTTCAAACAGTCGTGGGGTTAAAGCGTACTTATGTGAGCTAGATAATGTACACAGAACGGGCAATCTGGACGGAGACGGGGAGGGAGAGCGACACAGGGGCCCTCTATCTGCTGTGAACAGAGCGTGCTCACTCGCCGGGTGGACGACCTGTTCTCTGTTCAAAGAGGCCGGGGTGACATGGCGAGCGGCCGCCCTCCCGCCGAACACGGAGATGCTGCTCATTACACATTATTACTGATTATTTTCTTTTTCCATCATTTGCTCCCTTCACCTCAGTTGAAACTTCAGTTGGCAACCGCATTTTTAAAATGAACTGTTCTTCCCGAGAAAACAAAGGATTTAGCAGGAGTTTCTGGCCACAATGAGACGTGGCGTCTACTAACGGGTTTGGGGTCGATCTCACTGCCCTGGATCCATGAGCACTACCCAATGAAGAAAGCAGCAAACTAGCACTAGTCTATCACCCTACCTGTGTCCAGATCCTCATTTGCTAAAATTTTAAAAACATGAATCACATGGTCTTGGCTGTGCTACCTACAGTCCTGGCACACACATGCTTCAGGACAGTGCCAGAATTTAAAACCAGACACCGAAACATGCATACAGTACGTAACATGTAAACAGACACGGACACCCAGAATCGTAAGATAGAACATGCACACACAAACAAACACTTTTACTAATTAATCATAATGGGTTGGCCTGAATAGACACAGAACCATACACAAGCAAACACACAACCACACACCACAAACGCTTAACCCAAACATGCCACTACTCCTGGAAGTTCTGGGAGTCTCCTGCAAATTGACAGCAGCTTCCACACACTCGTGAATGATCTGCAACGTCCCGGAAATCTATCATTCCGCTATTCAGCGGCAATAAATTAGCTGGTAAAATTAACTAGTTTTACCACCGCAACCCCAGTCAGCTCTAGGCTTGGGCGATATCTAAGTTTTAATACCAGTCATACCATTCAAACATAAATTCCACGGTATACAGTATTTGAGCAGTTTTTTAAAATCTAGGTTATTCATAATTTTTCAGGGGGGCATTTTCAAATGGGAATAACACTTTATACAGTATTACTGTAACACCACCCAAGTCTACGCCCCCCCCCCCCCCCAGCCTGGTTGTCCCTCATCTGCCTCCCTGAAACCAATATGCCTAAGGTGGGATCTCTATTAACCTGTGCAGGAATAAATGATTTGGGCTCCTTTGCTTGTCTGTTTGCACTAAATGTTAAGTCTGTTAAGTCTGAGCAGCTTAGAAATAGTGACTGAAGATCATCTTTGGGATGTCAAAATATGGTGCCATTTTTTGTTTAAACTTACAAAGTTCATTTTCACCATCCATAAATATTTAATGGAACTCGACATAAAGCTGTTAATGTTTAACCACCCTTATGGTTGAACATATGCCAGGGGCAGAGAGGGTTGGGAGATGGCAACAGCGTGGATCCGCTGTAAGACTGGCTGACCTCGCCCAACCCAAATTAATCCGGAGGGTTCCACAAAAACAGCTTTTATGCACTCCGTATTTTGATTTGCACTCTGGTCAACTCATAAACTGAGCAAAGCCGCAGTGACTCCACCCGTGCCCCAGGGGGCGCCTCGTCGATCCCGGCCGGGCCTCTACTTTGGATGACGATAGATTGGCTTGGGGCAGACAGAGGGAGGGCGGCTCACCCCTACATGCAGATGAAGGCGTCCGACGGAACGAAGCGCTCTTAAATTATGCATAGCCAGCCCCCACTTTTCACCACAGCTCCTTTTGTTTGTTGCCATAGTAATCATTCGCGGAACGGAGTTTTAATTACACCTTTCTGGCGTTGTGTTTTGCCCAGTGGTCACTGTGTTCCCTGCTACCTGAGGCCATGACAGATTAATTGCAGGCAGTGGTGAAGTGACAGGCGCAGACTGGGGGGGGGGGGGTTTGCGGGCAGCCAGCGTGGAAAGGTAGCCACATGAGCGCATATATATATATATATATATAATGTATCTACATGCAAAGACAGTAGCCTACAGTATGTTGGCATTTGGGTTGGAATTGACTTATCCCAGCATCTAAATGTAACTTATGCTATCTAAGGCATTCACACACAAAGACAATGCCTAGTTTTCTAGAAACAAATTGTATCTTTGTATCTTTATTACCTTGATTTACACTCCAGTGTAAAGTTTATTAGGTATGCCTCCTCATTAACATAAACACCCAATCATATGGCTGCACCTGAAACCAAGCAGCACACAGTCTGGGTCAAGAGGTTCACTTCCTGTGTGCCTATGAATTACAGCTACTAAGGTGAGTGAGCTTAGAGGCTCTGAACACAGTGAGGTTGTTAGGGTTATCTCATAGGCACCATCCTTGGATTGAAATGTAACAGGATCTAAAGTTTACAGGGAATTAGCACCTTGCTAATGAGAGAGGTGGAGAATGAGCAGACTCTTTAAAGCTAGCTTTAAGGCCACACATTCCAAAATAACAGCTCAGTAGGCGAGTAGGACGGCTTCTCTAAACTCCTCTACCCTTGAAGCAGTTCTGGAGGCAAAGTCTGACCGGCTCCTAGCTAGGTGCATCTAATGTAATACCTTTATGGGGACTCTCCCTGATATTTCTATAGGTAAAACCCTATTCCCAACAATGATGACCTTAACCCCAACCCAGCCCTAACCTTAACCATAAGTAACCAAACAAAATACAAGACTTTTGGCAGTTTTCGTTTTTTGATTGCATTTACAGATTTATTTAAAACTGAGATTGATATTGTAGGGACCCAAAAAATGTCCCCATAAGCTAAAAAGTAACTAAAGTCTTGCTATGTTGTTTTAGCAGAGACTTTGAGTCAGCTCGTCACAGAGATGGTCACACGGCTCTGGGTGTTGGAGGGTTATGGACCCGCCGATCGTGATGTGGCGCAGCTGGCCGCCTCCTGCTCTGTTTTCCCAAGGCCTGTCCTGTGATCCCGTAGCCGAGATGCTGACACATTCTCCCGCCACGCGTGTATATAACATCTGCATGTGGTGCCTGCATCAATAACAATGTGATAATGAGCAAAGACACAATGATGCACCGGAACAGCGACGGTTAGGGAAACTGGGGCAGGGTGGGGGGGTGCAGCCTAGCAGGTCATAAAATTCTACAGCAGGAATCGCTCGCTGACACCGCGCTTGATGAAGCCGACCGCGGGACCCACCCCCGGCTTAATTGCCCCCACGGTGACGCTTTGAAGGGCTATTAAACCTGACTTACTCCTTCGTTTCGGCAGGAAGGAGTAAAACCAAGTGACTCTGACGGGATCCGGCATTCTCCGCCCTGTCCACGTTTCCGCCCCCACACTTCCTTGTGATAGACGCCAACCAAAGGAGTGGAAAGCGATATTAATTAAGAGCAGATTCGCCATTGACTCGGCCTTGTACATAAGACAAAAGGTTAAGTAAATGTCAGAGTCGCTATGGCACTTCAAACAATGAGTATTAGCTTTGGAATCATTAATGTCTGCTGAGGGAAACGCAGTCAAATTGGGTGCCTGATTGCCAGAGTACGGGAGGCTTAAACCCAGTCTATAGCTAAACTGGCACAATTTACAGTGCAAGATGGGCCATGAGGAGATCCACAATGCACTGCACAAGCCACACCAAAGTCTCCCCTCAAGCCTAACAGCAGAAGTTACTTCCGTGTGCCAGGAGGCACCCTGACACACACCTGTAATTTCCCAGAGTGCTACCATCACGGGTCCTGAGCTGGAGAGATGAGATGTTTCCAGGTGGCATGTTACCTTCCGGGAGGGGGGGTGTCTGGATCCTTTACGGCTCAGCGTGGCCCAAAACAGCTCCTCTCTTCGCAGATCCACTGGGATGTGTTTGTTTTCATGGCGGACCCAAACAGCGCTCGCCTAAACTCCAAAACCTCTCCACTCCCCTAGCCTTGAGTTAAAAATAAATTAAAAAACAGCATATATAAATAAATAAATGGGCCGGATCAATGATTGGCAGCTTAGAATTGAAAGAAATTGCAGGAGCGTTCAAGCACCAGTAAGGTAGCGTTCCTGAACATATGGCGTTTTAATTCCTGATTGTCTCCTCTGGATAAGTCCAGCCTGAAGAATCTCTCCCACCATCAGGGAAATATCTAAATAACCCAAATACTTAAGAACAAAGGGCTTCAATTTCCTCTGAAATGGGTTTTTTTTCCCACGGAATTACGAAGCCGAAATCACTGCTCATTCCTGATTTATTTTTCTTTGTAATTTCTCTCTCTCTCACTCTCTGCTGAATTCCAAGCCACTGTCTCCATAACTAAAATGCACAAATAACCACACTTCACTAGACGCTGCATACCCTATACTATCATACGTGTACAGAAGATGCACATTTTTAATCAAAGGGCAGCCTGTGTGTTGGTTGTAACAGATTATAAATTGAATACAGCTATAGTTTGTTGATTTCTGGGCTGAGGGGCAATATTTAGGTAGTATTTACTGAGATCAGTACGCACCCCTGTAGTACACAATGCCACATGCTGTGCAATTCGCATGAAGCGTCCAGCACACATTCTGGTGATGTTTTGTGCTTAGCTTACAACTGGGATGAGGTTAAAGTGTAGGAAAATACAACCTGGTCAATCTAATGGCTACATGGACTGGGAGGTTACAGGCCACTTACAGTGTTGTACAGGAAATCTGCCAGTTTATTCCCAGCTACAGAATTGTGACCAAGCTCACCTTGAGTATGAATCCCTTTCTGAGCTTCCTGGTTATGGGAGTCATTCGCTTCAGTGTACAAATGGGTGGGAGTGACTTGGTTTGGCCTTCACGATCAATGCTGGCCAATCAGCCACGGACCTGCTCCTTGATTCCGTGACCTGTCCAACTTCTCCTGGATGTCTAGCCATCCAGCGGCCTAAAGAAGAGGATCCTGGATTTAACTAACCTTTGTACCACACGATGAACAAGCTTTATCAGCCGCAAATGCAATAAACTGAGCTCGCCCTTAAAAAAATTAGCTCTTTGCTGTGTGTAGTATGTGACACACACTCTCTACACAAGATGCATCAACATGGTTGTATTAAAATGGTCAGGCTCGTAACTCCAAATCCCTGCTTTTTGCCACCCACATTGCCATTCCTATCTCTCTTTCTGATGCCCACTCCATTAATATCTAACACAACACATTCATCCTCCACTTCAGGGTTAGGGGGGGCAGAGTAGACACTGGGAGGCTGGGGGAGGGCGGGCATGCTCCCAGTGGCAGGGGCCAAGTAGGAAGCGGAAAAACAAACACCAAAAGAAGACTAGGCTGCTGATGCCAAACCCACACAAACACAGAGACACACAGAGAGACAGGTGTTGGCGTGACATCACTGGGATTTCGTTCGAGGTGCGGCGTGTCAGCGATCACAGCCAAGCATTCTCACACTTTAGCGCAACAGCTGTTCCTGGCTGGGCGTTTAAGCATCTGTAGGTTAAACACGGCGCGGCGGATAATGGGGACGATGAGAAGGGCCCCCCAGAAACCAGGAGGACCTGGGAGCCTCTCTGAGAGCCCAAGACGGGGGGTGAGGGGGAGAAAGAGGCCCTCGTCCCATCCCCCCCCCCAAATATACTCGCCTTGGATCGGTGCGCTCTTCCAGGAAAGGGAAAAACAAGGTCCTGGACTGTAATCCTCCGACACATAACAAAGCGCACTTCACAGCTGCCGTCCGTGCCGCTATCGGCTCCGGGGCCCCAACGCCTCCCAAGATGGGGCCTCCTTCATCACCCTCAGGACAAATATCTAGACAGCAATATTTTCCGCTCGAGCGCTCCGAGCATGGTGCGCTACTCCTGCGCGTACAGGGACGGCGAGCCTGGAGTGTTTGCTGAGTGATTATTTTAATTTACTACCTGATGTAAATCTAAATGAACTGACATCGGGGCTGGAGACAGACAGAAAACAATCAGCAATAGCAGGCCTCGGCCTCCTTCAACAATATCATCTGAGGCGTTGGTGAGTAACCTTAGCAACGACACAAGCAGAGGGGACTCCGAGGAGCCCTGTTTTATTTTGCAGGGGCTTTTGTTGTGGTGGAGGCTCGGGGGGACCTATTTTCTCAAAGGGGTGCGATTCAAAGCCGAATTAAAACATATTTCGTTCATCAAGGGGGGGATTGGGATTCTTGGAGTGCGTCAGAAATGTAGAGTGTTTCCCAGTCTGATTTCCAGCGTCAAGCGTAAATAAATTCCAGACAATCCAAAATAGAATACAAACAAGACTGCAGACAATAAACTACCAAAAAAAAAAAAAAAACGCAATAAAGAAAAGATACGGCTTCATATCTAAAAATATAAATGTTTTCCATGCTGTAGTGGCACTGATGTATTTCTGAGCCTTTAAAAGTCTGTCAGTCTAGATTAGAGTGGTCCAGTTGGGGGGGGGCAGAATGGAGAGGGGAGAGTATTCGTGGTGCCCCCAAGTGGACGGGCCGGTCTGATCTGCTGGCCCTAGCCAGAGGGCTGTACATCACCCACACGCGGACCTCCATTAGAGCAGCAGCTTCAAGGCACCCCGGCCAATCAACTCCCCGCTCTACATGGGCCAAGATGCAGGTGGAACACGACCCCTGGACCCTGGCACTAATATTGCCCACACCAGCTCCCTCCTGGGCGCCTACACATCTTCACGGTTACAATGTCATATGCTGGCACACCTGCACCTTGGCTTCTGGGCCCTGATCTGCCTGACCCTCCCCCCTTCCCCACTCCACGACACAGTCGAGCACTGCTCAGGCTCAGACTCCATACTGTATTTCCCCTGGAAATATTGATTGGAGGAGCTTTTTCTGGGCAGAGTGAGTATTCAGAGAGAGCACACCTGAGTTGGGAACACTGCTCATACACTTATAATGGTCCTCCAGGCATGGAAGCCCATCAGTCCAGGAATTTAGTGTCCGGTGGGGCAATGTAATGCCTCAGCACCATAGTCCTCTCCGCTTGGGGGTTTGAATCCCACCTCCTGCTCTATGTGTGCATCCCAACCCTATACTGGCTAAGCATTATGGAAGACGGATGAGGATTCTCATTCTTCCAGTGTGAGTTGGTAGGAAGATGCTATTTGCAGACACAAGCTGCTTATTTGTGTTTCATATTTGCATATTGATGTTACTACTGTGGAGAGATAGATGAGATCGGCGTGAAAGAAGTGTGTCGAGATACAACTTGATATTTGTCCACATTCCGAACTGTATTTCCTGGCAGTGTGAATATTCAGACATTCCCATAGTGGGATGAGGTAGACTCTGGGCTGCGGCCCACCCACTTGGATGAGGAACACAATGACTGGCGAGGCAGAGCAGAGACAGCGCCCCCGAAAGGGTTAATGTGGCACGCGCCCAGTGCACAGGAAGCCAGCCATATGGCCAGCCACCGGAGGCCCCCACCGGAGGCTCTGCTGGACTAGTGCCGAACTGCCGGAACGAGGATCCAGATAGCTGCACATCCTCACGGCAAGCATGCGCTAATTGCATCCGGTGGCTGTCAATCAAGCCACGTCCTTCGTCTGAAAAAAAGAAAAACAGAAGTTTTTTTTGTTTCCTTTTCCGCAGTTAACCAAACAACGTCCCCCTTGGAGTTCTCTCAGTTTCCTCAGCTTATGATGGCCAAGTTGCTGCTGATATTGTGCTCCACGTGACACCAGCCATCCTTGGAGTAGCAAGCGAACACCATTAGCTGTGTGACAAGACCTCCATGTCTTAGTCTTGTATCCGGGCTACTGTGGTCGCCATGAAAAAAGGAAAAAACAAAACAAAATAAAGTCACCAGGCAACCAACGAGGCATGCTACAAGGTGTAAGTCCATCTAGAGGACAGTAAACTAGTCTCATCTAAGACCACTGAAACACCCATACACCAATCACACGACCTGAGCTGAGTCTTTTTTCAGTATGGCTTCTTCAGTAAGTCACCCATACAGGTAAGACCACCAGTCTGCCTTCTTTTGGGTCCGTCGGAAGAAGCATGCGGATTCATCGGTGGGGCCGGCAGCCAAGAGCCAAATACGACCCTCGAATCCGGCCATAATTCAGGCATGTTTCTTGGTAAGCAGCCGTGAAGCCTGGCAAGGGGGCTCCCGAAAATATACACCACGTGCTCTTCTTGGCTTTGAGGGGACCATAAAATTTGGGGGTTCCGACGAGCGTCAGACCTCGGGCATGATTGCGAGCCAAGGCTTGACATTCAGACGAGCGATTATTCTAATGATCGCCATCGAAATTCCAGAGGGCCCACTAATGCATTCAAGCCCCCTCCCCAGGTGTGCATCACTTAATAAGACATGCCGCTCTGCCCTTTCACATTACGCTCAAAACAACACACGTGCTTCAATCCTCCCTTGCAAAAAAAAATCGTGCGAGTTACACAGTGGAAATTTAGATGATGTTAGGTCGCCTGGTAGGGAACTACAGGCAGCTCTTTTCAGAGAGGTGCGTCAAAGCATCCGGAAAGGGGTCAAGGGGTCATTTTGGGGTGTCCTGCAGCCAATCACCGCCCCTGCAAGCTAAAAAATAACATGTAGCCAATTCGTATGGTAGAGAAGGATCAGTCTCTTTGCATGCATTGGGGTCCCGTAAAACAGCCCCCCCCATCTGCTTTCATCATCCAGAAGGCCACGGACTTTCAGTACCTCCATTTACCTGAAGGGCAGCGCTAACAGGACCCTGGGGTTGGCTGCCGGTCCTGTAATGTTACCATTTTTGGGCAGCGTGTGGTCACCAGGCGATGGCAGTGTTTCCCCAACCATTATATTAGGGGGGCACCCCGCCCCCCCTTGAAGGTCAAGTTAATTTTATTTAATTCTATATTCTAGATAGCACCAGATCACAACAGAAGTCATTTAAGGTTACCTTTCCTTTAGAACAGGTCTATACATTGTCCTTTTATTAAACAAACTAAATAGCCTTATGTTATTTATCTTATTTACAAAGCAGCATGTCATTTTTGTTTGTACATGGTCACGCGTTCACAATTCTCCTCTGCTCTCTGTATCACGCATGGTGGAGTTCCACCTCAACAGACACGTGCATGCACACACCGGTGAGCACACTCCCACCAGTGGACAGAGAGCGCGCGTCCGTCTGCCGGCCCCCCCCCCCCCAAAGCTGTAAACCTAGGGGAAACACTGGATGGTCTGCATAGTTTGCATTACCCTTGGATAAACCTTATACATCCGCATGCAGTCCATACAAGCCCAACATACACTTTAAATATTTTCATACATGAATATTACAATTATGTGTGAGTAAAGATGAATTAACATCAGCATCCTCCCCCCAGCCTAACTTAGGCACGGGCCGCACGGCAGTCCGGCAAATTTAGTTGTCCGTGTCGAGGGTTTAGTCTAACAAGCAATGCTTAGCACATCATCAAAGTAACAAGGCGAAATTAATGAAGCACAGCCAGAAAAATGAACAATAAGTGTATAATAAGTTGTCTACCATTCCCAGCACTGACGGCTATTCTTCACCCAACGACTCCATCGACAGCTTTGGAGGCAAAATAAGCCCAGCCGGCGATTTCCAGAACGTCACACCACCTCAGTGTTACTGTACTGTACATCCCATCAATTCCACTGTCAATTGCAGCACACCTAGAGTGATCAAGAGTCATT
>JAODLD010000069.1:7738701-7773523 GCA_026781065.1 Mormyrops boulengeri
GCCGCGCCCCCCCCGCCGGCCGCCGGGCGGCCCCCCGCACCGGCCCCGGGGGCCGGCTGCGGAGCGGGACTGGAATGGAAAAGCTGAAATGACAAAATACAAAAACAAGATGGCAGAGAGTGTGGGGTGAGGGGGGGCTGCTGAAACAATGAAGAAATCGGAGCTCACTGACCTTCCCCTGTCTGGAGGATGTGTGTGTATGTGGGGGGGAGGATTCCTCATGGGGTCACAGGTGCAGAGCTGGGACACCTGGCAGTAGTGGGTACTGGGAGAAGGAAGAGGCCAGGTGGGCTGAGCCCTCAGCACTAACTGGCTGCACAGTGGTGGCCCGACAGAGGTCTCCGCTGAGCGATAGGGGGGTCACCGTCTCGCCTGGTCTCCTATGCTCTCCCCACACTTCGTAAAACACCAAGGAATGAACAATGGCATTTAACTGGATCTCTAACGACACCTTTAACTGTTACTTTTTTCACACTTTAATGTCAAGTGCATTATGGGAAATTATAAAAAATGTTGACACAGAAGAACCAAAAGATGTCAGAGGACAGACACCTTTCCCATTTTTCCCAGCTATATGGTTCAGTTACCCTGTTGAGGATATTTATTCAGTAGCCCTTCTTGACAAATCTAGCTGTCAACCAGAAACTGGGATATTGGTGATGAGGAAAGATGTAGATCAGTAGGTTCTGGATCAGTGCTCATGTGTGGAAGGTCATAGGTTTGAAACTCAAGGCTGGCAGAGCAGATAGACCACTGGGCCCTTGAGTGAGGCCCTAAACCAAACTGCTCCTTTCTGCACTTCTGTGCTGCTTTAGAAGAAAGGGTCTATTAAACAAACTTAACGAAAAATCTAAAGGTAAAACTGTTTTGTTGTCTGAAAATGGTGCCCTGCCCTATTCTACTCCCCCAGGTCAGTCCACTCACTGACTACACCATATGAAAAACCACCCAGAAAATAACGATACATGACAAACTCATCTAAAGTCCACAGATATCAGCAAGTCGTCCATGCATTTTTCTGTAACTCGGACTTAGTAAAGTCTGCAAACAGATGGATGTCATGAATAATACCTGGTTGGATATCAATGTCTAATAATATATCAGTAATATAAAGGTAGCTGGTGTCTCTATCCTCAAAACAAACAATGAAATTCATTTCTACAATGTATTGAATACATTTGCCAACGTTCGATCTGCAAGACGATCCTGCAGGACGGTAAGTTGTTTGTTCACAAAAGCCTTTAATCAAGCCTCCTTGGGCAGAATATTAGGTTGAGGATCTGAGGACATCTGTCAGGCAAAGAGCAATTTCTGCTAAACCGGGAGCAAATCAAATCACGTCAATCGGGGATGAGAATTCATGGCCGTCAATAAGCTTGTTCCTGGTGAGGAAGAATTTGGGGGCTGGGGTATGATTTAGCTGACTTTCCTGGGCAAATTAAGCCCCCAGTAAAGAATTTCTGGTGGTGGGGGTGGGGGGGTGTAGCATATAGTGGGCAGGCAGGTGGGCCACACCCATGTGACCTGTACATAGCGTCTTTGCAGTGTGGGAGGGGCCAGTAATACCACATTGTATTGAACTATTTCGGTCTGTGCCATCAGCTTTAATCCTGTCAGAGGCCAGCCCAGACATACTCCTGGATCTGTTAACTATTTAGCGGGTCACGTCGTATGTTTTTCAGAAGGGGGGGGGCTGTAGGCAGAGGGAACATGCCCCTGCCCCTTCTAGGCAGTCAGAGGGTTTATTTAGTGAGCTTCTCATACACTCTGTTCACACATCAGAAAGTGATGGAGTCATGGGGTGGAGACCAAGGCTGCCATTAAGGTAGCAATGGGGGGGGGGGGGCTTGGCGCGGGCTGGGAGGTGGCCAGCCCGCGAAATGCACGGCAGCTTCGTACACGATGTTCCCCGAAGCCCCCGTTCATGTCGGCTTTCGATAAAACAAATGTGACGGGGGCAGCTGGCCGACCTCGCGCAGCAGCCGGGACGCCGGGGAGATGCTCGATCCTGCAGAGTCAAACTCTCTCCCTTTTAAATGACAAACAGAATTTGTAGTTCTATCCGGAGGGTTAAAATACTCACTCCTCTGTCTTTTTCTATGGGTCTGGCATATAATTGGATGTTTTGTCAGGAGAAAACCGCCGAGAACTAGACGTGTGAACAGTTACCGTGCAGTGGTCCAGTGCGAGTCCGGCACTCCACCGAGCCCACTGGGTATTTTCTCGACAGTTTCTGGAAGGTTCTGTATGGAACATGAACAACAGAGCATAGATGCTGCACGGTACCTGAACAGTCCAGCAGGGATAATCTGCAGTACTTGAACAGTTCAGTACGGAGGATAAAAAGATTGTGGAATGTAGTGACATAGAATATGGAAGTCCTCACTGTGTCCAGGGATATAAAATGATGTAGCATCGTTAGCAGTAAGATGAACACTGCTCCTAGTGGCAGAGTAAAAGAAGCTCGTAAACAATTAGTTTCTATAAAGCAGTGGTGCAATTAAATACAATCAATCAAACACTGTAGCACTGAAACATCTCCTTGCAACTAGGGAATGTTTTTGCATAATAACAGAATAACATATGTAATATATATCTAAATATATGTCATAACATTCTGAAATATATCATGGACTGCATTTTGAAGAGGGAAACTTGGCAACTCAAATTCACAAGACCTGTGATTTACCTAGGTTAGGGATAGAGAGATTTTTCTATTACTAGAGCTGCCGCATAAAATACTAGAATGGAGATACTGTCGACATTGTTCACAAAGTGTGCGATAAATTATACAGTCTCCTCAAGGCCTACAAGAATCCCATAACAGTAATTAGAATAACACTGGGAAAGAACTGGGAATCAGGAAGGGGGTTTCCATAGGATTCATGCTCATCACCAGATGCCTCCCCCCACCGGAGACGTCCTTTGATCGCGGGACACCTGTGAGCCACTTTCCACCGCGGCTGACCTCTGACCTCTGCTGCATTATGCCTCAGAGCTGATAGCCAGGACTGTGGCACCGGCCTGATTCAATTAGCCCCTCAGGGCCCAGATGCGTAGCCCTTCCAGACACAACAAACCCTGGCTGTGATCCTTCCGCTTGACCTCCATCTGAAGTCGCGAAATATCAGGTTCCCGTCAGGAAAAAAAAACCCACCCTGCAAGGCTCCGCCATTTTTTTAAAGAATTATACATGCATTTTATTTAAGTTCCTTCTGAACTTGAAGCGAGCTGTTTGTATGGGAGATTTTTAGGTGATTGATCGCGCTGAAATATGAGACATCTGCTAGTCTCTAGGAACCATATTGAACACTTGTGTGACCATGTTCAGCCAAACTAAACCACACGTGGGCCTGGGGAGAACTGTGCTTCATCGGGACAGCTGCCGTGACTGGCTTGATGTACGGAGGTCTCGTAAGGGTCAGGCTGGCAGAGAGGACATGGGGCATTGGGGGACCTGCTTCTGACTTTCAGCCGTTTGTCATTTCCTGCTCCCTTTCACCGCATCCTCTGTCCTGCTCCATTCCTTCTCTCCGCACCTCAAAGGCTTTGCCGAGCAGCGTCACACACAGACACACACACACGGCGAGCCGTCACGCCAAGCTGCGCCGCAGATGTCCAGCTCGCTGCAGACGCCTTCACTGCCGCCGCGTCAGGATCACTCTTCCCCACCAGCGTGGCGAGGCCCCGCCTTCCTTGGCCTCTTCCGCACCCATCCTGCCGGCACGGCCGCTGTCCCATATGGCATACAGGATGAAAGGGGCCCTTTGTGCCCGACACTCGGGGAACTCAGCCGGCTCTCCCTTTCTCCCCGTTGACCCCGTGATCCCCCCCCCCACATCCTTTCAAGTAGCTCCCTGTTAATTGCAGAAGAGAAGGGGGCAGAGGAGGGAATCCATCCCCTCCTCTGGGTCTTCGCCAGGCCCCCCACCTCCACTCCAGACCTCAGGGTCAGCAGGACCTCTCACTGAGCTGAGTTCACCTGTCCAGGGGGCAGAACTCTCTGGTGCAAGCCCCACCCACCCAGAGTCACAAAAATCCCCCCCCCATGCCAGCCCAACACCGCTCACTCACATGTCTATCCACCGCGTCATCACACACAGCTTGGCCCTCCCCATTATTAATTAGCCACTGGCAGAAGCCAGGCCCAAGCCCAGCAATGAATTAAACGTCTCTGTTTTTCAAAGTCAAACACGTCTGTCTCCTGTTCCGCTCCCTCCCGGGGCGACCCATTCCCAGCACTGCCCAGCGGGCTCTCAGTGGGCAGAGCAATGCCGGTCCCACCCCCCCATTGCCCTGCATCATGACGCGTCATCTCTACCGGGATGGGATTCCTCCCCTAGGGGCCCCTATGTCGATCTGGAAGCGGACGAGTGGCAGCCTGCAGATAAGAATCGGCTCCTGATTGGCATGGCTCGCTACAGGCAACTGTTCAGCCAATGAGCGTAATCTAAACCGAAGGCAACATCCAATGGCGTAAGGGGTGGCTGCATTGCTGTGGAGTGGGGCGAACACATGTGAACAACACTACCATCTATTCCAATAATTATATTTGTTTATACATACACAGTACTAGTCAAAAGTTTGGACACACCGCCGTTGAAAGGTTTGCACTATTCTTTATGTTTCAGAATAATTATAAGGACATTAAATGCGATTATTCTCTGACCAAAAAAGTATTACACAAACAAAAATAATTTGTTGGGTGGGGCAGCTCAGTTGGGTTGGGACTCAGAAGGTTGCTGGTTCAAATCCCATGGTCCATCCCACCACTGGGCCCTTAACCCCAAAAGCTCCAGGTAGTGGCTGACCCTACTGTCTCCTCTAAGCCATTTTCATGAGGAGGCCTCCTGTGATGCTTTTCCACCTATCCCGAAGGAGGTCCCACTTATGCTGAGCTCTCATTGGCCGCTTTTCCTTCACTCTCTGGTCAAACTCCTCCAAAACCATTTCTGCTGTGTTAGGTCAGGCGGTCTGGTCATGTGATGCGACACCATCACTCTCTTTGTAGGTGGCTTGGTGTATCCAAACGTTTGTCTGGTACTGTATGTGTATGTTAGAGTGGGTGTGTGTACTGTATATATATATAAAATGAAACACAAGATAATAACAATCATGTACATAGCATTGTGTTTGGCTAACTGGAGCTACAAAAGCTTCTCATACAAAGAGGCACACAGGAGTAGCTACCGTCTGAGTGCCGGAAATGGCCGAGTTACCAGAAACCGTTCATTTCCAAACGCGTGTTAATCACCCAGACGCGCACTCAGAGAATGAGTTAGGGGCCTGTCGGAAACAGGATCTCAGGACTCGCATTTCTCAATGGGCCACGGTCAGCTGGCCAGTGGGGCAGGAAACGACTGTTAGGATGTTATCAACGAGCTCCTTCACACCTTACTCAACTTCCTGTCTGGAAAGGAAGTGAGTCTGTCCACAAGGTAACAGTCGACAATTGCTTTATGATCCCACAAAAAGTGAGAAAGTGAGAGACAGTAGGAGACAGTAAATACATTTTTACTGTTTCAATTTGAATATTATGATATTTAACTGTATGTAGTATACAAGACGGACTCACGCTCAGTTTAAAGTTATGTAATATTATTTATGTTGTGTTAGGGACGCTGACAGTCACACATAAAGATTATGCAAAATAATATTAATATTTCACCGAAAATATTACAGAAGGAAACGTGGGTACGAAATGCAAATCACAAGTTGCAAGAAAAAAAAAGATGAAAGACGCATTCCTGAAGTGTCTAAACCGCTAAGATCTCATGAATATTAATGTAATGAAAGACAACAATCCCGACACACGGCTGTTTACAGGCACATTCAAAACGGCACACTCACAGTGGCTAACTCACCGTTCCGCATGTGAACTAACTTGCCCGCGTCACAAACAGTACAAATGGGTCATGGACCCCACGCAGGTGAGGAGTGATGCCAAGTCTGCCCAAAGAGTGGGCAGTCAGCTACAAGGGGGTCAAGAGGGCCGATGCACCACCACACGTCCACAGGACAACATGCGGGAGCATGTGAACGTTGGCATTTGGCGTGCACACATACACACACACAGACACACTTTGTATTCACATTTGTATTATCTTTGTGGGGACTCTCCATTCATTTTGATGGGAAAAACTGTAATCCCAGCAATGACAACCTTAACCCCTACCCAGCCCACACCTTAACCATAAGTAACAAAACAAAATATGAGACTTTTGGCATTTCTACGTTTTTGATTGCATTCACAGATCTTTGTGGGGACCACAATGTAATACAAACCTAACACACACACACAAGGCGCCCCTCGGAGCATTTCGGGGGGGTATAAGGGCCTGTAAGTATCCTGTGAAGGTCACTTCTCATATGGATGGAAGATGGATGGATGGTTTGTACAACCTGAAAAGGTAAAAGGGGATGATTATGATACTGTAGCAAGGGGTGGTCGGGGCATGTCCCTAGCAATATTGTGGGAGCAATGTGTGTGTTTATGGGGGCTAGGGGCTGATTTGGTTCCTACCAATGCAGAAAGCAAGCTTACAGTCTTGTACTGTACATAAGTTTCTCTGTCAGCCTTATAGCTTCAGCTAAAAATCCTTTAAAACCGGCAGAATGTGGTTCATTACAATATTTCACCAACTGTAAAGAGTTTACTTTTGATACCATCTGGTATCCCAGGGGAAGGTGCTACTTTGAAGGGGGGGGGGGGTTGTTACAGCCGTCCCTGCATATGGACGCCTTGCTATTCTTCTCACTTTGGTGTGAGGCACGCGGCAGACGCGGCCGTGCTGACGGCCCGCCGTCCAAAACATGGCTTCTCATCCTCACGGCGCGTTTGCACGCTGTCGCATTTTTCAATTTCTTAGCGTGTTTGCCTCTGTTTACCTGTGTCTGCTATTTCTCCTGTGAGGGGGGGGTCTCCTTCGGCAGCAGAGGGGCCCGGGTCTCAGCGGGTGATCTCGAGGGCGGCTAATTGCTCCACTCCCCCGGCTGGCGGTAAGATACGATCACATCGCTGTGCTTAACCTTGTTTCGGTCCCGTCCCTGCCCCCCGATCGATGGAGGAGGGGGTCGCTGTGTCTCTTCCTTCTGCATGTAAGTAGGCCACCATAAGCAGGACACAATAATAACTCCTTGAGTGGCCTGGCTGCGGTGGAGGCAGTGGAGGGGTGGGTTGATGAATTTGTGTGCCGTGGTACATTATGCTAGGATGAAGGCGTGGGGGGGGGGGGGGGTGAAGGACAGGTCTCCGCTAGGCCTTAATAACACACATGTCAAACTACAGGTAGCAGAGCAGCCTAAGCTGAGATCCCTCCCTCCACTCCATTTAGCGTTTTTCCTGCTTTCTTTCATCCTCCAGTTCCTCTGTTGCCAGGCTGGCGCGCAGAGATCGGGTCATTACAGGCGGAGCGGCCTCGAAGGGTGGCGGCGACGAAGCCACATTAGCTGTTTATTATTTATTGATCTTGCCACCGACATGCAGTGACGCCCTGAGACTGGAGGCCGGGCAGGAAGATGGAATGGCGCTGAGCGTGGGAGGGACAGGCAGGACAGAGATGGGGATGGACAGAATGGTGCCGGTTCCGTGCCTTGGGCGGGGGCTTTAATCCTTGGCTGTGGTCTCATTACCATTGGCCGGCCAGACACCTGCGCCAGTCGTCAATGGCGTCTTTAAACCGCGACGGAACGGGCCTCTGCCGCTCTATGGTCCCCGTGGAACTTTCTTGTTCCCATTCGACCCCACCACAGAAGCAGAGGCGGCTCTATAAGGGGTGTGCAGCGGGGTCAGGGTTGGCCAGTGACCTGCTGCCATTATGCCAGGTGTGCTCAACTGCCCGCTCTTACAAAAGGCCAGCCCACTGTCCCATCCTGTTCTCTGCAGCCGGTTAGAGGCGAAGGCCATTGGAGGGCTGGAGGACCACACACTGCTATATGCCTTCCCCCCCCCCGTGACCCCCCCATCCTTTGTACTCTTCCATGAGACAAAAGGGGCGCCATTCATACGAGGGGCACACAGGGTTGAGCTGGAGTCATGGCCGACCGAGCCAGGCCTCGCTACGTGAAGAGCGCCAGCTGGTATCGCCGGCGCCCCGGCTGGCCGCCAGGACCATCAAAAGGACGTCCGTCCTGGTTCTGCCTGTGTGGCCTTGCTGCACAAAACCCAAATCTCTACAGAAAAAAAGCTATCTATGCTGAAAATTGGGTATTTATACTGAGTGAAAACTGCCTTCCCCACTGTACATAGATACTTCACCTCCCATAAAAAGGATAAACACGACGGAGCTATATCTGTCGAGGGCTTGCTAATTGCTTGCTTTAAGTCATTTAACACTTCTATCTCGAGAAGGTTATTTAATACATTGCTTTCACTGTTGTCATGGCACCAGAGCTTGAAAGGAATGAATGAGACCGAACAGAAAAACAGATATAGCTAATTGTGAGCTTCCGGGCAGCATTCTTAGAGGGAAAAGCCCTCATACCATCAGCATCCTCAGTGCTTGGAAAACATTCCCTCTTACGGAAGGATGGAAGGCCATGCCGTGTCGTAGTACTTGGCACTTCCTGACCTATGACTGACATCTTCTCTAGTAAACAAGCCACACTGCTAAACGTCTACTGAGAATGAAACAACAGATTCCCACTGTGTATCCATCCATCCTTACATAATAGGCCACAGGATTGGCTGGATGGAATGTCAGTCTCTATGTATTCCCAAACCAGAAAATAAACACTCCTTTAAAAAGTTTTTAATGTAATCTCCTTGACATTCTTGCCAAATCCAAGTGAGAATGTTTAGATTACTGTTTATCATGTACTTGCCCCATATGAGTTTTGAGGGCATTTGCACTAACAGGCTTTGTATGTGACACCAGCCAGCATGATCAGCTCTGCAGGCCCCCACCTCCACAGACCCCCACCTCTGCAAGCCCCCACCTGCAGGGCTGTGGCTCCATTCCTGCCCCCGGCTCTGCATGTGGAATTTGGACATCAGTTTTCTCCTGCGGACCAAAGACATGCAGTTAGATGCAGTGCTGCCCCTAAATTGCCCATGGAGTGTGAGTGCTTGCCCTGCAATGGACTAGCATCCCACCCGGGGAGCAGTTCCTGTTAGCTGCCCGTGACTGGCTCCAGGCTCACCGCAACCTTCTACTGGATAAGCAGCTATGGAAGACAGATGGGAGTGTGTGGCACGTAACCACTGCATAGAGATTTTCTCTAAAGTAGACATAAAATCCATCACAATAAAATCCTCAACAAAGTTCAATGCAAGGAAAACTGGTAACACTTGACGGGGCACAAATACTTAGTAATAACTCAATTACTACTGAAGAACAAATTATGAACATATATAGTTGCTACTTCAGATAAAACATGCATCATGATTCATTAATGATGCATTAACATGAAATCAGTATGTATCTCAGACTAAGTTTGTGGTTAATTAATACATAAGTAATACTGTATTTTTTGTGCCCCATCAAGTAAAGAGGTACAGGGAAACTTTTTGCTTAAAATAAAAATATATATATATAATGGCCATTCTGGAATGTTCCAGTTATATGGACCTCCATGTTGTGAATATGAAGGTGCTTAATAATCCCAATAAAGACATACTGCAGAACTGACCACAGAAACCCCCAAGGGACACGGCACAGCGAGGTCGCTATGGCGACTCCTCGCACAAAGGCGCCTCTCACAAGCCCTTCAGCATCCGTTTACCTTCGATGAAACATTTTTCATTAAAAGCTCATTACTACCGAATCCTCAGGCTCGGTAAAATGGCCGCGAGGAAGACAAGCACCACTCTCATAAATAGATTGCACGTCTTCTTTCGTGCAAAATGAATAAACAGAAAGACTGGGAGACAAAAATTGGGTGAAAATCGCAACTGCGGCGCGTCGCACGATGAAAGCAGAGAGGCAGCGTGAATCTGCGAGGGCTTCTCAGCACAGTAAGTCGATACGCTTCCAGATTATTTAGATTACTGAGCGGTTTAACCCTCCTCATCGACGTGAGGAAGGCTTTGTCCGGTTAAAACGCTGCCACAGTCCATTACAGCTAACACTCCTGTATTGATTAAACTATTTGAGAGGCCAGTCTTGCCGTGATGGAAGTCTGCTTATATTTTTCGTTCCTGTCACTGTGTAAAGTGTTACTTAGTTAAACGTGTGTAAATCCCACTCACATCTATTTACAAGATTCCACTTCTCCCACCAACTTTTCTATTTTCCAATGCTGTAATACAAACCTAACTGCATGGATTGTTATATCTCTACCTTCTCTGGAACGTTTCACATCACTCCCAGTTGTGGCTGTCGCTATTGGCTTGCTATCCAATGCCTCTCCAAAATTTTGCAGTGGAATTCTGGGTAGGAACACATCAGAAGACAGGAGAGCCCATTGTACTCTGGACAGTGATGTCCTCCAGTTAAATTGCCAGAAAACTTGGGTCCACAGCAAAGGTGGAGATTTCATGGTCCAGAGAGCACAAATCCAGACCAAGATTTTGTTTCAACCAACCAGTTGAGTACTCTGTGACTGTGACTCCTTATACAAAACTGGATGGTTGAAACAAAATCTTGGTCTGGATTTGTGCTCTCTGGACCATGAAATCTCCACCTCTGGTTCAGATCAGGATTCAAGATCAACGGACTGGGTACGATGTCCTTCAGACTGACAAGGCACTCAATGGTGAATGTGGGAGTGCAGCAATCACACAAGTTGCTAGAAGGAGAATGGTTGATCTGTTCACCCTGGGCGGCGCATCTCGTCGTCATGCTCGATTGTGACGTCCAGCGCAAATGGCTGGCCCACAACACCGACAGCTGCCCAAGGAGCTGAGCAAAGGTGCACTCTCTTCTGACCTATAAAATAACATGCTGCGTTTGGTATTAAATTCACAGACACTGTGCATTTGCATTTCCAATAAAAGCGCTCACAGATGTGTGTGGAAACACACAAGAAAAGACTTGAAAAGGGTTTTTTACATGCGTGTCTCAAAACAAGCAGCTAGAAAGAGCAGCTCGTTTCGATGAGAAGAACAAGGTGTGGTTCAGCTGCATGCTGTATCGCTTTGGCTCAGGCTACATAAAGAATTCAGTGCTGGGATTGAATGGGTCCACGTTTTTATTGAATCCAGGCTCTTTGTCTTCTTCCAAAATATTCCGTGGTTTTCTGAAGTTTAGACTATGGTCCTGTGATCCAAGATGGATTGGAAATCCGATCTCTGGCTGTAATAGGCAGGACTCGAGATCAGTGATGCCTCTGCCCTGAGAAACGGCAATGCCAAAAGCCCAGAGAGGCCTGGGTCAGCCGGCGCCGTGATTGATTGGATCAGATGTTCCAACGGGAAGGCGGCGGGGGGCTGGAAATCAAAGGGAAGTTAAGTCATTAAGGCATACGTCCGGGCTCACGCTGTCACGAACGGTTGCAGGCTCAAGGAAGACGACTCCCTTCGGTGGTGAATGGATGCATGGCCATCGCCTGATGACGGTCAAAAGGGAGCCCTGTACAAATAGGAGGATTTCAGGGGGTGGGGCCAAAGGATTTCATCATCCTCGCCAAGCCCAAATTCGGTGCAATGTTAGATGATAAGTGTTAAAAAGACGCCTGAAAGGCTTTGGCTGTGAAACTATGCCACCTCACTGCCCATTCCGTCTTTCCGAGGAGTCTCCTCTCCGCCACGTTTAAAAGCATGGGTATCAAACATTGCCAATGTGCAACAATGTCAAAGACCCATTCTGTAGTGAGCGTTTGGTTTGAATTAGCATCCAGCAGGGGGCGTCGACTTCTGCACTGCCTTCCAGCATTTCTTTGTTCTGTCCAGAGCCTTCAGCCCACGCCTTTAACCCCCTCCCTCATGTAAACGGCAGCCTCCCCCCCCCCAAAGCCTGCTCTGTAACCCCTCGTGCCTGTTCACAAACCTGACCCGAAAACAGAGAGTAGAGTTCCCATCCTGAAGTGGGCCGGCGGCATCGAACCCCAGCGGCGGCAAACGCGGGCGACAGTGTAAATTAGCGCCAGCCCTCCTGGCACGGAAACGCGGGACAAAGGGAGGCAGGCTCTATCTCGGCCTCCTCGCCATGCCAGCCCAAGAGGCGCGAATACATTACGGAGTGCTGCGAGCCGGCGGCTGGCGCGGCTTTAAGACAGCCAAGCTTTAAGACAACAGCGGCCTACAGTCTGGCTGCCTGTGACCTTTTTAAGCTCCTGCTACAATTGATGAGCGTCATCCCCTGACGCCTGTCATTTGCAGGGCCGGCTATCGACAGATTCCGATGCGTCCCGACGAGAATCGGCAGCCTGGGCGGCGAGGAGGGTGACAAGGCCCACACGGCTGCTGTCAACATGAATAATGACTGACGGGCAGCTGGCAGACACACATATAGATGAATAAGGACATGGCAAGATGTACAGGCAGATGCGGAGTGAGGCGCCTCCCCAGCAACGACATGACACCGTGCGACTCTGAGGCCATAAGCAGGGGGCTCTATTCCTCAAGCCAACCTCCATTTGCCACCATGCATGCACACAAATAACCCAAAGACCCCTCATACACAACATTCAGCTTGCAGACCCGCGTGAAGCTTACAGACAGTTTTCCGGGAAGGCCAGAATATAGGATGCAAACGACGTGCTGATTTCCAAGTGCTGGTTTCCGCAACGTTACAATGAGCCCTCTGCGAATCGGTAGCTTCACCAGATCCCCCAACGTTATTTCATATTCAGGATCTCCGGGAGTCTGACACATATTTACAAATTGGACCGGGCTGGATCTGGGCCGGGTCAAGCCACGCGCGGCATTATTTTTGTCATTCTAGTGGGTCTCAGGCCAGCCACAGGTAAGCGGAGACAAACGCTCCAGTTACACAGAAGACAGGGTCCCAGATCAGTGAAATATTTTTACCTTAAAAAAAAATGCACGGGTCATCAGAAAAAGCTCTGAGTGTCATTACTCAGTCCCCATTGTCTGGATACAATGGTACCGTTTGCTAATAAGACCCCATTTCATTGTGGGACGGGTAAATCAACCGGGTCTGCGCATTGAGTTCCCAGGCTTTGAGTTGAACTCATGCGCACCAACAGTCCCTACTGTTCTCCTCTGGCCAAAGGTTTAGAAATAATACAACTGCCAGGTCAGAAGTGTCCCCCTTAAATATGACACAGAGGCATGCCAGCCACAGAAGAAACTAGACCCTCACATATGATCCTGACCACAAAGCGTTACGCTCATGTCATGAGGAATGCGGTTGTTATGGGTTGCTGGAGCCATTTTGAAAATTCTTGCTCAATAGCCAGTTACTAAGAAGAGACCGTATTACATGCAGGCCACACCCACCTGACAGTCACATGCATCATCGGGGATCCAATCTCAGCACAGAACCAATGGTGAGATATTTCTTTTTTTTTCCCTCTGTCTTTCCCAGAGTCAAAAGCGGCACCAATGGACGGATGGTGGCACGATGTCCAGTTTAGCAGCACTCATTAATTATGGAATGCAGGTTTCGTACAGATGACATTCATCGCTCTCTGTCAGCCATTATTGTTAGGCCATCCTCTCCAGCAGCGTGTTGCAGGTCTACATCTGCTGTTTATTTTGGAGCGGCGCATGTTTGCGCTGTGGCGCGGTAGTTTGTTAGTGCACACTTTTATCTCTGCTTTTTATCAAACTGAACGTCAGGATGTTATTTATATGTGGGGGAACAGAGAGTGCGGACTGCAAGCTGCCGCTATGCAGAAAAGTGCCCATTGTTCCGGGACGGTCCCATGACGGCCTTGCAGGAAGGCTTGTTTTTCGGGCTTGTTTTGATTTTTTTCTTGTACTGATCCATGTGTGTTTTCCTTTTCCTTTTGTTTTTTTTTCCAAATTTCACCAAACCGATGGAGCTCATTTGCAGTGTCCGCTCACCATGCATCCCAGGGCCTTATGTCTGGGGCGTGGGAGCTAGTATAAAATATAAATGCAGGAATGGGTGTCGATAAAATCTCAATGGGGTCTTGGACAGCCCGATAGATGCTGGAGAACTGAGGAGTGTGGAAGTGAAGAGAGCCATCAGGGGGAGGGAGGTCAGACTTGTGACATTTCAGTGCTTGTCAAGGGGGGGCACGGCAATGACACAGCCTCTAGAGCGGGGGTTAGAAATGGGGCGGGGCGGTGGGCTGGAGGGAGGGGCAGCTGCCCTCCCCCATCAGTTTGGAATTCCCCAGCAGCGCTGCCTTAACGTAGACATGAAACAGGACACAGACAGGTCCCACGGTGCCCACCCCCACCGCACGCACCACAAAAATGAATCGCGGGACGTAAGCAGAAACGGCGCAACGCTCCGGAGGGGGTGTGCCACGGTCACGTACAGGCGACCTGTGAATGCGGCAGCGGTGATGGCGAGGGGGGGCTCATTTGGCAGCGGACGGGAGCCGGCAGCCGGCGTGTCGCGAGCCCTGCCAGGCCCGTACAAACGAGGAGGCCCTGTCCACTTGTGAACATGCCATTTCATTAGACTGGCCCCAAGCCCCTCCTGTGCCTCCATATGCTGCAGCTTGACATGCTCAGCTGAACTCGTCTCCCAGAAAGAGATTATACAAAAATGGATATTCCTGCAGTCACCCAGCATTAGTGTCTCCGCGGCCTGCGTGGTGAGGGGGGAGGGCGTGGGGGAACAGCAGTACGATGACACCCACTGCTTAGGCAGACACGCGTGCGTGCACATGCACGTAATACTTAGGTACGGACACACATGTGCTTACGTGCTGCTCACACTCACTCACCCACACACACACACACACACACACACACACACACACACACGCAGTTACGTGGCTTCAAAATATATTGCGGTTCACGAAGTGTATTATCATTATAAGAATAATATAAATAAATATGTTTGTTTAACTCAAATAATCACCATAGTTTAAATGCAATAATTATTTTTTTTATTATTATTAAAGTTAGGTATTTGCACTTAACACTGAATCTGTTTGTAGGTTAGAAAAGCTATGCTGTGTCTGAAAATCCATACATCGGGATCCTTTGTCAAACGCCGCATGCTGTGAGAGCGATGTGACGCGAGGAGCAGAGAGACTGACGCGCGGCGGCAGAGGATTAATAATGTTTACGCCAGTCTCAGGAGTCGCGGCGCTGACTCCCTTTTACATCCTTTTATGTTGTCATGGTAAATGATTAACAGTTTATCTTAACGACCCCCGCGCTCCATTCGATCTAACGAGTGCCGTTAACATACCCAGCCGAAAAACAGGGGTTACGATAACATTAGACACGTTCATCCTAATTATTTTGACCCAAAAAAACCCCAATTCGAACGGCAGCTTCAAACCGCTCTCTTTTAGGTGACACTATTAACGAGCTGAGAGATGTTTACACTTGCATGTCCCAGCGTTTGATTATGCCTTTGCCTGGCGGTGTCCCACATCGCCGCCGCGCCGCCAGCACCCTCCAGAGGCGGCGCCCCTGCTCCTATCTGAGAGAGGGGTCAGGATGCCCAGGTTGGTTTGGTACGAGGGTGCCCCCGCTGGCCACACCGGGGCGTTTCCATGGCGTGGGCTCACACCACCGGCTGCCCAAGCAGAAGCTTCGGTGGCTGAACCGGCGTCCCAGATGTAACGCGCATTGGCTACTGCTAGGCCCACAATGCCTCCTGGGCATTTGGGGAGGGGGGACACTCAGCGGGAAAAGCCCGGGTGAACTGGGAGAGGCAGTCAGACGCTTAGGATAATACGGAAGCAATGTAAATTGCTGGGTGCCTTGCGGCCCTCGACCACCTTGCGGCAATGGTTCAAGGCGAGGCGGGAAAACTTGCTAAATGACGGAATCGCAGCACTCCCATCATGGAGGGAAGGTCTGTAAATGACGGCGCCAAAGGCCCAACTAGCCCATGGAGTAAAAATTTCCAAAACCTTGTTGTCTTACCTGGGCTCCAGCCTGGCTTCTCCCCGCCACGCATCTCCGATGGATTCCCGGCGTTCCCGGCCTATCTGGTTGACGTGAATCCCTCTACAACCCGTCGGCTCAGGCTGAGGAGTCGGGACGTACTGCCGGGATGGAGATGGCTGGCTTCTTCTGGCACGGAGGACAACGCCGGTCCAGTTTAAGGGGCCGCCGTTTCCCGTGGCGGCAGGACGCACGTGAGCCTGGGAGAAACTCCCGGCCCAGATTGAGGAGCGTGACCCAAATCCACGAGGAGCTGGGGCCGGTGTCGCCTCCAGCCTTCTGGATGGGCAGGAATCTGGCTCCTCGTCCCGGGGCTGGCGTCTCAACTGACATTCCCATCTTTAAAATGCTCTAAGATCCCCCCTTTATTGTCACATTCAAAGCAGATCTAGCCTTTAATATTCAGTGCTGCAAGATGGTGGGGATGCTCAGATGGGAAGCAGGCGAGCAGGGAGGCCAGCCGCGCCACATTGCATTACGGCCACCCAGAAACTCCCGAACTAAAGTGGGTCTGCAAAGACAAGTTCAAGGCCTTCAAGGCTACTGCACCCTGAGAGGCGGACAGTCGCCTGATGTGGAAACACAGGGCAGGTACCTCGATGGGGTCATGTGACTGAAGCTAACCGCTTAGGTGGGCCGACCATCCTGGTAATCCATCAGTGAGGGTGGTGGCGGGATGGAGGCTGACGAATGACAATCTGAGCACAGACCCCTGATCTCAGCTTTCACCTTGAGGCTGGGAAGGGCGGTGCACAGGCGGAGGCAGACAGGAAGTGGAGAATGAGCACTGGCCTGCCTGGCTCATGGAGACAGCCCCCATAGGGGGCCCAACCCAGGCTCCAGGGCAATGGCACAGAGCCCAAATGACTCCCCCTGCCCATATATCACCACAGTTTTCTGGACCCCTCAGATACTGAGCGCATCCAACATCCACAGATGCTCACATCCAAATCTCAAGGCCAGATTACAGAGAATCATTAACTTACCTGCCAAAATAAATTTGGGTTATGGAGTCTGCTCCAAAAAATGTGTCTGTCAGGGCATGTGTGCGACAGAATAACGCCTTACAATTACAATTCACGATCAGCTGACAGGTATAAAAAATAAAGTGACACGCTGTAAATAATAATAATATTTTGTTTTCCCTAACTCTTCTTTGCACTCTGAATTTGTTGCTCCTTGAGGGATAGACCTCATTAAGCATGTGAGAGGAATGAGAAAACAAGGCTTCAGTGAAAAGAGTACTTTTCATTAAGAAAAAGAAAAAACTGTTGGACAGTGCTATTTTAAAGCACAATATATATGGTACTCACAAGGTACTCACATAGGCCTCATTCAGTGTCGCCCTCCAGTACTCATTTAGGCCCCCGTGTCACCTTTCTGTCCTCTGTACAGGCTACTGTGTCACTCACTGACACTCACACAGGCCTTAGTGTCACCCACCAGTACTCACATAGGCCTCAGTGTCACTCCCTGATGCACACACAGGCCTCAGTGTAACCCAACAGTATTCACACAGGCCTCAGTGTCACCCTGCAGTACTCACACAGGCCTTAAGGTCACCCACCAGTACTCACACAGGCCTCAGTGTCACTTCCTGATACACACACAAGCCTCAGTGTAACCCAACAGTGGAGGATTCTTTGTCTTTCCCTGGCACATGTACCCATTGGCAGAGCTGAAGAGACAGTAGCTGATACCCAGGGAAATGTGACAGGGCCGCCCTTAGACAGGAGCAGCCGAGAGGGAATCATCTTGTGCCTGAAGTGTCACAACTGTCGGAGCGTGATTCCCATCCCAGCATCCGATATGGGCGAGAACTCAGGATCGTTCCGGAAGGAGGGCCGAGTCAGCAAGCGGTGTCATGCGACGGAGCAGCATTCTGAGAAATCCAGCCCCCCCACATCACAGTGCCACCCCCCCATGCCCCTTGCCAGCCACATCCCCACACCCACTCACCAATTATTCGTCTGATTTGTAAGTCGTGATTACGGCCGCGCTCCTGGGAGCGAGGGGGCCTTCTCGGGGAGATAAGAGAGTCAATGTAAACTTAAAAAGAGAGCAGGGCTCGCCACTCATGGGGCAATGAATTGAAAGTCCTCCAGCTTTCAGAGTGGGGGGTGAATGCGGAAGGGGGGATGGGGGGGTTGGGTAGTGCAGCTCCATTCGCCGCCTTGCTGTCAGGAAATATAATTTGCGCCCTCTGTGATTCACCTGGTTCATATGCAGCATGCAAATTTATTTCCCTAATAATCAGAGCGGGAGATTGCCCGGGAGGATTAATGGCGCCGTCCAAGCACGCCCGGCACCGCCCGGACCGCCGGGACATTACCCACCTCTGACACGGAAAAATGGTGTTGGTTCTGCGATGGGAACGGCGGGATATTTGTCCTGCTAGACAATATAATGGGCTGGTGCATCATCAGATAGCGATGCCATTTCAGAAACCTTGAATACAAATAATGTACAGTGGGTGAACGGATGGTGCGCTCGCCGGCTCTCCTTCACGCCGGGATAAAGACAGCTCCAGACTCTGTGGGGCGGACCGTCGCTCCTTCCGAGCCTTTTAATTAATCTCTCAGATTTTTAGGACCGGCGACCCCCGTCCCCCTTTTATGATCCCAAGCATGTGCACAGCAAAAGCATGAATTACTGGCTGACATGCAATAGCGGACAAAACCATTTCCAGTAGTGTCGGAGGGGGGGCACACAGAGGAGAAATGAAAGTAACCGGCCAACGGCCATCCTCTGCCATCGTGTGTTGGGGGCCCGCTGGTGGATTTACCCCACGATGGGGCAGGGTTTCGCGACTCTTCGCCTTGGCGGCCGTTTCCGCTACTCGGCTAAATCCAAATTTTATTAATTCCACAGCAGGGCACAGGAAAAAAGGGATAAGATGACGCTTTACCCAGATGCACCCACTCGACATCTGATGGCACGCCTGTCCAGGGCTCAGGGACGTGGATGGATCTGGGGCACAGCTGGCCACTTAGCCCTGTGTCACACGCCCGCTGGGTGAGGGGCCCGCGTCCTTCTGCTTGCCGTTAGACTGCAGGAAATGACGTCCCAAAGGCCTGCTGATGCTGCCAGTAACAGCAAGGAGACCTGGGGTCCCAGGGGTCCCAGGCGCTCTGGGCGGCACCCAACTACAGACATCCTCCATGCATCACATATTTAGCAGAGATGTTGGCTGCACTGGGGCTTTGTGTTAGCCACCCTCAGACACATAAAAAAAGGAGGAACTAAAAAACAAGACCGGGATGTGGTAGAGAGAAGACCTCAGCAGACCCAGACCGCCCTGCGTGTATCCAGGCTCCTGCACTAGACAGCAGAAGGTTGGGACCTGGCAGAAGGTCAGGAGCTCTGGCAGCCAGCTAAGGCCTACCCTTCCAAGACGTCTACCTCCCTTGCTTCTGATATATCACCCTGATCACTAGAGACTCCAGCAGGGCAATGTTTCCACAGCGATCAGCATTCCAGGCCAGAGTGGAACTCACCTGTGACCAATTATGCTGGGGTGAAGCTTAGGATACTGGGAGT
Organism: Mormyrops boulengeri; assembly: GCA_026781065.1. NCBI lineage: Eukaryota > Metazoa > Chordata > Actinopteri > Osteoglossiformes > Mormyridae > Mormyrops > Mormyrops boulengeri. Next base: position 7,758,191 of record JAODLD010000069.1, read on the forward strand.
TACTGGGCTGACTCATCTTTATGGCTGGACGCCCGCGTGGCCAGCACCGTTTATTTCTGACACTCAGAGCAGGATATGAAGCCATCCTTCTGGACAACATTCCTCCGGTCTCCACAAGTTCTGGGCCAATCACATGCTGTGCATGTGACCAGGCCCATCCACTTTGAAGTAGAGAGAGGATTCTGGGAAATGAATCTAAAAGCCTTAAAAAGCACAGCGCAATACTAAAAGAAACAGACAAGTAAATAAAAACGAATGTATTTCGTGCTAATGTAAAGTCTGCAAGTCCGGGTCCCAAGACAAAATAATATCTCACTCAAAATAGCATTCCCTTTCTGAGGCCTTTGTAGTGGGAGTCATTAGCCATGCCACCAGTACCACTGATATAGATAGGCATTTTTTGGGCAGCCTGCGTTCTGCTTGCAAAATGACCTGCTCCACACCACCCAATACTCTCATACTCTCAGTGCTGTTAATAGCCACTCAGAACAAACCTTGCATTGCTCTGCTCAGTGAAACCGGGAACAGGTCGACTCCCGGGCCACGCTAATGTCCCAGCCATGCTAACGATTAAGACATGCGTGCGGGCGACCGACGCTATTAACGGCACTTTTCATCTGAAATGGAATTTATTAAAATGACGCATAATTAAATTTAGAGATGGGCCGTGTCAAACAATAGCCGACAGTGGCTACTTTGATTTTGTTTTAAAGTAATTAGGCAGAATTGACATGACTGAATACTGAGCCGTGGCCTCCTCTAATGATTTAAATAAGAAAAATAGCTCAAGTTTCAGACTTTGGCAGCAGTTAATTGCATCGGCATGATGGTTAGAGGAAATGCTGTCATTTACCTTTTTCTTCATATCGCTGTTTTATTTAATTTCTTTTCATTAACATGGGTTTTTATAGTTCTTGCTACTGATGAAGGTAACATTAACCCCTCAGTTACCAGAATGGCTGTACAGAGACATGTGTACATGAACTTTGTGTGTGTGCGCGTGTGTATATATATTTTTTTCTATATATTTATATTCATACACACACACATAACACATATATACACAGTTATATTGTTTTTTTATAATTATCACATTGTTTACAACTGAATTATGAATTAGAGTAAAAATGAATGGAGATGGTCAGTTTGTTGCCATTTTTTCCTACCAGAATTTCTGGGATGCACTCCTTTGGGAAATCGCGAGTGCCACTGATCACATAAACAAGTTTGTGCAAAAAAAAAAAAAAACTTGCAAAGCTGTTACTACCCCTGTTTTTACACAAAACTAAGCGACATGGGGCAAAGCCAGGCAGGAATCTCCAGCAGCACAGCGACACCCGAGCACTCTCCAGGCAGGGGGAGGCCTTCCACATCACGGTTCTGTGTTTACCAACACATCACCATGGTGACAGGTCACACGGTGGCCTTACAGGGGGCCTTGGAGACACGACGGCAAAACAAAAAAGCAACAATGGAACAAAACAGGTACACATATGTATAATGCAAAAACCCCACGTTTTTCTTTAAAAATAGGACACTGACTATCATGTCTTGGCTACAATAAGACATATACAGAGAGGTTCTGCCTACATCTGCATCAGAACCTTGTGATTGACTGGTGTTGGGTCCGGGCTGTCCCTTGGGCTCACCAAAACCCTGATCTGGGTAAGAGTTCATGGAAATGAATGGATGGATGGATGTGTACATCTGAACAGTGGTGGGACAACAAAATATGCAAGAGACTTAAAACACAAGGCTTCAGTGTAATGAGTTTTGCATAAGACGAGGCTTTCATCACCAGCAAGCATTCTTGGGCTGATTAAGTTAAAGTCTGCTACGTTTTATCTACATTAACCTGGATTATAGATGTACAGCTCCTCACTAGGTCTGAATAACTCCTAAAAAGGAGGGGTTAATGCCAGTTAGATTCAATGATCAGCCCTAATGTATCTACCTCCCGAAATAGAGAACAACACAACACAGAGCGCAAGTGTCCACAAGGATAAAAAAAAGATATTTTGAGAGAGGACGAAAAGAGTCTAGCTTTATTTTTACCCAAAACATGATTCAGTGGGGTCGCAGACATCTCTGGTTGGCCAATGCGCGCCTCTTGCGATATAAAAAGAAAATTGATTCTGAAAAATGATGATGACTCTATGCACTTCTAGTCACCGCTTCTGTCTTGGGCTCCTCGCATCTTTTGGGTAAGTTCGCTAGAAGTTCTGGGTCAGTACAAACTCTATGTATTTCAATGAGCTTCATGTGGTGAGCTACAGACCAAGGCGGCAGGCTCAAAGCAGACGTGGGGAATCTCCACACCCTACCATAATGAACTTCTCTTCTCCACAGAAAGCATTTCAGAGAGGAAGCAGGATTCCGGAATGATTTTGTACATAAATTGCATTCAGAATATACAGTTGCGGCATGCATTTTTCTTGAAGTATAGGAAAATTCCTAGAAAATATAGTTGACCCCGACCTTGAAGAATCCAAAACATGTTTGATGCATTTTCACTTTCTTGTCATGCATTGGTGAACGCAGGGTCCGATATGAGCCTGTATATTTTTGTGATGCTAGACTGGGCTAAATCACCTGTCATGCAAACTGTTAGCTGAACTCTATAACCAGCTGGACATCTGAACATAGGCTCTGGTCCATATTCTGTAGCTATGAAAGTGTATAACTCAGGGTTCATAAAGGGGGCTTTACTGTGATTAGAGCATCAGGGAGAGGGAAGTACTGACCGCTGCTCTTGGTGCACCCTCCCCTGGACCGCTGCTCTTGGTGCACCCTCCCCTGGACTGCTGCTCTTGGTGCACCCTCCGCTGGACCGCTGCTCTTGGTACACTCTCCCCTGGAATGCTGTTTTTGGTGCACCCTCCCCTGGACCGCTGGTCTTGATATACCTTCCTTTGCACTGCTGCTCTTGGTGCACCCTCCCCTGGACCGCTGCTCTTGGTGCACTCTCCCCTGGACCGCTGCTCTTGGTACACCCTCCTTTGCACTGCTGCTCTTGGTGCACCCTCCCCTGGACTGCTGCTCTTGGCACACTCTCCTTTACACCGCTGCTCTTGGTGCACCCTCCCCTGGACCGCTGCTCTTGGCACACTTTCCTTTACACCACTGCTCTTGGTGCACCCTCCCCTGGACCGCTGCTCTTGGCACACCCTCCTTTGCACTGCTGCTCTTGGTGCACCCTCCCCTGGACCGCTGCTCTTGGTACACCCTCCTTTGCACTGCTGCTCTTGGTGCACCCTCCCCTGGACCGCTGCTCTTGGTACACCCTCCTTTGCACTGCTGCTCTTGGTGCACCCTCCCCTGGACCGCTGCTCTTGGCACACTCTCCTTTACACTGTTGCTCTTGGTGCACCCTATGCTGGACCGCTGCTCTTGGCACACTCTCCTTTCTTGGCACACTCTCCTTGGCACTACCCCTGACAGCTTCCAGACTGCAGCTGGCACGTGCTGGGAGGTGAGGTGCAAGAGCAAAGGTGATGACAGCCTTCCAGTACTATTACTCTTGGTGCACCCTCTTGGTGCTACTAGGACACCCTCCCTAGTACCGCTGCTACTGGTACACTCTCTTCTGTTCCACTGCTCTTGGTACACCCTTTCCTGGAGGCTCAGGTGTCTCCCCAGTTAGTTTCCGGAAAGACACACTTGGGTGCTGACCTCTCTATCACACACAACGTCTTGTGGCTTTTGCACGTGCCCTTGGGAGACTCAGTTAATGGGAGCCTTCTGTGCGAAATAACTTCCAAATAATTGCACTCAGTAACTATTAACAACATTGGAAGAAACAGCACAGGACATCTGGTTGTCATATCTATTCAGAGGCTTTCAGATCGTACTCTAACACGCTCACCTGACTTTGACCACTGGATACAGTTTAAAATATGTGCCGCTGATGGCAGGCTTGACACAGGTCAATTACTCTTGAGTAATTATGATCATTTCAGTAACACCGCAGCTACCCCTGACAACTTCCAGATTGCAGCTGGCACGTGCTGGGAGGTGAGGTGCAAGAGCAAAGGTGATGACAGCCTTCCAGTACTATTTTATATGGCTGTATATCTGTAGTACCTGAGGTCAGAAAAAGTTATACGCTAAGGAGGAATCTAACACGGGGCTTCAGCAGATCAATCATGCTGAGGAACAGATCTCCACGAACGGGTAGCAATCAACACAGGGGCCTGAAACGCAGACAGGCTGCCGGCATTTGCAATTTTTAATGTAACTTTTTACTTAAAATCGTAACTGCGATTTGTTTATCTCTTCACTGAAGGGACATACACGTTTGGATATTTGATATTAAAATCTGTACATTATTTTAAACTTTATTTAAATTTTTAACTTTATTAACACAGTATCTAATCTTACGACTAGTTTTCTTTTATTTTTACTTACGAGGCGTTTTTATGCACGTGTTTCTGATCGTACTTAGTTCCACATATAAAAACTGAAAAACTATTTCTCATCAAAAAACACGATAATCCGATTTAAAAAATAATACTTTCAACAACAATATATAGTAGAGCATTTGCCCATCAGTTTTTCCCATTGAGCATTTAACCTGGATTTGCCCACGAGGCGTGACTTGGGAGAGCTGATGCCAGGATGGGAGGGGTTAACCAGTTAGACAGAGCAGCTCGGCGAGTCGTGGGGGGAGGGATATTCCTTGCTTATGTCAGCTGTAAGTAATTACACCATGGTGTGCTTCTGACGATTACCATAACAGAGCAATTGGACGTGAAAAATGGATAATAGTGTGGACATGAAAGTGTGTTTAGAAAATAGCTGCGAGAGCTGGTTAATACGCACACAGCCTCCTCCTCCGGGGAGATACTGCCGCTGAAATTTTGTCATTCAAAATTTGTCGTTAAAGACAAAGTCTAAGTGATTCTCCACAAATGTCGCTCTTGACTGGCTGCCCCCTCGCTGCGAGGCTTCTGCTTTAGTACAGCACCGCCGCCTCCTCGATGACTCCGCCCACGTGACTCCCCTTGGTGTCCACGCCTGGATGATTAGGTAATACTCCATTCACAGGGGTACAGATATCATCTTTTGGCAGCTGATCTACAAGTCTGGGATCTGACACGTGGGACAAAACGAGGAGGTGCTGGCTCGTTCGCCGGATGCTACACGCGTGTCCGTGTTTGTTCGTCAACAGGAACTCCCCGGTGACTCCAGATGTTTGCAGAAAACTGCCGGAAATACGTGCTCTAATCCCCTTATATGACCAACTGGTGTGCGCCACTGTGGCAAGAGAGAGATGGGGTCCACGCCATGTGACATCCTGAGACGTCACCTGTGCGACTTGGAAGGACGAGGAAGGGAGCTGTGGAGAAAAGATGTTTTGGGAAAAGACTAAAGGGAATGGAAGAATGAGAGGGGAGAGGAAGATGGCGAGAAAGATCACATGATGGAAGGTGTTAGAACACGGGGCGACCCGCTGCTGGATGGAAACGCTAAAGCTCCAGCTGTGACATATCTGAATCTTTATTTTTATGTATTGTAATGAAAGCAGTAGCCATTCATCTCCGTGAGGCTTTGACAGAAGAAGGATTACAGATTCGCGGTCGCTACTCACTGAACCGCGGCAGACTCAGAAAGAGAGGCACGGCGGATCTTTTCATTAGAGCCAGGCCCAGCTGACTTATACGTGAGCAACCAATTGCAGGGCTCCAGGACTGGCGACTCGTTCCCCCTGCAGGAAAAACACCACAGGATGAGGGTACCATCCGCGACTACAGGAGCCGAAGTAACGGCCAGATCGAGGCACGGTCTCAACCCCCCCACCACCCCCCCTCGCTCCCCAGAGCAGCGATTTATGCAGAATTAGGCAGAAAGCGGAGGTTAAGCGGGGAGGTGTTTCGCCACGTCATGTGACACGGTGACAGCTGTGCTGGGCTGATTCCTAGCAGATGTTTAGCAGTAAGCTGCAGTTGGGATGGAGGCCCCCGACACACTGAGCCTCAGGGTGTGTCCTGCACTTCCAGCCCCAAAACACAGATCTGGACGGTGGGGAGGTCAAAGGTCATAGTTGATGCGCGGGCGTCCGCTTTGAGGCCTGCCCACGTCCGCCTCAGCTGAAGCCCCCCCCCCATTCCATGTCAATGTTCCTCTACGGTGATATTCACGGCCGCGGAGGCTGCCACGGCAACACTGGCATGTCGCAGGAAAAGGCCGCAGGCGGACGGCAAAGGCAACAAGGTGCCATCGAGTGTTTGTCTGCAGCTAAAGACGCGTCAACGGCCAGGCTGCGGATCCACGCTCCAGACAGCTCGCTTCAGAAACAGGGGGAAAAAAAACTCGCAAGGAAAATGTGTTCTCCACAAAGACCTGTCTTCTGGATAAGTGCCATTAACAAGCCACCACCCACACGCTCTGCCTAGGGATCCTGTTAAGAGGTGCAGCACCGCGTGTTATATGTGTTATATAAGGCTCTCGGTTGAGCGCATGTGTGTGCCTGTGTGTGTGTGTGTCTGTGCCCGTGCAGACGAGCGTCGGTGTGAGATCCTGTGCGAGGAAAGCGCATCTGACCTGACGCAAGGATGGAGAGGAGACGGGAGCAGGTGTATCTCATCTACACTGTGCCATTACCTCGCACCCTTAAGGTTCATACCCTGCCTGCAGCCCCTCACTGCCCTGCTCCCTACAAGGACCACAAAGGAGCAAGGACCACAAAAGCTCAAGGACCACAAAGGTGCCAGAACCACAAAAGCACCATGACCTGAAAGACGCAAGGACCACAAATGCACCAGGACCACAAAGGCGCCAGAACCACAAAGTCAGTAGGACCTGAAAGGCGCAAGGACCACAAAGGCGCCAGGACCTCAAAGGCATCAACAGGTCTCTGCATTAAAGCAACTTAACACAAGTCTGATTACATTCCTTTAAAATGGGGGTGTACGTCAAAAATCCCAGAAGTGTATGGAGCAGCGGTGACATCCTAGTCAGCGGACCACTGTTAAGCGTGTGTTAAAGGCCTGACTGCCAACTGGCCGGGTAGAGCACGCTAACGCCTGCAGCATAAGACCAGCGGTACAGGCATGCGACAGCATGGCAGCTACCTTCTGCGTCTGGGCCATGGTGATCACTTTACTGCGGACCTTTTTACCATGCTCACAACAACCCTTGTCCTGCATGGTGCTATGATTTGGACCAGTAATGCTTCTGACAGAAGTACTGTAGAGGAAACCTCGTAAAACAGTAATATTATATTATCAAAGAATATAATACCTGTACAAATTTACAGCACCATGCTCTTGGTACACCTGCACCGCTAGGATGCTGCAGGAATCTACAATGAAGATCGCCTACCTTAATACAGGGCATCAACCTCTAATCTTCCACTGGCACTTTGGTTTTCACATTTCTGGCAATCCACCAGCAACCTGGTCTGTCCCAAGGTGCCCCCCTGCGCCATTGTTTAATAAGCTCTAGGGCCCCAAGCTACCCCCCTCAATTTAGTCTCGCCCCAGCTTTTTCACACACCTGTCCATGTGTGCCCTCACCCCGATTCGCAGGCGTCGCATTTTGGCATGAGAGCGGCGGTGTGAGTCACGCACGGCGAGGGCGAGCCCACGCAACAGGAATGCGACATTTTGTTTCGAGATAAAGAAGTCCACGTGCATGTATGTCTGTGCGCGTGGTGCAGGGGGGGTGGGGGTTGAGTGCGGGTCCGGAGCGCCAAATAATGAAAGCGCATTCCTCGCGGATGCATGGCAGATAGCAGCCCCACGTCCACCGCCTTCAGACGACATGACAGGTGTAAGTTTCGGCAACTTAAACAGCAGGATTACAGACACTAGTGCCTCCCTTCAGATGCATTCCTTATGGGAATTAATTCCATTTGAAATGCAAGGCCAGAGGCAAGATTACAGAAGTAGAGCCCCAGAGCGAGCTGTGTGCTGCAGCTAAGAGATGGGATTTGAATAATTGTACAGGCTTAGACCTCGAATCAGCAGAGAACAGAACGAATGGGATTATCACAGGGAACTCCGCGCCGTTTCCACCGCTCAGCTCAAAGAGACGCCTCGAGTCGCGTGCTCCTGCGTGTAGGTATGCGAGCCGTTCTGTGCAGGAACACATACTTATCTGAGCAGCACCTGTGCATCCGTATTTCGCAAAGAGTGAGCGGGGAAAAAAAATGGCCATTTGCAGTATATGTTTTAAGCATGCATGCGCGTGTGTGTGTATTTTTGTGCGAGGGCACGTGAAGGCATCACTGCTGCGAGCGTGCGCCCTCACCACAGTCACGGTTCCCTGCTCTCGCTCTGGTACAAGCGTACAGCACCAGGTGTCGCACGAGGGAGGAGGAGAGGGAGGGATGATGAAGGAAGAGCGCGACCTGACTGTCAGAACGCTGGAAAGAGGCATTCCTTATGGGAGAGCGACTCCACGGCGTGGTGGGAGTGGGCAAGGCCCGGGCTGGGCAGGGGCAGCGGCCTCTGCCATCTTTGCCCTACCCTGCCACCTGTCATGCTGGCATTCCCCTCCCTCCTGTGCTCCTGCTCCCCCACTCTTAATCTTTGCAGTGTTGTGTAACATCGCAGGCTTTCCAGATAGTTTTCCGTACACTTTACTTAAAAAAATAAACACGCGTGGGCGTTTCCCAATGTCAGGTTGCGGTCTGATAATGCAGGTCACACGTTTGCGGGGTTTTAAATGAAAAAACACAGCGAGGTGGGGGGGGGGTATTATGATGACTAAAATAATGCTCCGATGGCACGCATTTTTTGTCACATTTGATATTTGGTGTTGTTAAAAATGAAATGCATCAGGTCCGAATCCCATGGGGATGCTGACATCTAACTCCCACAAAACATTGGCTATACAAGCAGGGAGGGAAGCTGCGTCATGCCTTTCAAATAGAAGCATGGATATAGCGGCTAAATGATGGGATATGATCTCGGGACATGATTGCGAAATCTTGATAAGCTGTTCGATTTTGATTCATTCAACATCCAGATGTGGGAGCAACATAAGAGGTGTGGCTTTTACTTGGCAAAAGCGTTACCCAGTCACCCTGCATGTCACACTAAAGCTGGGACGATATAGCGTCATGTGAAACAATACCGTATAAAAAAAATACCCACTGAAGGATCAAGGCACATGAATCACTAAATGCTGCTTCCTTCAGCTAGGGGAGAGATTTACGCACAGGAGGGGAATGTAACGCTGACCGCAAAGGCACCTTTTCCGTTAATCTGCCGCCATTTATGTAGCCCGCCTCGCCTGGGTCTTGCTTTTTTATGTTGTTCAGACCGGCAGTAAAATAAGGAGCCTGTTTAAGCTAAGCAGACTTTCCAAGGTGCATTCATTTACTCGGCGATCCCACGCATGTGTCAGCGGCGCGCGTGGCGGGGCAAGGGTGCGTGCCGCCGGCGCCCGTGTTCTCAAGGCAATTTAGGAAGTGCCGATGACAAAATCCCTCACAGACTGCAAACCAGCCTCCAACTGGAACACATGCAAAGCGGGGGTCAGAGACAGCACGTTTTAAATGGTGTGACCGACACATCAGTGATGGCCAGCTCAAACAGTCTGATGGAGGAGGCGTGCCGATAAACAGAGACTGCAACACGGTCATAACACACCCACACACGCGCATGCACACAGACACACAGACACACACACAGACACACACCCTGCACATAACACACAGGAGCATTAAGACACTTCCTGTCATGCAATAGGTGTTTTAAATCATGCTCTCTGTGGTGCTGTGGACAAGCCCCATGTGATATGTTTTCCATAACCCCTGTGGCGTGTTTTTAGGCCAGAATTGAGGCAGCGATTCGATTGGTCACCCAGCATTATGAGAGCGGACACCGAGCGAATCCCATCTCTGTTTTTTTTTCCTTCACATTGAGAAAAACGAAAAGGGCTGTTTGTCTCCTTTCTCTTACAAAACGAATGCAACCCAGCTGCACTTCTAAGTCCCGGTTAAGAAATTATGCTGATCAAATTTTCATGAGGGAGCGTCAGGGCTGATGCTGTATTTGAGAAACTGGGTTTTTTCTAAAATGTGTAAAAATTTAATCTTTAGGATAAGTCAAGTGGATTTATTTGGAGGCCTCGGCGTAATACCCGGAGCTGAAGCTGTTTGCCGGGAGGTGGGTGTAAGCGACGAGAGACGGCATCCAGGCCATTAACCCTTTCCTGCCCCCACCTTACTCACTCCTCAGACACCTGTGTGTGAAGCCTTAGAGGCTCAGCCCTGCATTTAATACACAGCATACCCCTGTCTATGGATGCATTCACTTCTACATGCCAGGGAACTTCAGACATAAATACTACTTGAAAAAAATCCCAAACACGAAGTTGAATTAAGGCGTCCGGACTGCAGGTGTTTTCCCGCCTTCATGCTGACCTTGGAAACCTCTCCTGGAGGAGCGTGTGGAGATGCCTATGGATTTACGGCGGGCCCGTCTTCAGCTGGTGAGTTCGTTTCTTCCTTCCACCATCATAAATACATTTAAATATCTCAGTAATCTTCAGGTGGCAAGTCCCGGTGCCGTGATAATGAGCTGCTCCGGAGTGGGACTTCCCCTTCCCTGGTGGCTACGGAATTCCCAAAATTCCCATCCCTTTCGGAAAGAAGCGGGGCCTGGCTCAGAGCTCTCTAGATGACTGCACGGGCGGGACCCCAATCTGTTGTCCGCGCCGGGCCTGTCGGCACAAGGGCCTCCGGGCAGGAACACCTGGACCTCCATCTCCTGCGCCCGGGGCCACAGGGGGCCCATGAGGGGCCCATGGGGCCCAGGAATCGCATAAATAAATGGGATGGGGATAAGTGCGAATTGCTTTTCCTCGCTGTATGCGCAAGCCAGGCGCGGGCCGAAAGGTCTCTCAGCAGGAGCACCTGCTGCGGGTCCAGGCGGACCGGCCTGCAGGAGGCCCACACGCCAGGCCCTAGCTGTGAGACAGAATCGGGGCCTTGCCTCGTACCCGCACACCGTGCTCCCACCCAGAGAACCGGCTCGCGGGGTGGTCGGGGTCCCATTCCCCCCGAGAGCGTGACTGCAGATTCTGGCACCTGGTTTCTGTGAGGCTGCAGCCTGCTGTTACCGTCCCACCACATCCATAAAAACCTCCTGCAAGCATCTGAGGACACAGATTTACATGGCTCTCCGTGCCAGGAGTCTTCCCTATTCTCATTTTGTCCAAACACAAAGAAAGCAGCCCAAAAAGGAGACATTCGACATTTCTGGACGCCCTTCCCCAGACAAGAGACCTTAAGCAAATGCTGTTTCCCACACATCTGCGGCTAAATTTTTGAACGTTGCAGTGTCAAGACTTAATGCCTGTTAGGGGTACAGAAGCCCCTTCCATGGGGGGGGCTTGCAGGCATCAGGATGCGGCCGCTGAATGACAGGACTTCCAGGTAGACAGGAAGTAGGCCAGCACTGACCCCAACACAGCACCGCCATTAACAAATGCTGCAGGAAGAAATGGCACTAAGGATACGGAATGTATGTGAGTATTTCCCTAATTAGGTGACCCCCAACAGGGGGATAGTGTGCCCCCCCCCAGTACTCACAAGCATCTTCAAACCATGTCGGCACCCCCACGAGGGTCCGTGAACAAAGACATTGCTGACACTCCCTGGGTGAATCCTGAAGGGCTTCAGCTCTTCAAAAGAAAAGACGCCCCCCCACCCCAGCCAAAAAAAAACATGAAAATAGGATTGACACCATAACAAGACAAAAAGTTCCGGAGCAGCGTGGGTGCGAGTATCCCATTGGCCCACCTGTGCTTTACATCGCTGGGGGGGGAACGTCACACGGCATTTCTGACCTTGTCCCGACCTTGAGCCTCATCCCGTATGCGTTCCCAGCACCAGCCTTTATAAAACTTTAACGTGGCAGCAAGCGGCTCCCTCATCTCCAGTCAGCGAGCGATGACAGCGCGGTTGCTAATCGCCGGCGCGTCTCTCCAAACGGCCCTGTGATCCCAGGATGGGGTGGGGGGGGAGGGTACCTGGACACCCTTCGGAGGGGCGGGCGCAGCTGCCAGTCAGTGCCGAGCCGAGCCGTGGGGGCCCATTTCTGCTGCTGCTGCAAAAAAGTAACACACCAGCCCTTCCCAAGGAAGGAGGAGGAGAACACAGAGTTACAGTGGAGGCCCGCTGGACCTCAGAGCATGGAGCAGACAGCGATCGCACCCTGCAGCGGAGGCCCGCTGGACCTCAGAGCAGGGAGCAGACAGCGATCGCACCCTGCAGCGGAGGCCCGCTAGACCTCAGAGCAGGGAGCAGACAGCGATCGCACCCTGCAGCGGAGGCCCGCTGAACCTCAGAGCAGGGAGCAGACAGCCCTGCAGCGGAGGCCCGCTGGACCTCAGAGCAAGGAGCAGACAGCGATCGCACCCTCCAGCGGAGGCCCACTGGACCTCAGAGCAGGGAGCAGACAGCGATCGCACCCTGCAGTGGAGGCCCGCTGGACCTCAGAGCAGGGAGCAGACAGCTATCGCACCCTTCAGAAGAGGCCTGCTGGACCTCAGAGCAGGGAGCAGACAGCAGTCGCACCCTGCACCTCCCCCGCGTGGCTCAAACGCCGCTTCCACACAGGGAGGAATTATGGTAAAAAATTATGGTCTGATGTATAAAACAGTACATAGTGGTACAGCTCAAAAAATAAAAACGACTGGAACCCCTGTCAGTGTTAAAGATAAAACACTTTCATCTGTTTAACATACACATTGCTGGATCTGGATATGAGAAAAAGTTAAATAAAATATAAAATAAGATCACTGAAAATATGCAGCTTGTCAAGTCTGCAAAAAAAAAAAAGAAGCAGGCGGTGGGCTGCACTACTTAGCAATCATGTAATCACGACGAGAGCCTGTTTGGACTGGACTTAAGCAGACAACCAGAGCCTGTGTTTGAAGGCCAAGTCAACAACTGGATCCAGATTTCAGGGCTCCAGAAGAATTGCTTACTCTTGGCACGGACGGTGACGCTGAGATGGCGGCTAACACGGGGCCGGCTCGGGCCGCGGCTCCCGCCTCTGTACTGGGGATCACATGCCGAGATCACCACAAACGTTTCCACTGCCTTTTCGCCACCGGGGACTCACACGTAGGCCCGTAATAATCCCCAGCAAAGACTGGCAGAGTGACTGGTTCAGGACTGAAGCCACTGGCATAGACTGAAACAGGACCACAAGTTAGGGGTCGGAGCAAAAATACAGTCTTGAATGTCCACCCTCTGCTGTGTCGCATGACTGAGGTGATTGTGCACCTGTATAAAAAACTATAGCATTGATCAAGTGAAATGAAAGTGAAGTTTCAAGGGCAGTTTTCATAAAGCAACAGGGATGCTTCGAATCCAGTAGGCTCTCCTTCCTCCAGTGAAGTTTCCAGGCGATTTCTACAGCCACTCATGTCTGGCTTGGCATTGGTAGATGTCAGCTTGGCCTTTGGCACCGTGACTCTGTCCAATATTTCTGTTGCTGCCTATTGAGACACAGGCGAAGTCTGGCTGGAAAACAGCTTCGCGTCAACGAGTTGGGAATGACCGAGGAGGGAGAGACGGCTAAAAACAACAGTGTTGTCGGATTGGGGGCCCCGCGGAACCGATTTTGCAGGATCTGTTCGCAACGCAGGAATCAAAAAGCTTTTAACGGGAGATTTCATGCGGTATGTCTCACGTTTCAGAATTAATCCCGGTGCAAAATTATAACAATTCCCTCCTCCAAAACTCCCCATTTCTACGGTTACCATGTTAGAGTCGGGCAGACGAGCACGAAAACAAAGTGTAAAAGAAATCAGAAACCGTCATGCTTTCAGCCGCTTAGCGTTATAGGGGAACGGAGAGCTAAATCTCAACTTAGGGAAGAAGATACACCGTACCAGGGCTTACTGCTCAACGGCAGATAGGAAAAAGAAACGAAAATTACAAAGAGTCCCTCTGGTGTAATTAAGTGATTGTAAGGGGTGTGAGGTGATGAACTTGGACCTGATCAATGGGAGGAACGAGATTCCTCGAAAAAGAAAGTGTGGACTTGCAGATCCTACCTCACTCAGTAAGGAGATAATGCAAATGAGCTGCAAACGGCTGAGTGTGAGTTGGAATTTCCAGATGTAATTCAAGCTAAACGACTGCTGCTGTGAAAGGCCTGGAACGAGACTCAACCCAACTACCTCGTGATCTCAAGCCTAGATCCTTCACAACCTGGACTCCTCGTTTTGCCCTCTGTTCAGTCTCCCTTGTCTGAGATTTTTACACCCACAGATTAATATCACACTCAAGCTATAAGACTCAAATAATTTTTTCTGCGCCTCACTACATTTATCTAACGCTCTTCTTTTCCATACTCCTGGTAGAAATCCTAACCCAACCACAAAGCATTTGCCTTTAATCTCTGAAACATGTTGGCGGGTCCCTCCAAAGCTTTCTGGAGAGAGTCACGCCACCCACAGTAGGCACGCACTGCTCAGTGCAGACAGCAGGGGGTGGTGAGCTTTCACCAAAGGCTGCCCCACAGCACAGAACTCTTCACTCTTCTCTTGTCACAAGGTCACAACCTCTGATCTGAAATGGCCCGCAAGGGACACCACAAGGGACAGCGGTGTCTGGGTGGTCCAGAGCAGGGGTGAGTTATTGTGCTCTGACGACGACGGAATTTTCATTCCAACAGAGAATTTTCCCACTTGATTGAAGTAATTAATTACCTAATTGAAGCAATTTCACCCTCTCTCACAGTATGGCGGTCTCCCACTACGTAAGGAAAGCCGGAAAGCTTGCATGTACGCCTGGACAGCACAGGCTTAGTAACATTTCCAAAAGCACTGCAGTGATACTTTACTGACCCACAAACCCCTCCAGCCCTCGGCTCCCAGTCGGGTGCGGGGATCAGACGGGGCCTGGAAACACTGACAGCTCATTGTGCGAGTGCCATGCGAGTTTTAGCGCTGCTGCGTCTGTACCCCAGGCCGGACAAAGGCTCGCGGCCCCGCCGGACACACCGCTCATGTTCCATTTGGCCGTGCTCTTTATCTCCCGGCCCCGGCCCCCGTCCCCTTGTCCGCCAGGGCCCTTGAGTGGCCCCAGCTCTGAATAGAGTCTAAAGCCATTATTGGGGAAGAAAGGCATCGAGCAGAAGGGGGCTCAGCCCAGTGTAAGGCGCGCATCTGGGCCTGGCTACATGCATACTAATAGCATCATTACAAGCCAGCGCCAGAGAGCATGTTTACTCCAGCAGGGCAGCCATCACCTTCCCGCCACACATCCGTCAATGTTCCTTCGGGCCCGCCCCCCCCCCCCCCCGCGGCAGGACAAACCCGGGGGACATGACCCGGACGGGGCCGGCACAAGAGGCGGGGCGC
>JAODLD010000069.1:7773533-7785317 GCA_026781065.1 Mormyrops boulengeri
CCACCCCCGAATTCAGATAACACGCGGGGCTAATTTCCCAGTACTGGCCCTACAAAGAGGCTGGGCCAGGCTTGCTGCGAACCCGCCTCCTCGCGGCTCCCCGTGTGGGAGGCGCCCCTCGCAGGCAGGGGCTGCTTTTCCGTGGCACTGAACTTGACCTGAGGTGACCCCCTCATAATGAGTGAATTGAAAACATCTCCCTTTGGAATGCAGCTTGAACATACTGGCTATGACTATTTTTCTTTTTTTTTTTCCAACCCCCCCCTCCCCCAACTCTCCCTTGGATTTTATGAATTAAAGGGCCCATGTCCAATTCTTATTCACCTGTGCAGCCCCGTTTAATGTGGCCCCCTGGCTACTGGAGGGGGGATTTGAGCCCCTTTATAAGACAACGTCTCTACTCATCTATCCAACTACACAAGCAGCAGATCTGGGCCGGGTGAAAGAGCAGTGCTGGCTACAACAGCGTTTACAAGCAGAACACGACTCCATGGAGGCGGGCCGTCAAACACCCACAGCAAAGCAAAGAGCCCCAAACTCCCGCGGCTTCCGCAAGCCCTCGCCAGCTGGTTGGCCAGGAGCCCCATGAATCGCAGCGCTTGGCACCCCCTGGATCCTCCGGCTGATATCCGTGGAAACCTTCGGCGCATGCAGATCGGCGCTGTCCAGGGTGCGACCCACTCGCCACCTGCAACGGTCTGCCAGATCCGATCGTGGGAGGAGGGGTCGCGAAAGACGTACGTCGTAGAGAAAGCGGTAACCTAAAGGATGAGGAAATCAATCGCGGCATGAATATGCATCAACGTGCAACATATGCCGCTGTTTGATTAACGGTCCGAAAAAATACAAACATTTCAGCATAAACGACTTTTCAGCATGCAGGGAAAGAAAGTTAACAGTTTGCAAGCAATAAAAAATTTTAATGCTGCAGTAAAACCCAGACACATCTTTCAAGCTCTGCGTAAAGTTCCGTGTCGGGAATTTCCTGCTCTCTTCCCCGTAATTCGGACAATTATACGCTCGTTCATCAGGCGACTCCGCACGGCCTCGTGGGAGGTGTAATACTGACAGGGTGGCTATTTTCTAAAGCACTCCTCTCCTATATACCTCACTTCATCTCTCACACCTATGGCTCTGCAATCAACAGTCTCAAAATGTTGGTGTAATCTTGCATCCCTACCTTGATATGCTGGAGTGACACTATTATATACCCTGACCAGCTTTCACATTAAAAGCCAACCTGATGGTGTCCTATCTCAGTATCCCTTCCTTTAGCAAAACCTAAGGAACCTTTAAACAGAAACAACATTATGTAAAATAAAATATCTCAGTCACACTGAGATATTTCAGATGGCAGATCTGTCTTGGTACAGTGCCCTGAGCATCACTGACCAGCACTAACTGGTTCTCTCCTGCCCCTTCACCACCTTAGCTACAGTGTGGTGAGCGTACTGGTATAGAATGACTACCGTCACATCATCCAGGTAGGTACTAGTGGTTGAAGTGGCTCCCCATTGCCTCTGTAAAGCGCTTTGCGTGTCTTGAAAAGCGCTATATAAATGCAACATTCATTCATTCATTCATGAGTAACACAGAGTGCCCCGCTGTTCAGCTCTGCTGGAGGACACTAACACACCAGCCCTCACTACCTCCTGCACGTGCTGACCAATCAAACACAAGAGTGGCATGGAAACCTCCATCCTCCTTTCTGACAGGCTGCTTTCAAGAGAAAAAGGAGAACCGGACTTCGAGTGTGTTTGACAGTAGTCGTAACCACCCTGGTGTCCCCTCTGAGAAACCAAAGCCTGATTGGCCAGCTGGTGTCACGTGGTCACCAAGGGACCAGAGACATGACCACCAAGGGAACGATGTCTTTTTCTGATGCAGTCTGCAGCAGGTTACAAGCGGTTACCAGGCTGGGACCAGGGTGGAGCCTCGGGGGCAGCACATGGTTTTGATCACAACCCCCACCCTGTATCAACTGACATCGATTCACAACGCCCCCCCCTCCAGTGCAACTAAGGTCCCGCCTCCATGCAAGATCACTGTGAGAGTGCATAGAGATTTCTCCCACACGCAGAGGGCGGGCATGACCCCAGAAAAGGGGGGGGGGGGGGGGGTTGCACAACTGTTTTCGATCTGTCCCTCTACCTCTGCCTCCACCCCATCCGCACCCAAGCCCAAACTAAACCCGTGGGGGCGTGCTCTTTATGGCAGCACCATTACGCATTCTATAGTCTCAGCCGAGTGTTTGAACAATCTGACGTGGATCCACAAAAGAAGATGGCACCAATGAGACACCAGGCCATATAAATATTTAATATGGAGGAGTACGTATCTATGTATATATATATGTGTATGTATATGTGTTTCAGGTTCCCTCTCCTCTTTAATTATTCATGGCGATGACACCACTTTGAACCGTGAGAACCAATGAAACTCTGAACGTCTGCAACGGTCTCATCGGAGACGCGGCCGGGGAACGGGGACGCGAAGTGAAGATGGATGGCGTGCGAGAGATGGAGGGCTGAGCCCCCCCGCTACCATAGTGCCAGCGTCCAGATGGGAGAGGAGGCGGTTGCGGGGGCAGGGGGTTGACTTCCAGAATTAGGAACGCCCTTCGTCAAAAACGACGGCAGCGAAAATAAACAGGCGATGTGACAAACATGCGAGTTCGTTTTACCAGGCTACCATCGATTCTCAAAATCGCACAATTCACAGCGACCCAAAGTATCTGGGTCTTCAAACAGACCCTCCATCATTTGCCTCCATGCGGACAGGTGGGACCGCAGACGGTTCCAAGGCGTCCCTGACCTCGGATTCTCTCCTCCCGGCCTCTGTCCTGCTGCCTTCCCCCTCCACCTCCATCTTGAGCTTTGTCCCAAATCATTCCTGCGCTGCCTTCCCCCTGTTTATGATCATCCGCCTCGCCCCCTCTGCCCCTGCCCCCCCAGCCACTTCTGGCTCGCTGCCCATCCGCACATTTCTGCCTGAGCGTTTTCAGAGCCCCATTAGAGTGTCTTGGCAGGCCTGGACCCACTCAGCTCGCCCCTAAGACTCAGAACCCTTTTTTCTCGAATTCCCCTCCCTGTGCCAGACGCGTATGGCCCGCCGGCATCGTGACCTGCCAGGGACAGGCGCAAGCAGCAGTCCTGTCAGAGGCGAGTGCCGGTAAACACCCCGCACCGGATTGGGTTTCACCTGGAAGGCCTTCCGAACAGCCACCCCCCTCGGCAGGGGTGGCTCTTCCCATTCTGCACATGCTACGACTGCGCCTCCTACAGGCCACTGACATGCGCTGCATGAAGATGCATGAAAATATTCACACAGGTCAGAGGTGGGGGAGGGGGGATAAACTGGCTTTCCAGGTGTTCCGGCAGTTTGCCTTATCAGCGCTTTATATTTCACTAAGACATCCACTAATCTCACAACTCGAGCTCCCACTCAACAAATGAAAATAATTACAATCTCAGCCACCACCGTCACCTTTATTCTCTGTTCCCCAACCCTTTGGCTCAACTGAAAAAATGTATTAAACTTCGGAAATGAGTCACTAGTGGACCTGTACTGAAACTGCGTTAAAAAAAAACAAATAAAGAAATGAGGATGACACTTCTAACGAGCGAGGTGACAGATAAATATAGAACGGCGCGGCTTTGTACTTCGCTGACAGCTGCAACAATAGTCATTTGATTACAGGAGACGGGGAGATGTCAGTGTTAATTACCACCTCGGCTCACACCTGCAGAAGCAGTGCCTGAACTCTGACTCCCAACCGAGTAGCTATGGAGAGAAGCGGGGAGAGAGCAAGGGAGAGAGAGGGAGAGAGAGAGGGAGCAGGAGGGATGTAGGGGCGAGAAAGAGCGAGAGCCGGCCGGTGTTTGTTGACATGTGACTGGGCCGGGTGGCTCCTCGCCTCGCCCGTCCTGCCCGCCACCTGTGAGGGACAGCACCCCGGCAGAGCGCATTAACCATTTTAGGCACATGGTTGCTTACGAGAGAGATAAAACGCGACGGGGACTCTGGGCTGTCAAGCTGTGAGCGGAATAGCTTTGCAATTTACCAGCGAAAAAACAGCATTTTGATCTTAATGAATATAAAATGGCTGCCATTAAAAGTAAAACAGATTATTCGGTGCTTTTCAGGGTCCTAGGCTGTCTGACAGTTTTGGAGGGCCACTCTGATCTTTCATTAAGACCCCACCGCAGGACCCCCTTCCCTCCCCACATGGTAAACCGGGCCTGGTCCTCAAAGTGATTGCCTGTGTTTAGAAGTCATTTTCATAAATCTAAACAGATTCTCCCCTCCATAATGAAAGCCCTGCAAGGTTACATGACAAATTAGGCTGAACCTTCGCTGGCACCCCTCACACAGTAACCCCGCGCCCAACCTCACATGTTCACCTTGGCCCTACCTGGAACTGCTAATGCCTAGCATGTCCTAAGAGGGGCACCTGGCTTAATCAAAGGGCCCAGCGATGGACGACTTTGGCAACGTTGACCCTTGTTGGGCCCTCTTGCTGCGTGACATGAGAACCTGAGACTCATGGAGACCATGGGACCCCAAAACAGAAGTATTTCAGGGCTCCTGCTCATCCCTGCCACCCCGGTGAGCTGCCTGAACCCCCCTCCCCCCACCCCCCTTTCACCTCTACTCTTGCAAACAAACTCACAAAGTTATTGCTTGTGACACCCAAAAGCAGCCACCGTCCTTCATACTGCCTACGATGGCATTTCTGTTGCTGGCACACCTGCTACTGAATCTATCTATTACCAGCAGCTACCAATAAAAATAAGGCGAGCCGACAACACCACCGATCTCAGATCAGTGCCTTCTTCCCTGGCCATGTGTAACATGCATCCCCCGCGCACTGATCTCAGATGAGAGGGTCATGTTTTCTAACCACGGAAAATACAGCAAGCAAACACACACACAGAGTGATCCCGATAGGAGAGTATCACATGCAGCAGGACAAGCTGCAATCTGGCGCCAACAGGCAGCAGCCAGTGATGTCATTGGTGCGGATCCACCACTTGTGTGCAAGACGCTCCTGTCCATTCACATGTCCTGCCAGCATCGTGGCTCGACATTGACCCAAGGCCCTCACCATGGTAAGGAGCCCAGGGGGCTGAAAAAAATTAAGAGACCACAGCTTAGCTCTTCCCTGCTTCTCATTAATGAAGGGCTTCTTCTTTGCTTTATGGGTCTTTAGTCCTGGTTCTAGGAGCTTGTTATGAATAGTACTAACAGTGCACTTCATACCACTTAATGTTTCGATTCCTTTTGAAGGTCACTTGATGTCATCCTCCGATTCATGAGGCACTGTCAGATAAGTTGACGGTCATCTCTGGCATTAAATAAGTCACTTCTGCCCTCTACCCAGCTTGTTTTTGGTTCTTTGCAGTGTCTCCTGCTTCACCTTATTGTTGTGGACTGTTGTCTTAGAAATTTTGAGCCTGGAAGCAACCTGCTGCTCAGTGTAGCCTTCTGCAGCAGAACCAGGATTACTCAGGATTTAAAAATGCAGATTTTAAAGAAAATATAGAGTGGTCTCTTAATTTTTTCCATAGCTGTATAAGCCTCCTTACTCCTGTTTCAATGTAATACCATGTGCTCTTTCAACAATGCAAATGATGCAAGATGGCCAAAATGATGTCAGATGGCCAAAAAATGATGTCAGATGGCCAAAAAATGATCACTCCACCACTTCCAGCTACCCAATCCCTTATTAAAGGACCTGCAATCACAGTCAGGCAGCTCCCCTGGAGCAACTGGGTCCAACGATGGTATCATTCTGTCAATCAAGGAATACGAACCAACATCCTACCGATAAAGGGCACAGTCCTAACCCATAGAACTGTCTCTGTGCCAGGAGAAGCAGTCTGAAGATGGATGGATGGATGGATGGATGGATGGATTGACAGATTACCGCCAGCCTCTCCAGATGATGCTGAAACATGCATATGCAGAAACTGTGGCAAAAACTCTGGAAACAAACGTCTAACGAAGGTTACCAAGGTTACTGGGTTCTTTTCATCCACTGTGATTTTGACAGTGTTATTCTCGCACTCGGTATCAAACGCTGGAGGCCCCGAATGTCCCGTACACACACGGCACCTCCTCTGTCTTCTTTCTAAATAAAACAAAAGCTGATCAAAGGCGATCTTCCCTAAACGTGGGACTCTCTGCCGCTTACGGGCTTTACTGAACTTTTTTTTTTCATGAACAAAGACACTTTTCCCTACCAGTGTGAGCATGTATGAGATATTAAAGAGAAAGGCCCCTGACTAAGGGCTCTACATAAGTGTTTGGCTCCTGTATGGTGAGTCAGACCTTAAGGCCCTCGGAGCATCGGCTCGAAAACCTCCCCAGCTGTGCGACCTGCAGCCGTTCCAAGAATCTGTTATGTTGCACTCCTGGCACACCCAATAACTAATAATGGAGAAGATGGGAAGGTGATTACCTAAATCGGAGATGTGCAAGCCAGGGAGGATGCAGAATGGCTGCAGATCCCAGGGGAAATCGTTACTGCTTTGGACGAGGGCGTGCTCGGCCATCATCAGCGGTGGCCTGGTGGCTCAACTGTGTCCCAATGCCTTACACAGCATAGACCGCAGGGGGCCACGCAGACAGAGGTCCGTGCCAAGCCTAGGCTTATCAGGGAAACCTGTGTTTCTCCTCATGCTTTTCTTCTTTGGGATCTATAAGCGAGCGCTTATTCTGTAACAAAACACCCAACTGTTTGACAGCTGTCTCTGATTGGCTGACGGTCCTGGCCCCGTGACAGGCCCTCCGCCCGGGCCGAACCTGGCCTCCCAATGGCTGGGCGGCCGCCCTGTTTATCAGCTCTTCATTACGGGAGCGTCATCATCTCCGATGGCACCATCTGGTCATTACCTTTGCCGTGTATGGGGCGAATTACCTTCGTGGGGAGCTCCCCGGGAGCGGGGAATTGTCGGCGGCGCGTGCGAGATCGAGAAACGTGCTCCCGCCTATTGGCGTGGGCTGTTATGCACGCCAGAGAGTGCGAAAACATTTATTTTTAAAGGGATCAAATAATTAAGCAGCCTTGGCTCAGTGCGGAGAGAAGACAAAATTGGTCAATTAAAAAGGGAGGCGCAGTCGAAATCAAATAAATCCAGGCGGTTTTATGGGTATCCACAGCGGCGGAGCGCAAACAAATATCACATATGACCGCATGGCACTAATTTTTCTCCTCTACGGCTAAATTTGTGGTCCAGGCTTCGGAAATGTGGAAAACAGTGGGAAGTAGACAATGGAACAATTCCTATCTCTGCTCTTGTGTTTAATCCATTAACTTCTTTAACAACTCGGGACAAGGGGAAAACACTTCAGAGAGAAAACTCAGAGAACAGAGGGAAGCAGGCGCGGTGCCGTTCGGCTGCATCCCCGCGCAGCACGGGGCCCGCGGCCTATCCTCACACATGATGCACGCTAAGGCTTGCTACATCGCATGTCAGCCCGAGTGACGGGAAGGGATGAAAAAGCAAAGGTTCGGTTTAAAATGGGAAAAATGCAGCAAAAATGTGTCATTCGCGCAACTTGGATCACATGACCCATAAAGAGGGACACGGTGCCGTAACGCTCTCGGTGACCAGGCAGGTGCGTCACCATGCCCTTCGTAGTGCGGGAGCGTCTGACTGGCATACGGATGCCATCGATGTGGAACCTCTCATAGAGGATGCGTAACCATGGTGAGGAATCAGCCATCCCAAACACAATAGACAAACTGATTCTGGAGTGTCTGGCTATGCTTTATGGC
The DNA here is from genome assembly GCA_026781065.1 of Mormyrops boulengeri. Taxonomy (NCBI): domain Eukaryota; kingdom Metazoa; phylum Chordata; class Actinopteri; order Osteoglossiformes; family Mormyridae; genus Mormyrops; species Mormyrops boulengeri. The sequence continues at coordinate 7,781,317 of JAODLD010000069.1, forward strand.
CTATGGGTCATTTCACACCTATGTTCATCATATTTATTGTGGCAAGAATCTAAACCAAGTGATAGAATGATTATTTTTTTACTTTCGCAGCTTCTCCATATGCATGGTTTTGCACTTTCCTAGGGAAGAGTGGTGGCTCTGAGGCTATGGATCTGTGCTAGGAATTGGAAGGTTGCTGGTTCAAATGCCTGGAGTGATTTGATTCCGTTGGGCCCTTGAGCAAGGCCCTTAACCTGCAATTGCTTTGTCCTGGGTATGACATTAATCTTCATCCAGCCCTGCAAGCAGGTCGTCCAACTTACAGAGGCTGGTGGCAGGATTGGCACTCCAGCCACTGGGGGAAAAACAGTTCATTTGGACTAGTGTGGTGCTGAGGTATCTCATCCCTCAGGTGGTTTTGTCTTGTGGTGGGTGCGGCAATGCGCTGTAATCAGCTCCTTACCTCCTCCTCATCCGTGCTGTGAGCATTACCCTATAATAAAAAGCACTTGGATTTCCATAGCACCAAGGAATCATGGGAAATTCAGCATCACGCCCTGGAAAGGGACCAGCCTTTCTCATTTACATATTACTATATGAGGATTTGGTCACGTACAGATTGACAGCAGACAATCAGGAATGCATGAGTGAGATTTTTCATCAATATAAGGAAAATGCTGACGGTTTCCAAAAATTATGCATAAAATCTACCCTCTGTAGACTTTGGGGAAAATTCAGAAAACATGTTTATTGATTAAAGAAAGCCTTTCTTTTCACAAAAGTGACAGTCCTCTTTTAAAGGTGGGTATAATAGAAATTCACATGTACTGTATAAAAATGTAGTGGTGATGAATACACAGGCCCACCCGTGTGTGGCTGAAGCCATTGAGCCCAACCTGACGTCAGAGTCCTTCAATGGATGTTGTTATATGCAGCTGTAACCAGGCTCCTGCAGCAAACCCAGCCTCCCTGGATCAGCTGGCGAGGTGCTGCGACAGGACGCAGAGGGTCCAGCCCAGAGATACTGCAAGCCGAGTCTGGGTGCCCTCCCCCCCTGCTGCTGGGTGGCCTGTCACTACGAATTAACACCCACCGGCACCCTGCCGTTTATGACCAGATGTCTTTCAGGAAGGACTGTCGACAGCAGCGGTGGCGTGGGAAATCACAGCCTGTGGGGTGCGTCAGACAGGTCGGTAAAAATCGACCGGTCCAGAACCTCCTTCAGGGGAAGCCTGGCTTTGCATGTGGCGTCTCTGGAGGGTGGGGGACACACTGGTCTTTGAAACCCCGTGGCAATCTCCAACACCAGAGCGGATAGCGACGCCCACAGCCCTGACACGTCAGGGAGCTGATGTCATGTGAGAGAGAGCTCTGGTGACACGGGTACAGCGCTGCCGCATTGATACGTGCATTGTCTGTTTGTGAGTCTGCAAAACGTTCACAAGCATCAGGCAGAGACTTTTCCTCTTTGTCACCTGACACACACACACACACACACTTTTGGACATGTGGGAACTCTCTATTCACCCTAATCCTACTATGATGACCTTAACCGCTACCCAGCCCTGACCTTAACCATAAGTAAGCAAACAAAATTGCCAATTTGCTTTTTTTTTTAGTCAGTTGCAGTCACAGAAGTTTATAAAAACATTTTTATAAAATTACAAACCAAAAAAATGTCCACAAAAGGTAATAAGTTATTTCAAAAATCTGGTCCCCACAATGTAATAATTACCTGAACACTCGCACACGCAACCACACACAGTCACGCTCGCCAGCAAACACAGCAGAGCCGCTGACAAACTTCAGATTACTGTGGCTCGCCAGCTTAATGTTACACGCCCCGGCCAGACAGGGGCCCCTGCGCCGTGCCCCCTGACTGCCTGCCGTGGGAGGCTACGCCAGGGTCAGCCTGTGGAGGACGCTGGGGGCGAGAGGGCACGGCTGGGAGAGACGGGCCGCCAGAACAAACAGGTGAGACGCGTGGGGGGAGGCGCAGGTGAGTGCTGGCGGCGGCGCGGACGGGCCGGTGCCCTTGCAGAGCCTGCTGCCAGCTGACAATTACAGATAAAGCGTTGGCAGGGGTGCCTGAGCAAGCTGCGCACCGCGGGGAGCGGGAGCGCGTCCAAGACCCACTCCAGCAGCAGGCACAGGCCCGCGGCCCCCAATCGGACGGAAATGCTGACTCTGCCGGCTAATCGCCTGCTTGGCTGGGGTCTCGGGGACCGTCGCGGGGAGAGGATCTGTCTAGACATTTGCATAACAGGCCGCGAGGACGGGGACAGCAGAGGGGAGCTCCGGAGGGCCGGACGAGCCAAAACGAGGCGTGCGAATGATCCCCTAATGGGTGGATGGGGGGAGCATGGATCGTGGCACTGCGCAGAGAGGGCTACCGCGCCCCTGTTCAGCGATACAATGTAGTACGAACTGCAAGACAGACCTCTTAGCATTATTTATTTTTAAAAATTATAACTTTAATTTAAATAGAGGTTGGTGTGGCATTCTTCCGGTTAGACAAAAATGCAGGTCATATAAGGACTGCACACAAATCCTCTCAGCTGGTACTCTGGACGGCCCGCATCTAAGTGCTTAAACTGGCCCACGTCGGCTCCCTGGTCTAACTTCCTCAGATGCCTTTTTTTTCTTTTCCCCCATGCTCCTAATGCGAGCGCCACGGCGGAACCAGCGGAAAGCCGACGCGCCCCAGGAGCTGATCGCTTCCCCACGGGGCGGAGAGCCGTCGCAAAGACGTAAGATCAAATGCTCACCGATGGCCCGAGAGGTAGGGGGAGGTGAAGAGAGCACCAGAACAAAGCTGCCGTCTCAGAAGGCAGTCTTCTAGAACAGTCCGGCGATCTCATTCCTCTTCGTTTTAATCCGGCTCCCGCTTCCATCGCCACGCCGGGCTGCTCGGTTTAATGCGGGCCCCGTTTGTTTCCATGTCCGACCTGAACCTGTGGAAATAAGTACCATTCATTACACATGAACATGCATAACATTACATGTGATAAAAGTGTTAGATGTGCGGTGCAAGGGCAGCTTCGAGTTTCATTTGAATGTAGTTAACTGAGCAAAATACAGATACAACAGTTAGAGAAGCATAGTTTATAACACAATAAGCAGGGAATCGCAGTTTATAGTTTATTACACAGTCTTTATGGAAGAGTGTTTAACATTCTGTAATACAGTAGTTAGAGATACCTGGTTTAATCTAAGGCCACAGAGGAAAGGAGCCTCTTAGCACTAAGGGAACAAAGGGAGAACAGACCGCGGGAAAAAGGAAGCCCAGCATAGAAGATTATTAAAATTTAAGCAGAATCCACCCCCCCCCTTCCAGAGGCCGCAGTCCATTGTTTAGCTGTTTGCTTAGCCCACCTACAGCTGTATCTATATTCTAATGCGTGCCCCGCAATCTGTGACAAATTGCCCACATTAAAGCGGGAGAATCTACGACAACAACTTGTGCAACCCGTATTCATCGGGAATATAATCACACGTTCACCAATTTTTATTGTGTCATGCATTATTTAATTAAATCGTCTCGATTCCAGTTCGGAGGCAAAGCAAGATTAAAAAGAGAGTGTTGTATCGCTTCTGTGTATTTGATTTATTTTTAATATGGAGGCAGCATATTAAGAATTGATAAAAGCAAGTTTCAGATGCAGCCCTTTTATAAGCCGATTTCCTTATAATTACAACCGCAGTGTTTCTTGACTAACTGGAACAGGTGTTAATATTTCAGTGCGCCGTTGCTAATGGGCTGCGGCCACCGGACCTGTGCACTTGCATGGGGAAGGACTGGGGCGGGGCCACATAATGAGCCCCCCAGGCATGACGGGATCACAGTTAATTACGAATCTGTATAAATAAAAGACACGTGTCACCGCGAGAGAGCAAAGCGACCAAATTGAGCCTTCGAGGTTTTCGGAAGACACCCTCTCCTTCCTAACGGGGGGGGGGGGGGGGGGGGGGGGGGGGGGGGGGGGGGGGGGGGGGGGGGGGGGGGGGGGGGGGGGGGGGGG
>JAODLD010000069.1:7807238-7828877 GCA_026781065.1 Mormyrops boulengeri
TCTTCTATCCCTGTCTCTCTCCCCTGTCCCCCCCCCCACCCTCTCTCTCCATGTACCCTCTCTAGCTCTCCCTCTCCCCCCGTCTCTCTCCCCATAATGACTTGACCAGAGCTAGGGACAGGCGGCGGAATTGAGTGAAGATGTAAATGGCCGTTATTTATTCCTTCCAAGCCTGCATGCTAACAGGGACGGCTAAGTGCCCACGGTCCTTACTCCTATTTATGTACAATCCTGACAAGTAAATTAAATTTACCTTTGGAAATGGTTCTATTAGTACTTTTATTAGGTTAATTAAGCAAGCTCTGGGGATTCGTTTAATCGGCAAGATTTCGGATTAATTCTGCATTCTGCAGCACAAGTGGGGGGTTGGGGTAATCCCCTGGACGGCGCTCTCTGCGATGGATGGATGGCGGCAGAGCTCTTCATTAGCGATCTGTGGAAACTGGCGCCGCCGCCCGGACCTGGCCCTGTCAGCCGCCCGCCCGGCCGCTAACCAGGGACAGGCAGCCGCTCCACTTGGGCTTAATTAAAGCTGCGTTCTCTCAGCCCCTTGTCTGATTTTTTTTTTTACTGTAAAATGGTTCTTGTCCACTGTGTCTTCCCTCTCTGGATGAGTGTTCATCAATAACAGTCAGGGGGTACGCGGTAGGCTAAAAGCCCGCTCGTCAGCACGTGGGAACCTAGCACCAGGCACGAGCCCGGCAGCCCACGCATAAAGAACGCTAGCACGGCTGATTAGCATGCAGCCTGAACACCAATCGTGACAAATTGGAACATTAGCCTTTCCGGTTGTAACAAATTAGAAACCGGCACTGCCAATCAAATTGAAATTAACAATCCAGCAACAACCTTCATCCAGTAAGAGTCAGCCCAGGACCCTCCTGGCTGTGCCCATGTGCGGTACACTGAGAGTAACTCCACTAGTGAATCTCTGCTGAATGGAGAGGTGAAGGCCTCACCTGCCTCAGTACAGAGCTGAGCTGGGCGCAGCTGGGCTAAGAAGCCAAGCCCCACCCCCACCATCGAGGGCCAATGGAAGAGCCACTGATGAGGAGGCGGGGCCACTGACTGACCAGCTGAGCACGTCGTCTTCCAGGGGCCGCCGACCCGCTCGATCGATTGGCCGACCCGCCTTCCCTTTTAACTAAAGAACAGCGCGGCCGTGGGCTGTGAACCCGATAAGCCAATCAAAGAGCACCATCAAAGGGCCGTGGCGGCTGCATCGCTCACCGAGTGAACAGGTGCCATGAGCGAGTTGCAGCCCGGTTCGTGGAAGCAGCTGCCTTCTCTGGGATCTGGGAAAATCCAATCTGTGCTTCCATCAAAACTGAGAAAGCAAATAAAAATTTTAACAAATGTCCTGGCAGCCTCCAAATGCCCAGAAAGGAGCGAGCGGCCGAAATCAGCTCTATAGGCCTCTTGCTTCTGGTATCCAACCCAGATAGTGCACGGTGAATCTGCTGCAAAGGCGTGAGGCAAAGCATTGTGAGACACGACAAACTGCTGGTGTCCCATCCCAAGCACTCCCCTGCCTGTCTGGGATGGGCTCCAGGCCCCCCTCGCAAGCCAGTGCTTGATAAGCAGTAACAGGATGGATGGATGGACACTCGAATGGGTTAAGTATGCTTTGTAGGATGTAATGTATTCGCCAGGGTGGTGTTGCTGTGCGGCACGCTACGCACCACTCTCTCCGTTAAGAAAATGAACAACGATACATGAGTCTGAGGCGTGTGTTGCCGTGCCAGCAAGGCCAGCAAGCCAAACCACTATCCTGATGGCCTCGCTTCCCAACGACTCCGAAGCGTTCGACAGATCCCTCAGAAATAAGACAAACGTATGCACTGACTTTTCAAACACGTCCTGCATGAAACGAAAAAGTAATAATAAATACTTTTGAGAGGTCACAGTGGGTCCTGAGTGCTTGCTGTCCCAAGTAAAAAAGACAATTGAATAAATAAAAATGGACTCACAACAGTGTAGACTTTACCAACTGGCTCCCTTTTTAACTTTGGCGAGCTATACAAGACTCTTAATAATTGATTGTAATTGATTTTAACCCGGCCCTGACCTGGACTGGCTAAGAGGCCGAGCCAATCATGTCGGAGTGGCAGGGAAATGCGAAAACAGGCCGGCTTTCTCCTTTAAAAGCCCCAGATGAGTACTGAAGATAAAATATTTAGACTGCTGGAGCCTTGACCTCCTCGTGCAAACCGGCTCTGAACTCAAACTGATTTCTGACAAGGCAACCGGGACACCATTACAACAAAATGCACTACAGCCCATAGGTCGTGTCTCTGAACATCCTCGCCAGCTTAACCTGTTCGGGAAATGTGAGACAAAGCCTCTGCAACAAGCTCAGCCAAACTGCTCACTGCAGGCAGAGACGCCTGAAAACGGGCAGGTCCGTTCTGGCCCTGAAGCGGAGCCCTGCAGCCTGCAGAAGCTTCACGGAGTGTGACCGCAGAAACCCTCACAGTAAACGAGCTCACAGTCAAGCAGCTAAAGTTAAACAGTCTGTGGATTTCACATTTTGGTTCTTCGCAGCGGCCTCGCTGGAGACAGCTTCGCGGCGAAAACCCTTGCAGCAAACAGACCGCCTGTAAAACCCCTGTATTAAAAAGCAGCCTCGTAGTCAATCGCCGCAGGTCGTCCTGACTGGGGACGACCACTTTTTTCAACTGGAGTGGTTCCTTTGCACAAACGAGCGGGGTTGGTGCAGGCCGGAATCCTAAGCAGGGCTGAACGAAAGGCGTCTGATCCGTGTCAGCGCAGCAGAGGGCTTAGGCGCCTGGGAACATCCTGAAACACAGGCTGGTACGGGCTTTTGCTGCTAGAGCGTGATCAAACCAGCCAATGGCCTGTTTGATGCTGCTATCGATTCGCCCACTGGCACGTCTGACAAACACACACGATTTGAAAGGAGCACAGTCCGTCCAAAACTTTGATTAATGCAAGAATTGCTTTTTATTTCTGGGGTAAATGCTGTATTTTATTAAGCATTAGAGCATGAATAAGTTTTGCAGTGGTTGGAGTGAGATGCGTACAAATGTTTGCCGGTGCTTCCTAAAGCAGGACTCCAGGCAGTGCAAGTTCTTTCTTGACGACGCAGCAAAGCGGACAGCAGAGCCAGCTAAAGCCGAGGCAGAGAGGAACTGTCCCCGCTGTTGCCGCGTAGCAGTGTGGGGTCAGCATGCCCAGGCTGTCAGAGGCGGCCACCTGTCCCCACCTGGGAGTGCAGGTGTTCTCGCTGGGGAGCCACTCAGGACATGGCACAACAAAGGTTGAGGGAAACAAATGCGTTCGCAGGATAAGTCAGCAGCACTGGCGCACACTGGCGCATGCTCGCCGCCTCATGTGCATATAAATATAGCTGCGCATACGTTATATCAAGCATGCAGTAATTCAAAAAGTTTGACACATACGTGGTTTAAGGACTGTGACATTGTGGCTGCAGCCTGCGATCTGCTGGCTAACATGCACCTGCACAGAGAACTGGCTCACAGATGGATGCACAGTTCACACCTTGCTTTTATCAAAGCAGGCCCATTTTCTCTGCTTTCTACAATGTTATCATGCTGGGGGGGTTTGGGGAGCCAGTCGACCTTGGACCCCGAGAGGCTTTTGTCTCCCAGCTCAGGAGTTTTTGGTTCCTCTCCTCCATTGTCATCTAGCTTTCTTTCTTTCCCTTTTTCCCTCCTTTATGCACCATTCTGTATAAATGATGTAGTAATAGACTAGCACATACTCTTGTCAAGTGGCTTTCGGAAACTCTGTTGTGAAAGGTGCTACATAAAATACACTTCATTGAATATACATGTACTGTATACATGCACTCACATTTTTATATCACTAAGAGCGGCACATAGCATCTACCAAACAGGGAGAGTTTGATGCACTGAAGCTGCCACTTTGCATGGCTAAACCTCAGCTTCCTAATCAATGGGTCGGGCCCACAGACTCAATCAGGCTGTCAGATCGATGTGGTGAGTGAGTCCCGCTGGATGCGCACGTGTGCTGGCAGCAAGTTTGGTGTGGCCGGCTCCAGCGACAGCAGGAGGCTCTGCACCGGCTCCAGCAGCCCTGCAGTCTTGGCGGTGGTCTCCTCCTTGGCCGCAGGCAATCCTGCGCCATTAATCACCAGAGGAGAGTGGGGCGGGGTCAAACTGGGGCTATTAGAGGAAGATGTGGGGCAACGGCCTCTGTGGCGTTAACCTGGCCACCCCCCATGGGCTCCGGCTGGGCCAGGGAGCACAGCTGTCCCGGCTATCAGCCCGCAGCTGCGGGCCGGGCCCTCCGCTGCAGCCAACGCACTGCGCACCAACAGCATCCGGCGCCAGCGGTGGCGAGCACAAAGATCCTGCGGCAGTCCAAGGCTTGGCGCACAGCAGCCGAGCCCCACATCTCAGAGAAGTACTGTCACGCATGTCCAGGGCTCTACTACCACCAGCAATGAGATGGCATTGGACCGGAGCACCAGAAGGTCATGGGTTCAAGTCACAAGGAGCACTTCCGTCTCCTGACACTTAAGGTGACTGACCTGAGACGTTCAGCAAACATCCTTTAAAAGGGTAAACTGCGAGCGGCATAAGTGGCCCCCGATAAGGTCGCCTCCTAAATAAATAATACTCAGCAAGTAGCAGAAATACGGCTTTGCCCACTCGGCACTGATCTTCCATCTCCCTTCCTGTCTCCATCGCCCAGGTAAATAATAAGCCGTTCTTGGACATTCCCACTCGGCCCCTGTCCAGCTCTCCCCCATCCCTCATCTAATCTCAAATGGTTCAATGTTGTTCAATTAGATTCCAGCTGACATGCATTGGAAGCAGTCAGAGCCATCCAGTAATTCAGCCCTCTTTATAGCCAATCTATTTTTTAATAAAGGTTCTGAAGAAAACATTAAAGTATTGATCTTTATTTATCGATCTGCCAGAAAGCATACTTAAAGCTGACACAAATCAATCAAAATAAATTTAAAATGATGATAGCTTATAGAAGAACCTGAGGTTGTACTCTAAGCTTAATTAGTGTGGGGCAGGGGGAGCAGAAAGCAATATCTGACAATAATACAGTGACTAAAGTGCGTTAGCAGCCCAGATTAGAAGTGTGCATCGCATTCAGATATACATTGGAAAGCCAAGGTTAATGAAGATCATGGTTCTTTAGACCTTTAACGACTAATGTAACTGGATCAAAATGGCCACTAAACAGCTACATGAGTCAGCCAAGTGCAGGAGTCAGCTGAGTACTGTAATACTCCAGCACACTCTTTAAAAATATATTCTAAAAAATGCTGTCCATAGATAGGGCTGCCAGGTGTCTGTGTTTGTGTGTTTGCCAGTGGTAAGTAGATGTGACAAAGATAAGCCTTGTTGTCACAACAGGTAGTTTGCAGATCAATACGCGTCTGAGAATGGGCCGGTCTTATGCTGTTAGAGCTATTACTTTGCCCCCCAGTGGAACACAACCACGAACATAGAGTAGGCGCAGTGCTGGCTCTCACAGCACTCCTGCCTCCTGCAGCAGGGGGCGTGGCAGTTAGAGGCCAGATTTGGGGATGCTTGGAGCTGACCCACTTATCCAGTTATTTGACCTGATCGGCTTTGGTGAAATATCTCGCCACAAAAAAAGAGAAGAAACCCCTTGTGGTGTGACTTATGTGATGCAAGAAAACGTAAGATAAACACCCTTATTGGAGACACTTCATCATATACAGATGTCTTTTTCCGTCCTGTAATATCAGACAGAAGTGCCATTTCCGCTGACAGGCCCCGGGAAACTCTCTCAAATTACGCTCCGTATCTTCCTAATATATGAGACCGTTTTACATATAAAAAATATTAATGAGCTAACAAGGGCCTTATTCGATGGAATTATGTAGAACAACCTGGAGATCTTACTGGGTCGCTGATCCCAGTGGGACACGTGGATCCACCAGGCAAGCAAGACCAGGCTCTTATTGACAAAACACTTTGGGACAAGGAGGTAAATGCCATCAGACAGCCCTTGTTACAAACAGGGAACATTCATAAATGGCTCACAGTTTAACCTCAAAGTGTCTGACGTCCACAGTTCTAAACTGGGTCTAAACTTCAGCTCTATGGTCATGACCGCAGATATAGTTAGAGCTCTGAATTTTCAAGACAAACTCCTCAGATTTCAGCAAGCAGAACTTGAGTGCTTTCAGTAATAACAGTGTTTACCATAATTCCATCACTCACATGATGAACAAGCCAGCTGAGAATGGCAGCGAGGCAGTCACAGCCACACTCAGCCAGTGCAGGGCTAGCTCCTTCCAGGGTGATGATCCACTGGCATTCTGTCACCTCGTGCTGCGCCGTGGATGGCTGCGGACATAAGGAGCTTAATTAGCCAAATGCTGAACAGTGACGGGGGCAGTGGCGGCCGTGGCACACGATAGCAAATACAGGAGTGTGACACACAGAGGCCACCTAGGCAGCATGTGTGACCTGCCTGGGCTGTTGCATAGGGACAGGGGTATCGTATCAAAACAGAAATTAATAACGTGGACCACCAGGGCCACTTTCTGCCCCGTGCTGCAGTCTGTCAGCAGGCCACAAGCGCTCTTGCCATGGGAATTCACTTTCGCACCCGAGACCAGCCGAAAAGCGTTTGTAATGAGAGTCTGCGGGCGTGACTGCGATGTCAGCCTCGGCATGACGTGGCACGGCACACTATACGCGACGACCGGCAACCAGGGATTGAGCGGCAGACACTGCCGCCTGCATGCAAGGCATCGTGGGATAGCCCACTGTCAGAAAAAGCGGACATCCAAACAGCCCAGACACAGGCTCATCGAAGCGTCCCGCAACGCCTGGCAGTGATCCATTCGGCCCTAGGAGACTGAGGTGGGGGGGTGCCACTTTTAACTCGGGGGCTAATCAGACAAAAATAACCCTGCGGCACTGCATGCTCAGAGTGAAATTTGAAAGCGAGGCACTGAGCCAACAACTGCAGCCTCCAACCGGGAACACGGGCTGCAGGCCTCCCTGCCTGCTGCTGGGCAGGGGGGGGGGGGGGGGCTCTCCTCTGCACCACATCCTCTGCTCTCCACCATCTGTCCAGGGGCAGGGGGACCATCAGTAGGACGTATGAGAAACGGAGCAGACTAGTAGGTTAGAAAAAATTAAGGAAAACAGAGCTTACTAGCTGGTTAGCACCCCCCACCCTGCCCAGGTTCACCCAACCAGTTCGAACTTCTCCGCTGCCTTTGTTCTGCAGACACTCGCCCGCTTCCCTAATCCGCATCCGCCGCCAGGTCCCTAAGCACACATGCATCACATGCTATTCCAGCGCTGCCAGGCTGGCTATTGCCATGTTTGGTGGCCCCAGCACAGGAATAATTCTCAGTGGCCGGTGTCACTTGCTGGCCAAAACAGCCCCCCCCCCCAATCTCCAACTAATGCAGAAACGAGACACTTGACTCTGCAGCACGCTGAGTGGCACCTCGCCTGGTGAGGATGATGGTATTTAATGGCCTTTAAAATTTTTATTCGGGGAGGGCCATAAAAGAGGGAGGCAGCCATTGGAGAAGCATCTCTTAATAACCCGAACGCCGTGGTCACCGTAGCGCGGCTCATAATTCTGACTTCAGGCGGTTTCTCTTCTTCCTTTTTTTTCCGAAAGCGGGAGGAAAGATAGAGGGGGGAAGAGAGAGAGCATAGGAGACAAGCACAGTTTAAGATTCCTGTGAGGTCAACGCTGGCCGCTACAATGTTTTTTCACAACTTAATAATAGATGTTTTAAAGTTTAAGTGCAGCCTGAGGGTCTCCCCACCACTCATTAGGAAGGCCAGCTCACAGGGGCCGCCCTGTGCCACGCACCCACGTGACCGGCGGACCCATGCACCGCTGCCGACTAATCAGCTGGGAGGAGAGGAGAGGGCCGGCCAGTGGGGGTCAACATCCACGATCGGCGACACCCAAACACAAAAATACCAGGCCGTCTGTTCCGATATTCTGTGCTCCCCCCATGGGATGAGCAGATCCAAATGTGACGGGACTGGGGCCGGGGCCCAGAACTCTATGTTTTATTTATCTCGCTGGCCTGACACAGGGAGCCCCGGAAACTGGCCCACGCACTCAGCTCGGCGAAAGAGCTCACTGTACAGGGGACACTGCAGCTGGCCTGGCAGTGGGGCAGTGAGTTCGCTTAACTCCATACCCCAGTTACAGCAAAGCTGTCGCGGCCGTTCAGGAACACGGGACTATAAACAGATCTGTCCGCAAAGCAAAGGTAGCGCACAGCGCAGGAAAAGTCACATCCCATGAGTTGCAATTATAGCGCAAAGCGGTAACAGTGAACGCGCTTCACGGACTGGGAGCTAAGGACTATTTCTGGTACAATTAGAGGCAGCGTCTGATTGTGCGTAAGAACATAACAAGGAGGTACAGTCCCGGGGCAGCAGGCCGTCTTCCCTGAAGGGGCCCTCGATTCCTCTGAACAAGAGGGACAGCCATAACAAGGAGACATAGTGCCTTGCTCCAGAATCTCCTCTCCCTGTGCTGATCTGACTCCCACTCGCGTCACACTCCCCCTGGGGTGTCACATGATCTGCTTCCGTGGTGAGAGGTGCTCCCCGACCCCCGATGGCACCCCCTCTCCTTCTCCGTCCTTGCCGGGCCCCCGGGGCTACGCCGCTCCGGCAGGCTGCTGCGTGTGCGCACAACTTCTTCCGTGCCCTTCCTGCAGAGCTGCCGGGCTATTGTGCCCTGCGGCCGCGCTGGCACCTTCATCACAGTGCGCTAAGGTGCCGGGCAGCTATCCGGGGTGCCGCGGCCTTCAGATCCCGCCGCTTCTGTCAGGTCCACTTGACGGCTAAAAGCAGTGCTTAATTGGACGGCCCCCTGTATCAGATGCGCTACGACATGCACATTAAAGCAAGCACTTCTCTGCTGCATGTTCCTCTCCTTATTACCAGTCTGACTTTCTCATTTCTGGTAAATATGGGCATTGAAGGAGTCTGTTTTTACAGGTCTATTCATGTGCTTGTCTCTCCTTCCCTTGTCGATGCTTTATTCCGATTGGCTGTCGCCGCAGCGGCAAGCGGAGGCCATTTTGAGATTGGGAGATTAGGCTCCCCATTATCCAGGGGGTCTCCCTGCCGCGCCACCGCCATCTTTCCCGGCGTCCCATCAAAAACATCTCCGGGAGGCATTTCAAAATAACCAAACGCGCCATAATCTGCACATTAATACGCGACTTGGGTTACAGATTACGCGCGGACACCCCCGCTTTATGGGGTGCTCTTGCACAGTGCCCCGCTCCCCGTTCGTAAATTTCACAGAAGGAGAAGCACGCCTCTGTGCCCGGGTGATGGGACAGGCTGCCCATAACCCCCGTTTTTTTCCCCCCTTCGTTTTCTCTTCCAAGATGCAGCAGAAAATTAAAGAGAATCAATCACTGTGTACAGGAGCAGTGGGGGGGGGGGGGCGTTGCCAGGCCAACAGCAGCGCGGCCTGCACGCTGATGGTTGTCGCTCTGAGAAGTTGTTTTGTCATTTGCACAGATATGCATCGCGTTCATTTATTTTTTTCGCCAAGTTATTTATTCAGGTATTAATTACCCTTCACTGCTGGTATCTCTGGAGTAAATGTTGCTTTGGATTTACTTTCGGGGAGTTATATTACTCTACGATAAAAAAAAAAATGTCTGGTGCTGTTAACCCCTCAACAACGTTGTGGCGGCCTTGCGGGAAACAGTAGCATGTGATCCCAGCTGTCAGATTGGTCATACACAGAAGACACACAGACGTGGTAAGGCAAACACACCGACATAGACACAACAAAAAGAAAGCACTGGGTTAGACAGACACTGGCTCACACACACGTGGCGCCGAGGTGGGCTCGGCACGGACAGGTCCGCGGGGCGTCTGGGCCGGGTGCATGGGCCTGCCCAGCGCCGGGGAGTGCCATTAATGCCTGTCAGCCCCTGCACTCCACGCTAATTGCCCTGTGGAAGGCGCTAAGAATAGCGATTTGGAGTTCGCGACGGGCGAGTGTGCATTGAGTGGAGGCGAAAAAAAGTGGATATAGCACCTCTTGAATTACCTGAATTAACATGAGCTTTGGGTATTACGGGCTGCTGTTAAGTGTATTAAAGGAAACGGCCGCCGCGGCCACCACAGCGCTGAGGCTTTAATGTTATGCAAAGCCCTGCAGAGGAAGGCCGTGGGGCTCCTTCCTGTGGGGGGGGATGCTGGTGGAGCGGGCCGCTCGTCTTTAACCGCGCGGCACGCCGGCGGACACAGCCTGACACTCATCCTGTTAAATCATTTTTAATCACGCCATGGTTTGTATCACTCATATCTTTGCCATTACGTATCTGAATATCTACTTCCCTGCTTCTTAGAGAGCGTGAGACTGCAGTAAAAAAAAAAACAACCCAGTGAACCCAGACAGAATTTTTGTACCCTGACATACAGCTAAGCTGTGGAGTTTGTCCTCTAATGCCGACCCTCTCCTTCAACAACAGAATCAGTTATTTAAAAAGTGTCTTGTTTCGTACCGGGGGGGGGGAGGGGGGGGCACCCCTCGCGGGTGTACAGGGGACCTCCCTGCAAAGGGTTTCAGTCGCAGCTTCCAATCCCTCCTCCTATGACACAGAAAAAGCATTATAACCATTAATGAAAAAGTTAATGGGCCATTTTCTTACATATCAATTTACATTTTACAATTTGGGTACACAAATGATGTGTTCGACGGCAGGCCAATAATATTTTGCTCAAGGAAACAGCTGTAATGTGTTTTATGGACATGCAGGGCGGGGAATAATGATGCGTCCCTGCAATGCAAACATGCTGACAGTTGATATGTGGTGATCAACAACTCCTGTAGAGGGGCTCCCACACAGAACACAGCCACGGAGCCCCCCTCCCCCCCGGCGCGTGGAATACGGTCACACAGATGTGCACAAGAGCAGCAACAGCCGAGAAAACACGGACGCCCACAAGTACATGAGCGTGTCAAAGCGCGAACACTCCAAATTCGCCAACGTAGAGCATAAAGACCATGAGGTCACATACTATGGGGTGGTAGCACACGTGCCCTGGCCTGCAAATGCGTGCACATAGTTATAGATCCACAGCTACAGCGAAAGTTGCATCTAGGAACGCGCACCCTGTATGCCTCACACCCATAAATGAGCAGCTTCAGCATGACAAACTTGGGTTATTCATTAATGGGCCCTGTTGCGCTTTTCTGTTTTTTTCCTTTCATGTGGTGTGTTAAATAACTTTATGTGCATGGAAATGATCTGCAAAGTCTTAAGGCCCAAAGGGAGTAACTCTCACCACTCTTCTCTGCCTTAAATGCCTCGTTGCAATTACAGTCCTTACTTATGTGACATGGTGAGGTCACCTTGTAACACAATCCTTATTGGCCGTCTATGAGGACCTATCTGCAGACTACAAGACAAGGGTGGAACATGTAGGGCAAGCTGACCAATCAGAGCAC
This sequence comes from Mormyrops boulengeri, assembly GCA_026781065.1. NCBI lineage: Eukaryota > Metazoa > Chordata > Actinopteri > Osteoglossiformes > Mormyridae > Mormyrops > Mormyrops boulengeri. The sequence continues at coordinate 7,818,711 of JAODLD010000069.1, forward strand.
CCTGGGATCACTGGGGGTGGGGTTTAATGCTCTAACTGAGCATTTGGTTATAGACAGCGGGAATAGAGATGCATAGTATGCGAAAAATAACCTGTTTTTGAAATACTGAAGCATGTAAATCTTCTCTAGTTGACCCCAAAAACACAATTATGAACAGTGAAAATTTGCATAATAGGGCCCCTTTAAAACAGCTTCTGTTTTTACAATGACACAGGTACCTTAGAGGTGCCAGGTCCACAGCCTACCAGCTTGCGTCACTGCCACTGTGCATGCAAACAGTCCGTGGCAACATCAAAGTCCGGTGGGATCTGGCCCAGGAGGCATTTCGCTCACAGATCTGACTCTAACGCATTGAGTCGCTCCATCCTTTCTTCTGCAGGCTCTGGCCACATGGGCAACAGGGCTCCAAAACAAGCAGGTCCATTTGCAGGCACGTTCCCCTCCGCAGCCCCCTGTTCGCAGGAGCTTGGAGAAAAATAATCATTTTCGCTGCGGGGTGCCTTTTGCGTGGGTTCATCTGATTAGGCGGCAGTGCCAACTCGCACCTGGCCCCCCAGGGGGGCACAGTCTCGAAGGGGTGGGAGTCGGGGTGTGAATGCGCATTCCTGCATGCGTGCGGCGTGCCACTGGGGAGGAACGTGGATGATGGCCGCCCGTCCATCCAGCTGCCTATATGGCAAGCATGCGACTGAAGCACACGTGAATTGCTACCTTTAGTTGGCTGTACTTTACTTGACATCAAGAACATCGCTAGCTGCCATGCCCGGCCATGAGGAATGGTGTCACACGCACATCTTTGCCTTTGATGCAATACATTGACAGATTCTCTACATAGTTAGGGAGTATAGCGGATAAGGAACAAAGACAAAAAAGCATTATTTTACTGGTTTTAACTATAAAACAGTTAAAAACTGCTGTGAAAGCAGCCGTGAGAATGGACACTGGGATGGGGCACAGTAGGTGGATGATGCCACACAACCTCCCACAATGCACTTTGGTAAGCTGGTTCCTGTTTGCCGGTGAGGTTTCCCCCCGTTCCGACCCCCCCCTTCCTCCGAGAGGGCAGGTCAGACTGCGGCAGACACTGCACTTGCCGCAGAGATTATTTTTCAGCGTGAGCAATTTATTCTCTTCCTTTCTGAATTTTCATAATAAGTAGCTGCTATGTAGAAGATGTGAGAAAAGCGACGACTGGCATATTCTGCCCCATCTCCCCCGTCAACCGAGGACTCCCTATGATAAAGGATGTAATGCCCGTGGTCTAGAAAAAGAAAATAATGCTCAAATTGTGAGCTCTGTGGTCCTGACTGCAGAGACACCCGGCTCCAGCACAGCTAATTCTAGATGTCAGCCGTGGCATGTAATGTGTTTACTTTGTGAACTTTATTAAAAATAAAGTGGGTCGTCTTTCAAAGGAACCATTCTTGTAGCTTGTCAGCTCTCAACCAATTACTGTAGTCAACTACAGCTTTCAGGGATCACTTGCTAGTATCCGCTTATCGTGACAGCTTGAGAACATCCGTCTGAATGCGTCTGGAGCAGAAAAGCACAGCAATTCATGCTCTCGATCTTTTATGAGGGGAACAACGTTCCGTTTTAGACCACTATCTCGTAATTAGTTGTGTATTTCTTATACTCACAGGTTGTCTCGTCCTCAGATGACATTTTGACACCATTAGTTACAAATTATATATTATTATGTTGGTTGTCTGAAGGTACTCAGAGAGAGGACTTCTGTCAGTCTTGGAGTGCTGCGTACGCTGCCAGGGAGTGCGCATACGGGTGTGTGTTTGGCTACCTACACATGCACATGGGGGCGTGGGCAATTGCAAGATCTGAGTGTTGCACGTAAACACTTTCAAGCAGGATAACGGCCCGTAATTTCCCTCTCTTTCCCCCTCCTGTCCATGAGGCTCTCTCATTACTTCCCCCCACTCGCATTCTCCTCTCATCTCTCACTCCCAAAACAGCGGTTGCCCAGAGCAATGGGCAATAACACAGCACGCTGTAAGAGATACCTGCAATGTTAATATCATTAATCAATACGAATGGAATTGTATTTTGTGATTCAGTGAAATGAAGCTCCCAGTGGTACAAATCTCTTTCAGTTAAACCTCATTTGCAAGCCATGATGGCCACTTTAATGACTGGCAGCAAAGTTTTTCCAACAAATTTCATGGGGCATGATCCAGAGATAATAGGTTTTCAGCCCAACGACAATCCAATTACTGTGCCAATCAGGGCTGACTTCATGGACTCCCATTATCAGGTTTAGCTGTCAGTTCAAATACCAACATAACACTTTTATATAAATAAAAATTTAGCACAGTTAAAAAGTAGGCCTAGGACTAAATATCTCACTCTGTGACCAAATCCATCTAGATGTTAAATGGACATGATAAAATTGATGCTATTTTCAATAAGTGCTATGATCAGCACTTATTTTCAAAGGCAGGTTCGAGCACTTAAACTCCTTCCGTAACATAAAAATACAGTCATAAACGATCAGAATAAGGTTACTAATTACAGAATGTTATTCAAATTGCAGCAATATATTCACATTGTCGTGTAGATCCAATGATGCCCCAGGTATCTTGCCCTTTGTAATCTGGGATTTTTATACCAAAACCATAATAAACTAAACCAGTTTTAAACTAAAAGTTTTTGTTTTAGATCTGTCCTCTGAAAGAAGTAGTCCTGGTCTTAACTTCACCTATGCTCCACACACGGAGAGAGAGGCATTATAAGAAAAATAACACTGAGTTATTGGATATATCATTTGTATAGATATTTATAACCTGAAGTACCTAAAGATGTTAGCATTTTCAAAACTTATACATCAAATTGAGTCTGCTGCTTAGATACGTCTTGCTTAAAACCACTTCAACACTTCTGCATCCGCTGGACCAGAGGCGTTACTTTACCTGCTCTGATGTAACTACGGCATCATTATACACAGGCCCTCACACACCGAAGGACAAAAAAAAGCGCATCAATAACAGAAAGGATTAAACATTTATGGCCTTTTCTGCATAGCAGCTGCTTCGTACACAGCTTTAGCCTGAGGGATAAAGGCGGCGGGAACCAGAATGGCGACCGCCACTCGAGCCGGGGGACGCTTAGAGATGGGGTGCTGCAGACGGATGCGGCACACACACACACACACACACACACACACACACAGCATCCGGCCTGACCCTCGCCCATTCTGAAACACAGCACAGCAAAAGCACCAGAACTCCACACTCAGAGCTCCGCTGCTCTACGGCACGATACAGGTCTGTTCCTCAAACCTTACCATACCACAGCGTCACATGAAATATTAATTGCTGCTAGAGTTTTTATTTTGTGTGCATGTGTACACTTGCAAAGCTGTGTGTAACATGATGATGCAGTCCAGTCCCTTCAAGCTGTTGCCAAACAGCATGGGGCAGAAAGGTGTTTGGCTCTACATGGTGACCTGTCTTAGGTGCCACGTAACATCTTCCTTTCAAAGATACATGCTCCTTCTTGGCCACTGGCTGACAGGTGACAGGCTTATTTTGGTAGTCTGACCACCATTACAACTGCTAAGACAGGCGAGCCACTTTTAATTCAGAGTCATTCCACAGAAATGAGAGGAATTTCTGCCTGAGTGCTTGGGGGTATTGGGATCCTTAGTGTCGCATATGGCAGACTCAAACGGCAGAATATGCCGCTTCACACACATGCTGTTTAAAGAGATGTGAATATAACGACTCATTAAACACACATGATTTACTGTTTTCCTTGGTGCGATTGTTCATGTTTGAGTACACATTTTTATCTTTTCTGTACAAACACAGAAATTAAAACGATCTGCTTTTTATTTCGGACTGAGTCAAGAGGGACTTTTTTTGCCAAAATGAGAATTAATATTAAGCTGCTCAGTTCAGAGTTAGATAGTACAATAGTGCATTAGTGTGTTGCCAAAGTCAAGTTGGTAGCCCACAAGAAACCATGGTCTACAAGACATGTAACATTTGACAGGTTACAATAGCAAACCGAAAGCCAGTCTGGGGAAAAATAGTGAACCCACAGCTTGGTTGTCTTAAAATGAACGCAGCATAAAGAATGGAGCAAGGCAACATTAAAAAGTTTACGTGCCAGAGATGTAGAGGAACGTGGAGTGCCACGAATGTGAGGTACGACTCTGAGAAACGTGCCCATTCCCCAAGTGTCGCCTGCGTCGTATTTATTCGGCACTGGCGGGCGTAGCTCGTGTCAGCCACACGCGACGCCTTCCACATTAGACACTCTCCATTTCCCCGCACGCCAAAGCCGTGGGCCGCAAATGAAGTTTTACCGCAGCAGATGTAAGTATATCTGACTGTTTGCCTTCCTTGCCTGCAATCACAGGGAGCGTACGAGCTGCTGAGAAATGATTGTCTTTGATTATCTCTGAGTTTTCTGCTCGATAAATTTATGAAGCTTGGTGGCAGCGCCGGAGGTCTCCCCCTTCCCCCGGCCCCCATCCTCTCACCGAAGGCCTGTTATCTTTGCTCTTTTTCTCACAAACTCAACAGATACAGAAAGATTAATGACACATCTTTTGTGCAGATAACATCTGTCCCATCTTCTTGAAGAATATTAAGCTTAATAAATATATTTATGAGTGGTGCTTTGTATAGCTCCCATGCAATCAAGCCAGCTGCCGATGAAGGCTCAAGATGCTGAAAACCCACTGACTTTCTCTGGCAAATTAGCCCACCACCTAATCGGTGAACCTTGCTGTGGTTTTGAATAATGACTAGAAGCACAAAGCACTACTGAAACACTCAGATAGATTATACCAGTTCATAAAGTTGCTCGTGTCCAGATTTCATTAGCCACAGATTAGAAGCATTTTATGTTTATTACTTTTTGGCACAAGCCATAAATAACTCTGCCTAGCTGGACCTCGATTTTTAATTACGAGAGACACCCAACATTAAACCTGACATAAGGCCGGATTCATCGGCCACAAATGAAGATGTCCACTGTGGGCCGCAAAGGCGGGTAGAGCCCACTGGGAAGGTTTGATCACAGGATTAACCGTTTATCAGCAAGTCTGCCACAAAGAATAAACTGCTTTGGCCCAGCCAACAATGCTCATGTGGCTTGTTTAGCTAACAGGTCTAATCAAAAACACATAGTGCTGCACAAGGAAATCTCAAAGAGAAGGCAGGAGGCTAAGCTAACACAAATTAATATCACTGACGGAGATCTGCTGGATTTGCATAATAGCAAAAACAGCCGGACTCTGACGATATTCTTTAGCTTGATTACATTTTGATGCAAGGTCAAATCTCACTGTCAGTTTTCCCGCTTAATCTTTAACAGGGGACAGCCAAAAACAGGCTAAGCACTTGCTTCAGGCCCTGTACCTCCATCCATTCCATCCCATTCCATCTACTACACTTATTCCATCCATTCTGCTAACTCTAATTACTCCAGATAATACTCAATCTACCCTTCCACCCTCTAGAATTATTCCCCTGTAAATTAAACAGTCTTTGCTAAGCGTAGGTCTCACACACTCTTCTGTGATCGCATATCAAAGCATGAAAGACTATGTGTTAATGATGAAAATCATTTCTCTTTTAAAAATTAACTAAAGACCATGCATTGGTATACATAGACTATCTCTGCTCCTCCAAAACCCTGCTTAATATCACATGTGTGGCTCAGCAGGTTAGGATGCGGACTCACATCCCACTGCTGGCAGTGATTTCACTGCTGAGCCCCTGAGCAAGGCCCACGACCGCCAGTTGCTCTGAGGACTGGCTGACCCTGCCTTCTCAGCTGTACAATGCTTTTGGATGAAAGCTTCTGCTTAGGATGAGATGCTCAGTAATCAAAACCATAAGCCTTCATTCAAGCAAACTGATGAAAAGATGGGGCTCTACTTCCTGCACAGACGTGGACTTAAACTCAAACACACTTGCGAATATACACTACATGATGCCATGGAGTAAAAAAAAAGACAACGACTTTCTGTCTGTAAAGTTTCAAAGAGAGATCGATATGTGCTTCTTCTGTTCCAAGGAGCACGCGCTTCTCTGGTTTTCTAGGCAAAATGCGAGGCAGGCTTACAACGACCACATCCCTTCAGGACTGTGATCACCTAACTGCAACCCCCCCGCACCAGCCAACATCTGGCTCTCTGACGTGGAAGTACAGGCACACCACAAATAAATAAAGAAATGAGTGGAAACAAGAGGGCTAATGACGAAGGTGCCTCTGGTCACCTCCCTGTCCCTGTACCTTGGGACAGCGGTGCACACCTGCTGCAGGGAAAACAAATTGAGTCCTGATTGCTGATTAAAGTCCCTTTCTCCAAGCCACGGTTTGGCCTGGTGCTCTGGGCCAGAGCTGTGGGAGGCTGTGGGGGTGCGGGGGGTGGGTCCATGTGTGCACTCAGCGGCAGCTCACACACACGGGCTTTATTTATTGCTGACATATAAGCATATATAATATGTGTTTGTGTGTGTGTGTGTGTGTGTGTGTGTGTTTATTGTTCACTACACAATATAAACAAAGGCTGGGGTTTTTCCTTCAAAAAAATGACACATATTCCTTAGTTTTAAATCAGCTTTAACAAAACAAGTCCTACATAGCAAAATATACTTACATGAATAAATAAATATCAATAAGCACATAATTCCCACTCGTTACTATACAGATACATTGAAACGCATGTATGTATTATGTTTAATATTTAAAACAGTCAGATTTCCAGGACTTCTGTGCAACAACCAGCAACATCTTACCCAGCAGCACTGTGGTGTCGATGATAACCAAGTAGCAGAGCAGAGGCGTATGGGGGGGGGGGACTACGCCAACGACATCATAGCGATAATATCAAGGCATGGCGACTTAACAAAGCCGTTATCATTATGGCAGCTCACTTTGTGCATTTTTCATCTGAAACCCAGCAAATATCTTAGCACCAAACAGCATTTCTCAATAATAAAGGAGATTCTCCCCCACGGCTGTTAACGCCACAGATCACACCTTTACTGTCTATTCCTGGCCCTTCACATTCCAAACAGACATCCCACATTTCCATAAATGCGAGTGTTCCTGCATTCCCATCCAAATTGAATCTAATTAACTAGCCACTACAGTGCGGATAAATTAGTCCTTAATTAGGAGAACAACTAACTTTTATTGAAAGACACTTCTATTTAATTAAGAGAACTGTTTTGGCAATTAAGATTAATTTCTGTGCGGTAATCAGCAAAGTAACATTTAACGTTCCCTCACAGAAAATAACATGGGCTATTTCTAGAAGTAGTTTTGACCAGCAACTCCATGGGAACAACAATGAAGAACCCTGTTAGAAGACGAATGAAGGCAAGCTGGGAAAACTGAAGAACTTCAATGCGGCCAATACGTATTTACCAAAGCAGCGAAGATCGGCCCCCTGATAAATCTACATGGCAGGTCCATTTGCTGCGGCCATTTTGATTTTATTTGACCGCGTATTCATTACTAGTTTGTTACTGAATAATTCCCAAAAGGGCCAATAAGTATTCTAGACAAGCATCTACTTGTTAATATTAAACAAAAAATTGCTTACTGTGACAATATGAACCTTCTTAGCTTCATGTTATACTCGTTTAATGTGCTTTTTTATTATACAAACAATGCATGTTGTATATAGTCACGTATCTCACTGATTGCCTAAAAGTTAATCTATTTGTAGAAACACCACATCTATCACAAAAATTAAATCCATTCAAACACACAACATACAATCTGAGAGCAGCTAGTAGATTCTATCAAGGAGAACGCTGAAATAACTGAATTTCTGCACATTTAAATACACTTTGGGGGGTTTATTACAGTGTGAATTTGCCCTGGATAATTTTCTTTTAAATGAACAGCATACGCTTCTCAGCTTGCAGACACTCAATCACTGTCCACCTCTGACCAAAATATCTGTGAATATTCTGCTCCGAAGAGGGTCTTCCTAAGCACGTGTGCTTTAATTGTGACTGTTTGTTTTATTGGTCGACTGCCAGCACATTATCGCTCACAGAAAAGTTGCACGCTTCAGTGCTGGTTCCAACGGTGGCGTCTTTGCAAAAGGCATCCAGCAGGAAGACCCTGTGTTTGACTTCCCCTTCCTGTGGACACAGGGGCACTTGAAGCACCCATCTTGCATCAGAGAGGAAGCACAGGGGATCCTCAGATTACTTCTGAAGAATAGACAGCTACACCATGCCACTGTCTGCAGGGTGACACCCTCCGTGGGCTGCACAAACTTCATTTCTACAAGCCCCTCTGCATCAAAGTCTTATGACTATAAATAAAAAGTAAAGAAGCGTATATTACAGGTTCCTACAAAGCAGCCACCCTGTACATTCAGTTTTACGGTTATATATACACCACACATTTAACTGCTGTAACGGTCATGGAAACGGCTTGGCTGGTGATGGAGTCAGACCCAGACAATGCGGACGGGAGGTTCAGCTCTGACGAACCAAACGCGACAGCTGCTTTCATAGCAGGGGCAACGGAGCCACTTAGCGCTGTGGGACCGCCCAGGTGAAATGACCCCAAATGTCAATTAGCAAATCATCATTAGTTTTATAATTTAAAGAGAATGAGAGTTTTTTTCCCCATCTTTTTTGAAAATAGTCTGACATTTCTCTCCCCTAAGAATTTTAAGGAGTGATTTTTGAGGTATTATATTCATGAGGGGTTTCAGTAATTGGATTAAATTGGTTCCAGAATGTAGCAATTTATATTATAATATCCCATTACTTCCAATACTGCTCTTAATTAATTTGGCTTCTTTTTTTCCTGATGTGTGAGTTAGCCCCATTCGTCCTGCTCTTTGTCTCTTCGCTCTTGTTCCCCAGGACACAGCAGGAGGCAGGAGGAACCGGGCTGCAGGTACGTGGCTCTTTCTCATGCTTGTCCGTGAGCCACGAGGAAAAAAAAAAAAACTGACTGCCTGCCCAGGCCTGGAAGGGCAGAGAAGGCCGCGGAGGGATACTGGGGGGCAGCATGTTTGTGAGGGGCACAAGAGAGAAGGTGGGGTGACGGTGAGGGAGGGGTTTGACAGTACGGTGCCGGCCGCCGCCGCCGCCCACGCCACCTCTCACATCACTACCCTGGGACAAGATCACAGACACTGGCAGGGTGGGGGGAGTGACCGGGAAACCGGGCTTCTGACAAGGGAGGCTTACAGGAGCGAAGAAGCAAGCTGGATGAAAGTTTCATTTCAGCATCAAAGTTCAACATCGGCACCTGTCATTGGGTTTCATACTGTTTTTTTCTCCCCTCTTTGTGATATTTCATTTTAATCTAATAGAAGCCACTGTCATTTGTCTTCCACAAATTAATACGATTTCAGACAATCTCCATATGCAAATATGTTTTAATTAAGTAAATTAAATAATTTCTATTCTCCTCAATGAAGCCTGCAGGCTAGGGTGGTGTGCATGCAGGGGTGTGACAGCGAGTCACGTGCATGTCTGTTTGTACAACTCCAAGTGTGAGCCTCTGATTCTGTATGTGTACACGCCCCTCTATAAGTGTGTCCTACAGATTCAAAATACCTTTTCTTCCCTCCCCCTTTTCCATTCCTCACTGTCTAATTTTCGGGAGAAACGTTAAAGGACCTTGGGGGATTAAAGAGAACCCAGCACCGATTCTTCCTACAATTCGGACAATTGACACCTTTCTGGAGTTTACACCTGAGTTGAAAATGGCCACGGGGAATTTTAACATCATTCTGTGAGGGATAAATAAATATATAAATCCATCGACATGCCAAGGTGTATAATTAGTTTGTTTTCAGATGTTCTGTTCATGAATAATTACCAGTTGCCGTTACCCCTACAGCTATCTAACAAGCTGTCACTTCAAACAGATCCTCAATATTTAATAAAGGAGCAATGTATGGTTATTATTATAATACGAATGCGACAGTGACACCTCAACAAAGGGAGTGTCTGTGGCGCTCCGAGCGGCGTTGCCGTGGCGGCGGGTGACCCAGGTGGGTTTGAGATTTTTTTTTTTCTTGCTTGCTTTTTTGGGGGGGGGGGGGGGTGTTTAAAACAAAAACAAGGGGGCAGGCCGGACAAAGAAACAAAAAAACCCAGTAAAATTTTTTATAAATTTAAAAATTGCAACCGCAGCGAGTCAAAAAAA
>JAODLD010000069.1:7833081-7846359 GCA_026781065.1 Mormyrops boulengeri
CCCCCCGCTCTCCCTTTTTACTATTCATTGAGATACAATCGGCGGCTGGCACTCCTCCAGCACTAGATGCATTTGAATAATACATGACATGCCCTCACGCTGACATCACTGGGCCTGCGCTGCTACAAGCCGGCGATGGGATTCTATATACACTCCCAGCGTTCAGCTGCTCACAATCCATCCTGTCAACAATTCATCACAGGAGGCGGAGTGGTGCTGCCAAGTTATCGGAGTGGTCGGCGGGGGCAGGGGGATCTCTCCGCAGCATCTGCCTCTGCCTGCTCCTGACATTAGCGCAGACAAGAGAATCAGTGGACTATTGAATGCAATTACAGTGAGCGGGACAGACAATAAAGATGGATAGCGCTCTCTCATTTTATCACACGCCAAACATACCAGGGGTTACGGCTCTGCCTTCAGCTGCCTGCATCTAATAATGATTGAAAATATGCCACGACGTAGGTAAGAACAGAGTGCAAAAAAAAATCTGCAAATGAAACGGATAGAGCTCCTTTTATCCAGGTACATATACCACACACACGCACACATGCGCCTAGCAATAACATGCTAAAGATTTAAGGAAGGCCGCTCAGAGCCCTTGAACAGTCTACGTTAATGATGAACATTCACACGACATCTATGATTTCTTTATAGAAAGCAATCTAAATAATTAAGAGGGATGAAAGTCACCATGCATATTTATACAACTGAAGTGTTAATAAACAGCAGCTTTCAACACAACTAACAACCTCAGGCTATGAAAAAGATGGACCGGGGGGATAGCTAAAGAGATTCTTTCGCCATTATTTCTGCTGGGACCAGAATTAAGATCAGACTTTGGTTCCACCATTTGTCAGTAAATTCCTTAGTATAATGGCATTGTTCATTTCTGTTGCTGAGAGAACTTGCTGCATTAGGTCAGGTCAGGTTGAGGAGCATATACTAGTACAGCGCTTTTGTGCCACATGACAAAACACTTCGGGATCCCAGTTGGCGACCCCCCCCCCAATATCTGGTCCAGTCCCACCCTCTTGAAATGGCCATCTATCTGCCGCAGCCAGGTGTTGGGCCACCCGTTGGCCGCTTGGGTCCTTAGCAATGTGGATCCTGCCAGTCGGATCACCCTCAGGGGATTGCGCCACATGGCCGTAGTGCCGTAACTGACATACCCTCACGATGCAGGTAATGTGCCTCATTTAGGACTCTACAAGCAAGGGACCAAAGATCCAAGGATTCTCCAAAGACATACAGTACCAAAGGAGTCCAGTTTTTGTCTCAGGTCAGTGGATAGTGTCCATGTCCCGCAGCCATACAGCAATACCAGGAGCACCAGGACTCAAAAGACTAGGACCTTTAACCTCTTACAAAGATATCGGAAGCGCCACACACCCCTTTCCAGTGACCTCATGACCCCCAATGCTTTGCAAATTTGTTTACTGACTTCATAGGATGTCGCTGCCAAGGTAAGTGAACCTCTCGACCTGGTCGACATTCTCTTTGCAGACAGACACATTGCTGATGGCTGTGTCCAAGAGGTCATTAATGGCCTGGATCTTGGTTTTTATCCAGGACACTCACAAGCCCAGACACGCAGACTCCTTGCTCAGTCTCTCAAGAGCCCCAATCAGAGCCTCCATGGACTCCATGAAGATCTTCGGCACAGTCAAGATCAGTGAATTTTTCTTCACTAACAGATGCCCCACAGCTGCTGGACCCCATGACCCTGCCCAACACTCAGTCCATGCAAGCACTGAACAGAGTAGGAGCAAGAAAACACCCCTGATGAACCCCGAAATCAACTGGGAAGAACGCAGAGGTTCTGCCTACACTCTGCACATCACTCACTGTACCAGTGTACAGGCCAGCCATGACGTACAGCAACTTCAGGGGAATCCCGTGAAGTCTCAGACTCCTTAGCTGTAAAACCAGACTGTACCGGTCGCTGGTAGGCGAGCAAGTGATCACGGATCCTGTTGAGGATGACCCTAGCAAGGACCTTACTCAGCACTAAGAGCAGTGTTATTCCCCTGTAGTTGCTGCAATCCAGGTGATTAGCCTTTGCTTTCCTGACAGGGACAACAAGTCCCGTTTTCCAGTCATTTGAGATGGCGCACATCTCCCAAATGGAAGCAAAGACTGCTTGCAATGCCAGGAAGACAGCCTTACCACTAGCCAGGAGAAGTTCACCCTGGATACCACAGATCCCTGCAGGCTTTCCTTCCCTCAGCGGGTTCACCACCTGTGCGATTGGGTGGTTCACAGCTAATTGGAGGATCAGTCACAAGAAGAGTGGACCGAGAGACGTCCAAAGTCCTAGGCGTAGGATCAACTTTAAACAGCTGCTCAAAGTAGCCTATCCAGGGGGTCACAACTACAGTGTAGTTCCATCACCCGCCCTGACTGCAACTCTCCGAGGAACAGATTAGGATGTGCGTAATGCTTCAATTCCTCTGTAAGCAAGACGGAGGTTGCTAGACCATATATGGTGTGTCACTTGCTCGTAGATCCCTCTAACAAACGCCTCCTTATCTGCCCTCAGAGCCCTCACAGCCATCCTTCTCAGTTCCCGGTACAGATCAGAGCGACCAGATCAATAATAGGTGTACCCACCAACAAAGAGCGCCTCAGGTTAGGACCCGAGCGCTGCCATACACCGGGCGACACCTCAGCACCACACCAGTTCCGATCCCCAACAGACCTGACCCCACTGGCTCTCCAGCGGTTTCAACTCATCCGGGGATGAGGCTCCCAAGGGCTTTCCCCTTCATGATGCGTGCAGCCTTCCTGTGGGCGGTTGCAGCTGAGCTACCACGGAGAGCAGAAAACAGTCCTGTCTGCTTTGTTGGAGCTGTGTGAAGTTTTTACAGTGGCTGGAGTGCCAGTCCCGCCACCAACCCCCAAATATTTTCCCTGCAAGTTGGAGAACCACTTGAAGAACCAGATACAGTTCAACATCATACCCAGAACACAGCTTGCTGCATCAAGCTGTGAAAAATGCGACCACACCCATTTAATAATCTAAACATAGAAAATGTAGTTTCGGCACTCTCTCTTACATGGGAATACAAACATTTCCATCAGAGCAGATTAGCTTCATGTAAAAGTAAGGTGAGAGGCCACCACAGCAGCTGGTTTATCTATGAATTAGCTTCTGCTTCATGTACCAGCTACAAGAGACTATGACAAACACGAGGTCTCCCAGCAACCGCTTGGCACACAACATAAAGAGTATGAAAAATAAAAATAAGGAGGTACTGTCATTCCTTGGAAGCAGACCAATGAGTGCAGTCATTGTAATGCTACAACAGAGGACTGACAAGCCAGTGTATGATTGCTCCATTATTTGCTTGAATGATCAGTGTAACATAACACACATTTTTCTCCCTGGGTTGACAATTCCTCCGTGGAGCTGGAGCACGGCTAAGTCTCCATTGATGCCTGCATTTCCACCCGGGCTGGTAGGTAATCCTTAAGATCATGACTAAAATGGAGGTTTGGATACATGAGGAGAGTGGGCTGGGGCACTGGGACCAGCCCGGGGCTCCAGGGTAAGGGACTGACCAGGGCAGGGAGAAGCCAAGAGGTAACATGATTGCAGGCGGTGACCCAGTGCCTACACGTAATAGTGCCACAGAGGCACAGGGAGCAGCATGGAGCAGCTAGCATGGCACACCTGCCAAAGAACTGACCGACTGACAGCGGGTTCAACTCCCAAAAAGCACCCTGCTGCTGGGAGCAATGCATACATCCTGATTTAAAACATCCAACTGTAATAAACCACGGGAAACGAGCAGAGGGGAAAAATCACCTCATTATAAGTTGCGTAAGCTGCGGATAAAAGGCTTTGCAGAGTAACCAAACAGCCGGACGGGGTCTGCGTTGTGGGAAAACATGGGGGCCAGTCTGACACGTTGTGTGTGGCCGTCCCACGGGAGGCCCAGATCAGAAGGCGATTCGCGAGGAGCCGCATGGCCCAGGAGGCGAACCCCACATACTTTGGGCACAAAGACTCTCCCTCCAAAACAGTACAACTCTGTTTACATCCCAGCTGTACAAAGCCGAGGGGGTTAATTTACTCCACGACTGCGGAGAAAGGGGCTATCCTTTTCCTTATGCTTTCCATTCGCCTCTGCTTTAATTACATGTTGCATCACTTTGACTTCGAAGGGAAGTGTTGCTTCCCCTATAGCTCTGCCATTATGGGTGTCACATGTTTGCTGTGTGTTATAATCTTCATGGCTGAATTCAGCAGGGCTCCCATGATGCAGGGGGATTATCTGCTCGTATCGCTTTATCCGCCTGTGATTAGCTTCTCCCTCCTCCGGATTTCTTCTTCCTCAGCCTTGTTTAACTGTTTGTTTTTACAGATTTCTCTGCTGTTCCTGAGGACTCTGTGGCGGACGGAGAGCGGCGTGTTAAGCACATGGTGTGTTGGGAAGGGTCTCAGCCATCCTCCACTTGGTTTTGTGGTGTTACTACAAACTTCTGGCCCCGTCAATGGCTCCTGGGCTCCGTGATTCAGGCACAGAGGACACTGAATGATATCATGTGCTTCCACTAGATCTCAGGGACCCCCAGATGGTCCACGTTTTTGCTCCTTCCAAGCTCCCTGCCAGACAGTCCACGTTTTTGTTGGGGGTCCCCAAGGATCAAGTTGGGAAACACTGCACTAGATAACACTCATTCAGTCTTTGTGTCCAATTGAACATCCACAACCTAGATAGTCACAAACACAAAATTGGCCCTGATTACAAACTGAACTACTGTGGGCAATGCCTGACCGTCACTGGGTCACTACGAAAGATGAAGGACCCAAGTAACCAGCACTGAGCCCCACCGGCTCCCTCCACTGGTCCATATCTGACAGTGCGCCGGTGCCATGTGAGCAGAGGGGCCAGCCGTGCTCCTGGCATGTAAAGTACATGGAATATGGAACGGGAGCAGACTGCACATCCGGGAAAGCCCAAGTGTCGGTGTGAGAAGCAGGCACGTTTGAGCACGGTCACACGTGATCAAGCGCAATCGCATGCGTTCTCACACGGTCACGCGCTGCACGGTGCCGAGTGATTATCAGCAGAGATAAGAGCCCGCTGTCTTTTTACCTTGGGCGTCCCACTCTAATCTGAAAAGCTTTGCTGGTGACAGAAACAGGCCCCCCTCCTGGATACCGGGAAGTAAAGAACAAGCAAACTTTCTCTGCTGCTTCACATCTCTTTATCTTCTTGTTTATACTCCAAAGGCTGATTACTCCTAATCCAACAGCTTCGCTTCTGCAACAACTCACATGGGTCATAACTTTCATTCTGATATTATAATGAGTGGGGTGTGTATGGGGGGTGGGATGAATGGAAATAAGTATGAGTTCTACCTCAATACAAGAAGACTTCTTTAAAAGGAAGGGGCAGCCTACCCCTCCATGTGAACTCTCACCCCAGACCATCTTGGGGGTCTTCCCTTACATGTGTCGTCCTTCACTGCTCGTCACCCCTACGCATGCAAGTCTGCTGCACACTCCTGCTTTCCTCCTCTCTCAACAGTGATAAAAAGGTCTGCTTATAATCCCAGGATCATCTATGTGCTGTGTTTACTCAAAAATAAAATGTACACAACCATTTTGCCCACTGATGAATAATTCATTGAATGAACCTGAATGCACGGAGGAACCTAATTGCCAATATCCCGTTTGCCGTGCAAACAAGCTATTTGCATATAAAACACCATCCTGGACACATCTCCCCAAATTACCCACAGGTCCTCACGGACACGCCGGGCATCAGCATGCAAATTACCTGGAGACATGTGTCTGAGAGTGACCTCGACCCCTCTCCTCCAACCCCTACACACGTGACCCCCAGCCCAACGGCGACATCCTCGGCCTGTAAACAGCAACGCAAGTACCTTTATAATCTGAAGCTGCACCCTATCTCGCAGTTGCGCGGCTCGCCTCAGATAGTCATCGAAAATGTCAAAAGAATTTCAGAAGATGACTTGTCTTTCAAAGATGGCTCTGGCGGGCGGAGGCATCCCGTGCCGCCCACACAGATAAGACGGGCCTGTGAGCAGGCGCGACTCCACCGGCAGTAGATTTCAGCCTCTGTGCGCCGAGCTAATTCCATGCTCATATGAATATGCCATTTTCAGGGCATAAGAATTATAATTCCCTGAACTGTACATCACTTTTCCTCCCTGCGACACGAAATGCCACATTAATGTCAAAGGAGATGTAACGATGGAGATCAGCGCGATTGCACAGTGTCAATCCCGGGCACATCGGCAGCGGCGCAGCATCGTTGCTACATCAAAGGCAGCAGCCCCAAGATAAGGATGCGCCGGTTGCAGCCGCTTCAGCGAGGTGCAAAGGGTGGGCAGACTTTGTTTCCCAAAGTTATCCTCCTGTGGCCACGGGCTCCTGCACCAAGCACCCTAGCTTCTTGTATTACACCCGGCTGACTAATAAATCACAAAGGAAACTGGACTTCGCAACAGTGAAGACAGAAAAACTGGCAGCTAATTAAAACGTCAACAGGACTTTCGCCAAGGGGTATAGGGGAAAAAAAAATGTTTAAAAAGCTCATATCTGTTTTCCTACACGAATGTCAAAACAAAAGTCCTTTTGCCAAGTACTTACCATACACATGTCCCTGATAAATAAAACAGCGCTGAGCAATATTGATTCAAGGGACAATTGAACCATATCTCTTCCTCTTATCATCCGCAGTGGAGAAGCAGCGCTGCATTTAAATAACCTGAGAATTGCATTCCCTGTCACTGATCTAATGGCACTTACGGAACATTCGTCAAAGATAAACTCTTTACTCTGATTATGTGGCTCTTCGTTGACATTCAGACTAAAACAGGAAGCAGCACGGCTCTGTCAAGATGAGTGGGATCGGGATGCTACAAGCTTATTTTTATTGTTATTGTTATTCCCGCTTCATCCCCCTGTGCTTTCCTCGCATTGCGGAGAGGCAGAGGACACGTCACTGGCGGGCACACGGGCACGCGAGCCCCTCCAGCACTGGCGTGGCGTGCTGCCACACCTGCCCACTTTGTATACCGGCCCTTGGCCCCTCCTTCTCACTGCCCTCTCCAAGGTTTAACCTGCGCCCCACATCAAATTCAAGATAGCATCATCCGCAGCAATTAAGCAGGAAACGTGTAATTTGTTTAGGAAAAAAAAATCAATACCTGTTATTACTTCAGCATACAAAGTAGTGCGTTTTCTCTCTGTTATAAGGTAAACCACAGTCGTTTGCTGTTTTTAAAGAGCAGGTGATGAGCTGTACAATTGATCCAGCCACCTCAAGCACCATTGTTGCAGAGGCACCAACAGAGTTTCGGTTGGCACTGTAAAAAGGTGCTCCATGAATGTTAATCGAAGACAGCGGGCGCAGTGGCTACATTGTTCATGACTTACTAATACAGCCAAGGCCGCCCGCTACAGGCTGACCAACGCACACACATGCAGTGTGAGCCCGACCCCCAAACCCACTGCAGATACACCGTCATCAGCAATAAAGCGGTCACATGCATGCCGATGTTCCACAGGAGGACACTGCAATTTAGCTCACCTGGGAAACCAGCACATCCTCGTGCACTTGTGGGAGGGGTAATTAAATTTTAACATGAGCTCAATTCTTTTTACAAGGTAACCTGAATTAAATATACACTGATTCTAGAGTGACCGCCACACCCCCAATCTCTCTCGGCAGTCGTACACTGATGACCTTACACTCCTATACATCAGTATATTGGCACCATATACACTTCCTGTTACTGTACCATACATCTTCCAACCATTTCTTCAATACAGGGCTGTAGGAACCCTGGAGCCTGCAGTAGGAAGCACAGGGCATGCTGGGCGGGATGCCAACCTCTACCTACATCACTCTAATTTACAGATTCTTAAGATGTGTAAAAAACTTCTTTCTGTGTTTGGCTCGGCACCTGTATAATGCAATATACAATATCACATGCATGTATCTGTGTATTGTTTCTATTACACTTATTTTTTACTCCAGGTTATCCTGTCATGAACTCTCTGTGCAACCTATGTAAACATTTAAGAAAGGCAAATGAAGAGTATTTTTAGTCAGTAGCTGCTCCTTTGCAGCCATTGGACAGCACTATCATTCAGGTAACACCTCACACATTCAACATTTCATAACTGCCATCTTAAGCTGCAAGACCATGTTGATAATGGTTCCTCAAACCATTCCTCAACAACCCAGTTCTTAGGAGTGCTTTGTAGAAAAGACACCTGTGCAACTCACCTGGAGAACTGGCATATACACCACACATAGCCAACGGGTTTGCTCAAACGCAACAAATGGCTTCTTTCTCTCAGTATAGCCGACTGACTGCAGACAGACACGGCTGTGGCAGGGTGGCACACGGCAGTGGCAAGCTACTGCCCAAAGTGGCAAAGTGTGATGCAAAACCACACGTGCCAGCAAAATAACCATCCCAGCATTTCGTGGCATCATGGATGGGAGATCATCATTGCAGCTGAAAGCTAAATATAAAACCGCTCTCAGGAACGCTATTTCCATTTTGATGATTTCAGGATTCACCCAGCAATCAGCTTCATATCATCTCCTCAAATTCTTTGAGAAAAAAAACAGCCAAGGAGTCTGAGAATCTGTTTTAATCTCTAAGCAACTAATATGTCTTAATTAAAAATGTAAATACCGGTTCTAGTTCATAAAATATAGCTTGACCTACATTTGAATTAATGATGTCGCTGTAGTGTGTGCAGGACTCTGTTGGAACAGAATAAGAATGAAAGAGAATTAAAATGAAGTTGACCCAAATACAATCTTACGAACAGAGGAATCATGTTATGGTAAGTAGGCCAAAAAGGTGCTTACAGATTATGCAAAAAAAAAAAAAAACTTCAATGGACTATGTGAAAATGGGAGATGGATAAATTTCATGACACCAGTGAGAAATCCCAGCCTCTGCTGTCATTTTTGTTTAAACAGTGCTGTGTGTTGCTGTGTTGCACGGTGTCTCACTGCGTGCCAATAAAGAGGGCTGGAGTTCTGCTTCCAGAGCCCCGGGGACCAGCAGGTAAGTTGATCCTCCAATAAGCAGCGGACATACAATCATCTTAGTAGACTCGTTTCACCAGATCACTCAGATGCACAAACAAAACTTCAGAAGAGTGTTACACTGGCAGTGGACGGGCTTCCTTCCCTCCTAAAGTATATTTTTAGTTCCCAGCACTTAAATCCGAGCCCCTTCCAAGCCGATAGCGAAGAGGGGGATTAATGTGTTCTGTTACAGTCCAGTGCAGGGGCGGGCTGTACTGATCTGTGGTGCGTGCTGTGCTGTGCCGTGCACAGCCGTACCATGCAGTATTTTGTGCTGTGTTGTGTGCCGTCTGTGGCCTGTGGACAGATTTGTGTCCATGCTCCGTAAGCGCTGACTTTCATCGGTCCATTAGCCCTGCTCCCTGGCTCGCTCCCCCCCGCCTGCGAGGGCCTGGCCGCTGGCAGAGCAGCCACGCTACAAAAACATTGCATCGGAGGGGGTTAGCTCGCCGCCCCATTCTCTCCCCAACCCTTCAGCGAGCATATGGCGGCTAATCAGGTCTGCAATCATCGGACCGGCATTATGTAGAGCGTGATTCCAGGCGTGTGCTATTACCCATCTGTTTCTGCGCAGAGAGACACGGGGCTTTGTGGGAGAGGTCAGTGTTTCCATGGCACTGCCAGTTTCTCAAATCCCTCTCCCCTCACTTGGTTCTCTGCTCCGGTGATTTACTTTAGACCTCTGGCCAATACTCACGTTCATCTACTTTTTCCTCTTTTTACGGAAGGCAGAGACAATTAGTACAATGTGCCGGATCACCCTGAGCCAGCTTCATCACGATGTGAATATGTCTATCCTTCTTTATCTGTACATACTTGCATGTGTGTATTTATACGCCTCTATGCAGACATGGAAAAACATCTGTAAATGGTTGAATGAGATTAACTGACATATCAGTTTGACTCTGCTTTTGGACACTGGAAAGAAGAAACTCCATTTGCAGTGAGGAGTAATTTTCCTCATTTCATCTTTAATGGGCTGTTGGTAGTGCATACCCACTACGCAGAATCTGTAGGTTGTGTCCTCTATGATGCATGCACACGACATCTCACTCATTCACTCATGGTGCACTGGTAGAGAGGAGGATAGACAGACACAGTCCTAAGGCTGGAGCAAAGTTATCAGCCCTGCCACATCAACCACCCCAACACAACTTCCAAAAATTCCTGTCTACAAACACAGAGGACGTCACTGACAGGACATCACCATGCATACGAGCACACTCTGACTTCTAGCAACTGCCACCAAGTAAACTGCTATTGACAGTGATGGAGAAACCATGCACTATGAAGTACAATGACTTTATCCTTACTTTTGTGGTTCTAGCACTAGCTGCAAAGTACAATAAGGAAGGATTACTTATTTTGGCACAATTCCGAGAAGTGTTATTTCAAGGCTAATTGCAAGTACAGGAAGCCTGCAGAATTGCTAGTTTGCCATCTCAATATAATCAATTTGAAAGTACATGGAAAGAACAAGGACGGTTGTAAGCTAAGTGGATCTTTGCAGGAAACTGTCTTAATAGCCAATATCTTTTTTAGTTTTCAGCTGTTTGGAAGGACAAAAGGAGTACAGACAGCAGGCTGTAGGATGAACTGAGTGACACAGAGATTCCTTTGTAACAAAGGAGACTGTAACTGGTGAGCCAATACTGTTTATTCTGTGAAAATGCCTGCCTCTTGGAGTCATCACAAAACACAGTAGGCTGCTGGATCAGAACCTGTAAAACCACAAAGAGATTGTGCTGATCAGGATCTTGCTGAACAGACTTTTCTTCAGTCTGCAGCAGTAAACCAAGATGGAAGCAATTAGATATGGCCTCTCTGTGTCTTTCCGTTTTCATTCACATTTCTGTGGTGGCCCTGTCTGTATCATCCAACCCACGTTCCACTCCAGCCCTGGACCACTATGCCAGTGGGCGGGTGTGAATGTGAGTCAACATCCCTGGAATAGAAGCTCAGACTATCACAGCCCAAAACACACATAACACTTATTGTCAGCTGGGTACCTATACTGATGTGGGCAGAACTGAGTGATATATTGTGCTACAGCACTTGATGGAGCCTCCTGCATGTTAAATTAAGAGCCGTGTGTATATGCCTCTTGATTTGTCCCGCGTTAGACCTAGGGAAACTGGCCATTCAACAAACAATACAAATCTCCTCTGTATAGAACATCTCCAGCTGAGACCAAAACATCCTTCCTGTTTTATGATATAACTGATGGCTACAAGGTGTTCAAGTGCCTAGCTTAAAAGAAGTAAGTGTACATGGTCTCTCTCAGCTCTGTGTGGAACAGAGAAGGTCTGTACTGTATTAAGCCCCTTCAGAATATAGGAGGGTTTGCTCACAATCACTTCACATCAGCATTATGTGATTGATTCCCTCATTTTCCCTGCACAATGTATACAACAGTATACAACTGTACCTTTTGTAGGTATATTGCTAAAGGTGCCCACATCATGCTCTGAATGACTGCAGTAACACCCCCCAGGAGGAAGCCACTGGAACCTCAGACAAACTACCATAATTGTGGCCAATAATAAAGGTCAAAATTAATACCCCAATACAGACACTAATAAACAATTTTAAATTGCCACCATAATCAAATGATGCAAACATCTATGAGTTACAAAAGTTCACTGCTGCAACTGACAATTCCTTAATTGTATTCAGTCATTCATGGAAATTTTATTAACATGGAACGGATGTATCGTGCCCTTCCTCGTTCACAACACAAGGGATCTAATTTCATTATTTTCCACAAGATTTGCTTGACTACTGCCACGATTCTAATGTTGCTCCAGTCCAGATGTTTATGCTATTTAAATTAGGCAGCAAAGCCTGTTGGGTAAACATAATTAAAGAACTTTTTTTTTCTTGCCCTCTCTTTGTCTCTTTCTTCCCCCCTCCCTCTCAAGTTTACTTCATTAGACAACTTTCAATTAACACTGGGCTTTGCACAGCTCTCCCACCCCACTGCGGAGAAGCGGCCGCCTCTTATGCCGCGAGGGCTGCCTCCTGCTGGCCTCCACAGGGCTGTGCGGGAAATTGCTCCTCGCTGAAACTAAAGTCCATGACGGGCTGTGTCCTGTCCCCAGACATCACCATGGCATGCATACAAATCAGTGGCAGCAGTGTCACAGGACAATCATTCTGTTTTGTTTCTTTCTTTTAATTTGATTTAGCTGCTTGGCAAGAAAACAGAGTTTTAACCTAGATATCCCAAGGGGGTTCATGCCCTTGTACCCTTGAACAAGGCAGTTAACCTGAATTAATCTATTAAAAAATACAACAAAATAATGGGACAAAATTTTAAGTTTCTTTTGATAAAGACTGCCAAAGAAAAGTAATAATAAAATTAAAAGTGACAATTATTATTATTAGTGATATTATTCTTAATAATAATAATGTTATTAATGATGGTAGTGCTATTATTATTATTATTAATAATAATTTGGCAGCTTCATGAGTATGAAAGCACATGCCCATCAGGAATTTGAGCTTTGATCCTTCAAGGTTACATGCTATGTTCCTTAAATACTGCACTTAGTGACTCGCTATGATTTATAAAGGAGCCACCACACCTGCCATGTTAGTGACATGTCCCCAATTGGGGGTGTGTCAGTTCTGGGTTCCCAGGCTAGGGCCCCAGTAGAGGAGACCGATGATCAATTAGAGTCACGCAAAGCTCAGACTTAACACTTAAAACTGAAAACACTAAAGAAGGTGATGGTACCACGCAGGTGTGCCAGCAAATGAAAAGTCTTTAAATTGGTCACGCAGTGAATGCAAATAACCTTGCGTACACAGGAAGGTCCCCTCTTGTTTCTAGCTGTAGAGCAGTGCACTGCCTAGTGACTGACTCAGTACTCAGTCTTCAGTATTCAGCAGGCTCACAGGGGCAGCACAGCAGATGAATTCCAACACGGGTGAACTTCACGCTGACACTGAGCGTGTGTTTAAAAGGGCCAGCCGGGGCCCAGCCAGTAATGAGAGCATTATTTTGAATGTTTAGAGAATACTAAATAAGCATTAGAAAGAGGTGTCTGGAGAGCATGGTGCAAATTAAATCACTCATGTCAAAGTACTAATAGGCCTGCCTTCACTCAAAATTTAATTTCATAAACCGCCGTTCTTGTTTCGGGTTTTTTTTTTCTTTTTTTTGGTGGTGGTGGTGGGC
>JAODLD010000069.1:7874921-7886497 GCA_026781065.1 Mormyrops boulengeri
TTTTTTTTTTATTTTTCTTTTGTTTTTTTACCCTCTTCTACACCTCCACCGTTCCCCCTCTCTCCTCCCACGCCCCCCCCCCCAAGTCAATCACAGTATAATCAATTTACTACTTAAAGTACATCTTTACAATGATGAGCATTTTAGTCAATAGACTTATTAATCTCACCCTAATGTGAAAGTCATTATAATTTATTTGGAACTCTTAAAAAAAAAAAATCACAAAGCATCTTTTGTAAAATGTCTATATAAAGATTATAGCCCAGTAACGCAGGCACTGCTATGTAATTTATTTTGCATAAGTATTTCAATGTGCAGCTGGTATATACAAAAACGAAATGGGTAAAATTTGTCCCAGCGATTTCCTACTCAGAAACAACTTCATACTCCTCTTTCCCAAGAAAACAACATAGATTTTTATTTCACTGTAAACATTTTTAATAAAAAGCTATTGATCGTCTATCGATTGGCCAGCCCACAGGCACGGACCAGCGAACCCTTCTCGTCTCGATCATTATGTCTTGAACCGTTGGGTTCATTTTCACAAATTTGTTCGATACCGGTCTCATGTGCTCTCGGATCTGCTGCTGCGACACCTCGCTGTTTCGGCTGCTAGGCGCACAGCGCACCGTGGCGCGAGCTGGATTAAAACACTTCAGTAAACAAACAAGCGGAGCCACCCCCACTCCCGTCCAATGAATCGCGCGGCGCCACAAACGCACACGAGAAAGTTCTGAAAAACCCAATTAAAATGCACAAACAATAAAGATATTAAAGACATGTCTAACAGAATGCGCAGTTCCCTCATATGCCAGAGACGTTTTCTCTACTCAGTGTAGAGTATAAAGGGAATGAAATAAAGCGCACTTTGGAGTAAATCTGAAGCACGTGGGGGGTTTTAAATTATGAGGTTCTATAATTGTATTATTTTACAATTATGACGCTTGCAATAAAACTCAGGAAGCCCTTTGGCAGTCCTTACCTTGCTCGTCTCAACAATGTGAATATGGAGGTATGCTATGTTTTTTTTTTAATCCCTTCGTCACCATTTAAAATCTTTATTCTCTTGTGAACGTGTCGTTTTAATGTGAAACTCGATGGAGAATGGCTATAAAGGGTTGGAAAAAGATCAATGCTGAATGAATTACTCTGCAGTGCAGACTCGGTTTGATAACAAAAGAATTGATCCACTAAGCGAGAAACAATTCTATGCCAAAATGGTAGAAACCCACGGATTCCCGAGTCTTTGTGGAAAGATGCAGTATTTAAAAAAAAATAAACCCAGTAATACCATTGAAAATTAAATAGCCAATTAAGTTCATGCATTCATACTTTTGGATATTTACAGTCATTTTTGTTGTTTTCCACTGGTAGGTGACTAGAAATCACCCTGAAACTTCCATGTAAACCAAGTTTAGGCCCTACTGTACACCTAACTGTCACACTAAGTGAAACTTGTTCTACCCAGAATTCCATACTCTACCAAAACACAGGGGTATGGGTTAAAAAATGGTGGTCTAATTACACTCTATTTTGAAGAACATGCTCCTGTATTTTCTTAAGTTGGCAGATCATCCTGTTCACATGAGAACATCTACACTAGCACTCTACAGCATGTAAATATAAATATTGGTTGCGTTGGCAGCTGTGTTGGCATGTCATTGTACGAAAGTCGCATTAAAGGAAATGTAGGTCCTTTGCTAGGTTGCCAACTAAAGTCCTGCAGTAAAATAAAAAGCAAGTATAGAAATAAACAACTTACCCATATAGCACTTACATTTTATGCACCTTACTGCACCAGAATTTCCCCCTTGGAAGTTCATCTTATCTTATATACTGAGCTTTGCATAGCTTGAGAATTTTGCTTAATTATAATAGGCTGTTCTGAGAATTATCAATGAACAGACCATCTGATATGGTTTCCATCCCCATAACTGGATTTAGAAACTAAACACTGGACACTAGCATCTAATTTTAAATTACTTGAAAGATCACTGAAATGAATTAAACATAATGTAAATGAAAGTCTCCCTGCATAGGCGAATAATGTGTAAGAATCAATCATTTCTAAGGGGGTTCAAATTAATCAAATGTCACGGTACACGTAAACTACATTGCACTGAATTCTGTATAAAAACAAACTGCTTTATTGCTGATCGAACAGTAGATTACACTGACAGTAAAATTTAAGCAATCAATAGCCGGAATTGTTTATTGTAACATATTTATCCACATAAGAAATGGCACACAATAGAATTAAATTTGATTGGAAAATAATGATTTAATGTTACATGTTTTATGTAATAAATTTTGAGAAAGTTGGAGCTTGAACAAAAGGGGAAAAAAACTCACATATTTGTAGTATTTACAAGAACGCCAGCCAAAAAGTTTCAGAATGTTTCTATTTTTGTCTAAGGAAACCACTTGGATGTGTAATTAGTAGGGGGTATAGTAGTAATTTAAATAGTCATCTGTTCTACCTATTAAATTTTTAATTTATTAAAACATTTAATCCATCCATTTTCCATACCCACTTGTCAATATTACTACTAATTAAATTTTACTGTAGTTTACAGCTTTACACCACAGTTTATGAACAGAAAAAATGTATTTTGAGAGCTCAGCTCAACAAACTTACTTTATCTATTTTAAATGCTTGGATGTGGAATTTAACAGTCTCTCTACACTATTCGTCAACATACCTGGGAATCCATGCATATTATGATAATGAAGGCAAAGGCCTCCCTTTGGAAATTACTGGATCCTATGACCATATGCGTGGTTTTTATGGTCACTTGGACTTGGAGCAAACAGTACATGAAATGCAGCTGGAGTGTTCACACCTTGATCCATATCAAAAAGTGCTCAGCCATGACAACAGAGATACAGTGCCTCCTTTCATTTAAAGCCCATTTCCAATACAACAAACATGAATTGGTCCAAGCTAAGTTCAATAAGTGGCTCCACCACTATGGGAACATTATACGGTCTTGCGTTGACTTGCATTCGGGTGTATCTCGATAGTTATGGGGGAGAGGCAAGATATCAAATACAGTACTGTAACACAGTACTGTATTTAAGTACTCTACAGCAAATAATAATAATGTAAATATAAAATCACAACACTTTATAATAAAAAGCAATACACCCACAAACTTCCTACAATGTCCAATTACATGCATTTCTCGATCAGTCCGTATCATTTACACTGGACCTTGGACATAAATGTAATTGAACATGACTTGATAAGGCTTAACTCGACACAAGACTGTATATCAGATAACAATATATACAATCACCAAAACAATAAACCACAAAAAACCCTTCCATCTAATAACAGTCCGTAACACAGGCCCTACAGAAGCCTATGTCAGAGTTCCTAGCAGAGGAACACTCAGCCTAGTCAGCCGGGCCTGGAAGTCCTTGCTAAACTCAGCACCTCAGATATCGATTACAGCCTAAGCCTGCAACCCAATCAAACCCTGTCCTCTCTGATATTTACCCTCTACGGGATACCCCTTGCAGGAACGCCAGCCCACAAAGCATCAAGGGAGAAAAGAAAAAGTCAATTATATCCTACTTGCTTCAGCTTCCCCTTAGGGATGGGATCCACTCTGTCTAATACCACCCATTCAAGTCTGACAGCCAGCTGGATTCACCCCTACTTCTGAAGTCCGGTAATCCAGGCTAAGGCTTCCCACCTCTCGCTTCAGCCCAGGATTGGACTCAGCTGGTCCACGACGTGTTGCAATGAATATACATATACACAGACCACTTCCCCCGTTTCATGATAAAAAAAAAAATACAAATTATATTATATATGTATAGTAGCTCTTCCTCTCACAGTAAGGCCTAAAGACATTAAAATAGACGAAAGGGTAGAAACTAGACATTTTTTGACTATGCACACGTCAACTGAAATAGCCATTTTGTTTGGAAATTATATTCATGTGACCATTGTTTGGCCTCCTTTTCACAGTACTTTATCTTTGTCACTGCCTGGCTGAGGATAAAAAGCCTCAAGTCCTCCATGCTCCAGCTGCAGTACGCTGTACAGTAAATGGCCTAGAACTGATGACCCGCCTTTCATTGGCATGCTGTAGGTCAAGTACAGTCTGGTTTGCTGCATGGAAAACTGGCCCGGATCAAGGCCCAGGATGGGGTCCAAGTGGCCCCATTGCCACAGTTCCATTGATCTCCCAGCTGAAGTCATTTTAATGAAGTCCTACAAACCAGTCTCCAGATACATCATTTACCGACACAGCGCCACTCACTGCCACTGTTTTTTTTTCAAACACAAAGGTTAATATGTTACAGCAAAATGATCCAAAGGTGACAAAGCAGGATGGACCAACCTCCAATTGAGCCATATTACCCAAGTTATTCTTAAAAGAATCACAGAATAATTTTGTGAGAACTGCTCTGGGCAAAGCTGCCCACAGAACCACGTGAAATCAACACGTGAGGAAGGAATAGGGAGCAGAGGTGGATTTTGGAAACAGCTTTTTCATAATCAGGAATAGGAAGTACACACAAGAAAACCAAATCATGCTGGGTTGGGGGTTACAAAAGCGTATAGAAAAAGGCAACAGGATCTGGCCCAGAGTGAAAAACAGAGTTCAGTCTTACAGGACCAGTGAAGGGAATGAATGTGTTCGTCACCTGACTTCACCCCACCCTGAGATATCTACACCATCCCCACTCCACCTCTTAACAAAATATTGGACAAACATTGTCAAGACATAGAGATACTGTCCTAGCAGAGCTTTCATTATACGCTTTGCATAGCCCAAATCTCAATTACCTCTCCTGTAAAAGTGCGTGTACATCACCGACTAATTTAGCTACACTACCATATTTACTTTCTGCATATTAAACCCTGTCTCTGACAAATGAAGACTTCTGTGAACCTTAACCTTGTTATATTTTCAGGCGTTAAGCTAGATGTGTTTATGAACCACCCTGCATCATAAAAAAGCAAACGCTTAAACTCATAGTTTAATTCCATAATGGTCCCTCAGGCAAATCTACCAAATAATCCTTAAATTATAAATTCAAACCAGTCCAAATCAATCTCATTATATAATTGAAGTTATAATTAAATTCTTTGCAAATACACTCAGATTAATTTCAACACAGAATAAAATTTTGTTTCAATGCGTTAGCTTCAATTCGATGCAGGTCCATAATGCATTTAGATAACAAAAAGAGAACACACATGATCAAGCATTTTTTCCTCCCAAATTTTTTTTTTTGTTTTCCTAGTATGAAATATCCACATGCATTAGCAGCTGGATCTGACATTTTGTTATACTCCTCAAAAGCATAACAGCGTTAAAAGTAAGATAAAAATGCAGAGTGAAATAAGGCATGAAGTGATTTCAGTCACAGAAGCACCGGAAAACCAGGCACTTATGAACCAGTTAGGAGCATTTGAGAGAGAGCTAAGACAGATGTTCCCTCATTCTAATACAGATATCAATAATAATCATTTATCATTACTGGTTTTGTTACTGAAGCTGTATTTATGCGGATGCTTAAGGAGAAAATATCCTGTTTCTATACTATTCCACACATAACAAGAATGGTGGAATTACAAAATGAGTTAAACCAGCCACCTCTGGTCTTGTCTTGATTCAAAAGCAACTTAGAGAGAGAGAGAGTAGGAGAGAGAGACGCAGGGTGCAAGACCCACACGATGTAGCTCCAGCCAATTGCATTCCAGAGAAGTGACCATGGTTCGTGACAAACAATGCACAATAGATCATTCTGCTCAAAGGTAAAAAAGCAGAGCTATGAGCTGAATGGAGAAAAGGAACAGGGAGGGAGAAATTAATGCCTGAGCACAGTCACACTACATAAGAATGCCAAATAATGTGAGGATTCATTTTTAAAATATGCTATATTAGCAGTGTGTATTCTATTAATGGCACCAAATCTGCATATGACTGAGAAAGCACCTCATTTCGCACAGGTTGTCAAGCTCCTCCATAAAGCAAAGTCGGAGCGAAATCGTCTTAAATTGCTCCTCGGCAGCACACACACAAAAAAAGCATTTAACACTCACCCGTCTGCAGGCTCTGAAACCTCTCAACCATTTCAGGCTCACATCGGCAAAAGCCCTGGTATCCCTCCACTGATATGTAAACAGCCCGCTAAGATTTCTTTGTTTGGGGGGTTTTGAAGCTGGCTAGGTTTTCTTTTGCAGCGGCTGGTTTTGCAGCTTTGAAGCAGGTGGATGACAAAACATCAATCTCTCCAGGCACAATGTGTAGCGTGCTCGGGTGGCATACTCCTCACAAGCAACATATTATCACAAACTCCAACGCGGACATCGGCGCTCTTTTGCTGCCTCTTTGCTTAAAAGGACTGATCCTAGTCCTTGGATATTTTTAAGTGGGAAAATATGGCCCTTTTCATAGCGGTATTATAACTTTCAAAAGAAAATACTGCAATATGTGTTTTACTTTGCGTTCATGTCACAAATGTGACGGTGTATTTGTAGATTAATGCACAGTAGAATATTTCAGCAGCTGGTGGGTTTCACCTTATGTTCAATATATTATGTAATGCAAATCTAGTACGGAAGTATTATATTTTCAGTAATAAAATGTCAAGGGACAATTTACTATTGTATACAATAGAAATTGCATTGTGCTTATAGAATACTGAATATAAGCCCTGCATCATGAATACAAACTACCGTTTCCTACAATTATTCACTAGATAAAAAAACCTAAAATAATAATATATTTATGATTACGAATATCAGTTTTTCAAAGTCTCGGTTGCTTGAAGAATATTATTTGGCAACGGTGTTTTGAATACCATGTAAGATGGCAAATTGGACCACAATAAACAGAAAACACCAGTACTAACAGAGGCTACTTACAAACAAGGATTATTTTCCCTATTTCAAAAAGTAGTGATTACATTACATTGTTAGCAATAAGTATAATTTGGCGTTGAGGCTCAAATAGGAAAAGGATCATAATAAAACAGATTTTTTGAAAATCATGCAACCCATGCACTGAAAACTGATTCATTTTAACTGGATATATATCAGGCACTATGCTATTAGCTAATATATATGGTAGGGCAAATATTATCAGTCATATATTTTACGTTGTATTTTCCCACTGTATGACAACATGGTACATATCCAAGAATATGGCATTCCAACCAATGTACAGTCCATTTCTTAGTCTGTTTCTCTGAAGGCATTCTTAAAGTGGTTTAATTTCAGTAAAACTGAAAAAAAAATTATAAAATACTAGCTCTTTAGAATGAAACATGTAGTCAGATTTAAAAGGTAGAAAACCTAGGATTAATCTACTATAATGTGACCATTTCTCTAATATATCTGTAGTCTGTCTTGTATTGGCTTGCAGAAATAACCTGTAACTTATCCCTTCAGTGGATTTATTCTGTTGGCGGAGGATCACGTTCTGTGAGTATTTACTATATGTAAGACTCCAAATCTTTTCCTCTTCTGGGTCCAGTCATAGTACAAATTGCACATTATTAGTGTGTATTTAAAATGTTTGGAGCCATGGACATAATTGACTACATTCGGCTAAGGCCCAGGGACACACTTAGTCATGTTTATTCTAAACCTTAGACATCATGAGTTTTCACAGAACCCAACACATGGACAATTCACAGGGCGACTTTACTGTACTTTCAAATGAGTTTATGAGGGCTCTTCAAAAATCGGAAAATGGCTTCTAAAACTACACTCACAAACTAATTATAATTATGGGGGATTTAAAATGCAATTACCGATTAAACATTTAAGGATATATGAGAAAGATTCATTTAAAAATAATTATAAAGGAATAAAAGTATAATAATAAATATACACGTATAATGAAATTCAACCATATTGTATACCCACCTGTTCTAGGTAGGGTCACGTGGGTCTTTCACACCCTCGTACAATGGGCGACTTCAGTTTACCTTAGCATGTTTCTGGACTGCAGTGGTCAGGCAGCGGAGAACCACCACATGAAGCTAGGGACTCCAAACCGGGTCAACTCAAACAGGATTCCATGTAGATGCTCATGGGAATTAGTAGTTATGTACTGTAATTATAAACTGAGAGTATATCTTTTAACATAATAATGAAAACATACCAGGTTAACTCAAAATAAAATTATAGACAATGACAGGCAGATAAAACATGAAGAAAAAAAGTGACCACACCGTTCGAAAACTGAAATCATTTTTTGTTCCCAAACTGGCCATAAAACATTTACTGTGTTGGGGCGCTATGGTAATCACTTTTATTTCGCTATTTGCAGATGTTACGATGTCGTAAACCTTTCTATAACTTACCTGAAGGAAATGTAAAGCCGACAATGTTAACAAGAAGATGATGACATCGTTGACATCGATGGCACGCGCCGGTTCTCGCGTTCCCCGTAACGGTCCATCGGCTTGGCGCCGACCGGCGCACTGCGCTGTCTGTCAGGTGCGATCTGAGCGGAATAAAGTTTCATCATTCAAAGGGGCGCTGGAGACGCAGCGAGTGGGCGAGGCAAAACACGTCACGCGTCCGAATGAACTTTTCGCGGGAGTTTACGTACGTCAATAAAGCGAAAGTAAAGAAGGTATATGCGTTTCACTTGCTTTAATAAGTATTTTTTTTTTAGAAAGCTGTGTATTTTAGTGCTGGCGTTTTGAGCTAGTCGATTTGTAATTCGATTGTATTTGTTTGACATTGTTCAACTTGTAAAATAAAGTGGAATACTACTAACGCGTTGCAAATTCAATCTTGCTAACTTGGCTTTTTCTTCTATTTGCATGCCGTCAGTTACCTACAAATATGCACATTTGCTACAGATTCCAAAACATCTGGATTGCTTACACATATGTAAAGTTTGCTTACACATATGTAAAGGTTTTAGTTTTTCGCTTTTTATGATGAGTTGTTAGCAATTTTAACTGGTGGGTTAAAGGAAAACAACCCAACGTTATGAAATCGTAAAATCATAAAACGTTTGAAATCGTTAAAGTGTCAATTGTGCATGCGCCAGGGAAAATGAGTGACGGTTCCTCGCTGGTTAAAGAGAGCCCACTGTTGTTGCCTCAGAATAAGGAGAAGACGGTTTATGACGGCTTCATCACACTGCAGGTGAGATTTATTTTTTGAATACAATCTAATTGCAAAGTTAGCGGCCTTATTAAGATGTAATGATTTTACAAGCCCAGAAATGCTTGGCTTTTAAAGAGTAACTACTTTATTAAATGCCTACCGTAACGTAGATTGTATCACCTGTTCAAAATGAATCTCGTATTGTGGGTGGTTCAAGGTGGACTCATTCGTCTGCGTTGCTTTGTGTTTTCTAGGGGGCAGATTTCAGACTGAGAGTGCTTCTCCCTCCTAATCGCCAGCTGAAGCATGCCAAGTAATATTTCATCATCCAGCATTCCATCGTTGTAAATGCACCTAACTGAATAGCTCTTGTTTGAAGTCCTAGAAAGTTTTCAAATTAGTCATTTGCCTTTTTCCAATAATAATAATACAAACACTAATAAGTATGCTGCTATTAATAACTAATATAATTTTGCGCCTTTTTATGTAGCTCGTTGAATGTTTTGTAGACTAATTGATTCACACAGAAAAGTTTTCTTGTTACGTGCTAAGTATTAACTAATAGTAACTTCTGGTTGTTGATGGCAGTAATTGTGCTAGTGCTTTTGACATCTCTGTCGCATAATTTTTTCCCCCGTTTATGGAATGTTCTTGTGTTTTTTTTCACTTCAGATTGCAGTGTTGCTGGCGCCTAAAACAGCTCCTGCGTGATTATCAAAATATAATAAAACAGGTGAAGCATCACATAAAATGTAAATTACCATTTACAACCACCAAAATAACAATTTCTCTCCCTGTACACATTATATAAATATAAAGCATGTGCTGTTCACTTATAAATCTATCGCGCTATTAGAATTAATTTTTGGGAAAATATTTTTTCTCACTGAACTGGTGTGTTTTATTTTTTATTTACTGGCTTTATTCCTGTGTGTTTGGTTTCTTAATTAACAGCTTTGAAAATGCCCTCATTTGTTAGCCTTTGTCTGTGTATTAGGGCTGGCTTTATATTTTTCCCTAGGCGGTAAAGTTCATTACTTTGATAGACTTAAAATATTATTAATTATTAAAACCGGTGGCTGCCTCTATATATCAAGCAGTCGACAGTGGTTTTAATTTGAGCCGCTGCATGCTGTGTATTGGTTAAAAATTAAAGAATGCAATGATGGACGTAATCGTTACCTTTCCCACATGCGCTGTCATTTTATTTTGATCACAGTTTCTTCTTTCTTCAGAGATTGCAGCATTCCTCTGATCTTTACACTTTTATTTTGGAGCTGAAAACGGTCTTGGTAAGTATTTGTATTTATTATTATATTATTGTTATGCTTTTAATGTTACTATTATTGTTGTTGAGGTAACCAATATAAATATTGTGACATTCATCTGAAGGCAGCATTTTTAAGCGTAATCTATTTACTTTGTAGCAATGCATTTGACTGTTCACATGCTTTTCTGCTTGGCAACTGGAAATAATGAAACATGTAGTGATTGGCTTAAACATTTAGCTCCTTTGATTTGAGATAAACATCATTTCTGGCATGACCCTCAGGGGTGTTTGCACGTTTTAGCTGTGTTTTGGCTCTCAAGGGCACTTCTCATGGCAAATTTGTCTCTCTAATCACTTTTGTGATGTGGTTAATTGAAATTGTTTTCTCTGGGCTTTTTTTGGCCTGTTCAGGGTTTTATGAACACATGCAGGCATGTCAGCGACACTTTATCTTTTCATATGCTCGACATCCTGTCAGAAACGAAGTCAACAGACTGCAAGTTTTTTTTAGAGCATTAATATTTATAGCTTGGCATATTTGATCATTTATATTTACCACTTCCGAGAAGGTCACACAGCGATCTGTGCTTAATTTCCATGGAGTCTCTCGTTTCGATCTGTTGGCCATGCCATCCTTTCAGCCCTCGCAGGGGCCTAATGAGAATAGGATTCGGTATTTTAGATGTTATTAGTTCTAGTGTTTAAGTGGCGTTAATGGTGATGAAATTTCAACGAATGCGCCACCCTTAAAACTGTCCTGGGGTACAGATCCATTAGGTTTTTTTTGTTGTTAGCTATTTGGTTTGATATGTATGACCCAATGTAAAATTATACAGTTCTGGGGTGAGTTTCTCGAAGCCGCCTTAACGCTACGCCGTTTGTTAGTTCTATCTTTTAACACAGAACTTACGAACGACGTAGCGTTAAGAAGCCTTCGGGACACTCACCCCTGTATAGTATGTGAACATCAGAGAGAGAAATATAAAAAAGAAATGTCGTTAAATATATAGCTTTATAGCATCATGTACAAACCGTATTGTCTGTGTGTTTTATTTTTAAGTGAAGCATTGATATTGCAGGCATAATTGGGGCCCTGGAAAAAATAGCTCAAAAATTCCCCCGCCCCCCCCCCGCCACGGAGG
This sequence comes from Mormyrops boulengeri, assembly GCA_026781065.1. NCBI lineage: Eukaryota > Metazoa > Chordata > Actinopteri > Osteoglossiformes > Mormyridae > Mormyrops > Mormyrops boulengeri. Next base: position 7,886,431 of record JAODLD010000069.1, read on the forward strand.
GCCGGGGGGGGGGGGGGGAGGGGGGGGGAGGGGGGGGGGGTGGATAGGGGGGGGTAGACCAGCGGCG
>JAODLD010000069.1:7892218-7909918 GCA_026781065.1 Mormyrops boulengeri
CGTCATTCCTGGAGATGAGTCCTACCACCACTGTGTCGTCGGCAAACTTCACAATGGAGTTAGTGGGGTATCTGGCCGTGCAGTCCGCGGTGTAGAGGGAGTAGAGAAGGGGGCTCAGCACACATCCCTGGGGGGCCCCTATGTTCAGCGTGAGTGTACGGGAGTACACATTGGTTTAATGACACGTATCACAGCCTGAACCCTTTGCACTTGAATAGCAAAGTATTACCCAGGGTATGTATTAGTGTATTAGTAGACCTTTTTAGGGCGTACATTTGTACCGTATTGACGTGGTATAAAAATACATGTTTACATGGGTTTTTTAAGCGTGTATTTTTATGCTGCCTAAACACGGGCATTTACCATGTCTAGAGGGCAATAAATACCACGTGGATATGTACAGAGGGGAAAAAATGCCATGTCGAGATGCATTCTGGGTCACGGTTTATACCCCGATGGCGTTCCATAGGGCAATGAGATTTGGTGTAACAGGACCTCTTACATGTGTTTGCTTTGCTAATCTATTTTACATTTTGCTAATCATCTTACATGAGTTTGCTTTTGCTAAACTACTGACCTCTCTCACGTTCTCTATAGCTTCGGAGGCCTTTTCTGAACTACTTTGCATATCTGCTCGGCCTAATAATGGATCGCAAAAGGATTATAAAATCACAAGCTCAGTCCCACCCCACTCGAAGTGGGGTGGGACTCGACAGAGCACACTTTTATTTTGCTTTGAGTCATTAAGAAATAAAAAGCTAGTTTGGAAAACCCATCCATATATCCATTTTCTGTGACCACTTATCCTATTCAGGGTCGCGGGGAGTCCAGACCTCAGAGGCTATGGGTGCAAGGCAGGGATGGGACCCCAAGCTATGGCAGGGCACAGTCACACACCATTCATTCACACATGCACACCTGTGGGCAATTTAGTAACTCCAATTAACCTCAGAATGTTTTTGGACTGGGGGGGAAAGCAGAGTGGTTCAGAAAACCCGTCATTTAGAAACACATCACTGTGAAAAGCTGAACTTTATTGAGGAATATAGTCTGAATTATTTAAGTAGTCACATTTGCATTATGGGAAATAATATTTTATAATAATGTCTGTTTAATGAAAACCACAACGTTATTACGAAACACATTTTAAAGATTATATGCAGAAGACTAACGTCATTATGAAATACAACACTTTTGTATTGAATTATTTATAAATAAAACAACATATTTAATTGTTGAAATATTTCTTTATTCACTTATTTATTTATAGATATATTTATTTCATTTTGAGTATTATGCCGTTCCATAGTTGTGTTGTACTGAGACAGGACAGATGGGTCAGGAAGCTGATGCATTGCGCAATGTTTTTGCATACTTGTCCGAGGATCAAATCAAATCAAAATAAAGTTTATTTATCGAATGCACAACATCACAACGCACAGCAGTGGATGCAGGCAAAGAAATGGGTTTTTGTGTACTCATCCAGCACGCCACCCACTGCGCCTTTTGCGTCCAGCTGTAGTATTTCTCTGTCCGCACAGGCACCACTCTCAGGAGGCTGGGACTCCCACAAAACACCAGAGAGTCGAACGTGCGAGCGCACCCCAGCGCACATTCACCAACCTTCATGATCACGCCTTTTCTTTTCTGAAATGCATATTTGGCACGTCAGCTTGAACTGTCACCTAGCAGTTACCCAACACCTCCAAGGATGGGAGATCATTCCCTCCTCCGCCCTATGTGTGTTGGGCTTGTATGCCATCCAAGGTGTACCCCGGTCTACCCTATGCTGCTTGGCGAAGGCTTCAGGACCCCCTGAAAGTCTAACCAGCCTAAGTGGGAGGTATGAAATGCTGTATGCAGAACCAAAGGAATGCTTGTCACCAAACACCTGCAAGAGTCCAGGTGATATGGCTTATGGAGAATGCAGCTCTTATAAAGAGCCTCTTGGAGGAACTGGGGGCAGATACTGTTCGGAATTGAATTGACAATAATTGTAATGATGGACACTTTTATTTGGCAAATAAAGTGAATAACCAATTCCAGTTTGTTTTATCTTTGCACTACTAAAGAAAACTGGGATTTTATGGGTCATCGGAAAATGATGGGAATTTCTTTTCTGATTTATACATAATAACCGAAATTACCAGAGACCATATTAAGAAATATTTAGGGGAAAAAAAGGGAAGGTTCTATTTAAGGCAATTTAAATACAGCAAACATGCTTTTGACCAGCTTGAGAGACCACCACCGCTCCAACCACGCAAGAAAATGCATTTTAAGAGCCCTCGTATGTAATATGTTTAAACTGTTTTGTTCTTGTTTTCATTTCCATTTAGGTGAGCCGATGGTGCAGACTGCATTACCAGGCAAAAGTTTTTGCACACCACAGGTTTTTACCACTTTTCCATTTATTTCATAAACTGCAGATTTTTTATCCTTGTTAAACACTGAAAAGTTGAGTGATATACGTGAAATAAAACAAGTTTCCTTTATGACATGGAAAGAGTATGTGACAGTGCATGTCTGACATCCTATTAACTGGTTGTGTGGTGATGGCTGAGTCAGATTCTAGGCTGTTCCTTAACTTTAAATGCTCTAGTTAACTGTTTCTCCCCATGAAACAGAGCAGTATGTGACGTGCAGTATGTGTTATAACCTGCAGAGGTCACTTTGATTTATGAAAGGTATGACCTTTTCTTCCTAATGAAGGTCCTCAAATTGTGAACTTACTGTAAATTTATTTCTTAGCAAAGAATATTGAGTGTATTTTTAGTAAATGTTAAGTGAGTAACTGTAGAAAATGTAGAAAATCTCAGTGTGTGCAAAAACTTTTGACTGGTATCGAATGTTTAACCTGTCTCATTCTTGTCATCATTTGCACATTTAGGTGAGATGTTGGTGCAGAGTATATCCTACTGAAATCATTACTTCATTCATGGCTCTTTATACTCATACATTTTTCATGTATGGTCACATACATAATGAAACATAGGAGCAGATTAAGCTGAACATCTGCTACCCTTCATCAGGATCTAGCTCTAAATTTCATTTGATTACATTGATACGCATGATCCCTCACGATCACTTCAAAGCTGATGTGCTTCTGACACTCAATACTCTTCATCTCACTTTCCATCATATTGTCCCATCACCTTATTCTGGTATCATCTGATTGGCTGATTATACCCTACTGACATGAGCGTTAGAGGACCTTCAAGTTAAACCACATTTTAACTGAAAAACAAACTCTTCCAAATAACGTAATCGGCTCTTACATTGTGAGGTAGATGACAACCCTTGCAGGTGATATACTCTGACTGGTCTCACCATGGCACAGCTATGAGCTGGACAAAGTGAAGAGGAAGTATTTGGTGACCTCATCTGCTTTGCAGCATTAGTGGTAGAGAACCATTCCAGCGCTCTGCCTTCGGCACATCCGGAATTGTCCATCTGTCGCACAGTGTGGGGTCTATTCTGGTCGTCACCTTGCTTGCCCTCCATTCTTAAGGCCGGTCCGACCCCTCCCACAAGCAGGTCAGCCACTGGTCAACTTGTCTAAATCTCCTCCCCGCCACCGACCTCCTTACTTTAAACTACTTTTTTGGCACTACCGCTGGAAATGAGTAATGGCTGAAAATGCTTACAAACACTTGCAAAGCTGCAGTAAACAAAAACACAGCCAGCCCCCCCCCACACTGGCTTAAAATCAGACTGGATTTATTGGATAGTTGAATGCACTGATCTGAAGGGTTTCTTGGAAAGTCTTGACCTCTTGTGTACATTCCCGCCCTGTCTGTAACTCCCTCTCTGTGTAGTGCACGCACCATTTTCCCTTTAGGACCATTTTATGCATTTCAGATCTACACCCAGCATCTCCCATCCCAACTCCTCCCCTTCATCCCCGCGGCCCCCCTTATCTGTATATGCGGACGTGACACAGTACACACCAGCTAGAACGCCAAACTGATCTGTACTTTCTGCTCCACGCCATGCAAATTTATATTAGACCATGTGACTCAGCTGTGTCCACTCGTGACTGTAAGCTACAGTAGGTTTTGAGTAACAGTGCCTTTCACAGCATTCAAGCCGCGAAATCTCAATTATAATACAGCCTAGACATACAATCTGCTTTGCTCAAAACAATCCAGAGCTGTATTGTGTGCCGCGGCAAATTTTCACACAGAAAAATATAACAGGTTTCAAAATACAAAGAATATTTCCTCATATTTCAGCACTTGGGTTAATTCAGTTCAAAGACAAGCTCGTGCAAACTCAAAGCCGCCCTGAAACACCGCGTTTTATGGATATCGCTGCCGTTATTCAGCTGTGCCAGGGTGTCAGTGTATTAATAGGATTGTCTGGGTCTGTCACTGTGGACATGACAAATAGCATAAGACTGCAGACAGACCCTGTCTGTGTTTCTCAGTTGACCGTTCAGGGGCAAAGGACAGAAGGTCAGCTTTGACGAGCGTTGAAATTGCACTTATCGAAACACACCAAATTAACTGGTGTTTAGTTACACATATTTGAAAAGAGGCCCATGCCACCCCAAAACTTGCCCTTTTTTATAAAAAAAAAAAAATGAAGCAACCATTTTGCTTCTTGATTGTCCTGGGAGTTAAGAAAGAAAGCCGTCATCTACAGTTTCTTAGTTAATTTTATCTTTAGCAAATACTGCAGGATCTTTACTGAAATCTATTTAAGGTCCAACAATAGAAGCTTTCCTCATGGGAATTGAACCTGTATCTCCTTGGTCACAGTCTTAGATCCTTTTCCACCCTTCTACACTGGCGGCAGGATGCAGCGCAGTGCTTGCACAGGTCTGCATTATTGTCTTCCGTGCAGCCCCCGTGCAGTCCCCCCATCCAGCTGTGAAGCTCATTACTCACTGCAAGGCAAATGGCAGGAAACGAGGGACTTGGGGTGTCCCTGCAGGCCACAGCTGAACGTGCAAAAGCACACGGACAGACCCATGAAGCTTTTTAGTTTAAGTGCTATCCGCATCTCTTCACCCCTTTCTTTCTCTCGAAAACAAACGATCGTGCACATCAAAAACAAACAAACAAAAAAAAAATAACTTGGAAAACTTGAGATTCTGAAGGGAGTTTCCAGTTTCGTACTTCTGCGGTTTTTATGAAATGGCCTTCCCAGCAGTTCAAATTCATCACATCATCTAATAAGCTTCAGTTGATCATAAATTTGACTATAACAAAGAGAAGTTGGAAAATGTACAATAAAAAAAAACATATATTTCTTGGAGGGAAATGGATCACCTTCACAGAAATTGGCCTGAAGCTAAATTCTCACTTACAGTCATAACAATTCAAATCCCCGGTTCAGCTTTTCAAACTTCTGCTGCACCCCCCTGTCCACCAACGCTACCACCACCTCCCTGATGTGCACATTCAGCTATCTCCAAACTCGCGTGCGCCAACTCGCCACTGTTTCCGTCACCCACGACACTCCCAGCCCCCAACCGGGCTGACGCCATGTGGTACGTGCAGACAGCGGAGCAGCACAGCTCTCCCTCTTCGCACCGAACAGCTGGTCAGTAGGCACATACTGAATGATTTAGACTCAAAACATGCTGGACTCCGGCCCAAAGCGGTTGCTGATTAAAAGGCCACCAGATGAAAACTACTACTTACCCTTGGCCAACTTTAAACATATATCGGGCCACGTCAAAAAAAAAACATATTTTATTCACTGTTTTTTAGAAATTGTTTTTGAGCTGAAAAGAAATCTTAAGGAACTTCAGGTTCTAGATTAATCTCACCTTTAACTATTAATTTCATTTATATATCCAGCTGTAATCCCGGAGATGAATATAAATAATTAATATGTATTTCAATATTAAACCAAAAAATTATACTACCAAATTAAGTTTTAGTCACACACACATACACTTTAATCACACAAATATTCAATTTATTCACATACATTTATAAAGTTGCTTTACATAAATCAGGCGCAGTAACTGTTCTGCAAGTACGTGTCACCGTGCATGCAGGTTCCCTCAATAAACGGCCGTGTGCACTTTGGAACCAGATTTGGCAGCAGGATAGACCCCGGCAAGATCCAAGGGCAACGTGAAGGTTACTACAGCAAGATCAGAGACTGGGAGGCTCTCTGAACCAGAGAGTAGCAGAAAAATGGGTTATAGGAAAGAAGAAGGAGGTTTTTACAAGTCCAAGAACTATGGAGGTGGTCACCCTTTGGGTTAAACTGCTATTGCACTCCTGTAAAGGAGACTGAAGCATAAACTACAACCAACAAGAAAACAAAAAGTGGTGGTGAAGAAGAGTGAAAAGAAAAACTTCGTATAACAACCTATAAAAAATTCATCTGAAATAAAAAGGTGACACTGCGCCACCTGGTGTTGGCACAATGAAAATAACATTTGCCTTTTTCAGACGTGGCTTTTAAAAGGGATAATGGAAAATTTATTTGAAACCACAATTTAAAATTCAGACGAAATAAAATATTTACAGCTCAAGCAGGGAGCAGGTACAAACACCAGAAATAATCAACTTCTATCTAGACCACAAAAGTGAACAGATTAAAAAGAAATGGGAGGGGGCAATTTTAGTCAGGGACTGAATCTGACATGCCTGTTATTTTCAGAAAGTACATAAGCTGTAATACAGTACCCTCCACAGCTATTGGCACCCATTGTAAAAATTTGTAAAAAGGGTTTGAAAAAATGCACCTTTGGGTGAAATAAATTAATCAAAGAAAAACAGATCCTTCATCAAGAAGTAATTATTTTCAACAAAAACACATGAGCCACAATTATTGGCACCCCAGCATTTAATACTTTGTCTCCCTTTGGCAATATAACAGCACTGAGACTTCTATAACATTTTATATGGTTGGCGAAAACAGAGCAGGGCATCCCAGACCATTCGTCTTTACGGAAACTCAACAGATCACCCAGGGTCCTAGGCCCTCTCCTCTTCAGCTCCGCCCACAGGTTTTCAGTGGGGTTCAGGTCAGCGGACTGAGATGGTCATGGCAGAAGCTTGATTCTGTGGTTAGCTAACCATTTTTGTGTTGATTTGGACATGTGCTTCGGATCAGTGTCCTGCCGCAAGATCCAATGATGGCCCAGTTTTAGTTTCCTGGCAGAGGCAGCCAAATTTTGATTTAAAATGTCCTGGTATTTCATGGAGTCCATAACACCATGTACCCTAACAAGGTTTCCAGGGCCTTTGGAGGAAAAACAGCCCCACAACATCACAGAACCTCTACCATATTTTACATTCGGGCTAAGGTTCTTTTCATTATAGCCATCCTTGTTTTTACGCCAAACCCACCTTGGATGTTTATTGCCAAAAAGCTCCATTTTTGTTTCATCAGACCATGGAACATGGTTCCAGTCAAAGTTACAGTAGTGTTTTGCAAACTCCAGGTGCTTACGTTTGTGAGTAACTGACAGACAAGGCTTCTTTCTGGCATACCTTCCAAGTAATCTGCTAGCATGAAGGTGGTGTTGGATGGCGGTTCTGGAGACGTGGCATCCCCAAGATTTTACTTTGTCTTGTAATTCGCCAACAGTGAACTTTGGGGATTTTTTTTGCCTCATGCGATCCTTCGCACTCCATGTGGGGGCAAAATAAACATGGGTCCTCTTCCAGGCAGGTTTGTAACAGGTCCAGTTGATGCTCACTTTTTATCATAACAGTAGAAATGGACATTTTCAGGCGAGTAGCATGTTCCTTTTATACCAATTCCCTGATTTATGAAGGTCACGCTCCTCCCTCATTTAGTTTGTATGTTCTCTTACCATTCCCATGTTCATGGATGACTAAGGGAATTTGGCCTCCTCCAAACCTCATATTTGTACCCCAATTAATCAGGAAGTCATGGATTACAGCTTCAAGGTTCCTACACAATCAACTCAAAGAATACAATTTACATGGGAAACACTTCGGTTATACTGTGTTCAATATAATTTCTAGAGGTGCCAATAATTGTGGCACAATTGTTTTGTTAAAAATAATAATTTCTTGGTGAACGATTTGTTTTTCTTTTAATAAATTTATTTCAATTGAAGGTTGGATTTTCTCTTTTTTTCCCCCCAGTGAGATGAAGCTACTTCACCAAAGGGTGGATTTTTTCTAACCCCTTTTTACAAACTTTTACAAGGGGTGCCAATAATTGTGGAGGGCACTGTATATAACCAAGTGTCAGGTAGCCTTAGCTGTTAATTAAGTCATCATGCAGCAAATAAAAGCAGGTCAAAAGTTTACTGGGAAACGGGAAAATATTTCAGCATGGCCAGTCAACGTGTGGCCAACCAACTGCCACCGAGATCCAGACAAACACCGTCACTGTCAGCCTCTGGCTTGTCCCGGCGACTCTAAGCACGCTCAGTCCTGAATGCTGCCGTCCGAGTCCAAGGGCACTGTGCAGCGGGTGAGACTGGAGAGGTACAAGCTGGTCACCATGGGAACCAAGCCTGCTGACACCCTCAGTATTTTCAGCACTCTCTGAGCGGCAGTGCTCACTCCCTCTCTCGTCTGCACAAGGAGGACCAGAGAGGAAAAGGGAGAAAAAAATTACACTGCATTAATGTGGAAACAGGAGGAGAAAACACAAAGATCAGCCATTTAAAGACAAGGAGAGTCTATGCCGTTTTCTCCTTTCAGGAAAGTACATAACCCACATTGCCTTAAAAGAATCCAGGTATCACTGCAAGATTGATATGATATGATATTCATCTGTAAAGCACCCAAGTGTTCCAGGAGTACCAGATAAATGGCCTGACTGCACTCAGGCCCCAAGCTTCAGTGTGTGTGTGTGTGTGTGTGTGTGTGTGTGTGTGTGTGTGTGTGTGTGTGTGTGTGTGTGTGTGTGTGTGTGTGTGTCTCTCTCTCTCTCTCTCTCTCTCTCTCTCTCTCTCTCTCTCTCTCCAGTCCCCCTTATTTGCTCCTCATTCATTTCTGTGTAGAGAATTTTTCTATTTCCTATTCCTTCTCTATCTATTCTTGTCAAAATGGTGACTATTTTTTCTGCTCATTTTTTATTAGACATCAATATGTTAACGTGGCTTTGTATTAATTTCAGACACTCACCAGGTTACGATGGTCCGTATTCAACTTTTCGATTCGTAAATGGTTTTCATTTTCAGTACATAATTCAATTAATTACATTTTTAATTAAAAAAAATAAATAAATTTGTGTTAATGATTTTCCCCAACTGTAGGCTAATGTAAATGTTCTAAGCATGTATAAGGTGGGCTAGCCTATGATGTTTATTAGGTGTACTGTATTAAAATGCATTATCGACTTACGATATTTTCGCCTTACGACAGGTTTGTCGGAATGTAACCCCATCGTAACTGGTAGAGAGCCTGTGTATTGTTGTCTATAAAAAGCAGTAATATATCATTTGTATAGTACATAAGAGCATGAAAATTAATTTTATTAAGTCATTAAAAGTGCTCAAGCCGAAAAGCTGGATGTGTAGCTGAAATGAAGCCAATATAAATGTTACATTTCAGTCTTGGCTTCACATGGAATTTGCTAATGGAAAATGACCTGCAGCCCCCAGAGACTTGTCAGCTTGTACAGGTGTGGGCATCCAGTCCAGCGCAATGCAACCACTCTCCCCACTACTCCCCAGAAATGCATGCTGCACCCCCAGGCCGCTCTCGGCAGTCGGTGCTGCACCTCTAATGTTCTCTTTTTTTCTTTTAGTTGTAAGATGATATCAGACTTAGAAAGTAAGAGAATTAGCATCCACACTCTGGCTGCTTCTGTTACCCTGGGTGCCTCCAGTCAGCCACGGGGAGGTTTGCTTCGTTCTGCTTGAAGGCAAGGCCGAAAATCAAGCACCAGTTTGTGCCCCTTGTGATGCATTGGAGACATTAGTATTTTGGGTGGGGGTGGTTGAGGAGCGTTGTGGGTGGGGAGGGGTTTGAAACAGATGTTTAGTGATGTCAATCGTCTCTCTTTTTTTCTCCTCCCTTAGTACCCTGCTGAAGCTCCAGAATGCTCTGCAGACCTACCCATTCCACTGGTCATTGGCTGGACACCACAGGTAGTTGCAAATGACTGCGCTGTTCTATATTTTGGCGTGATGAAGCATTCTGTCATATATTATGGGTTCTTAATCATTTTTAAAGTATGCTTTTAAGAAAAGGCTATTTTCTTTGCTTGGAGGTCAAAGGTTAAGTGTGATTACTATACTGCTGAGGTACCTGGTGCTGATTATGAAGCAGTAAATCTCTCTCAGTCCAGTGCGCAGTGGGAGATGATGACATTTGAAAGCCCTGAAAATGCAAAGATATATACACCATTGTTCCTCAGAACACTGATTAATCGAAGAAATGGATTAACAGCATGATTATTTTCTGTGCACAATGTTCAAAAGCTGATCTTGCTACTTTTTGTAGGGTGTGTGTGTGTGTGTGTGTGTGTGTGTGTGTTAATATATGTATGGCTCCTGCTCCTCTGCACTCCCCTGCACGTATATGAACGTGGCTCCTGCTCCTCTGCGCTCCCCTGCACGTATGTGAACGTGGCTCCTGCTCCTCTGCGCTCCCCTGCACGTATATGAACGTGGCTCCTGCTCCTCTCCGGGCATGCAGCACTTTTACAGGGCCAGTGCTGCCGTCTGGTAGCTGTCGTCCTGCTGGGCTGTTGCCACCTTGATGCTTTCCTCCTGCGCCGCGTCGTCTTGATATCCTGACACATTCATCTGAATGAGTAATTATCACCCGGGTCGTAACTGGGCCAAGATGTGCCATAAGGAGTGCATGTCTCCACGTTGATTAATGTGTACATGCCAGTAAGTGTGCATTGATGGCTTTGCGTGTGGATGGATGGATGGACGGATGAAGCACAGGTGCCTCAAAGCGGGGGGGTGACACATGTTTACTGGATTCCGCCTCCACTCCCCAGCCACGGAGGCAGGGTTAAGATGACAGGCCTGAGCAAAACTTGCACTCTGTGTCAGAAATAGAGAAAGATTTGTATCCTATGTCCAATACAAAATGTAAACCGTCAATGGTAACAACATATTCCGTCATAATGACGTATAGGGATGTGCATCTCCATAAATGAAGATACATATGAAGCAACTGCTAATGCGATATATGATATGATTCACCCCTATTGCGATGCAGTGCCATTCGATGCTGTTCCATGCAATGCAAAAGAATATGATGCTGCAATTCAAAATGGTACAGGTACAGAAACAGTTCAGACTTTAGAGAGAATCAGTCTAAGTATCAAATTACTGGTCAAAATTTTTTTGTCACATTTCTAATTAATAAAGGGCCTGTACTAGTAATTATTATTAATTGGATTTTACAGATGCAGAGATATTAAAAACGATGCATCTCGAATTCATCCCAAATTGTATCCAGTGGATACTTTTTTTGAATCAGAATAATCACGTTGTGAACTATTTTGCCAGTGCACTGATGCGAATCGATGAATCTTACAATCCCTAACGACATAACAGGCGAATAATGTTCATTTGACAGTAAGAGTATAGATGTGACATTTAATGAATATTTAGGGCAGCGGGTGGTATCGCAGCTAAAGACTGGACTGCGATTCACATCCTAATAAGTGCCTTTCTCCTGAGGGAGGGTGCCCGCATCCTCAGGCTCATACAGCCGCATTAACGGATGCAGGCATGGAGATGTTTTGCCCCCTGAATTGCTCTGCTCATTGGAGTGGTTCTTGTTGATTACCGTAGACAAGCTTGCAGCCCCTTGAAACTCCGGTTCCCTCCAGTAATGAAGCTTGAGGACGCACTACAAAGATGCCCATCAGGAACTGTCACTTCAGGCCACCGATCCGCTGGCTCCTTCCGGCAAGATTTCAATTATGGGGGTTTTATGTTTAAAAGAAGACTAAACATAAGCATGGGACCAGCATTAATTGGAACGTAATTGCACAGTCCTTGCACCTGTTTGATGCTAAATTGTGTGCACTGTGCTGTTGCATTGACCTGCAACTTTTGGTTCATTTACTTTGCCAGGATTTTTAAAATATATTCCGCCCCCCCTTTATTTGGACACCTTTCTGATTATAGAATCTCTTTCACCTCAATGTGTGAAACATTCACGGAGGATGGAGTGATTCACTCCCCATTCCTGGTTGCTCCCCATTCTCATGGAGAATCAATGCTCGCCGTCCCACTGCGTTCCATCCCCTTGTGTCTACACACTTTGTAAGACAGGAATGAGTGTACCTCTGTAGCCTATCCCTAAGTGTGTACATCTACACTTTACCTCTGTAGCCTACCTCTAAAGGTGCGTTACACGGGAAAAATATTCGGTTCCATTCTAGCCACTCAGAACAGCAAGCAGAAAATTCTTCCAGTAGCGCCGCAAATTTGCGGGGTGTTTTCACTCAGAGTCCGTTTAAATTGTCAAACCACTCCAGTGTGACACGGGCTAGGATGCCCCCTCACTTTCACAGAAGTGCAGTGGAAAGGGATTTTTATTTTTTGTGCTTATGCATTGTTAAGACAGTTTTTTTTTTTATTATAAAAAAACTGGGAGAAAAATGCATTTGTGCTCTTAAGTCAAGAAATTCCCGGCACATTTGACCCTTTATACACTAATGTGTATTTGTGTGCCAGTTACGTCAATCCCTGTTTATAACATCACTACCTGGCATGCGTCTCGCATATCTTGCCATACGATATTTTGAAAAACAACACTATTCATTTCTTGAATGAGAATACCGCAGTATACCCTAAACGAATGCAGTATGTTATATTACCCGGTCACGGCCATTTTTGCTCGACTCAGGGAAGACACTGGATATTTTTTGCGCTGATGTGACTGCACTTTCCTTACCGCTGTAGTCTATCCTTAAGTATGCACTTCATACTAAATACTCGGTCTTCACCCCTCTGTCTCTTTCACGTCAGCTGTACCTTGATCTAAAGATACTTGCGTATTAATTTTTTGTCTCGGAAATTCATGGGGCTCGTCGTTCATTTATATGTAAAATGTGACATGGGTTTGTTTTTTCCAAACAAACACCAAACGGAAATAACATGGGAGCACTGACAATGTAACAAGAAAACTATTTGTAAAAGTAATTGCTCTACATTTTAAGGCCAGATGCCACGTTCCCGTGTTTGTCATTTGTAATTAGTGCCTTCAGGATAAAGGGTAATATCTCGAATTATAAATACAAATAGACTTCCGGCCCAGATTCTTGCCTGCAATGATTTTAAAGTATGCGAGTTCAAATGGGGATTCTCTGGCAGCTGAATGGCAGCCCATCAATTAAGCCAATTAGTTCAAAAAGTTATCAAAGGATCAAGAACATATTAAGTGCAATTAGAATATACTGTATAAGCCAATATCCTGAAAATCTAGAACAATATTCTATGGTTTAAGAAAAAACCCCATAAATGCTTGAAATTGCAGCCATCATGATGGCAGTTGCTCTCATCAGAAGTCTCGCTAAATTGGCTGTATTATCAGGCTGGAGGCTCTACAAAGGGGGGAAATTGCAGGCGACTGGAAAGATTAACATTTACACCTTTGCTCGATTTCACAATAGGGACCCAGCCACTACTTTAAGGATGAAAGGCATAGTTTAAAAATTTATGTTCATATGGAGCCTGATATGTGATTTAATCGTGCTATTATGATTTAAATGACATTAAGCATTTTAAGAGTTCATTTAATCTCCCCCTGCAAGATTTCTCTCTAGATGTAGCTGGTGTGAGTACTCTGTTTGTGCACGCACCGGTGATTTAAATAATGAACCTAACAAACGACTTCCCGTTGTTTCATGCTCTCTCCGCTGTGGCCGTCCCCGATTGCGCTGTGTTTGACTAACCGTAAACTGGAACGGTTTACCCAGCGATGGCCTCCACGGTCCAGCTTGTTTACACTGTTTGTTTGGGGGAATTTAGCGCCGTGATATCATTTGCGATCACGGTACGTGTAGAAGCCGAGCCCACCAAATTACAGGCGCCGCTGGAGAATAATAAACATCAGCGGAGTGGCTGTATCTCGCATTCGGTCGATTCCGCAATTCTCCAAGGAGAGCAGAGGGCACGCTCGGCGACACACGTCGCTTCGTGGTAAAAATTAAATTTGGGATTTTTCTTCGGGGGGCGTGACGTGATGTACGGTAAATGCTGATTGGCTCTCTAATAAAGCCAGTCTCATGGGGAGCTGTCCGCTTCCTCCAGCCCGTTACTGCTGCAAGACAAAAGCGTGGTTTTGTATAATTGGGGGATTTGTTTCAAAATCCATTGGACACACTCTTTAACCACCTGGCCTCTTTGAGGGCTTAAAGTTGGCCATGTCTAGAGTTAACTTTTAGTTTTGGTACAAACAGCAGGCACATGTTCGGTATCATTTTTGTGCGCACCTTCCGTTTCCATGACTCCCTGGCAGGGGATATTATCGTGTTTATATCAACTGTCTCTAATGTGGAGCATGATAACATGTCACGTGTGAAAGGCTGGTCAGAATTTATCTTTTAATAACCATGATCGCAAGAAACTTTGGACTGCAGCTTGCAAAATGTGTGCAGAGATCAGAGAGATGGTGATCCTCAGACATCCTGTAAGGAAATGTCGTAGGACTATAGGACCAGATCAGGGGTGCAGCTAAAAAATTTTGGGCCCCTTGATTGCATCTCATATCAGGCTCCCAACCCAGACCAAAGCAATTATGTTGCAAATTTTTTAGGGCCACTTGGGGTCACTCAGGGGCCCTTGGAATCACACTGAATTCCATGTGCTCCCTGGCCCAGATTACTTTGCACTTCTCATCATGTATCACTCTTCCAGTTTGTAGCAGCTTGCCAGTCATGATCTCACGTATGCAACTAAGACAAGTGTTCAATAAGCTGTCAAGCAGATTCTGAATGCCTAGTATTAAGTATTAAGGTGTTGTAGATTTAAAATCAAATTATTAGCCCATGCAAACAATGATGTTTTGCTAGCCAAATGTAACTCATTACCGCAGCTATACAGTGAGATTTTGTGCACTGTGACTGTAAGATGGCTGCTGCACCCGTTCTCATGTAATGTTTTTCTCATTGGCCTTATTGAGAGGCTCGTTGAGGATTACAGCGGGCTCGTACAACCGAAAGCACTCGCTTAAGATGATTTGAGGACAGGAGATGAAGTATCCCCGCTGCCGTAAATCAGTATCCGTTTGTGTTTGCATAAGGCCTTCAGAAGTCTGAAATATGGCTGTAACTAAGTGGACCGTTTAACCATAGAGCAGAGAAAATGGCTTCCCAAAGGTAAGCCGAGCCCTTGGCTCTGTGTGGCAGAAAGCCTCGCTGTGTGCTGAGCAGAGGGGGCATTGAGTTGTGCAATTCTCCAGAGTCTGTTAGCAGTGGACTCGACTATTATGCAGTGCTTTAAATGAATTTAAACTAGTCATGAGTTTGTGTGAGGCGCATAGCTATAGTCTTAGGCCATTAGTCCAGGCAAGTAAACAATGGAGTGTTACTTTTCTGGCATAGGAAAGGAGTAATAGAGGACTATCCAGGGAATTAGCCTTAGCCTTGGGTAGGAAGGCCAGTGTCACTGGGATGAGGTGTAGGGGGCTATATGCTCAAATAACATTGCCAGCCACCAGCACTTAATTGGTTACTAGCCTACTGGATTGCATAACTTAAGCCTAAATGGAGCAAGAAATTCAAACATCCTCTCTGCACACAATGCATGAATATGTCTTATGAAAAAATGTATAGAAATATGTGCGGGGGTGCAGTTCAGCATGCAGAAGGTTGTATCGGTTTTCTTTTCGCCTCTGAGGGCATTTGTTGCCATTGGACAGGGTATGAGCGGCTCGCAGTCCGCATGAAACGATTATATTGGCTTATGGTTCATTTGCCATTTGGAAAAAGTCTCTGGTTACACGAAGGAACATTCTCCTCTATAATGTAATGGTCAAATCATTTTCCTGGGTACTTCAGCTGTGGACACTCATGTTGCAATAATATTAATAGGCTTTGGCAGGTAAATCACATATAATCGCTCAGTGGTGGTCATTAACCAGTTATCTTCCCTTGGTCCTTCTGCAGAGCACCCTGGCCAATGTTTACAGCCAATTTGTGGCCTTGCTGGAATCCCTGGAGGAATTCTGGGCCATGATGGATGAAATCGATGAGAAGACCTGGATCCTGGAACCAGAGAAGCCAACCCGGGGAGATACAATGAGGCGTATTGTCATCGGTAGCTGAAGGCCCCTTTCGTTAGACCTGGGTCCCCCAATTCCGGTCCCGGAGGGCCAGTCTGCAACCACAGTTTGCAAATTTCCCTGCTCAGACACTCCACACTGCTGTACCTGGTAATTAGCTGATTAGAATGTGTTGAGGGGGAATCTGCAGGCTGTGGTTGCAGACTGGCTCTCCAGAACCGGAACTGTGGAGCCCCACTTTAGACCGTTATCATGAGCACGCACGGTTGGGGTGGGCAAACATCAGCAGTTACCTAGCTTTTCATGGTAAAGTTATAACAATGTTTTGGGTAGAAGTAGAAGCCTGGCTACAAACAGGCAAAGGGAGGCATGTTTAAGAGAAGAAGTCATTAGGATGTTACTTGGCATTCATTACCACCAGCTTAGTCTCCTTCTTGTTTAGGAAACAACGTGTCCATAAAGTTGGAAGTAGACCCTCGGTATCCCAGCATGCTGCCAGAATGCTGTCTGCTGGGGCCTGAGCACGGTGAGCAGGCCGGCCATTCAATAATGGGCTCATTTTGTTATTTGTGATCTTAACAGGCACTTATATACATTCCTGTTTAAATTAAAGCTGCATGCTTCCACCCATTCACAGAGGATTTTTTATTTTTTTAAGTCTTTAAACATCACAGACGTATAAGAGTAGTTACCTGATTAAGATTTCAGCCCGAACCACCCCATCATTTTCAGAACGTCAGTATAATTTCAACACTCTTCAGCTGAAACTGAACGTGAGATAAAGCTGAACCGTGGTGAACGGCATACTTGCGTCTCGGGCTCCGTAAGCTCGCGGCGTCTCTGTCAAGAAAAGACACACCTCTGCATCTCATTTATGGTCATTTATGTGGCAGGTGCTTTTGTCCAAAGCAGCGTACAAGTCAGGCAGATACTATATAACAAGGACAGAGCTGACAGGAGTCGGCTTGGGTACAAGTGGTGCTGTGCTGAGTGACCAGAGATGAGTGCAAGGCGGAATTCTTATTACTGAAGTATTCACAGCACTCAGCCCAGCCATTCCTTTGTTTTAGGTTAACTGGGGGGCAACATCAGCTTGATTACCCTGCATATGAAATGAAAGAAACCTTGGAATGATGTTTTTTTTTCCTTTATATGTGTGTTTGTGTGAGTGTGAATATCTGTAGAGGTGCTTCTTGATTTGCGACGAGGTTAAGTTGAAAATGCCAAAATGTCAATACTAAACGTCAAAAGTCGAATGCAAGTTATAAACAAGTAACTAAACTACAGTCTCTGAATAAGTAAATAAACAAATAATTGCTATAACTATATGTGATACATCGTTAAACACTATTAGATGTTTACACCAGCGATCGCTACAGAGACTGGGCACGTGGCTCGGGGGGGTTTGCTGCCATCGTATGGGAGATTTGGGGGGGGGGGGTTGCAGGCAACCTAAAAGGAGGCAAAGCGGGGCGAACGGACAGCTAAGGAATTAAACATCCAACCAAACACAAAAACAAAAAATAAAAAAACCAAAAAACAC
>JAODLD010000069.1:7924052-7934450 GCA_026781065.1 Mormyrops boulengeri
CCCCCCCCCCCCCACCCACCCCCCCCCCCCCCCTCCCCCCCCCTCCCCCCGCCCCCCCCCCCCGCGGGCCCCGGGGGGGGCCCCCCCAGTCAGGGTGGGGCGAGTTAAGACGGGGCACAGAGACTCGTTGATAGATACATCATTTCTTTAAGTACTTTCACACTGTCGGAATCGGGTAATCCTTCACGTGGGAGATTGTCACCGCACTCTTATTGTGCTGACGTGCCTCATCCTTCAGTGTTAATGCATTACCCATTAATAAGGTTAGTGCGCCTCTCCCTCAGCAGTCAAGGGGGTGAAATTGTTTAGTGTTCCCGTGATAAAGGCCCACACCATCGTAAAAAACAGCAAGTCGCCGTGAAGACGGCTCAGGACGCGGTGATGACTGCCTTGCCTTTTTTCCCGCTCCTTTTGTCAAGCCCAAACTCAGTCATACTACATTAAACGCCGTCATGAAACGCATAATAAAAGTATTACTTCATCATCAATAACATAAGTTTATTGCCGCAAGCAATATGCCTATTCATTTAATGGTTTCTAACTATGCGGGATTCATCAGATCAAAAATGACGCTCACATGTTTGGATGTGTTGTCTTCAGGTATTAATGGTATTATTTATTTATCTGGCTGACACAGAAAGCATTACCGAGCATTTAGTGGAGACATTTTTCAACTGGAACGCAAAGCAGAAGAATCAAGCAAAGGGAAAAGCGCAGGTCTAGGGAAATCAAAGCCACTTTGTAATCACTGAAAAATTATTTATTTTTGCAAATGCACCATTGCCGTTTATCCATATACTATTTTTAAGGAGCAGTGAATCATTTCTAATATGCAATTTATTTATTACTCATGATCCTGCACAGCCAGACAAACAGATCATGAGAGGAAAATTGTGGGGTACAGTGTGATCTTACCAAGAGGTCCCGTAATTCTGAAGTCTCAAATTTGGGATGTTCCCAGTGGTAAGTTGATAGAGTGAGATGTCAGGGGAGTGAGCATTGTGACACGGTGCGCCCCTCTATCTGCGTGACGGACCATGAGGTCGTCCTTGGCCAACCGCCCTACACCTGGTGGAGCAAGCTGAGGTTGACTTCTGTCCACATGTCCAGAAAGACTCTCTAGTTTCACCACTCTGGACTCACCATGGAAGCGGCACTCGGAAAAGCACCAAGAACAGTTTGTGTGCAGTGCTTTTTTATCCAAAAAATAATTCCAGTCTTCCCCTGAACAATTTACGTCATTATTCTCTGTTTGTATATTCTATATTTAGATGCTCTATACTGAAGCACTGCATGCTGTCTCTCTTCCAATTATCAACCATTTTGTTTAGTTTTTCCTTTGCCTTTCGCCTTTTTCATGCAATACTGCAGGTGTCACTGTACTGCATTACGGCCTTTTTTCCCATTTATGAATATAAGATGTATTGCTATTGCAAATAAATGTAATATGAATCTAATGACCAGTAATGAGCAACTGTTTTGCCATTACGGAGAGGGGCTGCTGCGATGCTAATACAGTGTTGTTTATGCTCTGGGGAGTACCCACTGACCAGGATTTAGATTAGGGCCTTAATGTCTCTGAAGCCTGGGGCTAAATTGAAATGTAAAACCCCAAACTAAACATAATTTAGTCCTATCGGTTTCCTTGATGTGGTCCTGTGTGCTGAAATGGGGGGCGAGAAGTTACTGAACTGTAATTTGCTTTGTTCCAGAGCGGCACGAGGCTAACACCACTCTGAGCGCGTGCTCGGAATGAAAGACACGCCGGCCGAACCAAGGTGTTCTCTCGTTTTTTTTCTCTCTCTCGTTCTCCAGGTTTTCCTCCCTTCCACATTTACAGGTGATGAACGAAAGCTTTCCCCGATTTTAAAGGGGAGCACGGCAAACATTAGCGCCTCTGTCTCAGCGAATCGTTCGCGTTTCTAGGCATCTGAGCCCCATTGCTGATCAGTTGCTTTAGAAATTAAGCTTCAGAGGCTCTGTGACTTCACTTTACAGGGCCCAAACAATACCGAGGAAGCAGGTTATGTCGAGGATTGCCCATTTTTTATCTTGTGTGGTGAATCCAGAGGCGGTGAGGCTCAAGATATGGAATATGAGATTAATGTGATTATTTTAATTTCTTTTTTGCCCACTCTCCTGGTTTTATTTCTGGCTTTCATTTGATACTTCCAAATTGTTATTTGGCAAATTGTTTCCTAATGTTCTGGCCTAAAGGTATAGAAGACTTATTGTATAGCTGCAGCAGTTCTGCTCCCTTTGTCCAGCAGACTCAGAGTCTTACAGGGTTAAAGAAGAATTTCCACCAAAATTCAGTAATTTTATAAAAGCAGTTTTGTGTTTAGTTTCCTGGCATGTGGGGCGCCTCATACTTCCAGGGTACACTTTGGGTGTATGTGGGCTTTGCAGTTCTCCCAATGTCACATGGTTTTTTTTTTCTTTTTTCACAGAAAGACACACTGGTCTAAACCACCCGTAGTGTGTTTGTGTGCCCTGCAATGGACCAGCATCCCATTGCCTTGTGCCCGATGCTTCCTGTGATAGATTCCAGGTGACCCTTCTTGGAATAAATGATGGAAGGATGGAGAGATGGAATCCCTTTTGAATTTCCTTTAGCTTCCGGCATTTCCACTTCATGGTCTTTTGATGCATTCTTTTTCCAGCACTGGGGAATCTTGCAGACGGCTGCACTCGTATCACTGAGCCCTGGCTTCCCCGCCAAGGTGGGTGTCACATGTGGGAAGAATTGCTTTGCTTTGCTTGGATGGACAGAACGAGCCCCCCAGATGCCCCTGGCGACTTCAGCGGAAGGTGTTCGCGAACCGTGGCCTGCGGCATCACTCTCGCACCCGTGACACCAGCCAACAGGTGCCCACCAGGTCCTCCGTGTCGCTCGGGGATTGACGTTTTCATTCCCCCGCACACAGCAAGCGAGATGACGGCCTGCCCCCCTGCCTCTGAACGGCTGTCACCATGTGCGGCTGGACATTTACATGCTCCGAAGACCAGCTGCGGTTTCATCGCACCGTGGAATTTACACAGAATTTCACTAGTGTTTTTATACTGATATCAGCCAAGTAACACTGTCCCCACACTGAATTTTGCACTGACAAGCAACAGCTGCCAAACACACATTCTCAGTCACACCGCATGCTTCGTATGCCATGTGACCTTGGCTATCAAAGACTAGCTGTTATAGTAAAATTTATTTATTTTTTTTACTTTTTCATTTCTTTTACTAAACTCGAGCAACCCATTTCATTTTAATCCTGTAATAAACCTGGAATATGCCACGAGGGACCAAAAAAAAAAAAACAGAAGGCTGAATTGCATATTCCGAAACAGCATCGTAGAAAAAAAGAATCGAATGAACGGAGAGAGAAGACAAAGAAAATCAATTTAGCATTGAAAAGTATCAAGAAGGCAGTGGGTTAACATTGGTTCAGCTCTCTCCTCTCTTCCTTGTTAAAGCCAATATGAAATAAAGCAATTGTCCTGTGCAAATGTGCTGTTCTGTGAGTCTTTCATTATACTACTATGGTGACCTTGGCTGGTTCATCTTACGGAGCTGAAAGACAGGAGGACGGGGGAAAAAGTAGTTTTCGCTTCGGTATGTCACAGCTAACTTTCAGCATGCACTGGTCCCTCCGCGTGTTTGTTTTTCAGAGACGCACGTCGCACGTTAAATGGAACTAACCGTGTTGGGCCGGGAGTGTACGGCGCCATAATTGGCTTGGTGCGGGAGAAAACTCGAACGGACGGCTGCCGAGCACAGGACTAACCGTAGGAAGACACTGCATGCGGTCGACAGCATTAGCACCCGGTCGTGTGCGCCTGATTTAACGTTAAGTCACTATCCCTCCAATTTGGTATTAGCTGAGCGGGGGGCAGGGTGGATAAAACCCCTTTTATCCAGGTCAGTCCCCAGAGAGATGTCCATGGCATGGATGCCGACTGTTTGTGGGCCCGTACCTCATGGATTCAAGCGGGACCACTCAGTGTGAATCTAATCATGGAAAAATTTAGGCCGCCGGACTGGATCTGCACCTCGGCTGCACCATACGACAAATCGTTTACAAGTAACGGCGCAAATCAGAGCTCTGTGTGTTTGCCCCAGAATGAGTAAACAAGTGTGATCAATGAAGATGATATTAGCCACCTGGGCGCTAGCCAACTGGTTTACTATAGCTACAGGAGTATTTTTAGCCAGCGGAATGGGAATTTTTAACACTGATCAGTTTGTTCTTATGTTGTTGTTGTATCAGGGTCCTTCTTGGCTCTGCATAAAAAGAAAAAGAATTAATAAATCAGGACAGAAGCTGGCAAGCATCTCCTTTATTATGCAGGATCATCGATTCTACTATAGAAGCCAATTGTGACTTTCTCACAATCAGGGTGTAGAGTACACAGTCATGTCTTTCTTCAGGTGTTTACTGTGGGTGCTGTCATTAATTATTTGACCTCTAACACTTCGTTGCAGTTTGGTGCCCTGTGGAATACTGTTTCTTCTTATTTATGTTATATATATATATCTCCATTTTTCTATCCTTTGTTACAATAAAAAACAGCTGTGGTCATAGTGGCTGGTAGGCATTCTTAAGCATTCTTTTCATATTACCGGGTGATATGTTAAACTTTTTCTCAGATTATAAATTAATTTAATTGAAATGTATTTACTGTTTAGTTTGCAAGTGGACATGTGTAGTATTAATTTAGATTGTTGTTATTAACAGTTTCATCTGCTAGTTATCTGGTACCTTCCACAGTCACTTGTATGGAACCTGGAGCCCAATTCAGGAAGCACAGGTCACAAGGCAGGGGCCACCCTAAATGGGGTGCCAGTCCATCAGAGGACAAACACACACACACACATACACACACACGCACAGACACATTTGTATTCATATCTTTGTGGGGACTCTGCATTGATTTGTATGGGGAAAAACCCTAATCCCAACAATGACAACCTTAACCATAATTAACCAAATAAAAAACTTTTGACATTTAAATTTTTTTGATTACAGTCACAGATTTTTATAAAACTGAGTTTCGCCCTGTGGGGACCGAAAAAATGGTCTGCATGACATCAAAATAACAGGTTTTTATCACAATGTGACGGCATTTGGTCACACACACACACACACACACACACACACACACACACACACACACACACACACACACACGCACACACAGCCAGGAGCAGGAATCTAACTATGGAACACTATGGTTTTTCCCCTCCGAAAGGGGAGGCTACCATGCTAACCACTTTAGCCACCACGCCACCCATATGCTAAAATATTCCATTCTAAATTATTACACGGCAGCCCTTTTCATTACAAATACCCCATCATTAACGATAGAAATACTGTTATAAAGCATTTCAGCTGCCCTGTGTAAGTCTCCAGTGCCTTGCCTTGACTCTGTAGCTGAGAATGCTAACTTCCTATGCTAGTTGGCTAAGCCTCACATGCAGCTCCCTTCACAAAGCACAGCTGTCTACTGTTTGTGAATGGCCCTGTGTCACGGCACCTGACCGGCAGCGCCCAGTTACTCTGACCTGCTTTGTTAAGGGACAATAAAAAAGAGATAGAATTTCAGGGTGGGGATATACCTCCATTTTTTATGCATCCATCTTTTTCTCTCTGCCCCACAGGTCGGGGCCCATGTGCAAGTATGTCAGTGAGATTTTTCATCTGTGACAGCAGAGTTCTTATATAAAAAGCAGTATCGGGGGGGGGGGGACACAGACAGCTACATATATGTAGAGGCCATAGAGAAAGATGGGAACTTATGCCTGCCAGTTCATGGCAGCCCCCCCCCCCCGCGGGACAGAGCCCCAGGCCGCCAAGGCTGGCGAGACCGGATGCTCCCAGGGGTTAATGAAGCTGTCTGGGATGGATGCTGGAGCTACTAGTGAGAATTGGGCTAGTGTATATTGCTCTGTCATCAACGGCGGGCGCATCGATCACATCTCACCTAGCGCATCTCACCTAGCGAGAGAAAGGCACGGTCGCAGAAACACAGAGGCTGCAACTTGGGCTCAGTGCAGGCTTCGTAGGGGGAGCCAGGACAGAGTCCCCCCCGGCTGGTGCAATTACAGCACGGGGCCCTGCAGGAGATCCAATTAGTCCACCGCCGGAGCAACCAGCAGCAGCGCTCCCGGGGTCAAGCCGGCCCCTCGCTCGGCCTTATTCGGCCCATTACTCTGACGGTGTTTTTGTTTGAGGACACAGACTGAGAGAGAAGTTCCTGCTTTCTGTGAGCCGAGATTAACGAAAGCGGAGGCTGAGGGGACTGAGCCATACCAGTGTCAGAATTTCAAAGAAAACTGATAGAAAACATGAACCGTCAGGACGTGCGGGCCCTGCTTAGAGAGGGCTACAGCAATGCACTACGCACACAAATGACCTTCGGCCTGAAAAAGACGCTCGGGAACATTAAAGTGACCACTTTGACCCAGAGAACTTGGGATGGTTGTTACATAACAAACAGTCGTATCCTCAGTGTTGGTAGCCCAGGTGCCAGCCTCCCCTCCTTCCAGGTCTCCTATCAGTCGTGTGAACTCCACAGTTGTGAACAGCAGGTTTTTGGCCTTGTTACCTAAAGTATCCTATACTATAGCCAGTGTTATAAACCACTGTATAACCTGTGCTCTAACCCGTGCTTTAATTAGTCCTTTAACCTACCCTGTATCCCAAGCTGTAACCAGTGATTTATCCCATCCTCTAACCTGTACTTTAACCTGTGTTTTTACCAGCCTTTTAACTTGCCATTTGCCCTGAGCTTTAACCAGCACTCTAACCAGCGCTTTAAGCTCTGCACCGCCCGCGCTTGTGTTTCAAACTGTGCGTTTTAACCTGCGCCACAGCACCTGTGCCTCCACCATCGCTCTAATGGCCCTAATGCGGGCTCCGCCCCGTGCTAAAAAGCTCGATCAATACCCGAGGTGGCGAGGTGCGCCTCTGAATCCCCAACGACGGCGGCTCTGCCTTCTGCTTATCTTTCTTCTCCCCTCGTCCTCGTGTAGAACGACATGGGGGGGCATTAAGATGCAGGCAGCTTATGGTTCTACGGCCAGTCAAATCCCACAAAGCCCCCCCTCCCTCCCCTGGGGTCAGCTCATTCCATGTCAGGAAGTGTGGGAACATATGCTGGGGGTTGTAGGGCAGCCAGGGCAGGGGGGTGGTGTTGGGACAGGACAGGCTCCCTCGCAGATCGGCACAGCGGGGGAGCGCCAGGAGTCGGTAGGATGGATCACGGCGCCGTCAGGCCGCCGCAGAGTGATGCGGGCGAACATCTGCTGCAACACTTCCTGGGCCGGGTCCAACGCAGCGGGGCTACCCCCCACCGGTCAGACAGAAGTCAGGTGAAGGGACGGACCACGGAGCCCAGGGGGAGCAAAGATGTCTTCTCTCCACTTATGGCTCAGCTCAAGACACATAGCCGAGACTGTTTTGCGGTTTGTTTTCAAGAGGGGAGCAGATTAACGTGCGGTTAACTAGCTAGACCCGAGATCAGAAGGTCGTCGGGTCACGTCCCCTGCTGCCATTCCTCTAAGCCAGGATATCTTGAGTGGTAAGACCATCCTGTTATACTAATGAGTCATGTGCATGAATTTATGAGTCACTCTGGGTAAAGATTTCTGGTAAAACCCATAAACCTGTTGATTACCTTATTTGTATATATCAGTGTTCCCCAATCCGCTTCTCAGGACCCACAGACAGTCCACATTTAGCAAAACTGTAGACTGTCTGACAGGGAGCTTGGAGGGAGCAAAAACGAAGACTGCCTGTCAGAGGACCAGACTGGGAAACACTGGTTTATATCTAACAAAAATTAAGAGCACATTTGCTCAGCCGATGTTATTATCCAAAGAGATTTGTTCAATGACCTAATGGTGAAATCATCCTGCTGACCATGGGATTTGAACGAGCAACCTTCTGATCACAGGACAAGCATCTGAACCAGCCATCAGATGCCCTTTTTATTTTATATATGTAAACATGAATATAATTTTAATAATAACAATAATTTTATTTGTAACGCACTTTACATTTGAGACAAATCTGAAAGTTTTGCAAATTAAAAATGTCACAGTAAAAACAATATAAAATACCTTTAAACAAACAAACAAATAAAATGAAGAATAATGGACCAAGCCTACCAAATAATTCACTTTTGACAAAAATAGCAGTTCAAACATGATTTGATTGCAAGATCTGGTGATCTTTTCTCACACTTCGATCTTCACAAAGGTCAACACGCGGGCCGCCGTTGCTGGAGTCTGAAAACACTGACTGCTCTCGCTGCTCAGTAACTGCTGGGTAGATTTTGGAGTCTCTTCACAGAGTGAAATGGAGCACAAAAGGCCAGGCATCTTATCTCATTGCATCTGATCCCAGATCAGCAGAACTAAAAGAGGTGCCAGGGTTACTGGAGGCATCTTGCACCCCTTTTCTAGGTCTTCATTTGCAGTGGGTAACTGGTGGCAAAATCCACAGGAAACCACAATGACAGTAATGTTATTTCTTCCATTTTGTGTTCGTTCTGCAAACAGACATACGAGTCTATCATGGGGATGTTTACCTAAACAAGCTGCCATTGCTAACAGAAATAGGGTAGTGAAGGCTTCTGAATCCATCTCGGAGGATGGAAGACCTATCAATAACTTTGTGGTTCAGCAATTTAGGAAAAAGAGAAGGATACTGCTTCTCTTCTCTGTACTCACTCATTTACCAACAACTAAGCCCAAGAAATCAAGGGATCTGAGAAGAGAATGTAAAGGCCACTGGGACCCTGTGATATTAGCCCCCCCCCAGCTGAGAACGGCACTCCCACCCCACCTTTTTTAAATGTGCCATTTCATATGTGTTATGCCACCTAATTTCACACCTGTTAGATCAAACTCAGCATCAGGGACAATTAGAAAAGCCAGTCAGGTAGCCGTCCAGTGCAACTGGCCTCTTGTCTGACGTTAGAGTCTGTTCCACGTAGGCAAGGTTGTAGCCACTAATATCCGGAAGCTTCCGTTTCGTCAGGGACTTCACAATGTGTATCAGTCACGTATTGATTCAGTTTGTCACTGAAAACTTCGCCACCGAGCTGAAGGGTGATGCATTATATAAAACGGCGATTTGACAATAAGAAACTACTTTGCTGTAGTGATTAAGAAAATTCAAATTAATTAATTCAAATTAATTGTATTGTAATTCACTACGCAGATATGTATTTCTGTGGTGTATGTTTGTCGCATGTAGGGATACTGCAATTCACACACACGTTCACATGAAGCTACTTCTTTGGTATCAGCAAAAGATTACAGCACGATTATTCAGGCAATAATAAGTTTTTAATTTTTTTTTTCAGGTGCAGTTTTGTATTCATGACAGCTTCTCAGCACCAAAAATCAATCTCAATCAAAGCGACTACGGAGTTTATCATAAATTATCATGAAAAGGGTTTCTACTGAGTAGATGCTTAATTACAATCTAATTTGAATAATTTTGCATATTAATGAGCCCAGAATGAAAATCATTTTGTGAGTTTTAACTTCGGCTCAGAGACCTAGGGAGATAATGGCGGGCTTTTAAAATGTGATCTTATTACCAAAGGAAACACAGTGGCTCATCTCCCCAAGCCATTGTGTTAGGGCCTGATGAATGGATCCGTGTCTGTGACGTTAATAAACTATAACTGAATTAAAGACTTCATTAGCCCCAACTCGGACCACATGTCTCGCGGCGTCGGGAATGCAAATCCCCGTGAAACCGACTCTTTGGTCGCATCTCGGCCGAACCCCCATGGGAAGTTCGCCAGCGAAAGTTTGTCTCCGACACCGACATGGCATTGATTTAATTGAACAGCATGGGCGTGTGTAACATGAATGTTTTTTTAAAAATTGATGTTAAAAAATCATGCCCTTCATACCCATGAGTTCTGGGTGAAGAAGGAAATGGATTTTTCGGGGAGTCATAGGTTTTTGGGGCACAAAAAATCCCGATTTCGCATTTATGTCCCTTTCTGATATGCTTCTTGTGTTTGTCCTGTAGTGCAACAAGTAGAGTGGTGTGTTAACAAAGGGTGTGGGTCTGAAATCCCAGCACACAAACATGAATTCTAAGTTGCTTTGAATGAAAGTACCAGATAAGTTTATAGAAAGGTGAATTATGAAGATGTAACTCTAGAGACATATCAAGAACTAACATAATTCTGACCCCTGACCCCCCCCCCACACACACACACACACACCCAAGCACCTGGAGCAGGACAGGGGCCTTGTGTGTTCATCACACAGACCCTGAAATGAGTCCTCCTTGCTGGGGGGGGGGGGGGGGGGGGGGGTTAAAAAAAAACAAAGTGGGCCAGAACCGGTCCCCAGTGAGTGGGGACAGCGGG
>JAODLD010000069.1:7936029-7950164 GCA_026781065.1 Mormyrops boulengeri
ACGTGGGGGTTGCCATTTTTTCTGACAATCGCCCCCGTTGTTTTAAACCCCCCCCCCCCCCCCCAAAGTGTTTACCTGGAGGCCCCGAGCGTGCTGATTGGCCAAAGGCTGGTTCAAAGCGAGTGTCGCCTACACGTGTCACCCGCCACACGCCATCCCTACCCCTCGGGGTGCTCTGTTTATGTTCCTGGCTGTCCGCGCCTTTGGCCGTGACGGCTGTCCATCGCCGGGCTCCGCCCCCCCCTTCATCGGCTCACCTCCGCACTCCCCCGGTCATAACCAGACCTGCCTATCTCTCCCTGTTTCTCGGGCGACTCGCATAGATGAAACAGGGCTTTAATTAGTGTTGTGTCATTAAAATATCCTCTCGTTTTTTTTCCGGCAGAGGGAGGGGGTCGGTATTAACAACTTCACAGATCCCATTATTCCCCCCCCCATCTCAGCCTGTCAGCTCCCAGGGATGTGATATCCGATGGCGGAGAGCACATTTACAACAAGTTCATTACGGAGATACGTCGGCATTAGTGCCGAGAGCTTAGCTGGCTGGAGGGGTCTGTTTTTTAATTAGTGCTAAGGGTGTGCATATTAATTACTACATGAGTGATATTTACTGTACCTAAGGAACCCGCGGCTGGGTAAAGACACCGGCAGTCGCAGCTAATAACGCCTGCATGCTAATGAGCCGGACGAGCCGTAAAAATAGAAATAATTCATAAAGTATATTGATCCCAAAGTAAAGACGTTAAGCTGCGATTAAGGGCAACAAAAGGAAGGAACCGCACTTTATCAAGTAAATAAGCTGAGCGGAGCGCGCCGGGCTCGCCGAGACAGATTGTCATTACAGGGGTCATGTGACCGCACCCCCGGAGAACGATCCTGCTCGGCGAAAAAACCGAGGGAGATCTGGGGGGGGAGGCAGAGGCTCGGATCAAATAATAAAGGGTGTTTCTGAAAAATTAAATTAGAAAAAAAGAGGCCTTATCTGGCTGATGGGAATGAGACGGGGCGTCGTGGCGCGCAACGCGCTGGGTCAGGCGCGGAGCAGAGCGCGAGCTCGGTCTCGCGGACAGGTTACCCTCTCGCGGCGTCTCCTTGGCACCCCAGAACCCCGAGCCCCGCGGGTGCCCGCGTCTCTGCTGCGCCGCCGTGAGCCACACCTCCGGATCCTAAATGTTATTCCATCCCAATGCAGATCCCAAGGTGCAACCGGTGGCCCTGGCTTTTTATAGTGCAGATTGGTAGCAGGGCTAAATAAAACAGCACCTTCCCACACAGAAACACACCGAGAAAACAAACACGGAGAGGGGCTGAGGCTGGTGGCTGGCGCTGGGAGTGGAGATAGAAGTGGGATATGAGGCTGGAGTTTGGGGCGACGGTTGGGGATCAGGCTGGGATTGGGATGTAGGATTTGGGACAAGGACTGTGGCCTTAAAGTATAAAAATCAAAGTATATTTCATTGTCAACTTAAGATATATGATCCGTGGTGAAATATCACCCTCATTGGTCGTAGTGCAAATTAGGAAGCGATAAATAGAAAATAAATATTATGGCATGTAAACAGTATAAATTAAGACTTGGACATTGAGACATGGACAAGAAATACAGACAGTTTGGGTCTCGGTGTAATGTATGGTAATTGTGGGGGAATATCTAACTGGGAGGAGAACAGAGACTGGGAATGATGTTAGGAAGTGGCTGAAAGATGCGCAGGGGCTTAGTTCATGACGTGTTTGTACGTTTGCCCTTCTGAGAAGCCAGAGAGGACCGACAGGCGGGCAAGGGGAACGAGGGCAGGAAGTCAGAGATTGGGCCCGAAGGGGCAGGTCAGGTCCGAGGGAAGAATATCTCTCAGTCAGGTTATAAAGTCAGGCAGAGATGTTTAATGGCAGCCAAACCCGTCTCGTGGCTGCGTTCAGAAAAGGCAGTGCAGTCCGGAGACCTGGGGTCGCAGTCGTTAGCAGGCAGGCGTATGTGGGGGCAAGTTTCTGCATGCCGGGGCCACGCGGGAGAGGGGGACTGGCACGGCTCCAAAGGAGTCCTACCGATCCCAGGCGCAGAAGGCCGCCGGGCGCTTTATCTTGAGTCATGTCGGCTATCAAGGCAGTGCACTTAAAACAGCAATTTGTTTCCCTTTGCATCCAATAAACAGCTCATTCCTTTCCCAATCAATCACCTCAAGCAGAAAGATTAAAGCTGGGGAAGCTGAGATTGGAGACCAGAGGATGCTCTGCACGGGAGCAGGCTGATGGGAGGGAAATATCTCCTCTCTCACATCCTCCCAGGCATCAGAAAGCCTTTCCGGCCTCCTCTGGTGTGAATGTGCATTTGCACACATGTGTGGTTCAGTCTATGCATGTGTGTAGTGGTTTGCTAGTGTAACTACTGTATCTGCTGTGGCGGGGATGAGTGTAAACAGGCACAACCGTCCCTTTGCACACGTGTGGATTTATGCCAGAATCCCAAGACTCATGTGATTTTCTCTCCAAGGAACACCCTTAGCTTCGACTGACATTCGCAGCTTTCCAGTTGTGTAAAAAGGAGATGAGCGAATTTTAGCGTTATAAGACATTTTGGTATGATTTCCTATGGGAAGCTGAACTTCTCTGAGCGATAAGTCCTGCTTTCTTTACTGTATATGAGTTTTCACAAGCTGAAAAATCGAACCTGAATTAATAGAAAAAATAAACTGCACTTATCTGAATTCTTGAAGTCAGTTTTATGTTCTATAGTTTGATGATAGTTCTTAGTACTACAGAGGATGAAGTTGTGGTACTCTAGAATATCTCTATAATATGTCCAGAACTCTAGAATGTCTTTAGTTTTTCAATGGGAGTTATGGGTAACTGTCCCTTTACCACAAAACAAACCATAAGGCAGGACACCGGGGGGATGGATCAGCACTCCTTGAAACATTGAAAGACTGTTCTCAGGTCAGGGCTGGTGTAGGCAAAGTAGTCTCTGTGAAGAATTAAAATAATAAGCTGCAAAACAATAATGACTGACATAACTTTGCTCCTGCATGACAGCTGGGACGACATTTAATGACTTAGCTGTCAGCTTTATACAAAGCAACTTGCTGTCTTTGAGAATGTGGTAACTCAGTGTTCCAGAAGGACATCGCGTTGGGTCATGTTCCTAGCAGAATATTCTGGTATCAGTTTGGGGGCTTTTATTTTCTGTCTCTCTTTGCTAAAGGCTTCAAGGATGGCTAAGGGCGTCCTCTACAGTTCATCAGTGGGAAAATGCTATTTTGGCATCCCAACTTCAACAGGATGTCATCAATACCATCAATCGAAACAAAACCAAACTAGTTGTTGCACATCTGCCAAGTGTGGTTACCTCATATGAGCTAAGTTCTCATCCAAAATTGGACCTTACTTGATGTCTTTGGAGGGAAAAAACACAAGAAGGGCTTGATCATATAATCCATCACACCTCCTAGTGGCTGGGTACCAGACCCTTAACTAGTATGGCAGGCAGAGCCTACCAGAGCACAGAGGATGCTGAGGGATGCTTGGTTAACGTCCTACTGGGCTGGGCTTGGTGGAGGCAACTGGTAAGTGTACCCCATGGAGATGTGTGAAGATGTTATTTTGAGACTTCGATTTGGAATATTTTCGTAAACCTTTGTTTTCATATGTTCATGTTGGGGCGGCACGGTGGCTCAGTGGGTAGCGCTGTTGCCTCACACCTCCAGGGCTGGGAGTTTGAATCACGCCTCCGCTCTGTGCATGTGGAGATTGCATGTTCTCCCTGTGTTTGTGGGTTTCCTCCTGTGGTCCAAAGACATGCAACTAGGCTAATTAGTGTCTCTAAATTGCCCATAGACTGTGAGTCTATGCATGTATGTGCCGTACAGTAGGCCAGCATCCCATCCAGGGTGTACCCCTGCCTTAGGCTCTATACTGCCTGGGTGCCAAGTCTCCTGTGGTCCTGACCAGGGTAAACGTTAGAAGACACATAGATGGTCAAATTCTGTTGAGATTTATGCTGCAGCTTCAAAATGTTTTTTTTTTTTATAATTGCAGTGAATCATTCATAGAAAAAACAGTAAACTCGGGCTAGTGAATGCGATAATGTCATGCTAACTGATAACTCAACCGGTAACATCTTTAATGCATTATTGATACTTTCATAACACATTATAATGGTCATTATAAGAATTAATAAAGCATTACAACATCTTCTATTGACAGTCATAATACTTCATAAGTTCCAATGAAGCTCTCATCTATAATGCACTATAGATACCTTTATAATGCATTATAACGCTTGGTATAAGCAGTAAGGATGCTTTGTACTGCATTATGAAGCTATCTACGGTGCATTATAGATGAGAGCTTCATAAGGCATTCATAATGCATAATAAGCATGGCTATAATGTGTTATTCCTTTTTATAAATATTTATAACCATGTTGATGATGCTTTATGAATGCATTATAATGCGTTATGAATGAGTTCATAGATTCTTATAAACGTAGCATACATAGGAAGTGTTACCACTCAATTTATGTTTGTCTATACAAACCATTTATTTTTCTGTACAGGTGTTTTTGGGGGAGAAGTTTAGCCTTCTTTAGCCTTGAAAATCTTAGCCTTTTAAGGTTCAGCATGTGTGTGGCCCAGGCACTTGTGCAGGTGTGTAGACATGCGTGAACAAAAGAGGGGAGATGGACACCAGGTGTTGTGGCGGAAGTGATTTGGAGGCGGGGGGGAGTCTGGGAAGGGGGGCGAAGGTTATGTTACAATGTGTGTTGCAGCGGTGGTGTGGTGAGGATGGATGATTTGTCACAAGGATGGACTGGGACTGGAGAGATTTTTATGAACTTCTTGGGCTGGGCACAAGCCCTCTTAATCCAGTGGTAGGGGGCACTGCTATCCCCCCCCAGCCCTGCCTTCCCAGGTAGGGTGAGAATTGTGGTGTTTGATTGTGAGCGCTGGTGTCCTTGACAGCGTACCCGCCGTCTCCTCCCTGACAATCTCAACCCCCAACACACCATCAATCCGGCCCCGTCACCGTCGGCACGGCAACGGCTGCCAGCATCGCACTCGGGAGAGAGGGAGAAATGTCACTCTCGGGGGATCGGAAAGGTCACCTACATCTCCGCCTCCTCAGATACACCACTTCCCATTTCTTTTCCTCTTTTGATTTGCAGCATCTTCTATCTGTTTTTCTTCTGTTTTTCTTTCCCAGTCTTTGTGTCCCCTCCCTCCCCTCTCTCCACCTTTTCCTAACACATTTTTCATCCTTGCCCCCCCCGCCGCCTCCGCCCCCACTCCCGCTCAGCCGCAGTGGTCCGACCGTTCATTATCCTAATTAAATCCAGCAGCCGAACATCCTCTTATCTGCTGGGGAGGAGAGAGGGGCCGTGATGCAATAGGGCTGATTTGCATATCCAAAGTTAATTAGTGTGGAGGAGCAGGTGTACAGTAATAATAATTATCACACATGACAGTCACCTGTGACCACTTGGCTCTGCCCTTCCGGGCCCTTCTTTCCCGCGATTACCTCGCCCCGCTGCTGATGGAATTCGCTTCCTCCTTCCCCTCCGTCTTTGCCGAGGTGATGTTTTTATTCGGTGCCTGCCACGGCTCTTCGCGGCCTCCCGTTGCTGTCGCCACTTCTCACCTCTTTCTTCCCTTTGTCCCTCACCCCTGGCACCCCCAGCACCGCCTCTCCCCTCATCATGACCCCTTGACACGCTGTCCAGTGGCAGTCGGGACACTCTCAGGAATGGCCTAGGACTGCCCTGCGTCCTCGCGTCCGCCATCGCTCATTGCCGCGGCTAATTTTAAACAGACCTCTCTCGGCGCCCACCCGCCCGCCTCCTTCCCACACTGTGTTCACACATAGAGCCGTCCAGGAGGGCGGCGATGTGACGCCGGGTTTTTTAAACTCTGAGGGCGGCTTCACTGGGCATATTTAACACATCAGAATCAGCACAAAATCACAGCCCCCAGTGCTAAATATTGTCGCACAGATAAATAGTATTTGGAACATGTCTTATTATATAACACTGTGTCAACTCCTTCTTTTAAACGTATACACAAAGATTTCCCCTGTATAGGTTTCCCCTGTAAATTATTTTCCCCTTAAATGTACATGTACCCCATAGTACCCCAGGGTCCTCGTTTTGGGCGAAGGAACTGTGTCCCAGCTTCATATGAGTTTATTGAAACGTACAATACATTAGCTGCCAGATCGCTTTGGTGCAGTTCCAATTATGGCCACACGGCGCTGTTTTCACCATTGCTATTCCATTGTTTTGGGGCTGGACTTTGTATCTGCTGTAACTAATACGGTGAGTCTGAGAGACAGATTTAAGGCAAATTCTGTAAATATTTAAATACTTTATCTTCATTCAAACACATAATAAATAATTTCTAATATTTCATTTTTGAGGTGTCTTAGTGCTATATAATACTGTTCGTAAAAAGTCATACCTGGGGTGTACAACAAATAATTCCATGCAATGTAAACAAGTGGTCTGGTGCATCTTTAGCTGGAACAGATGTAGGCGAATGTGGTCTTAATGTGGCACAGTTTAACACCGCCTAGATGGAAGAATAGATGGAGCACAGTGAGCACAGACACGCCTTTACTGTACGCTCTGATGCTGGCCCGTCAGGAAGAGCTGGCACAGTGATATGAGGGTAAGGAATTGCCAGCAGTCAGAGGCAGGCAGACGCTGGCTCTTTGTGCTGCATTATTCATAATGGCGGTGAATACACTCTCAACACGACGCCTCTCCTGCTCCCTGCGTGTTACTGATGCCGTGTCACTTGCTGCCTGTCGTTTTCTTTTTCTTTTTTTTTTGCGCATGCCACACATGCGATGCACCCGGGCCGCTCTCATGCAGGCTGTCAGCTAGAGGTGCTGCAGCGGAGAGGGTGCAGGACGCCTAGGCTATCCGTGTTGGATACAGTACAGTATGTCCACACATCCATTCATCCATTATCCATCAATCAATTATCCATCCGTCTTCCAACCACTAATCCAGTATAGGGTCATGTTGAGCCCAGGTCTATCCCAGGCAGTGGACACCTTAGACAGAATGCCAGTCAGGAGCAATTCTAGGATGTTTTTAAGGTGGCGGGGCATAAGAGTGACAACAACTCATGCAGAAGGCCAACCTTATTAGTAGCCAATGAAATGTCTTGAATTAGAGAGTGACAGGGAGGGGGCACTCTGGGGGCCAATCAGCTTTCAGCTGGAGCTAGTCCCCTTGTGGTCTTGCCTCTGTATGCACCTCACAATACCAGTACACTGTACATCGCACACTGACACAATTACACACTATGGGTAATTCAATGATCCTGCTTTGCCCAAGTGCCTTATGGGAGGAAACCCACATGACCCGTGGAGAGCATACACACAGCATCTGCACGTCTTACCTGACCGCCGTGGGCGCTTTCTCTTTGAGCACGGGCTAGGGCCCTTGCGGGAGGCGTGCCTGTAGATTACCAGCCATCTCCCCCTACCTCTTCCCCTTTTCCCTTCTTCAGGACCTTCTGGTGCCTGACAAGTTGTTTGCAGAAGGGGGCTGGAAGCTGTTATTTTTGGGAGTCTTTGCACAGTCAACGGTGCCGCCTCCTGAAACGCAGCAGGGATTTGTATCATTAGCTCCATGTTGACTTTGCTAGCTGCCGCACTGTAGCGTGGCCAGCCGAGGAATTAAAGGTATTTGCACAGCTGTTAAAGTAATGCTACCTCATACAAGGCTTCCCCTCGGCCGGCCTCGGGTCTCCCTCTAATGCACTGCCTCTGCCACGCGGGACCGTCTCGCCTCTCTGCATACCATGATTTCATTGGTCGTCTTCACCCTCAACGGGACATTGACCTGGCAGTCACCTAGGGACACTCCCCCTCGCCCTATGAGACTCATCCTAGCCAAGCCTCTTTGGACCAAATTACCCATTGATAGGGACACTTCCCACTTTGGAGCTGCACTGTAATATCTGATTCTGGGTCAAGACAGTTGTTCAGTCGTAGCCATAGTGCTCATGTTACCCGTGTGGCTTGAGGGTGGGGGAATGTGATTTTGTTGGGCCAGTGGGCTGGGAGGGAGCGGCTGGCATGCCAGCCCACACACTAATGGGTGACAGGTCACGTACCTGTGTGGTATCACTGTAGCTCCACCCTCCCCTGTGGATGGGCAGGACTTATCCAGAAAGCCAGCTAAATCTAGAGACAGGGAACTTCCTATTTGCTGGCGACCAAAGGATGGGCTAGGGAGTGAAAAGCGGCGGGCGAGGGAGACCCCCGGCAGCCTGGCCCCTAATTTAGGCCACTGCTTCCTTTTATAGCAAAATAAACAGGGCTGTCTCATAAATTTCTCCTGAAAAGTTTTATGGGTGACGGGCCTGACCTGTGCACGCCTGTGCTGTTTACCCATAACTCACAATTAGCAGAGACATTAGAGTACCCCCCTAGGGGGGGGTGGCACTTCACCTCCTTCTAGCCCCACAGCCCCCCCCCCCCAATCTGGACCCGGTCCCAGTTCCGCACTCCAGCGTTTCTGGAGCTCCGTCTGTGGCACTGGCAGCGGGGGGGGCATATAGGGCCTGTTTTTTGGGGGCTTTGGGTTGGGGTGAGGGTGGGGGGGGCTGTCATGGATACGGCTGGTGTAATTACTCAGGCCTGGTTATTGCCCGGTCTGCCACACCTGCGCCCGGCTCGCCCACGGTTATTAGAATATCAAAAGCCTGTAAAACGATCCCCCTCCTCCTCCGCTACCGCCTCCTCCTCCGCCTCCTCCTCAGCTCACCGCTGCGGCTCCATTAAAGGAGCACGAAGGGAGGTGTGACACCGGGAGCCAGACGGGGTCGTGCAGCACCGGGGTCCGGACTGTGACACCTTCCCCGCATTTCCTTTTATCCGAGTTGGCTAAACCCGTTCCTGTTCCAGTTTTGGCCTTCTGATCTCCATTCTCCCTTTTA
Organism: Mormyrops boulengeri; assembly: GCA_026781065.1. Lineage (NCBI taxonomy): Eukaryota > Metazoa > Chordata > Actinopteri > Osteoglossiformes > Mormyridae > Mormyrops > Mormyrops boulengeri. The sequence goes on from JAODLD010000069.1 coordinate 7,944,972, forward strand.
TGGCCACTGCTGCACCTTCGCGCCACCATTTCTTAAATATAAATAATCAGACTTCAAATCGCACAAGGAGAATTTCACTATTTATTCAGGACAGGAAATGAGCAGTACATCATTTTGCTATTGTCCCTCTGACACGCGAAGTATGTCTATTCATAGGTCTGTCAAATTAAATCAAGCAGCCCGCTCATAGATACTCTGGCCAATAACACTTTTTCACAAGTGGCTAATTCTGATTTCATTACTGTCAGCTTATGTCATTCCCTGAGTCATTCAGGACTTATTAATTCCTTAATTCATTTATTCAGCCAGTATTCCCACCCTGTCCTGAAGAAGGCGGGGGAGAGGATCTCACGCCTTGCGTCTTTTGACTCAATCCCCGCCGTGTCCTTGTGATCCATTTAGTGACCATTCCGTGCGTGGCTGTGGTGTTTCATGACTTTTAGAAATTCAAGGAGAAGGTAAATGAAACCGATGCTTTCAACCTCTAGTACTTGCATTGCGGACAGTGTCCAGTAGGTCATGGGTTTGCTTCCTAGAGATTTAAGCGATAACATAAACAGTTATCTAGGTAAATCACTTTGAACCAATGAAATGAGGCGCCACACGTCGTTACTTACAGGCCCTCGTTGTTTTGGACTGGGCATAGTTAGCCGTCCAGCCCTGGCAGCTGATGGTCAATTACAAGCCCAACGCAGTGCTGATAAGCGTGCGCTCCCACTGGAGAGGGGCTCTGGTGAGCAGAAAATCCACCATCCATCCCAGGTCATTGGAGAATAGCCAGTAGACCCGCTGGACTGGTTCCCAGCTCTTACCCGAGCCAGCTGCACTGTGTGAAACCAGTCGCTCTCTCTCGCTCCGGCTCGTGAGCAATCCCACGCTGCCCCAGTTCACACCCCGCCTTCTCGGGATGCCTGTCTGCTGGTCCTCCCTTCGCTTCTCTATCCACGCCATAGTTGGCACCTTCTCCCCGACAGGCACCCCCAGTGAGGATGAGAGTGTGTTTCACCTGAAAAGCCAGCCACGTGGTTTCATGTCAAAATGGCTCTCACGGGCAGAGTTATTCTCACTAAGGGGTGGGGCTTATTGGCTGATCACCCCTCAGGTGGCTGTCACATTTAACGGTTTAAAACCTGAGAGTTTTCCCAACCAGTTTGTTTTACACAAGTTTGACTGTCATCCTCTGTTGTCGAGTTGTATCCTGTGTTTCCTGTCAACTTTAGACTTATTAAAAGAATGAATCCCTCCAGATCAGATCGCACCACGTGCTGCAATGAAGCTCAGGATCTAACTTGTGGTAGATGTGGGAAGGTGCAGCCACTAGTGCTCATTGTTCAGCGATGACACATTTTTCACCTCGAAATGCCAGGATGAGGTCAAACTAGGTCTGGATGTGGCCTAGCTGGGGGCCGCCCACGCGATGCCTTATAGGCCTCGCTCTCTCGCACGCACGTCCACGCTTGCTCTTATGCAGTCACAGCGACGCATCCTCCGAGGTGGACGTTTATGCGCACGGGCGCTGCATGCCTTGGCGCTGGGGCAATTCCAGGGACGCCGCAACTGAGCCAGTTGGTGAGGCCTGCCTCACCCAAGCCCCACCTGGCCGCGGCTCGGGCCGTGGATGGCGCCCAAGGCGGGGGTGGCCGTCACTGGTCACTGCTCCCTCACGCCTGTCTGCCCCTGCTTGCGTGTGTCCACGCCCTGATTCGGCAGGGCTCACAGCGGCACTCCGGCTGGCTGGGCTTCTCGTAGGCCACGGCACGGGATCTGGATGCCAGCCAGCCTGTCGCAGTGTTGCCAAGCAGTGGCCTGTATAGGGGGGGCGGCCACCTTCTCCCTTCCGCCATCCAAATGATTTTGCTTTTTTTTCCCCTCCTTTTTTAATTGACGGGGTAAACGCACCTGCCGTCGCGCGACACTGGCAGGGATCCGCCTGGGCTTTGGCCGGCGGCGGTAAAGTCAAAGAGGACGAAGCCGGGGAAGCAGCGGGACGGGGCGCGGCAAGGTGGCGCGTCCCCAGCGCTTCATGGCGCACAGGTGCATCCTGGGACAATGGAGGGCGAGCAGGCGGCCGACGCTGGAAGAGCCTATCATTACCCCCCACGTGCATGCATGCTGCGGCACCGTTGCATCCCGTGGTGACGTAAAATCTCTCAGAGTACGTCTCACGTCTTTGGCTAATGTGCACAAACCGCCATATTTATTACATACTTTGCATTCACTCCTCTCCATTGTGTATTTTGTGTCTTGTCTTTATTCTCCGCCTGTAACTGTAATTGTTGTCTATTGCCATGTCCCTAACAGTAGCAAGCAGAGTCGACAAAAAATTTCCACCAGCCTTGGTAGCGTGGCAGTAAAGATTGTGATTTTGATAACCGGAGCTGCAATTCTACACAGGCAGTAGACCTGGCTGGCCAAAGTTTAGGGGTGAAGGGTCCTCACAGCATCACCCTTAAATTTATTTACAGCAGGTACCCACCGGGTTTCGTCGAATTAACAGGCACGTGCATCGGCCTGCTCGTATGTCTGATCGCTTAAGAAAAACAAAGGTTTCCGTTTTCCTCATAAAACTCGAATAAGGCTGAATCGTGCCTAGAACTGCTTTCCTTTCAGTACAATTAGATTTTTTTTTTTTTACAGGAGCCGGTGGCATCAAATTCTGACAGGGAATTTTCGGCAGCATAATTTAAATTTAATTGGACTAAACCTGACTCGCCCAGGTCAATAGGAAGAGAAAATCAGCAGCATTAATCAAGATAAAATTATCAGCTGATTAATCAGTGTTCTAATTATGGCTTCACCGCTCTTTCTTTGTTCTGTTTTAATTACTGTAGCTCATTGTCTTTCCATATGGCCGGCTTGTTCCACCAAGCCTGGGCACCCAACGTGAGCAGCCAATAAGCCCAGTGATGTCCACAGCCTCCTGGGGGTCCCTTTTTATGGTCAGACCTGCCCAGCTTCTAAGGCTAGGCTCCTTGGGTGGGGGGGTCCGCAGGACAGGTCCCGCCGGTGTGCAGGCTGTCCCGCAATCCTGAACATGGGGCTTAGGGCTGGGAAAGATGGGGGTCTAATGTATCGTTGAATAAAACATGCTATGTTGCCACGGGGACTCGAAATTAGCCGGGCAAAGTGGTGATTAACCGCCCTATCATATTTGCCTTAGTGATTTTTTTTTTCCTGTTTGGCACTTAAGATTAGAGAGGAGAGCATCTCTGCTCACGTGAAGCTGCTTCCTCTGCCTGCTAATATTTGTTTTGAACAAAAATGAATATGGCGGAGTAACTTTTTTTTTTTTTTCCAGCGTGACAAACGTTAGCGGGTACACGGAATGGAGGGAGGCTCTAAGACGTATTTAAAAAAAGAGGCGTCGTTTAACGTGTCAGTTTGTTTCCGGCTTGTTCCGGGGCGTAACGACACATGCATCGGCGGGGGCTACGATGGGAGGGTGTCGCAACGCGCGAATCCCACACCTCGGCTCGGCCCCGCAAAAAAAAAAAACACACAGAAAGCGCCTCAAACGAGCGTCTAGTTATCGAAGGGTTCCACCCCGGTGCTACGGCGGAACTCGGCTTCCTTTGTGCTGCTCGTTGCTTCCTGTTTGGGGGGCCCATAAATCACTGATTCGTTAGCCTGCGGCATTCAGGTTAAACGGAGCCCTGTAGCGCGCCCCTCTCCACCGTCACCGCCGCTGACGCCTTTCGAGCCGAGATGGCTGGCTGCCGTACGTCGAATCACTTTAAAACTCATTAGTATTTTACAATTTGTACTAGAACAATCATTACACATCTCCTCTTTAACCCCATTCACAGCCCACCAGGACGAACACGACTCTACTTTTTATTAAGACGTCTTCACTCTCTTGTTTTCGTCTGCACGCTGAGCGATATGCTGGAATTAGACGGCACTCTCCAATACTTACACCAGTGGCTCGCCCGCACATAAAACCTTTTTTGAATATGTAATTACAGGAACCGTACGAGTGCCTCATGAATATTCATATGCTTTTTAATTAACTTGCTCTCTTCACAGTTTGCTTGTCATGTCTGCTGAAAAATTGCCTCTTCGCAGGCTTCGGGGTTTTTTTTGTGCATCCGCACGCACGGGGCGGTAATGAAAGGGGGAGTCGCAGCTGTGCCGGAGTCAGAGTGCCATTGGCGGGGGCCGGCACCTTGACTCTGACTCGCTTCGGCCAAGATGGCAGGACGACAAAACCTGAGGGATCCTAAAATCGTTACGTCGACTGACAGACTGTAAACATATTTGGACACAATATAAATATGGCCGTGATTATTATTATTTAGATGACACTTTTTTCTAAAGCAATGGAAATTCATGAGGGAAAGCAGGGTCAGACAATCCTTAGTGAGACTGTGGGTTGTAAGGGCCTCGCTCAGGGGCCCAACAGAAAAATCATCTGCCAACTCCAGGCTTTGAACTAGCGAACTTCTGATTGCAACCACAGCATCCTAACCCACTGAGCCACACATCCGCCCATTATTATGAGTTTATTTATTTTGAGATTATACACTCACTGCTGGGTTGTCTGAAGGGCAATTATAGACGTCGTCTTTGTTAATGAAGCTCCTTTAGCGACGAGGTCGGGGTGGGTGGTCTTCAAAAACCGCAGCTTTGTCGATCCGGACCCAGACGCACACACGCGTCTCACAGCGTGCCTTGGAACGTCGAGTGGCCGTCAGGGACGCTGGCACGTCGCCCCCATGCCCCGAAAACAGCATATCTGAAGCCTAGCGGCGAGGACGGACGCTGGCTGGCTGCCACCGTAGTGCCAGGGCGCGAGGGACAGCGCAGGTTGGCGCGTTAAAGAACAGGAGGGAACGGGCACTTTGACTGGGCATGCACGTCAGGCTGGACGCATCCAAAAGTGATATATGAGTCGGTGTCGTCGTTACGGAGGCGAGTGAATAGAGAGGGCGAACGGGCGGACAGCGATAAATAAGGCGGATGGAAAGTTATTGGCACATAAAAGGCACGAGCTTCCTGTATCTTTATGTATCAACTTCACGTGAACTTGAAAGTGGAGGATTCAATTAAATTAAGGGCCGTTAAGCGCAATTACTGCGCATGACAATGGAAGGTCGCGGAGCAAACGGCTTCGGGGTTTGACGAGGCATCTGCCAGCCTCCGGAGTTCATTTACAAACAAGGGGGTGAAACACGACTGCAGGGGGGGGTGGGG
>JAODLD010000069.1:7950264-7972652 GCA_026781065.1 Mormyrops boulengeri
CCCCGCCCCCCCCCCCCCCCCCCCCCGCCCCCCCCCCCCCCCGCGCCCCCCCCCCCCCCCCCGGGGGCGCGGGGGGGCTGGGTTAGATTAACACTCGACATAGATGAGGTGTTACTTTCTGCACTTTTGCCAGTGTGGCATCCATGTTCCCTAGTATTGCTCCATTAGTCAAATGGCCAGAAATGTATACAAATAAACTCCAACAACACCAGATTTTCTTTTCCATACTGTTCAGTGATAATTTGGGTATTGCTGGCTCATCAGACTCGTCAAGGCAACCAATTAAGGGGCCTCACGACAAGCAGGATATGAGGTCACCCAGAGGAACACACACCCACACACATCCAGATGGTTTTGGACCTCACTCCCACACACAGACCCTAAATTAGGGTTGACCTAAGCTTAGCAGACCACTCAAGAAAAGTTGTGTTTGACAGTTTCCCTGGGGCACAAGATAGTGAATGTGAGTCCTGAGGAAGGGGAAATCTTACTTCCCTTACAGTCCTGTAATATGTTAGGCTCTATGTTCTCGGATAAGTGTGCAGACATCCCAGGCTTTGCCTCTCTGCACTGAAAGAATCTCGAGCCGCGTCTTGAAGGAGGTCTGTCATTTCTGTCTAGCAGAAAGCGCGCAGCAGCAGTCCCACCACTGACGCCCTTATTGACAGACGGCGGAAAATATGCAGCCACTGAAGCCGACAGTACCAGAGCTCGGAGGCGTACTAGAGGGATTCTGTGGAAAGTCAACAGTGCCATCTACTGGACGCCGGGAGTAATTGCAGGCAGTTGAGTGGCGGGGGAGGGCGGGTGCGGCGAGAGAGTCTTGGACAAACACCAACTCTGTAGGAACTCGCAGATAATAATCAGTTTCTGTGAGCTGGTGAGACTGGCTCATTAGGCGCTCCTTTTAATGGGAAATATAGTGAGCGATTACGGCTGCATTAGTGAGTGGGCCCAGATCGGGCCGGCGTAGCCCGCCCGCGGCTCCTGGACTCCTGCCGCGGGGTTCTGCCTGCGGCGTGATGTCTTCACTCCGAGAGCAGCGTATCCATCACCTGCTTGTTTATCTCCCCTGCCCTGCCAGCCTTATCAATCAATGCTAAACTGTCACACCGGCTTATTTTTCTTTCAAATAACAGTAAACACCACTGGTCAACGCACGGGGACCAGGGCAAGGTCTGGTCATGAGGTCCGGAGCTCTTTTACTGGGCCGTATCAGGGCACACGTGCGTGCGCGCGCGTCTGCGTGTGTGTGTGTGTGTGTGCGCGCCGACGCGCGTGTTTTGGAGGTGTCGTAGGTTTGTGCAGGTGTGTGTGAGCGGTTGTCTTCGCGTCTGTTGCCGGGCTTCTTTGGAAGCATCTTTGACCTCATGCATATTTATACAGAAATGCGCTTCGAGTCAGATTATTGACGCAGTATTTGCGCCGGTTTACGCTCCGTTAGCGTTACGTTGCATTGTTACCTTCTTTGTGCTGAAATGCCACTTGTGGTATGTAAATGTTCCGCTGGAGCTCATCAGGGGGGTGTTTCACGTGGTCTCTCCAGCGTTATGTGATATAATTGCTCGAGGAAGGGATAATTGGCCGGCTCGGAGATCTCAAAGCCCAGCGGAGTTGTGTGTGTTGGGGAGGGGGGGTGTTGGTGCTGTAAGCTGCTTGGCCCTCCGCCAGCGAGCCCCTCTATGTGTATGGTCTCTGCTGTCCATCACACATGGGGTGGGGGTGGGGTGAAAGTGAATGGGTCTCAACTTGTGTTTCGGACACTATTTAGCTGGCCATTGGATGTCAGCGCCAATCGGTTCAGGAAGTAGGGTGGGGTGTGCATCAAAACTTAAACACTTCCTTCCAACCTTCAAGACTAGTCCTCGGTCCAACACATTTCGTAGTCTGTAAAAAAAAAAAAAATCAGGGGGAAAGTTTTTTGTTTTGTGTATGACATAAATATTCAGTTTCCGGTTCATTTATTTTGTTGTGTGGGTAGCCCCCGCTGTCTTTCTCCTCAGCTTCGTGCCGCCAGTTACAGGCCTTGACGGCCCTCAGAGCACGCCTTTGGGTCCGATCCCTGTCTGTTTTTGTTGTCGTCACTGTCATTTCACTGGTTGGCGTCTCCCGGCAAGAACACACATGATTGGCTGACGGGTGTGACTACAGCACGGCGAGGTTAATCAGGTGCCAATCACATTCTCTGACGAAGGGGGGGGGGGGGGGGGTTCTTGTTGTTGCTCTCATTGACTTGGATTGTGGGGCGAATGAGCAGAAAAATTAAGATACTGGGTGGTTTTTCCAAAAGCCAGCATTTTTATCCTAAATTAGCTCACCGGTTCTGAGCCTGTCGGGTGACAGCTGGGTATTTTACTGTGGTGATTCATGTTAAGCAGCTTATTCAAAGGTACAACAACTGGCTCTCTCCTGGGATTCAGTCCTGCAACTTTTTCTTGCTCCAGTTTCCTTGCTGTTAATGATAATCCCGTTTGTCATCAGATACCGCTATTCAGAATAATTGCATAACGGCCTTAATTATAGCTAGTCTTTTAAATCCCTGCGTTAAGGCGGCCCACTCTGCGGAGCTGGCCTTGGCAGCGTATGCGTTTCCAGCTCTGCCCACTCACAGGTGCCGGCAGGCTCGCCATCCATCACCGTGAGCTGAAGATAGAGGGGGCGTAAAGCTGCAGTCCAGTGGCCCGGGCACCCCTCACGCTGTCATGTTGCATTTCAGAACTCAGAGCCGGGCCGGAACGGGCTGGAAGCCTTCAGGGAAGCCAGCGAGGCCGGACTTATGGATGGGCTCACCAGGGTGGTAGCCCAGGGCTCTGAGTCGTAGAGGGCCCCAAATTGCTGGTTGTTACAGCAGCATTTAGTGCTATAGGTAGAGCCCCAATAATGACTTTAGCTGGGACTGGACTGGGATTAAAAATCAACCCTGGATTTTTGCCCACACTGGTCCACCACTCATATATACCTACAATAAAATTGCCAATCAGAGGGGCAATGACAAAATGACCAGTCCAGCCCTGACTGTATGTCAGGGGCCCCCGCCCCCCAAAATGTAGCCCTGGGCAGGTAATGGCATCTGATTTCAAACGGGAAACAGGTGGAGTTGCTGTTAAGCTAATGGCAAATAGGTAATTCTAGGAGTAACGGTGATGGGATGATGGTCTCCTGTTCCACGACCCTCAATAAAAGAAGCGTAGCAGAAAATCAAAGGATTAGTGGTAGGTAACATCCGGACCTGCATTAAAGGAAGTCTTCTCCAAGGTGGCGAGGTGACAGCAGAGTGAGGAAGGGCAGCTCTGACCATACTCCTGCTCATGAGTCATGGTCTCCTTGGTGGTTCCTGCTGGAGTCAGGATGCTCCGCTGGGGTCAGTCACTGAGATATATTCTGTACTGAACTTCGTTACCGAGTAACAGAAGCTTCTGTTAGAGTTTCCGCTCCAGTCTTTGGCTAAATTTCAGTCCTGCAGGTTAGGAAGACTTGAGGGCAAGCGAGTCTGAGACTTGTAGCCAATCTGGAGTTTCAGGAGACACAGTTCATATCCAGCTGGGACAGCTGTATTGACAGTAAATCAGCTTTTCACACAGCAGATTTGTTGAACGTTTATGTTTATATTGGCAACTGCTGCAAAAAAATATTTTCACGTACCATTTTGCAACTTCTTTTTTACTACCATAGACCGCTGCTGACATTTACATGTAGGAGAAACAAGCGTTACTTTGCCTGTCTGAGCCATGGCCGCCTTGAGATGTAGACAGAAGGGGCGTTAGAGGGTGGGGGCAATGGGGTGAGAGAAGTCAAAAGCACCATCTGTGACAGGTCTAAGTCTCAGTCCAGCAGAAGCCGGGCGAGTGTAGAGGCGAGGGGGGTGGGGGTGCAGGGTGAAGGTGGCACAGAGAGAGACAAGGAAGTGGCGTCTGTTAATCACCCTGCTCTGTCTCCCCCACCCGCCACCAATGACACACCAGGGGGCAGCAGAGGGCTCTACTGTGTCTTCAGCTCCAGGCTGGACCCAGGTGGATTTCATCATAGATGTAGGCCTGGTGAAGAAACAGGCGCTGGACTCCTGAGGTCTGTTTGCCCAGCTTCATGTCATGGATGGCGAATTAGCCATAAAGGGTGACATCCATTATTTTCACCGAAAGGTTTTCAGATATGCTGGAAGCTCCTTTCTGTATGACTATTTGTCATTTAGGGCTGGATGTCGGTAGACTGTGGGAGGTGCTCCGCCATCTCATCCTGCCTCTCCGTCTTCCTCTCCCTCCTCCCTCTCTTTCCACATGGCAGGCCTGTTAGTCTACACACCAGAGAAGTCAAGGTCACTCTTGGCCTGTGGGTTTGTCGTTGGCCTTGAAGCAGCGTTTGTCCTGCTGCCAAAATCTCCCCACTCCTCTTTCCTCACGTCAAACTTTGTGAAGAACTGAAAAGAGGCAAAGACCCAAGTCAGCACTCCCTCCCGGGAAAAGGTGACGTCCCCCATAAATCCTTAGCCCGCCCTGGCACCTCCGCATCCTTGGATAATTCCAGTTAGAAACTGCCCTTTTTTGCATAGGGCTTCTCTGTTTTGTCCACATTTTCAAAAAGAAAAGGGAAACAGCATCTGTCAAGTCAAGCAAATGCTGACCCAGCGAGATTGACCAGGGCTTTTAATTTGTTTGAAGTAAGGATGTCTTGGCTGCGGCCTGCCGTTACATACACGGGGCTTGATCTGTCACAGCAGTGAAGTATGAAGACTGTAACATACATTTCCAAAGGGCTGCAGAAGATACAAGGCACAACTCAAACATTTGATTAGTCCAAGGCAGAGGCTCAGTTCCTTCCAAAGCTGCGTATTTACTAATAGAGAGCAGTGTGTGCTTGATATAACCAAATGCGTTGTTTTGATGTGAATTTGGCTTCCTTGAAAACGGATTAATTACTACGCACTTTAAAGATTCAGGAACTTACCCTGAAGGCAATTTCTACATGATATTTAGCGTGGGCTGGCCCAGCACGGGGGGGGATTGTTGGAGTGCTCCGAACGCGGCTCTTGCGGTACAATTCCAGCGACGGGGACTGGCTTCCCCGCGGTTCCTCACCCTGGGTTTGATTTAAACAGCAGCTCGGAGCAGCTCCGCTCATGACCTCAGAGCTCAGCTCTGCAAACATCTGCGTTGTCTATCAGCAGGTGACTCGGTGGTTAAGGAGCTGGACACGTTCCCAGGAACGCCGCCCATTTCCAAGCATGGATAAGCAGGAATCCCTCCCGCTACCTCAGGCCCGGCAACTCGAGTTCGGTAAATACCTCAGCACCAGTTAAAGCGTAAAATTGCGTGCTGGAACGTAGTCTACAAATGACAGAAAATGGATGAAATAATGTCACAGGCCCATGATGGTGGTCGCTGGTAATTTTGCACTTTGTAGCTGTAACGCGGTACCTGCCTTTGCATAATGCACTGCTTTCTTTGTCTGGATTCTCGCCTTCACACGCGCTGCATCAAGGGCAGAGCGCAGCTACTCGGAACCACGTGAGTCTAGGCTGACTTTGTGCACGAGTTCAGCAGCATGTACCCCCCATGCACCCACACACTCCCCCCCACACACACACACACATATGCACGGATGCAGACACAACCGTTGACCCTCTGGCTCCCCCTGCTGGTAAGGGCTATGTCAGAAAACAATCCTCCCACTCCCTGCCTTCCTGGCACGGGGCTGTGAAGCAGTTCAAGGGCAGAACGAACCCACGGATTCTGTTTCTGCCCATGTTGGGGGGACGGCATCGCTTTACACGGGCTCACCATTAAACATAGGTGGGGAGGGGGGGCAGTAGCTGCTAGTGTTGGAGGAGCTGCTGCAGGACACATAGAGGGGAAGGTCTCCCTGACCTGCAGCGAGACAGTCATTTACTTTCCAGAAGAAGAAGTGGAAGTATAACTGTCTGCATCTTGTGCTAAACCCTGATGGTTTTGTGTGCTGGTGTTTTTCAGATGAGGGTAGCAGGGTCAGGCTGGGTTAGGACTAAGGGGGGTTTGTGCAGGATGCTGGACTTCCCCCCGCATCTGCTGGAGAGTCCCCTGTCTGGGAGAAACGAGGGGCCAGAAGTCAGAGCCGGCGGAGCAGGTAATGGAAGATTTATGGCTGGCTGAATATGCAGATCCAGCGAGTGTGATTGACCAGGATCGTCATGTTGCCCTTGGGCTCAGCTTTGCATTTAGAGAGAGGGTGGATTGGGGGGGGGGGTTTGAGAGGGGTGGGGGAAGGAAGGAGAAAGAGAGGGAGCACAATGGGAAAAACTGCCCCCGCAAATTAGTCAACCTCTCCTTTGAATAGTCAGACAAGATTGCGCCAGTTTCTGCAGAAATAGCTATTAGTTGTTTTCTCCAGGGATGAAAATCTCCATCTTCCTCTCTCCGGCTTTCGCTCCTTCCCTAATTTCAGGCAATTTGAACTCCATTTGCCCAACCCACCGACTGCTCAAATAGCAGATGCGTTTGATTTTATTTGGAATATATATCCATGAATAATGAAAGAGAACAATAAAGCGTGACTGGGGCCCCCGCAGGCCTGCTGGCTCCGGGGGGAGATGAATGTGTAGGTAAAGACCAGCACAAGGTGTCTCCACTTACGCTCATTGAGGGACAGCGAGAGATGGAGAAATTACACGGAGCCGACTCTGGCTCTGAATGAATCATCACACAGACAAATTGAAACATGTCGCTTCAAAGGGTCTCCATTTCGTCATTGAGTCTTTTTATTCCATTAAAAGTGTAATCGGGTAGCGGTTGCTGTCTCAAGTCGGCTGCATCTCGCCACCACCCGTAATGGCCTGTGACCCTTGTCTACACATCACCATCACCCGTGTGGGTGTCGCAAGGCAGAGATTGCCACCCGGTGCATCTGTGTATGTTCAGGTGTGCCCGCGTGCGCAGACGCTTTTGTCGGACAGCCATTCTCATAAATGCACAAATGTGATTCGTCAGGTATCTGTGTGGTTAAACATGGCCACCGGCATCTTTTTCTTCCCCCGTAGCATCTTGACAGAAAATCCCTTCTATGGAAGTCTGGCGCGTTCCGCGATCGCCCGGCAACCGCGGAATAAACCTCTGACTGTAAAATGTTTGCGGGAGCCGAGAGGATTCTTGTGTGGAGGAGTCGATGGTGAAGCAGCAATGTAAATGATCCAGACGATTATACAAGGTTGCCATAGTGATAGATGACAAGGATGTGATGATTAAATGCGAGGCTTTTCTGATATGTGTTAAGATCCATCCTCGCTCTGTGAAACTGTGCTTGAAGATGGCACAGCTGCAGGCTGCCTGTGTATCGGGTCCACATGTGGAGTGTGGCTGCCCTCTGCTGGAGAATGTGTCAAATTAGCCTTAGATATTCAAATGATATTTAAACGGTAATTAGTCTGGCCCATCCTGCCTAATCTGATGTCCGGTCCTGGTTCTCATCCTAAAGGACCGATTCATGTGCGGGCTTTCATCCCAGCTGATGTTGTTAGCCGCGAATCAAACAAATGAATACCTCATTTAAGGGATATAGTGTTCATTAATAGTACTGAGGTTGTTAAACGTTTAACCCAGCCTGGTGCAGAATGTGTGTGGTGTTGTGACAGTTCCACTAGGGGGAGCACTGAGGTTTGACGTCAGCAAAGGTTTAGTATTCTGCGAGTCCAGCCCATTTAAGTCATATGCTTTTGTCATGATTCACGACCCCCTGAATCATGAAGAAGATAACCGCCTCCCTCCACCCCAACAAGGTCTCTCTGGCTGTTTATAAGACTCTCCGGGGCCCCTCTAAGTTTCACTTGATGGAGTCCATATGAATGTCAAGGATGTTTATTTCACATAAACGGCATCTTGGATTCACAGGGCAGTAAAAGACCGAGAGAAGCTTATATGTGGCTCCTAAGTGTATTACAAAGCCATCAACAGATTGAGCGAACAAGAAGTGCCCTTGTGTTGTATAAAAATCATTTGTCTGGACTGAATATGGGCGCATGAAGGGCCTTTTTCACTGCTGCCAGAGTGCTCATTGGGTGTAACTGCCTAGTTTAAAGGCAGTAGGAGCTGCCAATGCTATATTAGGGCATAAAAAACTTATTGTGCCCCATAAAAGTAAATTAAATACAAACAAAAAAAGTGTATGTACAGATCTCAATACACAAGCAATAAATAGCCACGCAGATTTAATTTACCAGGTGACTTTTTTTGTATAAAAAATTTAAAGTATGATTCCTGCAACCCTGCCGAGGATAAGCAGGTGTAGAAGATGGATGGATGGATGGATGGATGGATGAAAAGTATGATTTGCCATATACTTCAATTTTTTAAATAAATTTTTTGGTTTGCTACCAAAGATATTTCTATTTATTTTTGGATATCCTTATCTTCATTTGGGACAGTTTGGTGCCTTGATTGTTAGCATGTTTGCATGCTCTTCCCACCATTCAAAGTGGTTTTGATGAATAGATGTCTCACAATTGTAAATAATCTGTGATTCTGTGCACTGCTGGTGCAGGGTTCAGGGTGGCCTCGCCTCGTACTCCCTGCTTCCCGGGATACGCTTCATTCCAACCTTGACCCTCTACTGGCTAAACAGCTTTAGAAATGGAGAGATGGATGCATAGATAGATAGTCAGTCTTCTTTACTGATCTAATGCGATGGGCAACCCCTGCAGACAGGTTGAGACTCAGCAAGACAGATTGCGATGAGGTGAAAAAAAATCACATTTAACCGAGTTGCTCAGCCTTTGTATCCATAGTAATTTGCACTTTTTAGCCATTTGTACAGTGGGAAGTTTGACTGGAGCAATTCAGGTTAAGCATCTTACTCAAGGGTGCTACAGTAGGACCCCTCTTGGGATGAGAGCAGGCGAAATTTGGGTTTCATTATGCATTACACTTCCCACTTAACTGTTACGCTACCTACTACAGCAGGTGACTAATGGAATGATCACGGGCATCTGCATGCAGAAATTCATAGGCAAGTCCTGAGCCGTTTATCACGTCAGCGTAGAGCTTCGCCTGATTATACAGCGGAACCCATAAGAATAGCGGCCGACGCGTGAAATCCTTGCAGCCGTTCGGCTTGGTTTCTCATGCTCAACCCAACCTTCTGTTGGAAGAACGTCTCTCGAAGACGATTGGGTAGGTGTCTGGCATGCTCCGCCCTCTTGCAAAGGACCCTACATCGTCAGTGTCATCCAACGACTGCCTTACTATGCTTCTCTATCTTCCGTAGGTCCCAGATACTTCGTCAGGATCCACCTGCTTTAATCAGGCCCCTGTACTGCAGTAGATTACTGCTTTACCATATCTTTACATGCACACTCCACCTTCTGTAGAAGGTCCTGCTCACCTCCATAGACCCCACCCTTTTCAGTGTGCTTCTCCTGTTTACCTGGGCCATCATGCTGCACCCTAGATCACTGCCGGCTGTAGGCAGCCAGAGATGGGGGAGGGGGGGGGGGATCAGCATGCTTTGATAGGTCGTCAGGATTTATTAGCCGGACATGTTGCCCGTTTGGCACGCGAAGCCGGTGCAGTCAGCCTGCATTTGTGCGCGAGATTATAATTAATAAACGAGCATGTCAATCACACTTTAATAACAATAATTTAGCATTTAGGGGGCAGGCTCCGGCTACTGGCATCTGTGTGCATGATGTGAAATATCGGGCCATTAATAAGCAGCCGTCCTGCATGATGGCCGGCTGTTTGCCACATCTTAATGCCGCCAGCTGATGGAAGTGAGGACGGATGGAGGGGGCCACTGAAGCAGGCCCGCACCTCTCCGCCAGGCCTCCCCGAGGGAAAAAAAAACACGGGGTGTAGATCGACAGGCGTATTTCCCTGTTGATGACAGTCGACCGTGTCGCTGCGGCCCCCTCTCTACCGCCGCTCAGACGCGTCCAGCTAATTGCAATCAAAACAACAAACGGCATATGTGGAAGCCCCAGAGGCCAGGGCTAGGGCCCCCTGCAGGCCCTCAAACATGGAGTGATAGTTGACAAATGAAGGCTTGATTGGCTGCATAAATTACCTCCCAGAGACGGTCTGGCACACCAGCCGGAACAATCAAAAGTAAGTGAAGAGTGACACGCTTGTGTGGCTCGGCGGAACTCAGATCCTTCCAGCAGGGGGAGTCCTTTACAACGCTAGATTATGAGTTTGATGTTGGTGCGTCTGTGTGCCAAGGGAGGTGTCTGACGGGAATATATTTAGTGTTGTTTGTCATAGCGTCAGTCTGAACACTTTGTCCAAATGCCTTCAGCGAGGCTTTGCATGGATAAAAGCAGAACACCAGGGGTGATTATCTAATGATGTTAAGATCTTCATCTAATCAGCCGGCACGCGGTATTTGTGTGAGTGTAACGGCTTTGATCTTATTCCTGCAACCCTTCCCCTCTCTTTCTGCAACTGCAAGCCCAACTGGGGGGGGGGGGTAGAAGGGTTCCCGAAGGAAAATGTCCCTGCTCCCTTTGTCAAGTATGTGTCTGTCCGGTGAAACACGCTCCCTCAAATCATAGGGGCGAGCTAATCTTTAACCTTGCTCGCTCGTTTGTTTTCTTGAAAAACAAGGAGTTTATTTAGCGTGGCTCCCGTGGGGAAATGATTAATACCAAAGTGGAATGTGATGGCATGCGGAGTCCCTCCCCTTCGGCCTGGGCAGAATCGCGCAGGGTAGTAAGACTCAGTATCCTGGTCTCCAGACAAAGTCCGGTCTCAGCAAAAATGCTCCTTTTAGGATCCTTTCCCATCCTGCACTGCTGCTTCTTTGTTACTAGATCCCTGTAGGTAGACATGTGGCAAACAAATGCTCATTCTGGTAAGTAGGCAGCAGTCTCAGTGGGTTCTATTTTTGTCTCACACGTCTAGGACTGGCTGTTTGAATCCTGCCCCCGGCTCTGCATGTGTGAAGTTGGCATGTTCTTGCTTTGTTCGCGTGGGCTTTGTTCCGGGGGACTCTGCTTTCCTCCCACCTACCACGCAGTAGTATGTCCTTGCCATGGTCGGCCCCCGTGATGCCCTGATCCATAGCGTCCCCCAGCCTGTGCCCTGTGCACAGGCGATAAGCGTCAGGGGACCCTGCTTGGGGTAGGAATTTGTAAAATGGATGGATGGAATAGTTTTAGAGCCATCTTCTGTTAAATAGCCTTGTTTGGTCCGGTTCAGACAGGCGGGAGTGTTATTCAAGCCCTTCTGCATGATGCAGTGTTCACATGTCAGGGTGTTGTGCACCAGTTATGTATCAGATTGTTAGATTACTGGTTTCCCCTTTGAGGACTGATGCGTTTATTTGATTTTCTTCCTGTCTGATTTGGGGGGCAGTGTGTGGCTCAGTGGATTCTGACTCAGGGCCCATGATCAGTGTATATCCTGAGGTTGATCCTGTGATGTCACAGTTGGGCCCCTGATCAAGGCCCTTCACCCCAGTTGCTCCAGGGACTCTATGACCCTGCTTTCTTAATTGTCAGCTGAATTAGCAATATGAAAAGTATTTAAATATAAATTATAGAAAATCCCCTGCATGCAAAAGATCAATTATCTTTAATAAGTATATTTTCAACTGTACACCTTTTAATAATACAGAGTTCTCCTGTGTCTTCTTACTCGTCTTTTTATGATGATGTGACTGCGCTTGGTTTAACTCCAGAACGATCTGTATGCAATTAAAGGTCATTGTAACGACACAAAATCAGATAAACAGCCATACCAATTAACTTAGCATAAATTGATTTGCCAAACGCATAGTTGGTGTTGCTTTCATTGCATTTCAGATCAATTTCAATTAGTCTGATTGAGTTCCACTCTCCAGAGCTGCTCTTTCACTATCAAGGGCTGCAAGTGTTGCCATTTAACGCTGAATTAATGCATTTGAACGTGCCGGGCTGGGAATGTCGCGCAGTGCCACAGTAAGGTAGCGTGAGATGCGCAGGGGGCTCTACACAGAGTACTGTAGAAATGAAATACAGCAGTAAACATAGAGTACACCAAAGTATTATTTTTGCAAGTTTTTAATAAACAATATAGTAATGATGGTCAGTAGTTAAATTCAAATTATTAGAACAGACTCGACAGTCAGTAGCTAATAATAATTTTAATTAAAAGCTGGTTTGAATTCTGATGGATGGTCAGAACTGGCTTGAATTATATCTAAATATATCTATACATAAATGTTTTACAGCTTATACTGTGATGTAAACACTGATGTTCTTTACCATTTATTCAAATGAATTGGCCAGATTTTCAAACGGCAAATTTCACATAAGGTTTTCAGTAGCATTTTTTAAAATTTATTTTAATTATTTTAATTGTATTTAATTTTTTTTATATTTAGTTTGTCGACTTCCATAGTAACGACAGTTCAGAGATTAGAAAATTCAGCAAAGATGAAATTGGATACCAGCGTGCAGTTTTTGGGACTAATACACGAACCGCCAGCAGATGGCAATAAAGAATCACAGTGGGTTGTTTATCGGTAGGGTTGATTTCTGCTCACAAAGAGTTAATGTCAAAATAGTTTTGAATCTTTGTTCACTTGCTGTGAGTTTATTTCTGTAAATCTTATTATGAAGGTATACAATAGCTCACATCTAATAATTATTTTGATTAATTGTGACTAATATCATATAAATAGATGTTGATGAGTATATTAAAGAAGACGCTTCCGTTGCTGTCCTTGGTCCTGAAGCTGCCCATCCTCATAACACCTGAGCTGGACTGATCATTGTCTCATTACACTGCAGCCGGAGTGAATGCCGCAATTAAAGGAGGAATTAACTGCGACTAACGGGAGCAGATCTGCAGCTCTGCAGCCAGTGCGTATCATGACCTTGGCTTTGCAGATGTGAAGGGTACAGCAGTATGGTGCAGCGGCACAGAGACGCCATCAGTGGTTTGCATCCTGCAGAAAATTTTGATACTGTGTCTTATTTAATAAGCTGTAAGAATGAGGGGATTACAGACATAAGCTGAAAGAAGCCTGGGTTTGAGCTCCACCTGAAAGCGATTTACAAATAATTAACATTAATTTTGGATCAGGATGGTCTGTATACTAGAGCTTATTTAAAACATACTTAGAGTCACTGCTTATCAATAAAAGGTCATGAACATTTACTTTAAATAACTGACTATACACGCAGGGATTTTGTTTAAACCGTTGTCCTAATGTTGGTCGCCTCATTGCCAGTTGGCTGACAGCAGGGTCAAGCAAGGGATCTTACAAGCAAAGTTGAAATGAGTGAAGGGGCCCCTGGTCTCCAGGTTGCCGCCTGTGCTTTGTTTTGACCTGCATGTGGCCCTGTATTGCCGGCTGCTTCTGTACGCTCGCTGCTCCGTGTGAAGTCCGGGCGCCATGGAGGGAGGTATTAAAAAATCAATGAGTCTTCAGTTTTTAGGCTGAAAGGAGTTGTGAGACTGGAAAAATGACAGGATTCTTTCTGCATATTTTAAACCGAAGCTGCCTTCTGCAGGGCTGTTTCACAACACCCACCCCCCCCCCCCCCATCCCCACCCCCCTGAACCATCACGGGACGAGATTTTCCTGAGATTGGCGTCTGACAGCGACATCATTTCCTTTTTTTCTTCT
Organism: Mormyrops boulengeri; assembly: GCA_026781065.1. Taxonomy (NCBI): domain Eukaryota; kingdom Metazoa; phylum Chordata; class Actinopteri; order Osteoglossiformes; family Mormyridae; genus Mormyrops; species Mormyrops boulengeri. The sequence continues at coordinate 7,963,837 of JAODLD010000069.1, forward strand.
TTTCTTCACTGATGGAAGCTGGCTACTATTAAATGGTCGCCGCAGAAGAATTCACCTTGGCAAGGGTTCAGCGGAAATTTCACGTTAGCAACTTTGATCTGTAGTTTAGAGATAAGACACCTAAATATTAAAAGCAGGTAGACCTATTAAAGGATGTGTGCTCCTGTGTGTGTTTTATGTTGACCCACTTAAACAGGCTTGATGAACAGTAAGTTAATAAGACAGAAAAAAAAGCAAACGATACACCTATGTAGGGTAGGTGGCAGTAGTGAGAAGCGGGTCAGAGTGGACAGTTTCCGTAAGACCTTCATTGACAGTCTCATTTCCTCTCCTGTCTATTCATCTTTTATAGTGGTCTGCATGTCAGTACAAATCTGTCCTGTAATCTTGTTTCCATCACACCGTCATAATTAACAAAGGATTCATTGCACACAAACGAGCTGAATTTCCATATCTCCATTAGTGGTGCTTATTTCCACCACCTGCAGTTATGTTCATGCCTGGGTGTTTAAGCATTTGTCATTCACAGAGCATGAAATGCAAAATGCTGATTTCCGCTTCTCATATTACAATAAAAAATTAATGTATTGCACGTATAGTGTGTTTTTAACTTACGTTGATTGGTTTTGACCCAGAGGATGTTTTCAGTTAAATTAACTAACTTGCTTAGAAATTAATAAGTAAAATTATTAATGCGATACTAATACGTAAATTCACCTTCCTTGCTCCAGACATTCTGGAAACTGAATCATGAGTTTCTAATGAGTTTCTAATATAGATTTGCCAGGGGCTTTATGTTACAGTCATTGGACATTTTGTATCACTGCCTGATGTTGCAAAGTTTATCATGTTGTTACAAGGCTGTAAAATTTATATTAAAAATATACTCAAGGATCTAGTTAAATTTATTGGATTTTATGTCATCCGCTCTATCAGGGCACATGCATCCATCAACCAGTAGGGGGTAGTATTTACCAATGTACGACAGCCAGCGACGAACAACTGATTCCTCACTTTCATTGGCTGAAGTGATAGTTTGAGGTGGCAGAATTTCCTAAGACCCAGACTTAATTAACCAGTCTTAGACTTTAAATGTATCTGAGAATCCTGGCATGAATTCCAACTTAATTTGAAGGGTTTTCAATTATAAGACAATATAATTGTCAGGAATGTACTCCAGCTAGCTAGACAAAGGGACCCAACAGATGTCATAGCAAATGCTTCTGTCTAAATATTGTAATTCATTGCAATATTGGTCTTTGACTTATTGCAAAAGGGCACACTGAGCATTTTTAAAATGATACTTTTCTCAGTTGTCCTTGAGAAAAGGACTCGCATACCAGATCAAATAAAATGGGGGAAATGGGTCCCCTTACTTTATTTTTATAGTGTGCTATAAAATAATGTATGATTAAATATTGAAACAGTGTTGTTCTCTGTAGATAATGTCGTGCATTTCAAGTCAAAGAGTCACTGTTTACGCTTTAGCAGTTAGTCCTTGTGTAGACCAAGAATGATGCATAAGTATAGTAAAAATCATTTATAATAAGATTAAACTGTATAATTTTTCATGAGGAAAATAATAAGACTCCCCTAAACTAAAACGAGATGTCGGCACACCGTGTACTGCTTAGAGAACAGGGCACTTTGCTAGAATGAATTAAATCATAATTAAAAACCATTAGACTGTAATTACCTTGTTGCCTTGTTCTTTTGTGGTCTATGATGTATTAACATATATTTGTAATTCAGCAGCAGTTGCTTCTGTGACTTTCAGCAGTTAATTCTTATTTATTTTGCAATCCCAATTGATCGATTAGCCATTGGCTAATTTTATTAGGCTTTTGTTAAGGTTGATGTCACACTTTTCTTTTATAATTATGGCTTGATTTTGGGTACTGATCTCTACGGTGTCTGCCTCAGTAAGTTGGAGAGCTTGTCTGTGCACCATCCTAGGACCAGTTGACCTCTGTGATCTGTGTCGTTCCAGATCACTTGTTCTCACGCGAACCAGCATGGTGACCTTTGAGGGAATAGCCACGTAGAAAGGATAGTGGTGTCTGCAGCCTTAAAAAGGAAAATGGCAGAAGACCGCATTAAATTAAAGAGCACTGTCGGTCAGTTTTCTAAGTAACAGGAAGATGAGAGAGGGAAAGAGGATTAATGATGAAGAACGGTGCTCTGAACTGGAATTAATTAATTCATTCATTCGTTCATTCTCGCATTCATTCATTCATTCATTCATTCATTAGTTTATTCATTCTTCTTATATACCAATGCATCACAGAAACTGGAATTTATTTTCAGGGAACTTTTGAGGAAGGAAAATGCTGGCTGATTCTGACCAGAGACATGGGCAGTGGTGGATTGCTGGAGGGTGTTTGGAGTCGATGTGGGGGCACTGGGGGTTGAAGGCTGAAGTGGCTTGGAAACAGGGGGTGAGCTGTAGGACGTCATGAAATCCCACCCCATCGGTGATGGAACCTGGTATGTGTGTGTCAGTGTCCGTGTTGCTGCAGTTTGTCGATCTGCCTCAGGGTGCTTCGCTGCACGCTGGGTACCTTAAACATGCTGATGGACGGGGTGGTGGACCAGGGTTAACGGTGATCTTCAGGTATCGCCAGTTTCATCCATACATTCATGGAGGGAATCTGGAGCCTGAACTTCTGGCCTGTAGCAGGGCTGGAGATGCATTTCCAAAAGAATAGGTCAGTTACAGAAGAGGGGACAGGGAGTTTTCTGGAACAGGCTGCAGTCCCTGGTCTTTTCCAGCGCAATTAGAAAGCACCGCTGCATCATGGGAAATCTCTCTGCCACAGGCAGCACTGCTCAGTCGCTAACTGAATAATTAGCGTAAAGGGTTTGTTCACGAAATACACGGGGTCATTTGTAAGAGTTAGCACTCCGCTGGTGACAATTAAAGCCTCGTTTCAGTGATGTAACATTTGTAGGGGTCGGGAAGGTGCCCACACGGGTGCTAATGTCAGCGTTGTTGGTGTGGGGCTGTTGATCCACATGCTACCGGTCATTACAGCACCCATACATGTTCCCTTCTGAAACACGACCTCAGGGGTATTAACTTTGTGAGCCTTCGGCTTCAGGGCCTGAAAAATTATGTCATTTGGTTATTAGAGCAAGACCCCAATGCTCACAAAGATATCTGTCCTGATCCCATTGGTACTTTTCTTAAAAACTTCTGCACTTATGTAGTTATGTTTGGCACAAGCAGATCCTGGCACTCGGCCGGTGCCAGGCAGGAAGCCAGTGAACCCAGCGAGGTCTTACAGCAATGGGTCACTCCAGAACCATCGGGTTTCGCCGGAGGTAGCAGGTCTGGTAATTAGTCGCTCACTGAAGCAACTGCAGCAGTGTGAGTGCACAGCCTGGAGGAGCTTTTCAGGAAACGTCCATGTTGGATGGTTCGTTTTCGATTTGCGTTCCTGTCAGAGACACAAAGTATTTGGCTCTTAGTGAAGGTGAGAGAGGTTAGAGAAGCAGGGAATGCTGGGCTTCAATGAACAACACTGACCTTTTTAAATCTTACACAGGTCATCAGATACACAGTCATCTCTCTTCTTTTACCATTTGTGATTCATTCTATTTTGTTTCACTAAAGCATATGAAACGTAGTGGGTTCTTAAGTATGACTCGGTATGATATTTAAGGGTCATGAGTATGATTCAATGTGATACTTAAGGGTCTTGAGTATGATTCGGTGGGTTAGGCCTCTGGCTGTCATCAGAAGGTTGATAGTTTCAGCCTTGGCAAAATCATTTAGTCTCCTTTGGGGTCTTGGGCAAGGTCCATAAGCCCTCCCCCAAATGCAAATAATGGGTCATTTCATATTTGTAGTTACAATCTGATTATTAGACACCTTTATCCAAAGTGATATTCATTTGGAAACAGGGCATTCTCTGGAGCAGTTGGAAGTTGAGGGCCTTGTTTAGGGACCTCTGCTGACTGTAGTATTTGAACTGGCGACCAGAGGTGGAAAGCTCAGGTCCAGAAAGTACAAATCCAGACCAAGGTTTTGTTTCAACCATCCAATTGAGCACTCCGTGACTGGGACTCTTTATACTCAACTGATTAGTTGAAACAAAACTTTGCTCTGGATTTGTACTTTCTGGGCCTGAACTTTCCACCTCTACTGGCGGCCCTCCGAGCACAGGCAAAGCAAGCTAAACTGCCAGGCCGCACACCACCCCAAGCCTCAATTAATGTATAACTGAGGATGGGGTACAACTGTAATAAAATGAGCTGCACTCATATGGGTTGGGAAGGGATAAATGGCCAGACATTACACAAGTGGGGATGAGTTTTAGTGCCTTAGAGAAATATGCAGAGAAGGTGAGAACTTCAGAGGAGAAAACTGAATACATGTTCTCGTTTTGGGACTGGGAGGGGGGGGGGTTCCTCATTCACCATAAATATTATATATAAGGCTCATACGTATGCATGAGACAGGAAAGCAAATATACATAAATATACACACCCATCAGGCAGATATTCCCAGTCCTCAGGCTCCCCCCCATGTATTTGTCTGTCTAATCAGGTTACAGAAGACATCCATGGCGCTGGCGTGCTAGGGGCCCTCGCATGTAGACTCGCATTAACGTCTCTGACATGAGCGGTGCATGTGCACCAGTGCAGCTCCTGCTCCACGCCCGCAATGGAAAGCGGTTGGCCGGCTTACAAGGGGTGAAACGAGCAAAAAGAGCAGAGAGTGTATGGACCTGATGAGGCGAATGCTACTGGCTGTCTGCAGACACACAACAAAAAATTGGAGAAAGAGAGTCCAACTATACATAAGTCATATATGTATATATAGATCAGCTCAGCGTGGAGCACTGTTGCGTCACACCTCCAGATATGGGGTTTAAATCCTGTTTTCACTGTGTGTGTGTGTGTGTGTGGGGGGGGGGTTATATATATATATTACAAGACTTCACACACACACACACACACACACACACACACACACACATGTCAAAAGTCTTATATTTTGTTTGGTTAATGTTAGAGTTATGCCCATAGAAATGAATGCATGATCCCCACAAAGATATGAATGCAAATGTGTGTGTGTGTGTGTCCACTGATGGACTGGCATCCTGTCCAGGGTGTATCCCAGCCTTGTGCCCTACGCTGCCTGGGAAATGCTCCAAGCAACAGTGACCAGAATACATCATTGGGAAACGTATATAAATGAGTGTGTGTGTGTGTGTGTGTGTGTGTGTGTATTCTGATGTGTACCAGCACAATAAATACAAAACCTTTTCTGGGATTATTTTCAAATTTAGCCTTCTTTTAATACTTTTAAATAAGTCATTTAGGGTGCTAATAATAGCATAGATTTTTCTAGATGGCCCCGTTAGTCCAATCAGACTCAGTTGGTCTCAGTAAGGCCAGCTTGGCTTCATTAACTGAGGTGTTCCAGGGCCATGACAAGACTGCTTGCCGATCAGTCGCCATGGCAACACACTAAAGCCACGCCCCCACGTGTAGTGACACAGATAGCAGAGGATTGGAGTGTCATGGCTTCAGTCTGATTTTTTCGCTCTAGAACGGAACCATTTTGTCATTCCAGGCCGGCATGCGCTCAGGTAAGCCGTGCATGGGTTGTTCAGTTACAGAAGATGAACACAAACTGTATCCCTAAGGCTACAGGATTATATGTAGAAGATACATTCAGCTATATGAAGGGATTGTGTTTATCTGTCATGCAGGCTTCTCTGTTTAGTGGTTATTTGCTTCTCCTGGCTGCAAAAACGTCATTCTGTTGGTGTGACTCTCAGTGCCCTCTCGGCAGGCCGCTGCTTGACATGGACCGACACGGCTGTCTGACATGGGTGGCCCGCTACCAGGAAACGCATGTGGCTGTACGGCTTCCAAGAAGGCAATGGCAGGCATCCTGACTGCCTCAGGGCCGTGGCCTGAGGCCCAGCTTTGTACCCCCACACCCCCAGCCCCATGTGCTAACCCTAGTGTCTAGTTACAGGCCAAAGCCACATGTTCTTTCATGTTCTGGAGACCTCGTTGGCTGCCACACGACTCACTGCGGGTCATAGCGTGTTCGTGTTTTTAGCATCTGTATCCCGTATAATCCGCTATGCAGACTGTTGGGATTTGGCTGTAGGAGTCTGGATCTACACAGTCACTTGTGAGTGCCACTCAAAGAAGACTTTTCTGCTTCTCTTTGAAGGAGTGGAAAGCTCTCTGGAATTTGCTTAATCACCACGCACATCTCTTAGTTGCTGAGTCATGAAAGCGACTTCTGGGGATGGAGGGGAAGTGGGGACACAGATCTGGTTCGTCAGGGGCTGGCGGAACAAAGACTGCAGCAGCTGAGGCACGATGACAGCATGATTTTCTCCAGGTCTGTAAGCACAGGGAGATGTGTTTGCAAGAAATAACATCATATGAAAGTTGTAGAAAACAAGGGAAAAAATATTTTCAGCAAGGCTGGAGCTGGGGCCAAAAGCCAGGCAAGTAGTCAGCGACAAAATAAACTACGGTCCAGTAATCGGTGTGTAAATAAACCGGGGCCCACTGTGTGATGTCACAGGTATGTGATGTCACTAGTGTGATGTCATAGCACAGCCCTTTCAAGACTTAGGTTTCTTGAGCCCAAATATTGGATGGATGGATGATAGACAGACTTTATTTATCCCAAAGGGATATCTGTTAAAGTAACAAGGCAGTGCAGCTGTAGATGAAAATGGTCTCCATGGCTCCTTGAAATCCTCCCTCCTGTTCCTCTGAGTGCTTCCCTGTCAAGTGCACGCTGGGTGATCCCCGACTGAGCCCCAGAGGGTGCTGGAGAGAGTTCGCACTGTGCATGAGTGAGTGTTTCTCTACCGATCTCTGCTCTTCTCCCTCTCCCCTGTACAGTCATCCCCTCTGGGAAAAGAACTGGGGGGTGAACTGATGACATCATCAATCTAGGTACATGTATCTTTTTGTGCGCTGACACATGGTCCATGGAGTCGATGGTGATGAAGTCTCTCAGGGTTTCAAAGCGGCATTGATCGACCTCAGCAGCTCTGACCTCCCTGACCCAGGAGCTGGGGGCACAAGCAATGCATTGAACAGAGGGAAGGGCCCTTTCGAGCTACAGACTATGGTGGGGGCAGATGGGGGCTCTCCTTCCAAATTCCACGGACACTGTTTGGATGAGAAAATTGTAATAGTGTTGCGTACCTCTGTCTCTAGCAGCTTTTGCTAGAGATTCCCTTAGCTGGCAGTTTTCTGGTGTATACAGGGCTACTTATGGGAGGGTACAGTGTTAATGCAGCAGTCAGTCTGTAATGGAACCTGCTGCCCTGTGGCGGTATCACCGATAAGCTTTTGCCACCATGACCCCTAGTGGCCCCTTCTGGTCTTGTGATGCTGCACCTGTGGTTTTCTCTGCATGTGTTGTATGTAGTTTTCAGACACTGTCCCTTTCAGCAGCGGCTGCCCCCAGCTCCTTTATTTTCGGTTGCCATTGGATACAGATTTCATAAGTTGTGTCCAGTTAAAACAAGCACATAAAATTTGTGTGTCATGCTGGGTAGGTATACAGGGCCTGTTTGCAGTGAAGGGGGGAGACCAGGCTGAACAATATTAATGAGCTGTAATGTCTGATATATATACTGTATATAGTATTAATATATCAATAGAATTATTATATATACAAATTAATGTACTTACTATAATAACCGTATGTACTGTTTTTAATTTAATTATGTTACATTTAGGTAAAGGTTTCTGTTATAGTATGTTAGCTACCTGCTAATTTTACAATATGCCAAACCAAAGCAAGATCCAGTACAACCGATTATTATTATAGAAATATATAATTTGTTACAGGTTATTAAAATGAGGACTGTCATTTAGAGGTGAATGATCAGTTTTCAAGAGGCATCGTTTCTCTATTTTGTTTAGCAGAATCGGAACATGTAGCCGGTTTGCCTTGCGATAGCAATGTACACAACGCCCAGCTTCGCAAACTCTCCCCACTGCTACATCTGCTGTGAATATCCTGCGATGGTGTTTTATTGTGTCAGTCCTGTAAGTTCTCTGACAATAGCTTGGAAATGAATGCTTTTGGTTTACAGCCAGCGCCGTGTTGAGTTTCTGCTGAACGTTATATACGGACACTTTCTGTCTGGATTTCCACTTAAGCTGCATATTTTAAAAAATAAAAATGCAATGCAATATTTCCCTCTGAATCATCTGTGCACAAATCAATTCCCTTTCTCAGAGAGGCAGATTTTAACAAGCCTCAAGCTAGTTAAATCGGTAAATCATTGTAAAATTTGCTTAAAGATCAGTCAGAAAAGGAAATTTGTGCTGAAAGCAACGACTTAGAGGTTTAGTCCTTGACACTCGTATCTCCCTCGACACTCAAATCATTGATGTTTGTAAGCATGTCTGGGCACCGGCCTCAAGTTCCGCTGTCTCTGTGTGACACCCAGCACAGGCCTAGTGTAGTGACCGCTGTCTCTGTGTGACATCCAGCACAGGCCTTGTGTAGTGACCGCTGGCTCTGTGTGACATCCAGCACAGGCCTTGTGTAGTGACCGCTGTCTCTGTATATGCTTTTTTACCATCATAATCACCCCTGCTAATAATTAAAACTAAAATTGTATTATTTATGCATGACAGTCCTTTGAGCTTAAGCATCAGTATTTAATCACAAATACCAAAGACTATACCATTGTTAACCAGATCAAATTTTCATGTGAACCCCTCATCAGGGTGAGGGATGTGTAAAAGCTGCGAGTTGGTGCGGGGGGGGGGGGGGGGGGGATTTTTGGTCCTCATAATAATTGCAT